>CAJVRN010000016.1:0-1200000 GCA_911728415.1 Lagocephalus sceleratus
TCATGACATAGCCTCCAGGGACTTCACCAAGCGCCTGGTCACCAAGGTGACCGCCGAACATGGGGCATCAAGACTCGGACACCTGCTACCACTGTGGTCGGAATGGACACTGGTCACGAGACGGAGAAGAGGAAGAGGGCGTGGCAGAGGGCACCCGCAGGGCAGAGAACGGGGACATTCAGAGCACCAATTCTATTTGGAACCACGGCAACAATTGGACTGACAAGAAAGAGAGGTGGAGCCATCCAACCACGATTCAGGCACAGTATCACACCACTCCACACCACCGCTGGAACATCCGGGCACGAACATGACTAACCTATTTGTGTATTATGCTAATATTTCTGATCAAATTATAAACAAGTTACCTACACTAGAGAAAACCGTGCGAGAGACTAAACTTCGATTTGTGGTGGACACGGGAGCCACCTACTCTGTGATACAAGCCAAATCTCTCCCCAACACTCGCACGAGTGGTAGATCTCTGTACTTGCTGGGAGCAAGTGGAGTGCACGTCAGAGAAACGTTCTCCGTTCCCCTCCAGTGTAAATCTAAAAACCACACGTTTAAACATGCATTCCTGATATCTCCGCCATGTCCATTAAAACTGGTAGGCTGTGACCTTATTTTAGCTCTGCCAATAAACTTAATATCAACCCCAGAGGGATTAGAGCTCGAGCGTCCATCTCTCTCATCGGTTACTCCTGTAACCCTTAAATTTAAATGGATTTATATTTGGGGGCTGCCCCATCCGGAGTCGAGCATGCCATTACAATGGGCAAAAGGCAGAGTGGGCCCTGCTGCACATCTGCAAACAGATGATGCAGTGCACTGTACCACCCATGTGGCACCAAGCCAGGACACAAATTATGAGGAGCGTTTCTAAGCACAAGCCTCAGTTCACCTAACCACACATACTATGTACTGGCATCCCATGCACTGCGCTCTGTCTGTCAACTTGTCTGTGTGTGTCTGTCAACTTGTCTGTTTGTGTCTGTCAACTGTTTGATGTTTTCCAGTACTCCCTACATCTCCCTGTCAAAAGGGCCAGAAGATCATCGGAAGGACCTCGGACCTTGGATTAAGCTGTGTCGCCCCGCCACTGATTGGGAGGACACATCTGACCCATATGTCCAGTACTCTACATCACTCCAAGTTCACTCTATGTCACACTTTACCGATGTCCCGGCAACGGCCACAGTTATCGTGGTACGGGACTGTCTCTCACTCCTCTCACCGCTCACACTAATCTTTCTGACCCTGTATCTGCAGGTAACGCTCGTGGAGGTGAAGCGGCAAAGACAGCTGCTGCCCTGCCAGGCCCACCGTCCACTCTCTGTGCTGTAAAGCTTCCCTCGTCGCTGTTCGGATTTTTGAGTCTTGGCCCTCCGAAAAGGCCCACAGGAAGCACACGGAAGTAATAACTCGTGGTTATTTATGATGTTCTTTTATTTTTAATAAGTGTGACCACAGGACATAAAGCTGAAATTAATCTAAAATGAAAAAGTTACATAAAATTGTCACTGGGCAGTAATCAATTAGCTGCACATATAGTCTAAATCAGGGGTCGCCAACCCGGCGCCCGCGGGCACCGGGTTGGCGACAACATGGCGGAAAAAAGGAAGAAAATGTACTATTTTCACGGTGAATGGGAGGAAGAATTCTTTTTCACTAATGTTAAAGAAAACTGTGTGTGTCTCATGTGCAACTGTGGCGACGGCAAAGCGGCACAACGTTGAAAGACACTTCAGCACTTGTCACAAAAGCTACCATGCTATGTACCCACCCGGCAGCGAACTACGGACAGAAAAGGCCCGCGAGTTAAAGGCAGCTTTGGACAAACAGCAGTCTTTTTTTAAAAGGCTGGTGAAAAACTCTGAAAAATCAACTGAAGCCTCTTTTAGAGCTACACATTTTTTGATAAAGAAGAAGAAGGCATTTTCAGACGTGGAAGTTCTCAAAGAAGCAATGATCATTATTGCTAACACTGTACTTAAAGACGAGAAGAATGGAAGCGATATCCTCTCCACTCTCTCCGATGTACAGCTGGGGTGAACACGATGGCTCGAAGGGTGTCTGCTATGTCTGGGAACTTGACGGAACAGCTGGACCGGGATCTGGCTAGGTGCAGGTGGTTTAGCATCCAGTGTGACGAGTCTGTGGATAACAGCAGTACAGCGTAGCTGATGATCTTTATATGGATGGTATTTGATGATTTCTCCACAAAAGAAGAACTCCTGACACTACTGCCCCTGAAGACAACTATGAGGGGAGTTGACATTTATAATGCAGTGAGGAGTTTTTTCACGGAGAAAAACGTACCACTGGAAAAGCTGGTATCGGTGACTACAGACGGAGCTCCTGCTATGACCGGCCGGCATGCAGGTTTCATCGCACACTGTAAAGGTGACACAGACTTCCCACCATTTCTGCATTACCACTGCATTATTCACCAGCAGGCGATATGTGCAAAAGTTACCAGCTTTGAGCACGTGATGACTCCCGTGGTGAAGATTATAAACGGCATTCGCTCCAACGCTAAACAGCACAGAACATTTAAGGTGCTATTGGAGGAGCTGTCAGCTAAATATGGAGACCTGTTACTGCACACAGAAATCCGATGGCTGAGCAGGGGACGTATTTTGAAACCTTTTTTCTCGCTTTTGGATGAAATCAAAGAGTTCATTCAGTCCAAAGGTGAAGACACCTCTCTGCTGGAGGACACTGAGTGGATACTGGACCTTGCATTTTTAACTGACATTACTGGGAAACTAAACCTTTTGAACTGTGAGCTGCAGGGCAAAGGTAAAACTGTTGCTGACATGATAAGTTCTGTCAATGCATTTAAAACAAAGATGAGCATTTTCGCCATGCATTTACAGAAAAAAAAAGTGCTGCACTTTCCCTCTGTGCAGTCAGTGCTGAAAGACAATGCTTCTGCATCTGAGACTTTTGACAAAGCTGCAGAAAAGTACTCTCAAGTCATAAACAGACATGGGCAAGAGTTTGAGAAGAGGTTTTGTGACTTTGATTAGCTTGACCCATGTGTGTCATTCATTTCCAATCCTTTCATGCAAGTGGATACAACATGCATTGCTGAGCAACTAAGTGCAACGTTCAACTTGGATGTTGGTCAGGTGGAGATGCAAATTGTAACCTTGCAAAATGACCTCCACCTCAAAGCCAACCAGGCTGCACCAAACTTTTGGTGCCTTGCAAATACTGAAAAGTACAGTGGTGTGTGCACAGCAGCCATGAAAGTTGCCAGCATGTTTGGTTCAACCTACCTGTGTGAATCAGCCTATCCTGATATGAACTTCATTAAGAACAAACACAGAACACGCCTCACTGATGCACATCTGCAAGAGTCACTGAGAGTTGCAGTGTCAACTTACATCCCAGATTACAGTACACTGGTGAAGAGCATGCAATGCCAGGCTTCCCACTAACAGATAAAGAAACAAATGACAGATGTTGTTGGTGGCAACATGTCAGTGCCATGGCAAAGATAGATTTAAAATATTGAAAAACTGTTACAGATGTGTTACTAAGTTTAACAGACATGATGATTTGTTTTAATGCAGGGGTGTCCAAGCTGTTCCACAAAGGGCCGTGTGGCTGCAGGTTCTTGTTCAACCCAGCAGCAGCACACCAGACTGGACTCACTTAATCAACTCACCCGAGTCTTCAGACAGCTGATAGGTGTGCTTGACTGGATGCAGGTTCTTGTTCCAACCATTAATCATTAACAATCAGTGTCTTCACGTAGAATGTCATTAATATAAAATTAAAGGTGAACTGTGCAACGTTGTTCTTTCAGAAGTGTGTTATCAAAGTGGTAGCCCTTTGCATTACTCAGTGCCTTTGAAGTAGCTCTAAGGTTCAAAAAAGGTTGGCGACCCCTGGTCTAAATTAATTATACTGAATCAAAATCACTAAATTATACAACACAAAACCAGTATTTACCAGTAAAAATTAACATTATACATGCAAAAGAAAAAGAATGAGATGATGAGCAAGAAGAAAGTATCAGCAAAAGAATTGCATGCGATGATAATTATGGAAGAAAAGTTGAAATGTTGGGAAAAACGAATGTGATAACTGCCAGAGAGAGCAATGACAGAAGGCAATGATGCAATTGAAAGTAAGGAAATTTAAGATAGCAAAGCCCAAGCAGAAAACTCACCCTTCCCCTTCTTCTGCCCTTTATCTGTCTCTGCAGGACAGTTGGAAATCCGACGCCGGACCATCCGCCTCTCTTGAAACTACCTACCCTCCACCCTATCAACCACCACCACCATCCAGCCTGACTCCCCCTCGTGCCCTGAGCTACACCCCAACGGCTGAAATTAATCTAAAATGAAAAAGTTATATAAAATTGTCACTGGGCAGTAATCAATTAGCTGCACATATAGTCTAAATTAATCATACTGAATTAAAATCACTAAATTATACAACACAAAACCAGTATTTACCAGTAAAAATTAACATTTTACATGCACAAGAAAGCTGGCTAAAGGTAGCCTGAGATGCTACAGTAAGATAGCTTATTACGCTAGAGCGAGTTAGCGTAAAGTCTCATTAGCGATTAGCTTATAGCAGTAATAACATGCTTACTAGAACAAACATTCTGTAAATATCACAGCATACAGTTGTTATCTTTTACATGTACAAATTATTATAGTATACTATTAACTAGCTTAACATTAGCTTACCAATGGGCAGTGTGCTCCTGTATAGCTCCAAAGCAAATTTAATAGCTTGAGATGAACCGTTAACCCGGAAGTCACCAAGCCCCTTTCACACTAAAATGCTCAACTTCAAAACAAACGAAAGAAGACTAAATCTTTAAATAGCCAATTTAAACCTTTATAATAATGATAAATAACACAAAAATTCACAGGACTTCACACAAAATTCAGAGGACTTAACACTTTCTGTCTGCCATCCAGTCACTCGCCACACAGAAAGATAAGAATTTGAAATTCTGTTTGCAGGAATTCCGCCGGTGCCTGAAAAGGGCTGGGAAAATCATCAAAGACTCCAGTCACCCAGCACATGGACTCTTCACCCTCCTGCCTTCTGGGAGGCGCTACAGGAGCCAAAGACCACCAGGTACCGGAACAGCTTCTTCCCCACGCTCCTGAACTCGGCCTCCTGACAGATGAACCACACTGACACTATGGACTGAAAAACACATCCACCACAGCCACCCACACTCACAACAATGACAGACTGTATTCTCATACACACAACAATAGCACATGGACTGAACCGCCTTTTAC
Organism: Lagocephalus sceleratus; assembly: GCA_911728415.1. Taxonomy (NCBI): domain Eukaryota; kingdom Metazoa; phylum Chordata; class Actinopteri; order Tetraodontiformes; family Tetraodontidae; genus Lagocephalus; species Lagocephalus sceleratus. Next base: position 5,286 of record CAJVRN010000016.1, read on the forward strand.
AATTTACCAGGACCTTATGTCCTTATGTCCTGTAACTAATTTAACCTGCACTACTGTAAATATTTCCAATACTGCACTACCACTGTACATACAATCATACTGTTCATAATATTTATAGTTCATATCTTAGCCTTATATAACCCGTTATATACTCACATTCATAGTCGGTTTATAGCCTTCATACATTGGGTTGCCCTGAGGGCCTCCCACTTGGACCAATGGCATGGTGAAGGTGGGTACCAAGGGCCTGTTGTCCCCTTCTCTAATCCCCTGGTGGCCAGAGGGGAGAAAGATCTTCTTGGGCTCACCCCACAGGCCGTCTCTGAGGTTGTTGGGTGGAGTCCTTCTAGCAGGTCAAGGTCATCTGGGGTGGGTAGGGGCCCTTTGGGGTGTAGGAAGTTGCGAGGGGGCAGTCAGGCTGGATGTTTTTTGACAAAGCTGCAGAAAAGTACTCTCAAGTCATAAACAGACTTCGGCAAGAGTTTGAGAAGAGGTTTTGTGACTTTGATTAGCTTGAGCCATGTGTGTCATTCATTTCCAATCCTTTCATGCAAGTGGATACAACATGCATTGCTGAGCAACTAAGTGCAACGTTCAACTTGGATGTTGGTCAGGTGGAGATGCAAATTGTAACCTTGCAAAATGACCTCCACCTCAAAGCCAGTCTGGTTGCGCCAAACTTTTGATGCCTTGCAAATACTGAAAAGTACAGTGGTGTGTGCACAGCAGCCATGAAAGTTGCCAGCATGTTTGGTTCAACCTATCTGTGTGAATCAGCCTATTCTGATATGAACTTCATTAAGAACAAACACAGAACACGCCTCACTGATGCACATCTGCAAGAGTCACTGAGAGTTGCAGTGTCAACTTACATCCCAGATTACAGTACACTGGTGAAGAGCATGCAATGCCAGGCTTCCCACTAACAGATAAAGAAACAAATGACAGATGTTGTTGGTGGCAACATGTCAGTGCCATGGCAAAGACAGATGTAAAATACTGAAAAACTGTTACAGATGTGTTACTAAGTTTAACAGACATGATGATTTGTTTTAATGCAGGGGTGTCCAAACTGTTCCACAAAGGGCCGTGTGGCTGCAGGTTCTTGTTCAACCCAGCAGCAGCACACCAGACTGGACTCACTTAATCAACTCACCTGACTCTTCAGACAGCTGATTGGTCAAACTGTGTGCTTGACTGGTTGCAGGTTCTTGTTCCAACCTGGTCTAAATGAATTATACTGAATCAAAATCACTAAATTATACAACACAAAACCAGTATTTACCAGTAAAAATTAACATTATACATGCAAAAGAAAAAGAATGAGATGATGAGCAAGAAGAAAGTATCAGCAAAAGAATTGCATGCAATGATAATTATGGAAGAAAAGTTGAAATGTTGGGAAAAACGAATGTGATAACTGCCAGAGAGAGCAATGACAGAAGGCAATGATGCAATTGAAAGTAAGGAAATTTAAGATAGCAAAGCCCAAGCAGAAAACTCACCCTTCCCCTTCTTCTGCCCTTTATCTGTCTCTGCAGGACAGTTGGAAATCCGACGCCGGACCATCCGCCTCTCTTGAAACTACCTACCCTCCACCCGATCAACCACTACCACCATCCAGCCTGACTGCCCCCTCGTGCCCCGAGCTACACCCCAACGGCTGAAATTAATCTAAAATGAAAAAGTTATATAAAATTGTCACTGGGCAGTAATCAATTAGCTGCACATATAGTCTAAATGAATTATACTGAATTAAAATCACTAAATTATACAACACAAAACCAGTATTTACCAGTAAAAATTAACATTTTACATGCACAAGAAAGCTGGCTAAAGGTAGCCTGAGATGCTACATAAGATAGCTTATTACGCTAGCGCGAGTTAGCGTAAAGGCTCATTAGCGATGAGTTTATAGCAGTAATAACATGCTTACTAGAACAAACATTCTGTAAATATCACAGCATACAGTTGTTATCATCTTTTACATGTACAAATTATTATAGTATACTATTAACTAGCTTAACATTAGCTTACCAATGGGCAGTGTGCTCCTGTATAGCTCCAAAGCAAATTTAATAGCTTAAGATGAACCGTTAACCCGGAAGTCACCAAGCCCCTTTCACACTAAAATGCTCAACTTCAAAACAAATGAAAGAAGACTAAATCTTTAAAATAGCCAATTTAAACCTTTATAATAATGATAAATAACACAACATTCACAGGACTTCACACAAAATTCAGAGGACTTAACACTCTCTGTCTGCCATCCAGTCACTTGCCACACAGAAAGATAAGAATTTGAAATTCTGTTTGCAGGAATTCTGCCGGTGCCTGAAAAGGGCTGGGAAAATCATCAAAGACTCCAGTCACCCAGCACATGGACTCTTCACCCTCCTGCCTTCTGGGAGGCGCTACAGGAGCCAAAGACCACCAGGTACCGGAACAGCTTCTTCCCCACGGCTGTCACGCTCCTGAACTCGGCCTCCTGACAGATGAACCACACTGACACTATGGACTGAAAAACACATACACCCACAGCAACCCACACTCCCACATGACAGACTGTATTCTCATACACACAATAGCACATGGACTGAACCGCCATTTACAATTTACCAGGACCTTATGTCCTTATGTCCTGTAGCTAATTACAGGACTAATTACTAACCCGTTATATACTCACATTCATAGTTGGTTTATAGCCTTCATACATTGGGTTGCCCTGAGGGCCTCCCACTTGGACCAATGGCATGGTGAAGGTGGGTACCAAGGGCCTGTTGTCCCCTTCTCTCATCCCCTGGTGGCCAGAGGGGAGAAAGATCTTCTTGGGCTCACCCCACAGGCCGTCTCTGAGGTTGTTGGGTGGAGTCCTTCTGGCAGGTCAAGGTCATCTGGGGTGGGTAGAGGTGGAAGGGGCAACCTAGGGGAATCAGAAGACAAGTCTAAGTTACTGTGTAGGAGATGGTTTGTTCAGTCAGTCGGTCATGATACATGCATGGAAGCATGCAGAGAGATCTCTACCTATGCGTACAAATTTCGGAACTTATATAGCCTCCAAGGCGCGGACACAGGGCGCCTGCACAGCATGCGCTCGCACCTATCTTGCTGGTGCCAGAAGTTGAATAGCTGAGATATCCCCCTCCCCAGTTGTTCGACGCAGCTCTACTGCACAGCATGTGCTCACACCATCTGAACTGGAAGGCAGAAAAGCCACTTTTGTTTGTAGTTGTATATCAGCCCCCTGCTGGGCCATATTCACAGTTCCCATCAGAGTTCTCTGATTTCTTATCTGACTTTGTCCTTAGAACAGACAAAGTCATTATCATTGGAGACTTTAATATCCATGTAGACATTGTAAATGACAGCTTTAGAAATGACTTCATTTCATTACTTGAGTCAGTTGGTTTCCTCCAGCAGATAAACCAACAACTCATACCTTCAACCACACCCTAGATCTAGTTCTGACTTATGGTGTTGAGGTAGAACATGTGTCAGTGTTCCCTCAGAACCCACTCCTGTCAGACTATTCGTTGATCACTTTTACATATATAATTAAGGATTTTTCTATGCTCAGAACAAAGTCTTACAATAGTAGATGTCTTTCAGATAATGCTGTACCGAAGTTTAAGAAAGTGATCCCTGTGTTAATCCCAGGACCACCGTGTGTTTCCCCAGGGATCAATCATTATAATCTTAGACCTGCAGAGGTTGACTCTATTGCTGAAGGTGCAGCAGCCTCACTGAGAATCATGCTTGATTCTGTTGCCCGCCTGTAAAAAAAAATAGTAAATCAGAGGAGGTGTGCCCCCTGGTATAATTCACATATCAGGACCCTCAAGCAGAAAGTGCGAAGATTAGAAAGAAAGTGGCATTCTTGTAAAATAGACAGCTATCATGTAGCCTGGAAAGACTGTCTATTGGTTTACAAAAAGGCCCTTCGCAAGGCTAGAACAGCTTATTTTTCTTCTTTAATTGAGGAAAATAAGAGCAACCACAGGTTTCTTTTCAGCACTGTGGCCAAATTAACTAAGAGTCACAGTGCTTTAGACCCACGTATCCCTTCTTCCCTTAGTGGTGAAGACTTCATGAGCTTCTTCACTGACAAAGTTCTAGCAATCAGAGGGAAAGCTAAACAGGCCATCCCAACAACTGAACCATCACCAGATGTGCTGACTGTGGGAACATACAATGAGCCCTTAAACTCCTTCAGCCCTATATATTTTTCTGAGGCGTCATCGCTGATTCAGAAATCCAAGACCACCACATGTCTTTTAGATCCCATCCCAACACACCTGTTGAAGGATGTTTTACCATTGATAGGCAGTCCTATCCTGGACCAGACCTTAGTGACGGGTTATGTACCCTGGTCCTACAAAGTGGCAGTGATTAAGCCTTTGCTTAAAAAACCATCACTGGATCCTGAAGTATTAGCAAAGTATAGGCCAATATCAAACCTTCCTTTCATTTCTAAAATTCTTGAGAAGGTGGTGGTGACTCAGTTACTGGAGCACCTGCAGAGGAACAGCCTGTTTTAGATTCAGTTAGGCCTTAGAGCTCACCACAGCACAGAAACAGCACTTCTTAAAGTTAGTAATGATCTTCTCATAGCTTCAGATCATGGACTGGTATCTATGCTGGTTCTGTTGGATCTCAGTGCTGCTTTTGATACAGTTGATCACAGCATCGTGTTACAGAGACTGGAATATATGATTGGGATTAAAGGGGCAAAACTAGACTGGTTTAGATCATATCTATCTGATAGATACCAGTTTGCTCACGCCCATGGCGTTCCCTCTTCATACAGTAGGGTTAGCCATGGAGTTCCTCAACGTTCTGTACTTGGACCAATCCTCTTCACCAATCCCGCCCCCACACACATTTACTTACAGGTATCGCTGCCTTCGGAGCTGCATGATAACCTCTGGCCCGCTGACCCGTTGTATAGTGTATTTTGTATTTTTGTGTGTGTTTCTGTGCCTCTCCTTTCCCTCTCCTCTCCTCTCCTCTCCTCTCCTCTCCTCTCCTCTCCTCTCCCTCTCCTCTTCTCTCCTCTCCTCTCCCCCTCTCCTTCTCCTTCTTCTCCTCTCCCTCTCCTCTCCTCTCCTCTCCTCTCCTCTCCTCTCCTCTCCTCTAGTCTCCTCTCCTCTCTCATTCCCCAGCCGTCCAACAGCAGGAGTGTCCCCCGACATGAGTCCTGCTCATGTAGGTTTCTTCCTGTAAAAGGGGAATTTCTCCTTGCCACTGTTGCTTGTCAGGGGTTAGGCCCTGGGATTCTGTAAAGCGCCTTGTATCAATTTTTGATTGTAAAAATACGCTGTGTAAATAAAGAATGATTGATTGCCAAAACACATTTTTCAAACCAAGAGAAGTGTGATTTATTCCACAGGACTGTGTAAATTCATGTTTGCTTATGTGCAAAACCTTGACTTACAGAAGGTGAAGTGAAAATAACCCGTTTTTCAACGTTCCTTTTAAAATTAAATGACTTATGTGTTATGTGTACAACCTTGAATTACATACGGTGAAGTGAAAATAACCTGTGAAATGAAATAAACTTTCATTTTAAAATTATTAAAACTTTAAAATTTTTAAGAAAACCTGTATTTTAACTTTCCTTTGAAAATTAAATGACTTTTTTCACATTAGTGAATTATTCCACAGTACTGCGTAAATGTATGATTGCTTATGTGCAAGTGAAAAAAACCCGTTTTTTAACTTTTCTTTTGAAATTAAATGTCTTTTTTCACATTGGTGAATTATTCCACAGTACTGCACAGTTCTGTGTAAATTCATGTTTGCCTGTGTGCAAAACGGGGCATTACATAAGGTGAAGTGAAAAAACCCCGTTTTTTAACTTTCCTTTTCAAAATTAAATGACTTTTTTCACATAAGTTCACTTTTGCCAAAACAGCTGTTTCAGACCGAGGGAAGATGGGTTTCGACCAAAGTGTGTTTTATTCCGCAGTACTGCACATGACTGCGTAACTTCAGGTTTGCTTATATGCAAAACGTTGAATTATATAAGGTGAAGTGAAAATAACCTGTTTTTTAACTTTCATTTTAAAATTATATGACTTTTTTCGCACTAGTGAATTATTCCACAGTACTGCACAGGACTGCGTAAATTCATGTTTGCTCATGTGAAAAACCTTGAATTACTTAAGCTGAAATGAAAATAACCCGTTTTTTAACTTTCCTTTTAAAATTAAATGACTTTTTTCACATTATTGAATTATTCCACAGTACTGCACAGGACTGCGTAAATTCATGTTTGCTCATGTGAAAAACCTTGAATTACATAAGATGAAGTGAAAATAACCCGTTTTTTTACTTTTCTTTTTAAATTATGTTACTTTTTTCACATTACTGAATTATTCCACAGTAGTGCACAGTTCTGTGTAAATCCATGTTTGCCTGTGTGCAAAACGTGGAATTACATAAAGTGAAGTGAAAACAACCCGTTTGTTAACTTTCCTTTTAAAATGAAATTATTTTTTCACATGAGTGCACTTTTGCCAAAACAGCTGTTTCAGACTGAGGGAAGATTGATTTTGACCAAAGTGTTTTTTATTCCACAGTACTGAACAGTACTGCGGAACTTCATGTTTGCTTATGTGTAAAACGTTGAATTACATAAGGTGAAGTGAAAACAACCTGTCTTTTAACGTTCCTTTAAAGATTAAATGACTTTTTTCACATCAGCGCACTTTTTCCAAAACAGCTTTTTCAGAATGAGTTAAGGTGCTTTTTGGCCACCTTGTGACTTACTCCACAGAACTGCACAAAATTGCCTAAATTCATGTTTGCTCACATGCAGAACCTTGAATTACATCAGGTGAAATGAAAATAACCTGTTTTTTAACTTTCCTTAAGAAGTCATTTATTTTAAAAGGAAAGTTAAAAAACGGGTTGTTTTTACTTCACCTTATGTAATTCAACGTTTTGCACATAAGCAAACATGAAGTTACGCTGTCCTGTTCAGTACTGTGGAATAAAACACACTTTGGTCAAAACCCGTCTTCCCTCAGTCTGAAACAGCTGCTTTGGCAAAAGTGCACTCATGTGAAAAAAGTAATTTCATTTTCAAAGGAAAGTTAAAAAACGGGTTGTTTTCACTTCACCTTATGTAATTCCATGTTTTGCACACAGGCAAACATGAATTTACGCAGAACTGTGCAGTAGTTTAGAATAATTCACTAATGTGAAAAAAGTAATCTAATTTAAAAAGGAAAGTTAAAAAACAGGTTATTTTCATTTCAGTTTATGTAATTCCTGGTTTTGCACACAGCCAAACATGAACATACGCAGTCCTGTGCAGTAGTGTGGAACAATTCACTAATGTGACAAAAGTCATATAATTTTAAAATAAAAGTAAAAAAACAGGTTATTTTCACTTAACCTTATGTTATTGAAGGTTTGGCATATAAGCAAACATGAATTTAAGCAGTCCTGTGAAGTACGGTGGAATAAAACACACTTTGGTCAAAACCCATCTTCCCTCAGTCTGAAACAGGGGTTTTGGCAAAACTGCATTCATGTTAAAAAAGTCATTTCATTTTCAAAGGAAAGTTAAAAAACGGGTTATTTTCATTTCAGCTTAAGTATTTCAAGGTTTTGCACATAGTCAAACATGGATTTACGCAGTCCTGTGCAGTACTGTGGAATAATTCACTAATGTGAAAAAAGTCATATAATTTTAAAATGAAAGTTAAAAAACAGGTTATTTTCACTTCACGTTATGTAATTCAAGGTTTTGCACATCAGCAAACATGAATTTATGCAGTCCTGTGCAGTACTGCGGAATCAAACACACTTTGGTCAAAACCGATCTTCCCTCAGTCTGAAACAGCTGTTTTCGCAAAAGTGCACTAATGTAAAAAAAGTAATTTAATTTTAAAAGGAAAGTTAAAAAACGGGTTATTTTCATTTCACCTTATGTAATTAAACGATTTGCACATAACCAAACAAGAAGTTACGCAGTCCTGTGCAGTACTGTGGAATAATTCACTAATGTGTAAAAAGTCATATAATTTTAAAATGAAAGTTAAAAAAGTTTCACAGTATTTTGCAGTACTGTGGAATAATTCACTAATGTGTAAAAAGTCATATAATTTTAAAATGAAAGTTAAAAAACAGGTTATTTTCATTTCACCTTATGTAAATCAAGGTTTTGCACACAGCCAAACAGGAATTTTAGCAGCCCTGTGCAGTACTGTGGAATAATTCACTAATGTGAAAAAAGTCTTATAATTTTAAAATGAAAGTTAAAAAACAGGTTATTTTGATTTCATCTTATGTATTTCAAGGTTTTGCACATAGTCAAACATGAATTTACGCAGAACTGTGCAGTACAGTGGAATAATTCACAAATGTGAAAAAAGTAATCTAATTTAAAAAGGAAAGTTAAAAAACAGGTTATTTTCATTTCAGCTTATGGATTTCAAGGTTTTGCACATAGTCAAACATGAATTTACGCAGAACTGTGCAGTACTGTGGAATAATTCACGAATGTGAAAAAAGTCATATAATTTGAAAATGAAAGTTAAAAAACAAGTTATTTTCACTTCACCTTATGTAATTCAAGGTTTTGCACATCAGCAAACATGAATTTACTTAGTCGTGTGCAGTACTGCGCAATCAAACACACTTTGGTCAAAACCCGTCTTCCCTCAGTCTGAAACAGCTGCTTTGGCAAAAGTGCACTCATGTGAAAAAAGTCATTTCATTTTAAAAGGAAAGTTAAAAAACGGGTTTTTTCACTTCACCTTATGTGGCAAACATGAATTTACGCAGAACTGTGCAGTAGTTTAGAATAATTCACGAATGTGAAAAAAGTAATCTAATTTAAAAAGGAAAGTTAAAAAACAGGTTTTTTTCACTTCACCTTATGTAATTCCATGTTTTGCACACAGGCAAACATGAATTTATGCAGACCTGTGCAGTACTGTGGAATAATTCATGAATGTGAAAAAAGTCATTTAATTTAAAAAGGAAAGTTAAAAAACAGGTTAATTTATCTTCACCTTATGTAATTCAACGTTTTGCACATAAGCAAACATGAATTTACACAGTCCTGTGCAGTATTGTGGAAGAAAACACACTTTGGTCAAAACCCATCTTCCCTCAGTCTGAAACAGGTTTTTTCGCAAAAGTGCACTAATGTGAAAAAAGTCATTTCATTTTAAAAGGAAAGTTAAAAAAACAGGTTGTTTTCACTTCACCTTATGTAAATCCATGTTTTTCACACAGGCAAACATGAATTCATGAAGAACTGTGCAGTACTATGGAATAATTCACGAATGTGAAAAAAGTAATCTAATTTAAAAAGGAAAGTTAAAAAAAAGGTTATTTTGATTTCACCTTATGTACTTCAAGGTTTTGCACATAGTCAAACATGAATTTACGCAGAACTGTGCAGTAATGTGGAATAATTCACGAATGTGAAAAAAGTCATTTAATTGAACAAGGAAAGTTAAAAAACAGGTTATTTTAATTTCAGCTACTGTATTTCAAGGTTTTGCACATAGTCAAACATGAATTTACGCAGTCCTGTGCAGTACTGTGGAATAATTCACTAATGTCAAAAAAGTCATATAATTTTAAAAGGAAAGTTAAAAAACAGGTTATTTTCACTTCACCTTATGTAATTCAAGGTTTGGCATATTAGCAAACATGAATTGTAGCAGAACTGTGCAGTACTATGGAATAATTCACGAATGTGAAAAAAGTCACTTAATTTGAAAAGGAAAGTTAAAAAACAGGTTATTTTCATTTCAGTTTATGTATTTCAAGGTTTTGCACATAGTCAAACATGAATTTACGCAGAACTGTGCAGTACTGTGGAATAATTCACGAATGTGAAAAAAGTAATCTAATTCAAAAAGGAAAGTTATAAAACAGGTTATTTTCATTTCACCTCATGGATTTCAAGGTTTTGCAAATAGTCAAACATGAATTTACGCAGAACTGTGCAGTACTGTGGAATAATTCACGAATGTGAAAAAAGCAATCTAATTTAAAAAGGAAAGTTAAAAAAAAGGTTATTTTCGTTTCAGTTTATGTAATTCATGGTTTTGCACACAGCCAAACATGAATTTACGCAGAACTGTGCAGTACTGTGGAATAATTCACGAATGTGAAAAAAGTAATCTAATTTAAAAAGGAAAGTTATAAAACAGGTTATTTTCATTTCAGCTTATGGATTTCAAGGTTTTCCACACAACCATACATGAATTTTCGCAGTCCTGTGCAGTACTGGGGAATAATTCACTAATGTGAAAAAAGTAATCTAATTTAAAAAGGAAAGTTAAAAAAAAGGTTATTTTGATTTCACCTTATGTACTTCAAGGTTTTGCACATAGTCAAACATGAATTTACGCAGAACTGTGCAGTAATGTGGAATAATTCACGAATGTGAAAAAAGTCATTTAATTGAACAAGGAAAGTTAAAAAACAGGTTATTTTCATTTCAGCTCATGTATTTCAAGGTTTTGCACATAGTCAAACATGAATTTACGCAGAACTGTGCAGTACTGAGGAATAATTCACGAATGTGAAAAAAGTAATCTAATTTAAAAAGGAAAATTAAAAAACAGGTTATTTTCATTTCACCTTATGTACTTCAAGGTTTTGCACATAGTCAAACATGAATTCACGCAGAACTGTGCAGTACTGTGGAATAATTCACGAATGTAAAAAAGTCATATAATTTTAAAATGAAAGTTAAAAAACAGGTTATTTTCACTTCACCTTATGTAATTCAACGTTTTGCACATAAGCAAACATGAAGTTACGCAATCCTGTTCAGTACTGTAAAATAAAACACACTTTGGTCAAATTCCGTCTTCCGTCAGTCTGAAACAGCTGCTTTGGCAAAAGTGCACTCATGTGAAAAAAGTCATTTCATTTTAAAAGGAAAGTTAAAAAACGGGTTTTTTTCACTTCACTTTATGTAATTCCATGTTTTGCACACAGGCAAACATGACCTGTGCAGTACTGTGGAATAATTCACGAATGTGAAAAAAGTCATTTAATTTAAAAAGGAAAGTTAAAAAACAGGTTATTTTCATTTCAGCTAATGTATTTCAAGGTTTTGCAAATAGTCAAACATGAATTTACACAGAACTGTGCAGTACTGTGGAATAATTCACGAATGTGAAAAAAGTAATCTAATTTAAAAAGGAAAGTTATAAAACAGGTTATTTTCATTTAAGCTTATGGATATCAAGTTTTGCACATAGTCAAACATGAATTTACGCAGAACTGTGCAGTACAGTAGAAAATTCACGAATGTGAAAAAAGTCATTTAATTTAAAAAGGAAAGTTAAAAAACAGGTTATTTTCATTTCAGCTAATGTATTTCAAGGTTTTGCAAATAGTCAAACATGAATTTACGCAGAACTGTGCAGTACTGAGGAAGAATTCACGAATGTGAAAAAAGTAATCTAATTTAAAAAGGAAAATTAAAAAACAGGTTATTTTCATTTCAATTTCTGTATTTCATGGTTTTGCACACAGCCAAACATGAATTTACGCAGTCCTGTTCAGTATTGTGGAATAATTCACTAATGTGAAAAAAGTCATATAATTTTAAAATGAAAGTTAAAAAACGGGTTGTTTTCATTTCAGCTTATGTAAATCAAGGTTTTGCCCACAGCCAAACATGAATTTTCGCAGTCATGTGCAGTACTATGGAATAATTCACAAATGTGAAAAAAGTAATCTAATTTAAAAAGGAAAGTTAAAAAACAGGTTATTTTCATTTCAGCTTATGGATTTCAAGGTTTTGCAGGCAGTCAAACATGAATTTACGCAGTCCTGTGCAGTACTGTGGAATAATTCACTAATGTAAAAAAAGTCATATAATTTTAAAATGAAAGTTAAAAAATAGGTTATTTTCACTTCACCTTATGTAATTCAACGTTTTGCACATAAGCAAACATGAAATTACGCAATCCTGTTCAGTACTGTAAAAGAAAACACACTTTGGTCAAAATCCGTCTTCCGTCAGTCTGAAACAGCTGCTTTGGCAAAAGTGCACTCATGTGAAAAAAGTCATTTCATTTTATAAGGAAAGTTAAAAAACGGGTTTTTTTTCACTTCACCTTATGTAATTCCATGTTTTGCACACAGGCAAACATGAATTTACGCAGAACTGTGCAGTTGTTTAGAATAATTCACGAATGTGAAAAAAGTAATCTAATTTAAAAAGGAAATTTAAAAAACAGGTTATTTTCATTTCAGTTTATGTATTTCATGGTTTTGCACACAGCCAAACATGAATTTACGCAGTCCTGTGCAGGACTGTGGAATAATTCACTAATGTGAAAAAAGTCATATAATTTTAAAATGAAAGTTAAAAAAACGGGTTGTTTTCATTTCAGTTTATGTAAATCAAGGTTTTACACACAGCCAAACATGAATTTTCGCAGTCATGTGCAGTACTATGGAATAATTCACGAATGTGAAAAAAGTAATCTAATTTAAAAAGGAAAGTTAAAAAACAGGTTATTTTCATTTCAGCTTATGGATTTCAAGGTTTTGCATGCAGTCAAACATGAATTTACGCAGAACTGTGCAGTACTGTGGAATAATTCACTAATGTAAAAAAGTCATATAATTTTAAAATGAAAGTTAAAAAACAGGTTATTTTCATTTCAACTTATGTAATTCAACGTTTTGCGCATAAGCAAACATGAAATTACGCAGTCCTGTTCAGTACTGTAAAATAAAACACACTTTGGTCAAAATCCGTCTTCCCTCAGTCTGAAACAGCTGCTTTGGCAAAAGTGCACTCATGTGAAAAAAGTCATTTCATTTCAAAAGGAAAGTTAAAAAACGGGTTTTTTTCATTTCACCTTATGTAATTCAACGTTCTGCGCATAAGCAAACATGAAATTACGCAGTCCTGTTCAGTACTGTAAAATAAAACACACTTTGGTCAAAATCCGTCTTCCCTCAGTCTGAAACAGCTGGTTTGGCAAAAGTGCACTCATGTGAGAAAAGTCATTTCATTTTAAAAGGAAAGTTAAAAAACGGGTTTTTTTCACTTCAACTTATGTAATTCCATGTTTTGCACACAGGCAAACATGAATTTACGCAGACCTGTGCAGTACTGTGGAATAATTCATGAATGTGAAAAAAGTCATTTAATTTAAAAAGGAAAGTTAAAAAACAGGTTATTTTCATTTCAGTTTATGTATTTCAAGGTTTTGCACATAGTCAAACATGAATTTTCGCAGTCCTGTGCAGTACTGTGGAATAATTGAGTAATGTGAAAAAAGTCATATAATTTTAAAATGAAAGTCCAAAAACAGGTTATTTTCACTTCACCTTATGTAATTCAAGGTTTGGTATATAAGCAAACATGAATTGTAGCAGAAGTGTGCAGTACTATGGAATAATTCATGAATGTGATAAAAGTCATTTATTTCAAAAAGGAAAGTTAAAAAACAAGTTATTTTGATTTCAGCTTTTGTATTTCAAGGTTTTGCACATACCCGAAAAGGAATTAACGCAGAACTGTTCAGTACTGTGGAATAATTCACGAATGTCAAAAAAGTCATATAATTTTAAAAGGAAAGTTAAAAAACAGGTTATTTTCACTTCACCTTATGTAATTCAAGGTTTGGCATATTAGCAAACATGAATTGTAGCAGAACTGTGCAGTACTATGGAATAATTCACGAATGTGAAAAAAGTCACTTAATTTGAAAAGGAAAGTTAAAAAACAGGTTATTTTCATTTCAGTTTATGTATTTCAAGGTTTTGCACATAGTCAAACATGAATTTACGCAGAACTGTGCAGTACTGTGGAATAATTCACGAATGTGAAAAAAGTAATCTAATTCAAAAAGGAAAGTTATAAAACAGGTTATTTTCATTTCACCTCATGGATTTCAAGGTTTTGCAAATAGTCAAACATGAATTTACGCAGAACTGTGCAGTACTGTGGAATAATTCACGAATGTGAAAAAAGCAATCTAATTTAAAAAGGAAAGTTAAAAAAAAGGTTATTTTCGTTTCAGTTTATGTAATTCATGGTTTTGCACACAGCCAAACATGAATTTACGCAGAACTGTGCAGTACTGTGGAATAATTCACAAATGTGAAAAAAGTAATCTAATTTAAAAAGGAAAGTTATAAAACAGGTTATTTTCATTTCAGCTTATGGATTTCAAGGTTTTGCACACAACCAAACATGAATTTTCGCAGTCCTGTGCAGTACTGGGGAATAATTCACTAATGTGAAAAAAGTAATCTAATTTAAAAAGGAAAGTTAAAAAAAAGGTTATTTTGATTTCACCTTATGTACTTCAAGGTTTTGCACATAGTCAAACATGAATTTACGCAGAACTGTGCAGTAATGTGGAATAATTCACGAATGTGAAAAAAGTCATTTAATTGAACAAGGAAAGTTAAAAAACAGGTTATTTTCATTTCAGCTAATGTATTTCAAGGTTTTGCACATAGTCAAACATGAATTTAAGCAGAACTGTGCAGTACTGAGGAATAATTCACGAATGTGAAAAAAGTAATCTAATTTAAAAAGGAAAATTAAAAAACAGGTTATTTTCATTTCACCTTATGTACTTCAAGGTTTTGCACATAGTCAAACATGAATTCACGCAGAACTGTGCAGTACTGTGGAATAATTCACGAATGTAAAAAAGTCATATAATTTTAAAATGAAAGTTAAAAAACAGGTTATTTTCACTTCACCTTATGTAATTCAACGTTTTGCACATAAGCAAACATGAAGTTACGCAATCCTGTTCAGTACTGTAAAATAAAACACACTTTGGTCAAATTCCGTCTTCCGTCAGTCTGAAACAGCTGCTTTGGCAAAAGTGCACTCATGTGAAAAAAGTCATTTCATTTTAAAAGGAAAGTTAAAAAACGGGTTTTTTTCACTTCACTTTATGTAATTCCATGTTTTGCACACAGGCAAACATGACCTGTGCAGTACTGTGGAATAATTCACGAATGTGAAAAAAGTCATTTAATTTAAAAAGGAAAGTTAAAAAACAGGTTATTTTCATTTCAGCTAATGTATTTCAAGGTTTTGCAAATAGTCAAACATGAATTTACACAGAACTGTGCAGTACTGTGGAATAATTCACGAATGTGAAAAAAGTAATCTAATTTAAAAAGGAAAGTTATAAAACAGGTTATTTTCATTTAAGCTTATGGATATCAAGTTTTGCACATAGTCAAACATGAATTTACGCAGAACTGTGCAGTACAGTAGAAAATTCACGAATGTGAAAAAAGTCATTTAATTTAAAAAGGAAAGTTAAAAAACAGGTTATTTTCATTTCAGCTAATGTATTTCAAGGTTTTGCAAATAGTCAAACATGAATTTACGCAGAACTGTGCAGTACTGAGGAATAATTCACGAATGTGAAAAAAGTAATCTAATTTAAAAAGGAAAATTAAAAAACAGGTTATTTTCATTTCAATTTCTGTATTTCATGGTTTTGCACACAGCCAAACATGAATTTACGCAGTCCTGTTCAGTATTGTGGAATAATTCACTAATGTGAAAAAAGTCATATAATTTTAAAATGAAAGTTAAAAAACGGGTTGTTTTCATTTCAGCTTATGTAAATCAAGGTTTTGCCCACAGCCAAACATGAATTTTCGCAGTCATGTGCAGTACTATGGAATAATTCACAAATGTGAAAAAAGTAATCTAATTTAAAAAGGAAAGTTAAAAAACAGGTTATTTTCATTTCAGCTTATGGATTTCAAGGTTTTGCAGGCAGTCAAACATGAATTTACGCAGTCCTGTGCAGTACTGTGGAATAATTCACTAATGTAAAAAAAGTCATATAATTTTAAAATGAAAGTTAAAAAATAGGTTATTTTCACTTCACCTTATGTAATTCAACGTTTTGCACATAAGCAAACATGAAATTACGCAATCCTGTTCAGTACTGTAAAATAAAACACACTTTGGTCAAAATCCGTCTTCCGTCAGTCTGAACCAGCTGCTTTGGCAAAAGTGCACTCATGTGAAAAAAGTCATTTCATTTTAAAAGGAAAGTTAAAAAACGGGTTTTTTTCACTTCACTTTATGTAATTCCATGTTTTGCACACAGGCAAACATGACCTGTGCAGTACTGTGGAATAATTCACGAATGTGAAAAAAGTCATTTAATTTAAAAAGGAAAGTTAAAAAACAGGTTATTTTCATTTCACCTTATGTAATTCAAGGTTTGGTATATAAGCAAACATGAATTGTAGCAGAACTGTGCAGTACTATGGAATAATTCACTAATGTGATAAAAGTCATTTATTTCAAAAAGGAAAGTTAAAAAACAAGTTATTTTGATTTCAGCTTTTGTATTTCAAGGTTTTGCACATACCCGAAAAGGAATTTACGCAGAACTGTTCAGTACTGTGGAATAATTCACGAATGTGAAAAAAGTCATTTAATTTAACAAGGAAAGTTAAAAAACAGGTTATTTTCATTTCAGCTAATGTATTTCAAGGTTTTGCACATAGTCAAACATGAATTTACGCAGAACTGTGCAGTACTGAGGAATAATTCACGAATGTGAAAAAAGTAATCTAATTTAAAAAGGAAAATTAAAAAACAGGTTATTTTCATTTCAGTTTCTGTAATTCATGGTTTTGCACACAGCCAAACATGAATTTACGCAGTCCTGTGCAGTACTGTGGAATAATTCACTAATGTGAAAAAAGTCATATAATTTTAAAATGAAAGTCAAAAAACAGGTTATTTTCACTTCACCTTATGTAATTCAAGGTTTGGCATATAAGCAAACATGAATTGTAGCAGAACTGTGCAGTACTATGGAATAATTCACGAATGTGAAAAAAGTCATTTAATTTAAAAAGGAAAGTTAAAAAATAGGTTATTTTGATTTCAGCTTATGTATTTCAAGGTTTTGCACATAGTCAAACATGAATTTACGCAGAACTGTGCAGTACTGTGGAATAATTCACGAATGTGAAAAAAGTAATCTAATTTAAAAAGGAAAGTTAAAAAACAGGTTATTTTCATTTCAGCTAATGTATTTCAAGGTTTTGCACATAGTCAAACATGAATTTACGCAGAACTGTGCAGTACTGAGGAATAATTCACGAATGTGAAAAAAGTAATCTAACTTAAAAAGGAAAATTAAAAAACAGGTTATTTTCATTTCAGTTTCTGTAATTCATGGTTTTGCACACAGCCAAACCTGAATTTACGCAGTCCTGTGCAGTACTGTGGAATAATTCACTAATGTCAAAAAAGTCATATAATTTTAAAACGAAAGTTAAAAAACAGGTTATTTTCACTTCACCTTATGTAATTCAAGGTTTGGCACATTAGCAAACATGAATTGTAGCAGAACTGTGCAGTACAATGGAATAATTCACGAATGTGAAAAAAGTCACTTAATTTGAAAAGGAAAGTTAAAAAACAGGTTATTTTCATTTCAGTTTATGTATTTCAAGGTTTTGCACATAGTCAAACATGAATTTACGCAGAACTGTGCAGTACTGTGGAATAATTCAGGAATGTGAAAAAAGTAATCTAATTCAAAAAGGAAAGTTATAAAACAGGTTATTTTCATTTAAGCTTATGGATTTCAAGGTTTTGCACATAGTCAAACATGAATTTACGCAGAACTGTGCAGTACTGTGGAAAATTCACGAATGTGAAAAAAGTCATTTAATTTAAAAAGGAAAGTTAAAAAACAGGTTATTTTCATTTCAGCTAATGTATTTCAAGGTTTTTCACATAGTCAAACATGAATTTCACGCAGAACTGTGCAGTATTGAGGAATAATTCACGAATGTGAAAAAAGTAATCTAATTTAAAAAGGAAAGTTAAAAAACAGGTTATTTTCATTTCAGCTTATGGATTTCAAGGTTTTGCACACAGTCAAACATGAATTTACGCAGTCCTGTGCAGTACTGTGGAATAATTCACTAATGTAAAAAAAGTCATATAATTTTAAAATGAAAGTCCAAAAAACAGGTTATTTTCACTTCACCTTATGTAATTCAAGGTTTGGCATATAAGCAAACATGAATTGTAGCAGAACTGTGCAGTACTATGGAATAATTCACGAATGTGAAAAAAGTCATTTAATTTAAAAAGGAAAGTTAAAAAACAAGTTATTTTGATTTCAGCTTATGTAGTTCAAGGTTTTGCACATAGTCAAAAATGAATTTACGCAGAACTGTGCAGTACTGTGGAATAATTCACGAATGTGAAAAAAGTCATTTAATTTAAAAAGGAAAGTTAAAAAACAGGTTATTTTCATTTCAGCTAATGTATTTCAAGGTTTTGCACATAGTCAAACATGAATTTACGCAGAACTGTGCAGTACTGAGGAATAATTCACGAATGTGAAAAAAGTAATCTAATTTAAAAAGGAAAATTAAAAAACAGGTTATTTTCATTTCAGTTTCTGTAATTCATGGTTTTGCACACAGCCAAACATGAATTTACGCAGTCCTGTGCAGTACTGTGGAATAATTCACTAATGTGAAAAAAGTCATATAATTTTAAAATGAAAGTCAAAAAACAGGTTATTTTCACTTCACCTTATGTAATTCAAGGTTTGGCATATAAGCAAACATGAATTGTAGCAGAACTGTGCAGTACTATGGAATAATTTACGAATGTGAAAAAAGTCATTTAATTTAAAAAGGAAAGTTAAAAAATAGGTTATTTTGATTTCAGCTTATGTATTTCAAGGTTTTGCACATAGTCAAACATGAATTTACGCAGAACTGTGCAGTACTGTGGAATAATTCACGAATGTGAAAAAAGTAATCTAATTTAAAAAGGAAAGTTAAAAAACAGGTTATTTTCATTTCAGCTAATGTATTTCAAGGTTTTGCACATAGTCAAACATGAATTTACGCAGAACTGTGCAGTACTATGGAATAATTCACGAATGTGAAAAAAGTAATCTAATTTAAAAAGGAAAATTAAAAAACAGGTTATTTTCATTTCAGTTTCTGTAATTCATGGTTTTGCACACAGCCAAACATGAATTTACACAGTCCTGTGCAGTACTGTGGAATAATTCACTAATGTCAAAAAAGTCATATAATTTTAAAACGAAAGTTAAAAAACAGGTTATTTTCACTTCACCTTATGTAATTCAAGGTTTGGCATATTATCAAACATGAATTGTAGCAGAACTGTGCAGTACTATGGAATAATTCACGAATGTGAAAAAAGTCACTTAATTTGAAAAGGAAAGTTAAAAAACAGGTTATTTTCATTTCAGTTTATGTATTTCAAGGTTTTGCACATCGTCAAACATGAATTTACGCAGAACTGTGCAGTACTGTGGAATAATTCAGGAATGTGAAAAAAGTAATCTAATTCAAAAAGGAAAGTTATAAAACAGGTTATTTTCATTTCACCTCATGAATTTCAAGGTTTTGCACATAGTCAAACATGAATTTACGCAGAACTGTGCAGTACTGTGGAATAATTCACAAATGTGAAAAAAGTAATCTAATTTAAAAAGGAAAGTTAAAAAACGGGTTATTTTCATTTCAGTTTATGTATTTCAAGGTTTTGCACACAGTCAAACATTAATTTTCGCAGTCCTGTGCAGTACTGTGGAATAATTCACTAATGTGAAAAAAGTCATATAATTTTAAAATGAAAGTCCAAAAACAGGTTATTTTCACTTCACCTTATGTAATTCAAGGTTTGGCATATAAGCAAACATGAATT
The DNA here is from genome assembly GCA_911728415.1 of Lagocephalus sceleratus. Lineage (NCBI taxonomy): Eukaryota > Metazoa > Chordata > Actinopteri > Tetraodontiformes > Tetraodontidae > Lagocephalus > Lagocephalus sceleratus. The sequence continues at coordinate 25,009 of CAJVRN010000016.1, forward strand.
GTAGCAGAATTGTGCAGTACTATGGAATAATTCATGAATGTGAAATAAGTCATTTAATTTAAAAAGGAAAGTTAAAAAACAAGTTATTTTGATTTCAGCTTATGTATTTCAAGGTTTTTCAAGTCAAAAATGAATTTACGCAGAACTGTGCAGTAATGTGGAATAATTCACGAATGTGAAAAAAGTCATTCAATTGAACAAGGAAAGTTAAAAAACAGGTTATTTTCATTTCAGCTAATGTATTTCAAGGTTTTGCACATAGTCAAACATGAATTTACGCAGAACTGTGCAGTACTGAGGAATAATTCACGAATGTGAAAAAAGTAATCTAATTTAAAAAGGAAAATTAAAAAACAGGTTATTTTCATTTCAGTTTCTGTAATTCATGGTTTTGCACACAGCCAAACCTGAATTTACGCAGTCCTGTGCAGTACTGTGGAATAATTCACTAATGTCAAAAAAGTCATATAATTTTAAAACGAAAGTTAAAAAACAGGTTATTTTCACTTCACCTTATGTAATTCAAGGTTTGGCACATTAGCAAACATGAATTGTAGCAGAACTGTGCAGTACAATGGAATAATTCACGAATGTGAAAAAAGTCACTTAATTTGAAAAGGAAAGTTAAAAAACAGGTTATTTTCATTTCAGTTTATGTATTTCAAGGTTTTGCACATAGTCAAACATGAATTTACGCAGAACTGTGCAGTACTGTGGAATAATTCAGGAATGTGAAAAAAGTAATCTAATTCAAAAAGGAAAGTTATAAAACAGGTTATTTTCATTTCACCTCATGGATTTCAAGGTTTTGCACGTAGTCAAACATGAATTTACGCAGAACTGTGCAGTACTGTGGAATAATTCACGAATGTGAAAAAAAGTCATTTAATTTAAAAAGGAAAGTTAAAAAATAGGTTATTTTGATTTCAGCTTATGTATTTCAAGGTTTTGCACATAGTCAAACATGAATTTACGCAGAACTGTGCAGTACTGTGGAATAATTCACGAATGTGAAAAAAGTAATCTAATTTAAAAAGGAAAGTTATAAAACAGGTTATTTTCATTTAAGCTTATGGGTTTCAAGGTTTTGCACATAGTCAAACATGAATTTACGCAGAACTGTGCAGTACTGTGGAAAATTCACGAATGTGAAAAAAGTCATTTAATTTAAAAAGGAAAGTTAAAAAACAGGTTATTTTCATTTCAGCTAATGTATTTCAAGGTTTTTCACATAGTCAAACATGAATTCACGCAGAACTGTGCAGTATTGAGGAATAATTCACGAATGTGAAAAAAGTAATCTAATTTAAAAAGGAAAGTTAAAAAACAGGTTATTTTCATTTCAGCTTATGGATTTCAAGGTTTTGCACACAGTCAAGCATGAATTTACGCAGTCCTGTGCAGTACTGTGGAATAATTCACTAATGTAAAAAAAGTCATATAATTTTAAAATGAAAGTCCAAAAACAGGTTATTTTCACTTCACCTTATGTAATTCAAGGTTTGGCATATAAGCAAACATGAATTGTAGCAGAACTGTGCAGTACTATGGAATAATTCACGAATGTGAAAAAAGTCATTTAATTTAAAAAGGAAAGTTAAAAAACAAGTTATTTTGATTTCAGCTTATGTAGTTCAAGGTTTTGCACATAGTCAAACATGAATTTACGCAGAACTGTGCAGTACTGAGGAATAATTCACGAATGTGAAAAAAGTAATCTAATTTAAAAAGGAAAATTAAAAAACAGGTTATTTTCATTTCAGTTTCTGTAATTCATGGTTTTGCACACAGCCAAACATGAATTTACGCAGTCCTGTGCAGTACTGTGGAATAATTCACTAATGTGAAAAAAGTCATATAATTTTAAAATGAAAGTCAAAAAACAGGTTATTTTCACTTCACCTTATGTAATTCAAGGTTTGGCATATAAGCAAACATGAATTGTAGCAGAACTGTGCAGTACTATGGAATAATTCACGAATGTGAAAAAAGTCATTTAATTTAAAAAGGAAAGTTAAAAAATAGGTTATTTTGATTTCAGCTTATGTATTTCAAGGTTTTGCACATAGTCAAACATTAATTTACGCAGAACTGTGCAGTACTGTGGAATAATTCACGAATGTGAAAAAAGTAATCTAATTTAAAAAGGAAAGTTAAAAAACAGGTTATTTTCATTTCAGCTAATGTATTTCAAGGTTTTGCACATAGTCAAACATGAATTTACGCAGAACTGTGCAGTACTATGGAATAATTCACGAATGTGAAAAAAGTAATCTAATTTAAAAAGGAAAATTAAAAAACAGGTTATTTTCATTTCAGTTTCTGTAATTCATGGTTTTGCACACAGCCAAACATGAATTTACACAGTCCTGTGCAGTACTGTGGAATAATTCACTAATGTCAAAAAAGTCATATAATTTTAAAACGAAAGTTAAAAAACAGGTTATTTTCACTTCACCTTATGTAATTCAAGGTTTGGCATATTATCAAACATGAATTGTAGCAGAACTGTGCAGTACTATGGAATAATTCACGAATGTGAAAAAAGTCACTTAATTTGAAAAGGAAAGTTAAAAAACAGGTTATTTTCATTTCAGTTTATGTATTTCAAGGTTTTGCACATCGTCAAACATGAATTTACGCAGAACTGTGCAGTACTGTGGAATAATTCAGGAATGTGAAAAAAGTAATCTAATTCAAAAAGGAAAGTTATAAAACAGGTTATTTTCATTTCACCTCATGAATTTCAAGGTTTTGCACATAGTCAAACATGAATTTACGCAGAACTGTGCAGTACTGTGGAATAATTCACAAATGTGAAAAAAGTAATCTAATTTAAAAAGGAAAGTTAAAAAACGGGTTATTTTCATTTCAGTTTATGTATTTCAAGGTTTTGCACACAGTCAAACATTAATTTTCGCAGTCCTGTGCAGTACTGTGGAATAATTCACTAATGTGAAAAAAGTCATATAATTTTAAAATGAAAGTCCAAAAACAGGTTATTTTCACTTCACCTTATGTAATTCAAGGTTTGGCATATAAGCAAACATGAATTGTAGCAGAATTGTGCAGTACTATGGAATAATTCATGAATGTGAAATAAGTCATTTAATTTAAAAAGGAAAGTTAAAAAACAAGTTATTTTGATTTCAGCTTATGTATTTCAAGGTTTTTCAAGTCAAAAATGAACTTACGCAGAACTGTGCAGTAATGTGGAATAATTCACGAATGTGAAAAAAGTCATTCAATTGAACAAGGAAAGTTAAAAAACAGGTTATTTTCATTTCAGCTAATGTATTTCAAGGTTTTGCACATAGTCAAACATGAATTTACGCAGAACTGTGCAGTACTGAGGAATAATTCACGAATGTGAAAAAAGTAATCTAATTTAAAAAGGAAAATTAAAAAACAGGTTATTTTCATTTCAGTTTCTGTAATTCATGGTTTTGCACACAGCCAAACCTGAATTTACGCAGTCCTGTGCAGTACTGTGGAATAATTCACTAATGTCAAAAAAGTCATATAATTTTAAAACGAAAGTTAAAAAACAGGTTATTTTCACTTCACCTTATGTAATTCAAGGTTTGGCACATTAGCAAACATGAATTGTAGCAGAACTGTGCAGTACAATGGAATAATTCACGAATGTGAAAAAAGTCACTTAATTTGAAAAGGAAAGTTAAAAAACAGGTTATTTTCATTTCAGTTTATGTATTTCAAGGTTTTGCACATAGTCAAACATGAATTTACGCAGAACTGTGCAGTACTGTGGAATAATTCAGGAATGTGAAAAAAGTAATCTAATTCAAAAAGGAAAGTTATAAAACAGGTTATTTTCATTTCACCTCATGGATTTCAAGGTTTTGCACGTAGTCAAACATGAATTTACGCAGAACTGTGCAGTACTGTGGAATAATTCACGAATGTGAAAAAAGTCATTTAATTTAAAAAGGAAAGTTAAAAAATAGGTTATTTTGATTTCAGCTTATGTATTTCAAGGTTTTGCACATAGTCAAACATGAATTTACGCAGAACTGTGCAGTACTGTGGAATAATTCACGAATGTGAAAAAAGTAATCTAATTTAAAAAGGAAAGTTATAAAACAGGTTATTTTCATTTAAGCTTATGGGTTTCAAGGTTTTGCACATAGTCAAACATGAATTTACGCAGAACTGTGCAGTACTGTGGAAAATTCACGAATGTGAAAAAAGTCATTTAATTTAAAAAGGAAAGTTAAAAAACAGGTTATTTTCATTTCAGCTAATGTATTTCAAGGTTTTTCACATAGTCAAACATGAATTCACGCAGAACTGTGCAGTATTGAGGAATAATTCACGAATGTGAAAAAAGTAATCTAATTTAAAAAGGAAAGTTAAAAAACAGGTTATTTTCATTTCAGCTTATGGATTTCAAGGTTTTGCACACAGTCAAGCATGAATTTACGCAGTCCTGTGCAGTACTGTGGAATAATTCACTAATGTAAAAAAGTCATATAATTTTAAAATGAAAGTCCAAAAACAGGTTATTTTCACTTCACCTTATGTAATTCAAGGTTTGGCATATAAGCAAACATGAATTGTAGCAGAACTGTGCAGTACTATGGAATAATTCACGAATGTGAAAAAAGTCATTTAATTTAAAAAGGAAAGTTAAAAAACAAGTTATTTTGATTTCAGCTTATGTAGTTCAAGGTTTTGCACATAGTCAAACATGAATTTACGCAGAACTGTGCAGTACTGAGGAATAATTCACGAATGTGAAAAAGTAATCTAATTTAAAAAGGAAAATTAAAAAACAGGTTATTTTCATTTCAGTTTCTGTAATTCATGGTTTTGCACACAGCCAAACATGAATTTACGCAGTCCTGTGCAGTACTGTGGAATAATTCACTAATGTGAAAAAAGTCATATAATTTTAAAATGAAAGTCAAAAAACAGGTTATTTTCACTTCACCTTATGTAATTCAAGGTTTGGCATATAAGCAAACATGAATTGTAGCAGAACTGTGCAGTACTATGGAATAATTCACGAATGTGAAAAAAGTCATTTAATTTAAAAAGGAAAGTTAAAAAATAGGTTATTTTGATTTCAGCTTATGTATTTCAAGGTTTTGCACATAGTCAAACATTAATTTACGCAGAACTGTGCAGTACTGTGGAATAATTCACGAATGTGAAAAAAGTAATCTAATTTAAAAAGGAAAGTTAAAAAACAGGTTATTTTCATTTCAGCTAATGTATTTCAAGGTTTTGCACATAGTCAAACATGAATTTACGCAGAACTGTGCAGTACTATGGAATAATTCACGAATGTGAAAAAAGTAATCTAATTTAAAAAGGAAAATTAAAAAACAGGTTATTTTCATTTCAGTTTCTGTAATTCATGGTTTTGCACACAGCCAAACATGAATTTACACAGTCCTGTGCAGTACTGTGGAATAATTCACTAATGTCAAAAAAGTCATATAATTTTAAAACGAAAGTTAAAAAACAGGTTATTTTCACTTCACCTTATGTAATTCAAGGTTTGGCATATTATCAAACATGAATTGTAGCAGAACTGTGCAGTACAATGGAATAATTCACGAATGTGAAAAAAGTCACTTAATTTGAAAAGGAAAGTTAAAAAACAGGTTATTTTCATTTCAGTTTATGTATTTCAAGGTTTTGCACATCGTCAAACATGAATTTACGCAGAACTGTGCAGTACTGTGGAATAATTCAGGAATGTGAAAAAAGTAATCTAATTCAAAAAGGAAAGTTATAAAACAGGTTATTTTCATTTCACCTCATGGATTTCAAGGTTTTGCACATAGTCAAACATGAATTTACGCAGAACTGTGCAGTACTGTGGAATAATTCACAAATGTGAAAAAAGTAATCTAATTTAAAAAGGAAAGTTAAAAAACGGGTTATTTTCATTTCAGTTTATGTATTTCAAGGTTTTGCACACAGTCAAACATTAATTTTCGCAGTCCTGTGCAGTACTGTGGAATAATTCACTAATGTGAAAAAGTCATATAATTTTAAAATGAAAGTCCAAAAACAGGTTATTTTCACTTCACCTTATGTAATTCAAGGTTTGGCATATAAGCAAACATGAATTGTAGCAGAACTGTGCAGTACTATGGAATAATTCATGAATGTGAAAAAAGTCATTTAATTTAAAAAGGAAAGTTAAAAAACAGGTTATTTTGATTTCAGCTTATGTATTTCAAGGTTTTTCAAGTCAAAAATGAATTTACGCAGAACTGTGCAGTAATGTGGAATAATTCACGAATGTGAAAAAAGTCATTCAATTGAACAAGGAAAGTTAAAAAAACAGGTTATTTTCATTTCAGCTAATGTATTTCAAGGTTTTGCACATAGTCAAACATGAATTTACGCAGAACTGTGCAGTACTGAGGAATAATTCACGAATGTGAAAAAAGTAATCTAATTTAAAAAGGAAAATTAAAAAACAGGTTATTTTCATTTCAGTTTCTGTAATTCATGGTTTTGCACACAGCCAAACCTGAATTTACGCAGTCCTGTGCAGTACTGTGGAATAATTCACTAATGTCAAAAAAGTCATATAATTTTAAAACGAAAGTTAAAAAACAGGTTATTTTCACTTCACCTTATGTAATTCAAGGTTTGGCACATTAGCAAACATGAATTGTAGCAGAACTGTGCAGTACAATGGAATAATTCACGAATGTGAAAAAAGTCACTTAATTTGAAAAGGAAAGTTAAAAAACAGGTTATTTTCATTTCAGTTTATGTATTTCAAGGTTTTGCACATAGTCAAACATGAATTTACGCAGAACTGTGCAGTACTGTGGAATAATTCAGGAATGTGAAAAAAGTAATCTAATTCAAAAAGGAAAGTTATAAAACAGGTTATTTTCATTTCACCTCATGGATTTCAAGGTTTTGCACATAGTCAAACATGAATTTACGCAGAACTGTGCAGTACTGTGGAATAATTCACGAATGTGAAAAAAGTCATTTAATTTAAAAAGGAAAGTTAAAAAATAGGTTATTTTGATTTCAGCTTATGTATTTCAAGGTTTTGCACATAGTCAAACATGAATTTACGCAGAACTGTGCAGTACTGTGGAATAATTCACGAATGTGAAAAAAGTAATCTAATTTAAAAAGGAAAGTTATAAAACAGGTTATTTTCATTTAAGCTTATGGATTTCAAGGTTTTGCACATAGTCAAACATGAATTTACGCAGAACTGTGCAGTACTATGGAATAATTCACGAATGTGAAAAAAGTAATCTAATTTAAAAAGGAAAATTAAAAAACAGGTTATTTTCATTTCAGTTTCTGTAATTCATGGTTTTGCACACAGCCAAACATGAATTTACACAGTCCTGTGCAGTACTGTGGAATAATTCACTAATGTCAAAAAAGTCATATAATTTTAAAACGAAAGTTAAAAAACAGGTTATTTTCACTTCACCTTATGTAATTCAAGGTTTGGCATATTATCAAACATGAATTGTAGCAGAACTGTGCAGTACTATGGAATAATTCACGAATGTGAAAAAAAGTCACTTAATTTGAAAAGGAAAGTTAAAAAACAGGTTATTTTCATTTCAGTTTATGTATTTCAAGGTTTTGCACATCGTCAAACATGAATTTACGCAGAACTGTGCAGTACTGTGGAATAATTCAGGAATGTGAAAAAAAGTAATCTAATTCAAAAAGGAAAGTTATAAAACAGGTTATTTTCATTTCACCTCATGGATTTCAAGGTTTTGCACATAGTCAAACATGAATTTACGCAGAACTGTGCAGTACTGTGGAATAATTCACAAATGTGAAAAAAGTAATCTAATTTAAAAAGGAAAGTTAAAAAACGGGTTATTTTCATTTCAGTTTAAGTATTTCAAGGTTTTGCACACAGTCAAACATTAATTTTCGCAGTCCTGTGCAGTACTGTGGAATAATTCACTAATGTGAAAAAAGTCATATAATTTTAAAATGAAAGTCCAAAAACAGGTTATTTTCACTTCACCTTATGTAATTCAAGGTTTGGCATATAAGCAAACATGAATTGTAGCAGAATTGTGCAGTACTATGGAATAATTCATGAATGTGAAATAAGTCATTTAATTTAAAAAGGAAAGTTAAAAAACAAGTTATTTTGATTTCAGCTGATGTATTTCAAGGTTTTTCAAGTCAAAAATGAATTTACGCAGAACTGTGCAGTAATGTGGAATAATTCACGAATGTGAAAAAAGTCATTCAATTGAACAAGGAAAGTTAAAAAACAGGTTATTTTCATTTCAGCTAATGTATTTCAAGGTTTTGCAAATAGTCAAACATGAATTTACACAGAACTGTGCAGTACTGTGGAATAATTCACGAATGTGAAAAAAGTAATCTAATTTAAAAAGGAAAGTTATAAAACAGGTTATTTTCATTTAAGCTTATGGATATCAAGTTTTGCACATAGTCAAACATGAATTTACGCAGAACTGTGCAGTACAGTAGAAAATTCACGAATGTGAAAAAAGTCATTTAATTTAAAAAGGAAAGTTAAAAAACAGGTTATTTTCATTTCAGCTAATGTATTTCAAGGTTTTGCAAATAGTCAAACATGAATTTACGCAGAACTGTGCAGTACTGAGGAATAATTCACGAATGTGAAAAAAGTAATCTAATTTAAAAAGGAAAATTAAAAAACAGGTTATTTTCATTTCAATTTCTGTATTTCATGGTTTTGCACACAGCCAAACATGAATTTACGCAGTCCTGTTCAGTATTGTGGAATAATTCACTAATGTGAAAAAAGTCATATAATTTTAAAATGAAAGTTAAAAAACGGGTTGTTTTCATTTCAGCTTATGTAAATCAAGGTTTTGCCCACAGCCAAACATGAATTTTCGCAGTCATGTGCAGTACTATGGAATAATTCACAAATGTGAAAAAAGTAATCTAATTTAAAAAGGAAAGTTAAAAAACAGGTTATTTTCATTTCAGCTTATGGATTTCAAGGTTTTGCAGGCAGTCAAACATGAATTTACGCAGTCCTGTGCAGTACTGTGGAATAATTCACTAATGTAAAAAAAGTCATATAATTTTAAAATGAAAGTTAAAAAATAGGTTATTTTCACTTCACCTTATGTAATTCAACGTTTTGCACATAAGCAAACATGAAATTACGCAATCCTGTTCAGTACTGTAAAATAAAACACACTTTGGTCAAAATCCGTCTTCCGTCAGTCTGAACCAGCTGCTTTGGCAAAAGTGCACTCATGTGAAAAAAGTCATTTCATTTTAAAAGGAAAGTTAAAAAACGGGTTTTTTTCACTTCACTTTATGTAATTCCATGTTTTGCACACAGGCAAACATGACCTGTGCAGTACTGTGGAATAATTCACGAATGTGAAAAAAGTCATTTAATTTAAAAAGGAAAGTTAAAAAACAGGTTATTTTCATTTCACCTTATGTAATTCAAGGTTTGGTATATAAGCAAACATGAATTGTAGCAGAACTGTGCAGTACTATGGAATAATTCACGAATGTGATAAAAGTCATTTATTTCAAAAAGGAAAGTTAAAAAACAAGTTATTTTGATTTCAGCTTTTGTATTTCAAGGTTTTGCACATACCCGAAAAGGAATTTACGCAGAACTGTTCAGTACTGTGGAATAATTCACGAATGTGAAAAAAGTCATTTAATTTAACAAGGAAAGTTAAAAAACAGGTTATTTTCATTTCAGCTAATGTATTTCAAGGTTTTGCACATAGTCAAACATGAATTTACGCAGAACTGTGCAGTACTGAGGAATAATTCACGAATGTGAAAAAAGTAATCTAATTTAAAAAGGAAAATTAAAAAACAGGTTATTTTCATTTCAGTTTCTGTAATTCATGGTTTTGCACACAGCCAAACATGAATTTACGCAGTCCTGTGCAGTACTGTGGAATAATTCACTAATGTGAAAAAAGTCATATAATTTTAAAATGAAAGTCAAAAAACAGGTTATTTTCACTTCACCTTATGTAATTCAAGGTTTGGCATATAAGCAAACATGAATTGTAGCAGAACTGTGCAGTACTATGGAATAATTCACGAATGTGAAAAAGTCATTTAATTTAAAAAGGAAAGTTAAAAAATAGGTTATTTTGATTTCAGCTTATGTATTTCAAGGTTTTGCACATAGTCAAACATGAATTTACGCAGAACTGTGCAGTACTGTGGAATAATTCACGAATGTGAAAAAAGTAATCTAATTTAAAAAGGAAAGTTAAAAAACAGGTTATTTTCATTTCAGCTAATGTATTTCAAGGTTTTGCACATAGTCAAACATGAATTTACGCAGAACTGTGCAGTACTGAGGAATAATTCACGAATGTGAAAAAAGTAATCTAACTTAAAAAGGAAAATTAAAAAACAGGTTATTTTCATTTCAGTTTCTGTAATTCATGGTTTTGCACACAGCCAAACCTGAATTTACGCAGTCCTGTGCAGTACTGTGGAATAATTCACTAATGTCAAAAAAGTCATATAATTTTAAAACGAAAGTTAAAAAACAGGTTATTTTCACTTCACCTTATGTAATTCAAGGTTTGGCACATTAGCAAACATGAATTGTAGCAGAACTGTGCAGTACAATGGAATAATTCACGAATGTGAAAAAAGTCACTTAATTTGAAAAGGAAAGTTAAAAAACAGGTTATTTTCATTTCAGTTTATGTATTTCAAGGTTTTGCACATAGTCAAACATGAATTTACGCAGAACTGTGCAGTACTGTGGAATAATTCAGGAATGTGAAAAAAGTAATCTAATTCAAAAAGGAAAGTTATAAAACAGGTTATTTTCATTTAAGCTTATGGATTTCAAGGTTTTGCACATAGTCAAACATGAATTTACGCAGAACTGTGCAGTACTGTGGAAAATTCACGAATGTGAAAAAAGTCATTTAATTTAAAAAGGAAAGTTAAAAAACAGGTTATTTTCATTTCAGCTAATGTATTTCAAGGTTTTTCACATAGTCAAACATGAATTCACGCAGAACTGTGCAGTATTGAGGAATAATTCACGAATGTGAAAAAAGTAATCTAATTTAAAAAGGAAAGTTAAAAAACAGGTTATTTTCATTTCAGCTTATGGATTTCAAGGTTTTGCACACAGTCAAGCATGAATTTACGCAGTCCTGTGCAGTACTGTGGAATAATTCACTAATGTAAAAAAAGTCATATAATTTTAAAATGAAAGTCCAAAAACAGGTTATTTTCACTTCACCTTATGTAATTCAAGGTTTGGCATATAAGCAAACATGAATTGTAGCAGAACTGTGCAGTACTATGGAATAATTCACGAATGTGAAAAAAGTCATTTAATTTAAAAAGGAAAGTTAAAAAACAAGTTATTTTGATTTCAGCTTATGTAGTTCAAGGTTTTGCACATAGTCAAAAATGAATTTACGCAGAACTGTGCAGTACTGTGGAATAATTCACGAATGTGAAAAAAGTCATTTAATTTAAGAAGGAAAGTTAAAAAACAGGTTATTTTCATTTCAGCTAATGTATTTCAAGGTTTTGCACATAGTCAAACATGAATTTACGCAGAACTGTGCAGTACTGAGGAATAATTCACGAATGTGAAAAAAGTAATCTAATTTAAAAAGGAAAATTAAAAAACAGGTTATTTTCATTTCAGTTTCTGTAATTCATGGTTTTGCACACAGCCAAACATGAATTTACGCAGTCCTGTGCAGTACTGTGGAATAATTCACTAATGTGAAAAAAGTCATATAATTTTAAAATGAAAGTCAAAAAACAGGTTATTTTCACTTCACCTTATGTAATTCAAGGTTTGGCATATAAGCAAACATGAATTGTAGCAGAACTGTGCAGTACTATGGAATAATTTACGAATGTGAAAAAAGTCATTTAATTTAAAAAGGAAAGTTAAAAAATAGGTTATTTTGATTTCAGCTTATGTATTTCAAGGTTTTGCACATAGTCAAACATGAATTTACGCAGAACTGTGCAGTACTGTGGAATAATTTCATTTAAAAGGAAAATAAAAAACAGGTTTTTTTCATTTCAGGTATGGAAATTAAAGGGTTTGAAAAAAAAAAAAAAAATTACAGTCCTGCACTGTGGATAATTCACATGTAAAATATATTAAAACGAAAGTAAAAAAGGTTCACTTGTAAATATAATTCAAAAGGAATTTAAAACAGGTTATTTTCATTTCTTATGTATTTCAGAGTTTTGCACATAGTCAAACATGAATTTACGCAGAACTGTGCAGTACTGTGGAATAATTCACGAATGTGAAAAAAGTAATCTAATTTAAAAAGGAAAGTTAAAAAACGGGTTATTTTCATTTCAGTTTATGTATTTCAAGGTTTTGCACACAGTCAAACATGAATTTTCGCAGTCCTGTGCAGTACTGTGGAATAATTCACTAATGTGAAAAAGTCATATAATTTTAAAATGAAAGTTCAAAAACAGGTTATTTTCACTTCACCTTATGTAATTCAAGGTTTGGCATATAAGCAAACATGAATTGTAGCAGAATTGTGCAGTACTATGGAATAATTCACGAATGTGAAATAAGTCATTTAATTTAAAAGGAAAGTTAAAAAACAAGTTATTTTGATTTCAGCTTATGTATTTCAAGGTTTTTCAAGTCAAAAATGAATTTACGCAGAACTGTGCAGTACTGTGGAATAATTCACGAATGTGAAAAAAGTAATCTAATTTAAAAAGGAAAATTAAAAAACAGGTTATTTTCATTTCAGTTTCTGTAATTCATGGTTTTGCACACAGAAACTGAATTTACGCAGTCCTGTGCAGTACTGTGGAATAATTCACTAATGTAAAAGTCATTAATTTTAAAACGAAAGTTAAAAACAGGTTTTTTACTTCACCTTATGTAGTTGGACATTAGCAAACATGAATTGTGCAGAAGAGTAAATGGAATAATTCACGAATGTGAAAAGTCACTTAATTTGAAAAGGAAAGTTAAAAACAGGTTATTTTCATTTCAGTTATGTATTTCAAGGTTTTTGCCATAAAAAAAAAAAAAATTACCCAAAACTTTCCATAAAATTAAAAAAAAAAAAAAAAAAAAAAAAAAAAAAAAAAAAAAAAAAAAAAAAAAAAAAAAAAAAAAATTTAAACCCCACCACAAAAAAAAAAAAAAAAAAAAAAAAAAAAAAAAAAAAAAAAAAAAAAAAAAAAAAAAAAAAAAAAAAAAAAAAAAAAAAAAAAAGATTATAAAAAGGAAAGTAAAAAAAAAGGTTATTTTGATTTCCGCTTATTTATTTAAAGGTTTTTAAAAAAAAAAAAAAAAAAATTTAAAAAAAATTTAGTATAGGAAAGGTTTTTTCATTTCAGCTAATGTATTTCAAGGTTTTTCACATAGTCAAACATGAATTCACGCAGAACTGTGCAGTATTGAGGAATAATTCACGAATGTGAAAAAAGTAATCTAATTTAAAAAGGAAAGTTAAAAAACAGGTTATTTTCATTTCAGCTTATGGATTTCAAGGTTTTGCACACAGTCAAGCATGAATTTACGCAGTCCTGTGCAGTACTGTGGAATAATTCACTAATGTAAAAAAAGTCATATAATTTTAAAATGAAAGTCCAAAAACAGGTTATTTTCACTTTACCTTATGTAATTCCATGTTTTGCACACAGGCAAACATGAATTTACACAGAACTGTGCAGTAGTTTAGAACAATTCACGAATGTGAAAAAAGTAATCTAATTTAAAAAGGAAAGTTAAAAAACAGGTTATTTTCATTTCAGTTTATGTAGTTCAAGGTTTTGCACATAGTCAAAAATGAATTTACGCAGAACTGTGCAGTAATGTGGAATAATTCACGAATGTGAAAAAAGTCATTTAATTTAACAAGGAAAGTTAAAAAACAGGTTATTTTCATTTCAGCTAATGTATTTCAAGGTTTTGCACATAGTCAAACATGAATTTACGCAGAACTGTGCAGTACTATGGAATAATTCACGAATGTGAAAAAAGTAATCTAATTTAAAAAGGAAAATTAAAAAACAGGTTATTTTCATTTCAGTTTCTGTAATTCATGGTTTTGCACACAGCCAAACATGAATTTACACAGTCCTGTGCAGTACTGTGGAATAATTCACTAATGTCAAAAAAGTCATATAATTTTAAAACGAAAGTTAAAAAACAGGTTATTTTCACTTCACCTTATGTAATTCAAGGTTTGGCATATTATCAAACATGAATTGTAGCAGAACTGTGCAGTACTATGGAATAATTCACGAATGTGAAAAAAGTCACTTAATTTGAAAAGGAAAGTTAAAAAACAGGTTATTTTCATTTCAGTTTATGTATTTCAAGGTTTTGCACATCGTCAAACATGAATTTACGCAGAACTGTGCAGTACTGTGGAATAATTCAGGAATGTGAAAAAAGTAATCTAATTCAAAAAGGAAAGTTATAAAACAGGTTATTTTCATTTCACCTCATGGATTTCAAGGTTTTGCACATAGTCAAACATGAATTTACGCAGAACTGTGCAGTACTGTGGAATAATTCACAAATGTGAAAAAAGTAATCTAATTTAAAAAGGAAAGTTAAAAAACGGGTTATTTTCATTTCAGTTTATGTATTTCAAGGTTTTGCACACAGTCAAACATTAATTTTCGCAGTCCTGTGCAGTACTGTGGAATAATTCACTAATGTGAAAAAAGTCATATAATTTTAAAATGAAAGTCCAAAAACAGGTTATTTTCACTTCACCTTATGTAATTCAAGGTTTGGCATATAAGCAAACATGAATTGTAGCAGAATTGTGCAGTACTATGGAATAATTCATGAATGTGAAATAAGTCATTTAATTTAAAAAGGAAAGTTAAAAAACAAGTTATTTTGATTTCAACTGATGTATTTCAAGGTTTTTCAAGTCAAAAATGAATTTACGCAGAACTGTGCAGTAATGTGGAATAATTCACGAATGTGAAAAAAGTCATTTAATTTAAAAAGGAAAGTTAAAAAACAGGTTATTTTCACTTCACCTTATGTAATTCAACGTTTTGCACATAGTCAAACATGAAGTTACGCAATCCTGTTCAGTACTGTAAAATAAAACACACTTTGGTCAAATTCCGTCTTCCGTCAGTCTGAAACAGCTGCTTTGGCAAAAGTGCACTCATGTGAAAAAAGTCATTTCATTTTAAAAGGAAAGTTAAAAAACGGGTTTTTTTCACTTCACTTTATGTAATTCCATGTTTTGCACACAGGCAAACATGACCTGTGCAGTACTGTGGAATAATTCACGAATGTGAAAAAAGTCATTTAATTTAAAAAGGAAAGTTAAAAAACAGGTTATTTTCATTTCAGCTAATGTATTTCAAGGTTTTGCACATAGTCAAACATGAATTTACGCAGAACTGTGCAGTACTGAGGAATAACTCACGAATGTGAAAAAAGTAATCTAATTTAAAAAGGAAAATTAAAAAACAGGTTATTTTCATTTCAGTTTCTGTAATTCATGGTTTTGCACACAGCCAAACCTGAATTTACGCAGTCCTGTGCAGTACTGTGGAATAATTCACTAATGTCAAAAAAGTCATATAATTTTAAAACGAAAGTTAAAAAACAGGTTATTTTCACTTCACCTTATGTAATTCAAGGTTTGGCACATTAGCAAACATGAATTGTAGCAGAACTGTGCAGTACAATGGAATAATTCATGAATGTGAAAAAAGTCACTTAATTTGAAAAGGAAAGTTAAAAAACAGGTTATTTTCATTTCACCTCATGGATTTCAAGGTTTTGCACATAGTCAAACATGAATTTACGCAGAACTGTGCAGTACTGCGGAATAATTCACGAATGTGAAAAAAGTCATTTAATTTAAAAAGGAAAGTTAAAAAATAGGTTATTTTGATTTCAGCTTATGTATTTCAAGGTTTTGCACATAGTCAAACATGAATTTACGCAGAACTGTGCAGTACTGTGGAATAATTCACGAATGTGAAAAAAGTAATCTAATTTAAAAAGGAAAGTTATAAAACAGGTTATTTTCATTTAAGCTTATGGGTTTCAAGGTTTTGCACATAGTCAAACATGAATTTACGCAGAACTGTGCAGTACTGTGGAAAATTCACGAATGTGAAAAAAGTCATTTAATTTAAAAAGGAAAGTTAAAAAACAGGTTATTTTCATTTCAGCTAATGTATTTCAAGGTTTTTCACATAGTCAAACATGAATTCACGCAGAACTGTGCAGTATTGAGGAATAATTCACGAATGTGAAAAAAGTAATCTAATTTAAAAAGGAAAGTTAAAAAACAGGTTATTTTCATTTCAGCTTATGGATTTCAAGGTTTTGCACACAGTCAAGCATGAATTTACGCAGTCCTGTGCAGTACTGTGGAATAATTCACTAATGTAAAAAACGTCATATAATTTTAAAATGAAAGTCCAAAAACAGGTTATTTTCACTTCACCTTATGTAATTCAAGGTTTGGCATATAAGCAAACATGAATTGTAGCAGAACTGTGCAGTACTATGGAATAATTCACGAATGTGAAAAAAGTCATTTAATTTAAAAAGGAAAGTTAAAAAACAAGTTATTTTGATTTCAGCTTATGTAGTTCAAGGTTTTGCACATAGTCAAAAATGAATTTACGCAGAACTGTGCAGTACTGTGGAATAATTCACGAATGTGAAAAAAGTCATTTAATTTAACAAGGAAAGTTAAAAAACAGGTTATTTTCATTTCAGCTAATGTATTTCAAGGTTTTGCACATAGTCAAACATGAATTTACGCAGAACTGTGCAGTACTGAGGAATAATTCACGAATGTGAAAAAAGTAATCTAATTTAAAAAGGAAAATTAAAAAACAGGTTATTTTCATTTCAGTTTCTGTAATTCATGGTTTTGCACACAGCCAAACATGAATTTACGCAGTCCTGTGCAGTACTGTGGAATAATTCACTAATGTGAAAAAAGTCATATAATTTTAAAATGAAAGTCAAAAAACAGGTTATTTTCACTTCACCTTATGTAATTCAAGGTTTGGCATATAAGCAAACATGAATTGTAGCAGAACTGTGCAGTACTATGGAATAATTCACGAATGTGAAAAAAGTCATTTAATTTAAAAAGGAAAGTTAAAAAATAGGTTATTTTGATTTCAGCTTATGTATTTCAAGGTTTTGCACATAGTCAAACATGAATTTACGCAGAACTGTGCAGTACTGTGGAATAATTCACGAATGTGAAAAAACTAATCTAATTTAAAAAGGAAAGTTAAAAAACAGGTTATTTTCATTTCAGCTAATGTATTTCAAGGTTTTGCACATAGTCAAACATGAATTTACGCAGAACTGTGCAGTACTATGGAAAAATTCACGAATGTGAAAAAAGTAATCTAATTTAAAAAGGAAAATTAAAAAACAGGTTATTTTCATTTCAGTTTCTGTAATTCATGGTTTTGCACACAGCCAAACATGAATTTACACAGTCCTGTGCAGTACTGTGGAATAATTCACTATTGTCAAAAAAGTCATATAATTTTAAAACGAAAGTTAAAAAACAGGTTATTTTCACTTCACCTTATGTAATTCAAGGTTTGGCATATTATCAAACATGAATTGTAGCAGAACTGTGCAGTACTATGGAATAATTCACGAATGTGAAAAAAGTCACTTAATTTGAAAAGGAAAGTTAAAAAACAGGTTATTTTCATTTCAGTTTATGTATTTCAAGGTTTTGCACATCGTCAAACATGAATTTACGCAGAACTGTGCAGTACTGTGGAATAATTCAGGAATGTGAAAAAAGTAATCTAATTCAAAAAGGAAAGTTATAAAACAGGTTATTTTCATTTCACCTCATGGATTTCAAGGTTTTGCACATAGTCAAACATGAATTTACGCAGAACTGTGCAGGACTGTGGAATAATTCACAAATGTGAAAAAAGTAATCTAATTTAAAAAGGAAAGTTAAAAAACGGGTTATTTTCATTTCAGTTTATGTATTTCAAGGTTTTGCACACAGTCAAACATTAATTTTCGCAGTCCTGTGCAGTACTGTGGAATAATTCACTAATGTGAAAAAAGTCATATAATTTTAAAATGAAAGTCCAAAAACAGGTTATTTTCACTTCACCTTATGTAATTCAAGGTTTGCCATATAAGCAAACATGAATTGTAGCAGAATTGTGCAGTACTATGGAATAATTCATGAATGTGAAATAAGTCATTTAATTTAAAAAGGAAAGTTAAAAAACAAGTTATTTTGATTTCAGCTTATGTATTTCAAGGTTTTTCAAGTCAAAAATGAATTTACGCAGAACTGTGCAGTAATGTGGAATAATTCATGAATGTGAAAAAAGTCATTCAATTGAACAAGGAAAGTTAAAAAACAGGTTATTTTCATTTCAGCTAATGTATTTCAAGGTTTTGCACATAGTCAAACATGAATTTACGCAGAACTGTGCAGTACTGAGGAATAATTCACGAATGTGAAAAAAGTAATCTAATTTAAAAAGGAAAATTAAAAAACAGGTTATTTTCATTTCAGTTTCTGTAATTCATGGTTTTGCACACAGCCAAACCTGAATTTACGCAGTCCTGTGCAGTACTGTGGAATAATTCACTAATGTCAAAAAAGTCATATAATTTTAAAACGAAAGTTAAAAAACAGGTTATTTTCACTTCACCTTATGTAATTCAAGGTTTGGCACATTAGCAAACATGAATTGTAGCAGAACTGTGCAGTACAATGGAATAATTCACGAATGTGAAAAAAGTCACTTAATTTGAAAAGGAAAGTTAAAAAACAGGTTATTTTCATTTCAGTTTATGTATTTCAAGGTTTTGCACATAGTCAAACATGAATTTACGCAGAACTGTGCAGTACTGTGGAATAATTCAGGAATGTGAAAAAAGTAATCTAATTCAAAAAGGAAAGTTATAAAACAGGTTATTTTCATTTCACCTCATGGATTTCAAGGTTTTGCACGTAGTCAAACATGAATTTACGCAGAACTGTGCAGTACTGTGGAATAATTCACGAATGTGAAAAAAGTCATTTAATTTAAAAAGGAAAGTTAAAAAATAGGTTATTTTGATTTCAGCTTATGTATTTCAAGGTTTTGCACATAGTCAAACATGAATTTACGCAGAACTGTGCAGTACTGTGGAATAATTCACGAATGTGAAAAAAGTAATCTAATTTAAAAAGGAAAGTTATAAAACAGGTTATTTTCATTTAAGCTTATGGGTTTCAAGGTTTTGCACATAGTCAAACATGAATTTACGCAGAACTGTGCAGTACTGTGGAAAATTCACGAATGTGAAAAAAGTCATTTAATTTAAAAAGGAAAGTTAAAAAACAGGTTATTTTCATTTCAGCTAATGTATTTCAAGGTTTTTCACATAGTCAAACATGAATTCACGCAGAACTGTGCAGTATTGAGGAATAATTCACGAATGTGAAAAAAGTAATCTAATTTAAAAAGGAAAGTTAAAAAACAGGTTATTTTCATTTCAGCTTATGGATTTCAAGGTTTTGCACACAGTCAAGCATGAATTTACGCAGTCCTGTGCAGTACTGTGGAATAATTCACTAATGTAAAAAAAGTCATATAATTTTAAAATGAAAGTCCAAAAACAGGTTATTTTCACTTCACCTTATGTAATTCAAGGTTTGGCATATAAGCAAACATGAATTGTAGCAGAACTGTGCAGTACTATGGAATAATTCACGAATGTGAAAAAAGTCATTTAATTTAAAAAGGAAAGTTAAAAAACAAGTTATTTTGATTTCAGCTTATGTAGTTCAAGGTTTTGCACATAGTCAAAAATGAATTTACGCAGAACTGTGCAGTACTGTGGAATAATTCACGAATGTGAAAAAGTCATTTAATTTAACAAGGAAAGTTAAAAAACAGGTTATTTTCATTTCAGCTAATGTATTTCAAGGTTTTGCACATAGTCAAACATGAATTTACGCAGAACTGTGCAGTACTGAGGAATAATTCACGAATGTGAAAAAAGTAATCTAATTTAAAAAGGAAAATTAAAAAACAGGTTATTTTCATTTCAGTTTCTGTAATTCATGGTTTTGCACACAGCCAAACATGAATTTACGCAGTCCTGTGCAGTACTGTGGAATAATTCACTAATGTGAAAAAAGTCATATAATTTTAAAATGAAAGTCAAAAAACAGGTTATTTTCACTTCACCTTATGTAATTCAAGGTTTGGCATATAAGCAAACATGAATTGTAGCAGAACTGTGCAGTACTATGGAATAATTCACGAATGTGAAAAAAAGTCATTTAATTTAAAAAGGAAAGTTAAAAAATAGGTTATTTTGATTTCAGCTTATGTATTTCAAGGTTTTGCACATAGTCAAACATGAATTTACGCAGAACTGTGCAGTACTGTGGAATAATTCACGAATGTGAAAAAAGTAATCTAATTTAAAAAGGAAAGTTAAAAAACAGGTTATTTTCATTTCAGCTAATGTATTTCAAGGTTTTGCACATAGTCAAACATGAATTTACGCAGAACTGTGCAGTACTATGGAATAATTCACGAATGTGAAAAAAGTAATCTAATTTAAAAAGGAAAATTAAAAAACAGGTTATTTTCATTTCAGTTTCTGTAATTCATGGTTTTGCACACAGCCAAACATGAATTTACACAGTCCTGTGCAGTACTGTGGAATAATTCACTAATGTCAAAAAGTCATATAATTTTAAAACGAAAGTTAAAAAACAGGTTATTTTCACTTCACCTTATGTAATTCAAGGTTTGGCATATTATCAAACATGAATTGTAGCAGAACTGTGCAGTACTATGGAATAATTCACGAATGTGAAAAAAGTCACTTAATTTGAAAAGGAAAGTTAAAAAACAGGTTATTTTCATTTCAGTTTATGTATTTCAAGGTTTTGCACATCGTCAAACATGAATTTACGCAGAACTGTGCAGTACTGTGGAATAATTCAGGAATGTGAAAAAGTAATCTAATTCAAAAGGAAAGTTATAAAACAGGTTTTTTCATTTCACCTCATGGATTCAGGTTTTGCACATAGTCAAACATGAATTTACGCAGAACTGTGCAGTACTGTGGAATAATTCACAAATGTGAAAAAAGTAATCTAATTTAAAAAGGAAAGTTAAAAAACGGGTTATTTTCATTTCAGTTTATGTAATTCAAGGTTTTGCACACAGTCAAACATGAATTTTCGCAGTCCTGTGCAGTACTGTGGAATAATTCACTAATGTGAAAAAAGTCATATAATTTTAAAATGAAAGTCCAAAAACAGGTTATTTTCACTTCACCTTATGTAATTCAAGGTTTGGCATATAAGCAAACATGAATTGTAGCAGAATTGTGCAGTACTATGGAATAATTCATGAATGTGAAATAAGTCATTTAATTTAAAAAGGAAAGTTAAAAAACAGGTTATTTTGATTTCAGCTTATGTATTTCAGGTTTTTCACAGTCAAACATGAATTTACGCAGAACTGTGCAGTACTGTGGAATAATTCAGGAATGTGAAAAAAGTAATCCAATTCAACAAGGAAAGTTAAAAAACAGGTTATTTTCATTTCACCTCATGGATTTCAAGGTTTTGCACATAGTCAAACATGAATTTACGCAGAACTGTGCAGTACTGAGGAATAATTCACGAATGTGAAAAAAGTAATCTAATTTAAAAAGGAAAATTAAAAAACAGGTTATTTTCATTTCAGTTTCTGTAATTCATGGTTTTGCACACAGCCAAACATGAATTTACGCAGTCCTGTGCAGTACTGTGGAATAATTCACTAATGTCAAAAAAGTCATATAATTTTAAAACGAAAGTTAAAAAACAGGTTATTTTCACTTCACCTTATGTAATTCAAGGTTTGGCACATTAGCAAACATGAATTGTAGCAGAACTGTGCAGTACAATGGAATAATTCACGAATGTGAAAAAAGTCACTTAATTTGAAAAGGAAAGTTAAAAAACAGGTTATTTTCATTTCAGTTTATGTATTTCAAGGTTTTGCACATAGTCAAACATGAATTTACGCAGAACTGTGCAGTACTGTGGAATAATTCAGGAATGTGAAAAAAGTTATCTAATTCAAAAAGGAAAGTTATAAAACAGGTTATTTTCATTTCACCTCATGGATTTCAAGGTTTTGCACATAGTCAAACATGAATTTACGCAGAACTGTGCAGTACTGTGGAATAATTCACGAATGTGAAAAAAGTCATTTAATTTAAAAAGGAAAGTTAAAAAATAGGTTATTTTGATTTCAGCTTATGTATTTCAAGGTTTTGCACATAGTCAAACATGAATTTACGCAGAACTGTGCAGTACTGTGGAATAATTCACGAATGTGAAAAAAGTAATCTAATTTAAAAAGGAAAGTTATAAAACAGGTTATTTTCATTTAAGCTTATGGATTTCAAGGTTTTGCACATAGTCAAACATGAATTTACGCAGAACTGTGCAGTACTGTGGAAAATTCACGAATGTGAAAAAAGTCATTTAATTTAAAAAGGAAAGTTAAAAAACAGGTTATTTTCATTTCAGCTAATGTATTTCAAGGTTTTTCACATAGTCAAACATGAATTCACGCAGAACTGTGCAGTATTGAGGAATAATTCACGAATGTGAAAAAGTAATCTAATTTAAAAAGGAAAGTTAAAAAACAGGTTATTTTCATTACAGCTTATGGATTTCAAGGTTTTGCACACAGTCAAGCATGAATTTACGCAGTCCTGTGCAGTACTGTGGAATAATTCACTAATGTAAAAAAAGTCATATAATTTTAAAATGAAAGTCCAAAAACAGGTTATTTTCACTTCACCTTATGTAATTCAAGGTTTGGCATATAAGCAAACATGAATTGTAGCAGAACTGTGCAGTACTATGGAATAATTCACGAATGTGAAAAAAGTCATTTAATTTAAAAAGGAAAGTTAAAAAACAAGTTATTTTGATTTCAGCTTATGTAGTTCAAGGTTTTGCACATAGTCAAAAATGAATTTACGCAGAACTGTGCAGTACTGTGGAATAATTCACGAATGTGAAAAAGTCATTTAATTTAACAAGGAAAGTTAAAAAACAGGTTATTTTCATTTCAGCTAATGTATTTCAAGGTTTTGCACATAGTCAAACATGAATTTACGCAGAACTGTGCAGTACTGAGGAATAATTCACGAATGTGAAAAAAGTAATCTAATTTAAAAAGGAAAATTAAAAAACAGGTTATTTTCATTTCAGTTTCTGTAATTCATGGTTTTGCACACAGCCAAACATGAATTTACGCAGTCCTGTGCAGTACTGTGGAATAATTCACTAATGTGAAAAAAGTCATATAATTTTAAAATGAAAGTCAAAAAACAGGTTATTTTCACTTCACCTTATGTAATTCAAGGTTTGGCATATAAGCAAACATGAATTGTAGCAGAACTGTGCAGTACTATGGAATAATTCACGAATGTGAAAAAAGTCATTTAATTTAAAAAGGAAAGTTAAAAAATAGGTTATTTTGATTTCAGCTTATGTATTTCAAGGTTTTGCACATAGTCAAACATGAATTTACGCAGAACTGTGCAGTACTGTGGAATAATTCACGAATGTGAAAAAGTAATCTAATTTAAAAAGGAAAGTTAAAAACAGGTTATTTTCATTTCAGCTAATGTATTTCAAGGTTTTGCACATAGTCAAACATGAATTTACGCAGAACTGTGCAGTACTATGGAATAATTCACGAATGTGAAAAAGTAATCTAATTTAAAAGGAAAATTAAAAACAGGTTATTTTCATTTCAGTGTCTGTAATTCATGGTTTTGCACACAGCCAAACATGAATTTCCAGTCCTGTGCAGTACTGTGGAATAATTCACTAATGTCAAAAAGTCATATAATTTTAAAACGAAGTTAAAAACAGGTTATTTTCACTTCACCTTATGTAATTCAAGGTTTGGCATATTATCAAACATGAATTGTAGCAGAACTGTGCAGTACTATGGAATAATTCACGAATGTGAAAAAGTCACTTAATTTGAAAAGGAAAGTTAAAAACAGGTTATTTTCATTTCAGTTTATGTATTTCAAGGTTTTGCACATGTCAAACATGAA
Organism: Lagocephalus sceleratus; assembly: GCA_911728415.1. NCBI lineage: Eukaryota > Metazoa > Chordata > Actinopteri > Tetraodontiformes > Tetraodontidae > Lagocephalus > Lagocephalus sceleratus. Next base: position 49,121 of record CAJVRN010000016.1, read on the forward strand.
TTTACGCGACTGTGCAGTACTGTGGAATAATTCGAATGTGAAAAGTAATCTAATTCAAAAGGAAAGTTATAAAACAGGTTATTTTCATTCACCTCATGGATTTCAGGTTTGCACATAGTCAAACATGAATTTAGCGAACTGTGCAGACTGTGGAATAATCACAATGTGGAACATTTAAAAGGAAGTTACGTTTTTTTTTCGTTTGTATTTCAGGTTTTGCACACAGTCAAACATTAATTTTCGCAGTCCTGTGCAGTACTGTGGAATAATTCACTAATGTGAAAAAAGTCATATAATTTTAAAATGAAAGTCCAAAAACAGGTTATTTTCACTTCACCTTATGTAATTCAAGGTTTGGCATATAAGCAAACATGAATTGTAGCAGAATTGTGCAGTACTATGGAATAATTCATGAATGTGAAATAAGTCATTTAATTTAAAAAGGAAAGTTAAAAAACAAGTTATTTTGATTTCAGCTTATGTATTTCAAGGTTTTGCACATAGTCAAACATGAATTTACGCAGAACTGTGCAGTACTGTGGAATAATTCACGAATGTGAAAAAAGTAATCTAATTTAAAAAGGAAAGTTAAAAAACAGGTTATTTTCATTTCAGCTAATGTATTTCAAGGTTTTGCACATAGTCAAACATGAATTTACGCAGAACTGTGCAGTACTGAGGAATAATTCACGAATGTGAAAAAAGTAATCTAATTTAAAAAGGAAAATTAAAAAACAGGTTATTTTCATTTCAGTTTCTGTAATTCATGGTTTTGCACACAGCCAAACCTGAATTTACGCAGTCCTGTGCAGTACTGTGGAATAATTCACTAATGTCAAAAAAGTCATATAATTTTAAAACGAAAGTTAAAAAACAGGTTATTTTCACTTCACCTTATGTAATTCAAGGTTTGGCACATTAGCAAACATGAATTGTAGCAGAACTGTGCAGTACAATGGAATAATTCACGAATGTGAAAAAAGTCACTTAATTTGAAAAGGAAAGTTAAAAAACAGGTTATTTTCATTTCAGTTTCTGTAATTCATGGTTTTGCACACAGCCAAACATGAATTTACGCAGTCCTGTGCAGTACTGTGGAATAATTCACTAATGTGAAAAAAGTCATATAATTTTAAAATGAAAGTCCAAAAACAGGTTATTTTCACTTCACCTTATGTAATTCAAGGTTTGGCATATAAGCAAACATGAATTGTAGCAGAATTGTGCAGTACTATGGAATAATTCATGAATGTGAAATAAGTCATTTAATTTAAAAAGGAAAGTTAAAAAACAAGTTATTTTGATTTCAGCTTATGTATTTCAAGGTTTTGCACATAGTCAAACATGAATTTACGCAGAACTGTGCAGTACTGTGGAATAATTCACGAATGTGAAAAAAGTAATCTAATTTAAAAAGGAAAGTTAAAAAACAGGTTATTTTCATTTCAGCTAATGTATTTCAAGGTTTTGCACATAGTCAAACATGAATTTACGCAGAACTGTGCAGTACTGAGGAATAATTCACGAATGTGAAAAAAGTAATCTAATTTAAAAAGGAAAATTAAAAAACAGGTTATTTTCATTTCAGTTTCTGTAATTCATGGTTTTGCACACAGCCAAACCTGAATTTACGCAGTCCTGTGCAGTACTGTGGAATAATTCACTAACGTCAAAAAAGTCATATAATTTTAAAACGAAAGTTAAAAAACAGGTTATTTTCACTTCACCTTATGTAATTCAAGGTTTGGCACATTAGCAAACATGAATTGTAGCAGAACTGTGCAGTACAATGGAATAATTCACGAATGTGAAAAAAGTCACTCAATTTGAAAAGGAAAGTTAAAAAACAGGTTATTTTCATTTCAGTTTATGTATTTCAAGGTTTTGCACATAGTCAAACATGAATTTACGCAGAACTGTGCAGTACTGTGGAATAATTCACGAATGTGAAAAAAGTCATTTAATTTAAAAAGGAAAGTTAAAAAATAGGTTATTTTGATTTCAGCTTATGTATTTCAAGGTTTTGCACATAGTCAAACATGAATTTACGCAGAACTGTGCAGTACTGTGGAATAATTCACGAATGTGAAAAAAGTAATCTAATTTAAAAAGGAAAGTTATAAAACAGGTTATTTTCATTTAAGCTTATGGATTTCAAGGTTTTGCACATAGTCAAACATGAATTTACGCAGAACTGTGCAGTACTGTGGAAAATTCACGAATGTGAAAAAAGTCATTTAATTTAAAAAGGAAAGTTAAAAAACAGGTTATTTTCATTTCAGCTAATGTATTTCAAGGTTTTTCACATAGTCAAACATGAATTCACGCAGAACTGTGCAGTATTGAGGAATAATTCACGAATGTGAAAAAAGTAATCTAATTTAAAAAGGAAAGTTAAAAAACAGGTTATTTTCATTTCAGCTTATGGATTTCAAGGTTTTGCACACAGTCAAGCATGAAGTTACGCAGTCCTGTGCAGTACTGTGGAATAATTCACTAATGTAAAAAAAGTCATATAATTTTAAAATGAAAGTCCAAAAACAGGTTATTTTCACTTTACCTTATGTAATTCCATGTTTTGCACACAGGCAAACATTAATTTACACAGAACTGTGCAGTAGTTTAGAACAATTCACGAATGTGAAAAAAGTAATCTAATTTAAAAAGGAAAGTTAAAAAACAGGTTATTTTCATTTCAGTTTATGTAGTTCAAGGTTTTGCACATAGTCAAAAATGAATTTACGCAGAACTGTGCAGTAATGTGGAATAATTCACGAATGTGAAAAAAGTCATTTAATTTAACAAGGAAAGTTAAAAAACAGGTTATTTTCATTTCAGCTAATGTATTTCAAGGTTTTGCACATAGTCAAACATGAATTTACGCAGAACTGTGCAGTACTGAGGAATAATTCACGAATGTGAAAAAAGTAATCTAATTTAAAAAGGAAAATTAAAAAACGGGTTATTTTCATTTCAATTTATGTATTTCAAGGTTTTGCACACAGTCAAACATTAATTTTCGCAGTCCTGTGCAGTACTGTGGAATAATTCACTAATGTGAAAAAAGTCATATAATTTTAAAATGAAAGTCCAAAAACAGGTTATTTTCACTTCACCTTATGTAATTCAAGGTTTGGCATATAAGCAAACATGAATTGTAGCAGAATTGTGCAGTACCATGGAATAATTCATGAATGTGAAATAAGTCATTTAATTTAAAAAGGAAAGTTAAAAAACAAGTTATTTTGATTTCAACTTATGTATTTCAAGGTTTTTCAAGTCAAAAATGAATTTACGCAGAACTGTGCAGTAATGTGGAATAATTCACGAATGTGAAAAAAGTCATTTAATTTAAAAAGGAAAGTTAAAAAACAGATTATTTTCACTTCACCTTATGTAATTCAACGTTTTGCACATAAGCAAACATGAAGTTACGCAATCCTGTTCAGTACTGTAAAATAAAACACACTTTGGTCAAATTCCGTCTTCCGTCAGTCTGAAACAGCTGCTTTGGCAAAAGTGCACTCATGTGAAAAAAGTCATTTCATTTTAAAAGGAAAGTTAAAAAACGGGTTTTTTTCACTTCACTTTATGTAATTCCATGTTTTGCACACAGGCAAACATGACCTGTGCAGTACTGTGGAATAATTCACGAATGTGAAAAAAGTCATTTAATTTAAAAAGGAAAGTTAAAAAACAGGTTATTTTCATTTCAGCTAATGTATTTCAAGGTTTTGCAAATAGTCAAACATGAATTTACACAGAACTGTGCAGTACTGTGGAATAATTCACGAATGTGAAAAAAGTAATCTAATTTAAAAAGGAAAGTTATAAAACAGGTTATTTTCATTCAAGCTTATGGATATCAAGTTTTGCACATAGTCAAACATGAATTTACGCAGAACTGTGCAATACAGTAGAAAATTCACGAATGTGAAAAAAGTCATTTAATTTAAAAAGGAAAGTTAAAAAACAGGTTATTTTCATTTCAGCTAATGTATTTCAAGGTTTTGCAAATAGTCAAACATGAATTTACGCAGAACTGTGCAGTACTGAGGAATAATTCACGAATGTGAAAAAAGTAATCTAATTTAAAAAGGAAAATTAAAAAACAGGTTATTTTCATTTCAATTTCTGTATTTCATGGTTTTGCACACAGCCAAACATGAATTTACGCAGTCCTGTTCAGTATTGTGGAATAATTCACTAATGTGAAAAAAGTCATATAATTTTAAAATGAAAGTTAAAAAAACGGGTTGTTTTCATTTCAGCTTATGTAAATCAAGGTTTTGCCCACAGCCAAACATGAATTTTCGCAGTCATGTGCAGTACTATGGAATAATTCACAAATGTGAAAAAAGTAATCTAATTTAAAAAGGAAAGTTAAAAAACAGGTTATTTTCATTTCAGCTTATGGATTTCAAGGTTTTGCAGGCAGTCAAACATGAATTTACGCAGTCCTGTGCAGTACTGTGGAATAATTCACTAATGTAAAAAAAGTCATATAATTTTAAAATGAAAGTTAAAAAAATAGGTTATTTTCACTTCACCTTATGTAATTCAACGTTTTGCACATAAGCAAACATGAAATTACGCAATCCTGTTCAGTACTGTAAAATAAAACACACTTTGGTCAAAATCCGTCTTCCGTCAGTCTGAACCAGCTGCTTTGGCAAAAGTGCACTCATGTGAAAAAAGTCATTTCATTTTAAAAGGAAAGTTAAAAAACGGGTTTTTTTCACTTCACTTTATGTAATTCCATGTTTTGCACACAGGCAAACATGACCTGTGCAGTACTGTGGAATAATTCACGAATGTGAAAAAAGTCATTTAATTTAAAAAGGAAAGTTAAAAAACAGGTTATTTTCATTTCACCTTATGTAATTCAAGGTTTGGTATATAAGCAAACATGAATTGTAGCAGAACTGTGCAGTACTATGGAATAATTCACGAATGTGATAAAAGTCATTTATTTCAAAAAGGAAAGTTAAAAAACAGGTTATTTTCATTTCAGCTAATGTATTTCAAGGTTTTGCACATAGTCAAACATGAATTTACGCAGAACTGTGCAGTACTGAGGAATAATTCACGAATGTGAAAAAAGTAATCTAATTTAAAAAGGAAAATTAAAAAACAGGTTATTTTCATTTCAGTTTCTGTAATTCATGGTTTTGCACACAGCCAAACATGAATTTACGTAGTCCTGTGCAGTACTGTGGAATAATTCACTAATGTGAAAAAGTCATATAATTTTAAAATGAAAGTCAAAAACAGGTTATTTTCACTTCACCTTATGTAATTCAAGGTTTGGCATATAAGCAAACATGATTGTAGCAGAACTGTGCAGTACTATGGAATAATTCACGAATGTGAAAAAGTCATTTAATTTAAAAAGGAAAGTTAAAAATAGGTTATTTTGATTTCAGCTTATGTATTTCAAGGTTTTGCACATAGTCAAACATGAATTTACGCAGAACTGTGCAGTACTGTGGAATAATTCACGAATGTGAAAAAAGTAATCTAATTTAAAAAGGAAAGTTAAAAAACAGGTTATTTTCATTTCAGCTAATGTATTTCAAGGTTTTGCACATAGTCAAACATGAATTTACGCAGAACTGTGCAGTACTGAGGAATAATTCACGAATGTGAAAAAGTAATCTAATTTAAAAAGGAAAATTAAAAAACAGGTTATTTTCATTTCAGTTTCTGTAATTCATGGTTTTGCACACAGCCAAACCTGAATTTACGCAGTCCTGTGCAGTACTGTGGAATAATTCACTAATGTCAAAAAAGTCATATAATTTTAAAACAAAAGTTAAAAAACAGGTTATTTTCACTTCACCTTATGTAATTCAAGGTTTGGCACATTAGCAAACATGAATTGTAGCAGAACTGTGCAGTACAATGGAATAATTCACGAATGTGAAAAAAGTCACTTAATTTGAAAAGGAAAGTTAAAAAACAGGTTATTTTCATTTCAGTTTATGTATTTCAAGGTTTTGCACAAAGTCAAACATGAATTTACGCAGAACTGTGCAGTACTGTGGAATAATTCAGGAATGTAAAAAAAGTAATCTAATTCAAAAAGGAAAGTTATAAAACAGGTTATTTTCATTTCACCTCATGGATTTCAAGGTTTTGCACATAGTCAAACATGAATTTACGCAGAACTGTGCAGTACTGTGGAATAATTCACGAATGTGAAAAAAGTCATTTAATTTAAAAAGGAAAGTTAAAAAATAGGTTATTTTGATTTCAGCTTATGTATTTCAAGGTTTTGCACATAGTCAAACATGAATTTACGCAGAACTGTGCAGTACTGTGGAATAATTCACGAATGTGAAAAAAGTAATCTAATTTAAAAAGGAAAGTTATAAAACAGGTTATTTTCATTTAAGCTTATGGATTTCAAGGTTTTGCACATAGTCAAACATGAATTTACGCAGAACTGTGCAGTACTGTGGAAAATTCACGAATGTGAAAAAAAGTCATTTAATTTAAAAAGGAAAGTTAAAAAACAGGTTATTTTCATTTCAGCTAATGTATTTCAAGGTTTTTCACATAGTCAAACATGAATTCACGCAGAACTGTGCAGTATTGAGGAATAATTCACGAATGTGAAAAAAGTAATCTAATTTAAAAAGGAAAGTTAAAAAACAGGTTATTTTCATTTCAGCTTATGGATTTCAAGGTTGTGCACACAGTCAAGCATGAATTTACGCAGTCCTGTGCAGTACTGTGGAATAATTCACTAATGTAAAAAAAGTCATATAATTTTAAAATGAAAGTCCAAAAACAGGTTATTTTCACTTCACCTTATGTAATTCAAGGTTTGGCATATAAGCAAACATGAATTGTAGCAGAACTGTGCAGTACTATGGAATAATTCACGAATGTGAAAAAGTCATTTAATTTAAAAAGGAAAGTTAAAAAACAAGTTATTTTGATTTCAGCTTATGTAGTTCAAGGTTTTGCACATAGTCAAAAATGAATTTACGCAGAACTGTGCAGTACTGTGGAATAATTCACGAATGTGAAAAAAGTCATTTAATTTAACAAGGAAAGTTAAAAAACAGGTTATTTTCATTTCAGCTAATGTATTTCAAGGTTTTGCACATAGTCAAACATGAATTTACGCAGAACTGTGCAGTACTGAGGAATAATTCACGAATGTGAAAAAAGTAATCTAATTTAAAAAGGAAAATTAAAAAACAGGTTATTTTCATTTCAGTTTCTGTAATTCATGGTTTTGCACACAGCCAAACATGAATTTACGCAGTCCTGTGCAGTACTGTGGAATAATTCACTAATGTGAAAAAAGTCATATAATTTTAAAATGAAAGTCAAAAAACAGGTTATTTTCACTTCACCTTATGTAATTCAAGGTTTGGCATATAAGCAAACATGAATTGTAGCAGAACTGTGCAGTACTATGGAATAATTCACGAATGTGAAAAAAGTCATTTAATTTAAAAAGGAAAGTTAAAAAATAGGTTATTTTGATTTCAGCTTATGTATTTCAAGGTTTTGCACATAGTCAAACATGAATTTTCGCAGTCCTGTGCAGTACTGTGGAATAATTGAGTAATGTGAAAAAAGTCATATAATTTTAAAATGAAAGTCCAAAAACAGGTTATTTTCACTTCACCTTATGTAATTCAAGGTTTGGCATATAAGCAAACATGAATTGTAGCAGAATTGTGCAGTACTATGGAATAATTCATGAATGTGAAATAAGTCATTTAATTTAAAAAGGAAAGTTAAAAAACAAGTTATTTTGATTTCAGCTTATGTATTTCAAGGTTTTTCAAGTCAAAAATGAATTTACGCAGAACTGTGCAGTAATGTGGAATAATTCACGAATGTGAAAAAAGTCATTCAATTGAACAAGGAAAGTTAAAAAACAGGTTATTTTCATTTCAGCTAATGTATTTCAAGGTTTTGCACATAGTCAAACATGAATTTACGCAGAACTGTGCAGGACTGAGGAATAATTCACGAATGTGAAAAAAGTAATCTAATTTAAAAAGGAAAATTAAAAAACAGGTTATTTTCATTTCAGTTTCTGTAATTCATGGTTTTGCACACAGCCAAACCTGAATTTACGCAGTCCTGTGCAGTACTGTGGAATAATTCACTCATGTCAAAAAAGTCATATAATTTTAAAACGAAAGTTAAAAAACAGGTTATTTTCACTTCACCTTATGTAATTCAAGGTTTGGCACATTAGCAAACATGAATTGTAGCAGAACTGTGCAGTACAATGGAATAATTCACGAATGTGAAAAAAGTCACTTAATTTGAAAAGGAAAGTTAAAAAACAGGTTATTTTCATTTCAGTTTATGTATTTCAAGGTTTTGCACATAGTCAAACATGAATTTACGCAGAACTGTGCAGTACTGTGGAATAATTCAGGAATGTGAAAAAAGTAATCTAATTCAAAAAGGAAAGTTATAAAACAGGTTATTTTCATTTCACCTCATGGATTTCAAGGTTTTGCACATAGTCAAACATGAATTTACGCAGAACTGTGCAGTACTGAGGAATAATTCACGAATGTGAAAAAAGTAATCTAATTTAAAAAGGAAAATTAAAAAACAGGTTATTTACATTTCACCTTATGTACTTCAAGGTTTTGCACATAGTCAAACATGAATTCACGCAGAACTGTGCAGTACTGTGGAATAATTCACGAATGTAAAAAAGTCATATAATTTTAAAATGAAAGTTAAAAAACAGGTTATTTTCACTTCACCTTATGTAATTCAACGTTTTGCACATAAGCAAACATGAAATTACGCAATCCTGTTCAGTACTGTAAAATAAAACACACTTTGGTCAAATTCCGTCTCCCGTCAGTCTGAAACAGCTGCTTTGGCAAAAGTGCACTCATGTGAAAAAAGTCATTTCATTTTAAAAGGAAAGTTAAAAAACGGGTTTTTTTCACTTCACTTTATGTAATTCCATGTTTTGCACACAGGCAAACATGACCTGTGCAGTACTGTGGAATAATTCACGAATGTGAAAAAAGTCATTTAATTTAAAAAGGAAAGTTAAAAAACAGGTTATTTTCATTTCAGCTAATGTATTTCAAGGTTTTGCAAATAGTCAAACATGAATTTACACAGAACTGTGCAGTACTGTGGAATAATTCACGAATGGTATAATTTTAAAAGAGTAAACGGTTGTTTTTTTATGTAAATAAGTTAAAAAAAGTAATCTAATTTAAAAAGGAAAGTTATAAAACAGGTTATTTTCATTTCAGCTTATGGATATCAAGGTTTTGCACATAGTCAAACATGAATTTACGCAGAACTGTGCAGTACAGTAGAATAATTCACGAATGTGAAAAAAGTCATTTAATTTAAAAAGGAAAGTTAAAAAACAGGTTATTTTCATTTCAGCTAATGTATTTCAAGGTTTTGCAAATAGTCAAACATGAATTTACGCAGAACTGTGCAGTACTGAGGAATAATTCACGAATGTGTAAGTTTAATTTAAAGGAGTTAAAGGTTTTTATTTAGCAATGTAAGTAAAAAAGTAATCTAATTTAAAAAGGAAAATTAAAAAACAGGTTATTTTCATTTCAATTTCTGTATTTCATGGTTTTGCACACAGCCAAACATGAATTTACGCAGTCCTGTTCAGTATTGTGGAATAATTCACTAATGTGAAAAAAGTCATATAATTTTAAAATGAAAGTTAAAAAACGGGTTGTTTTCATTTCAGCTTATGTAAATCAAGGTTTTGCCCACAGCCAAACATGAATTTTCGCAGTCATGTGCAGTACTATGGAATAATTCACAAATGTGAAAAAAGTAATCTAATTTAAAAAGGAAAGTTAAAAAACAGGTTATTTTCATTTCAGCTTATGGATTTCAAGGTTTTGCAGGCAGTCAAACATGAATTTACGCAGTCCTGTGCAGTACTGTGGAATAATTCACTAATGTAAAAAAAGTCATATAATTTCAAAATGAAAGTTAAAAAATAGGTTATTTTCACTTCACCTTATGGAATTCAACGTTTTGCAAATAAGCAAACATGAAATTACGCAATCATGTTCAGTACTGTAAAATAAAACACACTTTGGTCAAAACCCGTCTTCCCTCAGTCTGAAACAGCTGCTTTGGCAAAGGTGCACTCATGTGAAAAAAGTCATTTCGTTTTAAAAGGAAAGTTAAAAAACGGGTTTTTTTTCACTTCACCTTATGTAATTCCATGTTTTGCACACAGGCAAACATGAATTTACGCAGAACTGTGCAGTTGTTTAGAATAATTCACGAATGTGAAAAAAGTAATCTAATTTAAAAAGGAAATTTAAAAAACAGGTTATTTTCATTTCAGTTTATGTATTTCATGGTTTTGCACACAGCCAAACATGAATTTACGCAGTCCTGTGCAGGACTGTGGAATAATTCACTAATGTGAAAAAAGTCATATAATTTTAAAATGAAAGTTAAAAAAACGGGTTGTTTTCAATTCAGCTTATGTAAATCAAGGTTTTACACACAGCCAAACATGAATTTTCGCAGTCATGTGCAGTACTATGGAATAATTCACGAATGTGAAAAAAGTAATCTAATTTAAAAAGGAAAGTTAAAAAACAGGTTATTTTCATTTCAGCTTATGGATTTCAAGGTTTTGCATGCAGTCAACCATGAATTTACGCAGACCTGTGCAGTACTGTGGAATATTTCACGAATGTGAAAAAAGTAATCTAATTTAAAAAGGAAAGTTATAAAACAGGTTATTTTCATTTCAGTTTATGTATTTCAAGGTTTTGCACATAGTCAAACATGAATTTACGCAGAACTGTGCAGTACTGTGGAATAATTCACTAATGTAAAAAAGTCATATAATTTTAAAATGAAAGTTAAAAAACAGGTTATTTTCATTTCAACTTATGTAATTCAACGTTTTGCGCATAAGCAAACATGAAATTACGCAGTCCTGTTCAGTACTGTAAAATAAAACACACTTTGGTCAAAATCCGTCTTCCCTCAGTCTGAAACAGCTGCTTTGGCAAAAGTGCACTCATGTGAAAAAAGTCATTTCATTTCAAAAGGAAAGTTAAAAAACAGGTTATTTTCATTTCAGCTAATGTATTTCAAGGTTTTGCACATAGTCAAACATGAATTTACGCAGAACTGTGCAGTACTGAGGAATAATTCACGAATGTGAAAAAAGTAATCTAATTTAAAAAGGAAAATTAAAAAACAGGTTATTTTCATTTCAGTTTCTGTAATTCATGGTTTTGCACACAGCCAAACATGAATTTACGCAGTCCTGTGCAGTACTGTGGAATAATTCACTAATGTGAAAAAAGTCATATAATTTTAAAATGAAAGTCAAAAAACAGGTTATTTTCACTTCACCTTATGTAATTCAAGGTTTGGCATATAAGCAAACATGAATTGTAGCAGAACTGTGCAGTACTATGGAATAATTCACGAATGTGAAAAAAGTCATTTAATTTAAAAAGGAAAGTTAAAAAACAAGTTATTTTGATTTCAGCTTATGTAGTTCAAGGTTTTGCACATAGTCAAAAATGAATTTACGCAGAACTGTGCAGTAATGTGGAATAATTCACGAATGTGAAAAAAGTCATTTAATTTAACAAAGAAAGTTAAAAAACAGGTTATTTTCATTTCAGCCAATGTTTTTCAAGGTTTTTCACATAGTCAAACATGAATTCACGCAGAACTGTGCAGTATTGAGGAATAATTCACGAATGTGAAAAAAGTAATCTAATTTAAAAAGGAAAATTAAAAAACAGGTTATTTCATTTCAGTTTCTGTAATTCATGGTTTTGCACACAGCCAAACATGAATTTACGCAGTCCTGTGCAGTACTGTGGAATAATTTACTAATGTGAAAAAAGTCATATAATTTTAAAATGAAAGTTAAAAAACAGGTTATTTTCACTTCACCTTATGTAATTCAACGTTTTGCACATAAGCAAACATGAAGTTATGCAGTCCTGTTCAGTACTGTAAAATAAAACACACTTTGGTCAAAATCCGTCTTCCCTCAGTCTGAAACAGCACTCGTGAAAAAAGTCATTTCATTTTAAAAGGAAAGGTAAAAAACGAGTTTTTTTTCCACTTTACCTTATGTAATTCCATGTTTTGCACACAGGCAAACATGAATTTACACAGAACTGTGCAGTAGTTTAGAACAATTCACGAATGTGAAAAAAGTAATCTAATTTAAAAAGGAAAGTTAAAAAACAGGTTATTTTCATTTCAGTTTATGTAGTTCAAGGTTTTGCACATAGTTAAAAATGAATTTACGCAGAACTGTGCAGTAATGTGGAATAATTCACGAATGTGAAAAAAGTCATTTAATTTAACAAGGAAAGTTAAAAAACAGGTTATTTTCATTTCAGCTAATGTATTTCAAGGTTTTTCACATAGTCAAACATGAATTCACGCAGAACTGTGCAGTATTGAGGAATAATTCACGAATGTGAAAAAAGTAATCTAATTTAAAAAGGAAAATTAAAAAACAGGTTATTTCATTTCAGTTTCTGTAATTCATGGTTTTGCACACAGCCAAACATGAATTTACGCAGTCCTGTGCAGTACTGTGGAATAATTTACTAATGTGAAAAAAGTCATATAATTTTAAAATGAAAGTTAAAAAACAGGTTATTTTCACTTCACCTTATGTAATTCAACGTTTTGCACATAAGCAAACATGAAGTTATGCAGTCCTGTTCAGTACTGTAAAATAAAACACACTTTGGTCAAAATCCGTCTTCCCTCAGTCTGAAACAGCACTCGTGAAAAAAGTCATTTCATTTTAAAAGGAAAGTTAAAAAACGAGTTTTTTTTCCACTTTACCTTATGTAATTCCATGTTTTGCACACAGGCAAACATGAATTTACGCAGAACTGTGCAGTAGTTTAGAATAATTCACGAATGTGAAAAAAGTAATCTAATTTAAAAAGGAAAGTTAAAAAACAGGTTATTTTCATTTCAGTTTATGTAATTCATGGTTTTGCACACAGCCAAACATGAAGTTATGCAGTCCTGTTCAGTACTGTAAAATAAAACACACTTTGGTCAAAACCCGTCTTCCCTCAGTCTGAAAAAGCTGTTTTGGCAAAAGTGCACTCATGTGAAAAAAGTCATTTCATTTTAAAAGGAAAGTTAAAAAACGGGTTGTTTTCATTTCAGCTTATGTAAATCATGGTTTTGCACACAACCAAACATGAATTTTCGCAGTCCTGTGCAGTACTGTGGAATAATTCACTAATGTCAAAAAAGTCACATAATTTTAAAACGAAAGTTAAAAAACAGGTTATTTTCACTTCACCTTATGTAATTCAAGGTTTGGCATATTAGCAAACATGAATTGTAGCAGAACTGTGCAGCACTATGGAATAATTCACTAATGTGAAAAAAGTCATATAATTTTAAAATGAAAGTCAAAAAACAGGTTATTTTCACTTCACCTTATGTAATTCAACATTGTGCACATAAGCAAACATAATTCTTGCACTACTGTGCAGTCCTGTTGATTAAAACACACTTTGGTTAAAACCCATTTTCCCTCAGTCTGAAAGAACTGTTTTGACAAAAGTGCACTCTTGTGAAAAAAGTCATTTAATTTTAAAAGGAAAGTTAAAAAATGAGTTGTTTTAACTTCAGCTTATGTAATTCCACGTTTTGCATACAGGCAAACATGAATTTACACAGAACTGTGCAGTATTGTGTAATGATTCACTAATGTGAAAAAAGTCATTTAATTTTAAAAGGAAAGGTAAAAAATGGGTTATTTTCATTTCAGCTTATGTCATTCAACATTTTGCACATGAGCAAACATGAAGTTACGCAGTCCTGTGCAGTACTGCGGAATAAAACACACTGGTCAAAACCCATCTTACCTCGTTCTGAAACAGCTGATTTGGTAAAAGTGCGCTCATGTGAAAAAAGTCATTTCATTTTAAAAGTAAAGTTAATAAACGGGTTGTTTTCACTTCAGTTTATGTAATTCAAGGTTTTGCACATAGCCAAACATGAATTTACGCAGTTCTGTGCAGTCCTGTGGAATAATTCACTAATGTGAAAAAAGTCATACAATTTTAAAATGAAAGTTAAAAAACAGGTTATTTTCACTTCAGCTTCAACGTTTGCACATATGGAAACAGGAATTTATGCAGTCCTGTGCAGTAATGTGGAATAAAACACAGTTTGGTCAAAACCCACCTTCCCTCGGTCTGAAACAGCTGTTTTGTCAAAAGTGCACTAATGTGAAAAAAGTAATTTAATTTTAAAAGGAAAGTTAAAAAACGGGTTGTTTTTACTTCATCTTATGTTATTCAACGTTCAGCCAAACATGAACTTGAGCAGTTTTTTCACATTAGTGCACTTTTGCCAAAACAGCTGTTTCAGACCGTGGGAAGATGGGTTTTGAACAAAGTGTGTTTCATCCCACAGGACAGCACAGGACTGCATACATTCATGGTTGCTTATGTGCTTATGTACGTTGAATTACATAAGGTGAATTGAGGAAAAACCCGTTTTTTAACTGTCCTTTTGAAATTATATGACTTTTTTCACATTAGTGAATTATTCCAAAGTACTGCTCAGGACTGCGTAAATTCATGTTTTCTTGTGTGCAAAACGTGTAATTACATAAGGTGAAGTGAACACAACCCGTTTTTAACTTTCCTTTTCAAATTAAATGATTTTTTTCACATTAGTGCACCTTTGCCAAAACAGCTGTTTCAGACCGAGGGATGATGGGTTTTGACCAAAGTGTGTTTTATTCCACAGTACTGCACAGGACTGCGTAACTTCACCGTTGCTAATGTGCAAAACCTTGAATTACATAAGGTGAAATGAAAATAACCTGTTTTTTAACTTTCATTTTAAAAATATATGACTCTTTTCACATTAGTGAATTATTCCACAGTACTGCACAGGACTGCGTTAATTCATGTTTGGCCATGTGCAAAACGTTGAATAACATAAGGGGAAATGAAAAAAAAACGTTCTTTAACTTTCCTTTTAAAATTATATTGCTTTTTTCACATTAGTGAATTATTCCACAGTACTGTTCAGGACTGCGTAAATTCATGTTTGGCTCTGTGCAACATCTTGAATTACATAAACTTGATTGAAAATAACCCACATTTTAACTTTCCTTTTCAAATTAAATTACTTATTTTCACATTAGTGCACTTTTGCCAAAACAGCTGTTTCAGACCAAGGGAAGATGGGTTTTGACCAAAGTGTGGTTTATTCCAGAGTACTGAACAGGACTGCGCAACTTCATGTTTGCTTATGTGCAAAACGTTGAATTACATCAGGTGAAGTGAAAATAACCCGTTTTTTAACTTTCATTTTAAAATTATATAACTTTTTTCACATTAGTTTATTATTCCACGGTACTGCACAGGACTGCGTAAATTCATGTTTGGCTATGTGCAAAACCTTGAATCACATAAACTGAAGTGAAAACAACCCGTTTTTTAACTCTCTTTTAAAATTAAAGGACTTTTTTCACATGAGTGCACTTTTGCCAAAACAGCTGTTTCAGACCAAGGGAAGATGGGTTTTGACCAAAGTGTTTTTTATTCCGTAGTACTGCACAGGACTGCGTACATTCATGTTTGCTTACGTGCAGAGTGTTGAATTACATAAGATAAACTGAAAAAAACCTGTTTTTTAACTTTCATTTTAAAATTATATGACTTTTTTCACATTAGTGAATTATTCCACAGTACTGCACAGGACTGCGTAAATTCATGTTTGCTTACGTGCAGAGTGTTGAATTACATAAGGTAAACTGAAAACAACCCGTTTTTCACTTTCCTTTTAAAATTATATGACTTTTTTCACATTATTGAATTATTCCACAGTACTGCACAGGACTGCATAAATTCATGCTTGGCTTTGTGCAAAACCTTGAATTACATAAGCTGAAATGAAAATAAACCGTTTTTTAACTTTCCTTTTAAAATGAAATGACTTTTTTCACATTCCACAGAACTGCACAAGATTGCGTAAATTCATGGTTACTTACATGCAGAACCTTGAATTACACAAGGTGAAGTAAAAATAACCTGTTTTGTAACGTTCCTTTAAAATTAAATGACTTTTTTCACCTGAGTACACTTTTTCTAAAACAACTTTTTTAGAACGAGTTAAGGTCCTTTTTGACCAAAGTGTGATTCATTCCATGGACCCGCACAGGATTGCATAAATTCATGTTTGCTTACATGTATTACATGAGGTGAAGTAAAAATAACCCGTATTTTAACGTTGCTTTAAAAATTAAAGGACTGTTTTCACATTCCACAGAACTGCACAAGATTGCCTAAATTCATGGTTACTTACATGCAGAACCTTGAATTACACAGGATGATGGAAAAATAACCTGTTTTTTAACGTTCCTTTAGAAATTAAATGACTTTTTTCCCATTTGGGCATAATTTCCAAAACAGCTTTTTCAGAACTTGAATCGGTGCTTTTTCAGCAAAGTGTGATTTATTCCACAGAAGTGCACAAGATTGCATAATTTCATGTTTGTTTACATGCAGAACCTTGAATTACATAAGACGATATAAAAATAACATGTTGTTTAACGTTCCTTTAAAAATTAAATGACTATTTTCACATTCCACGGAACTGCACAAGATTGCGTAAATTCATGGTTTCTTACATGCAGAACCTTGAATTACACAGGATGAAAATTAAATGACTTTTTTCACATCAGTTCATAATTTCCAAAACAGCTTATTCAGAACTTGAATAGGTGCTTTTTGTCCAAGTTGTGATTTAGTCCAAAGAACTGCACAGGATTGTATAAATTCATGTTTGCATACATGCAGAACTTTGAATTACATAAGGTGAAGTAAAAATAACCCGTTTTTTAACGTTCCTTTAAAAATGAAATTACTATTTTCACATTCCACAGAACTGCACAGGATTTCGTAAATTCATGTTTACTTACATGCAGAACCTTAAATAGCGTGAAGTGAAAATAACCCGTATTTTAACGTTCCTTTAAAAATAAAATTACTTTTTCAAAATGAGTGCACTTTTGCCAAAACAGCTTTTTCAGAATGAGTTAAGGTACATTTTTACCAAAGTGTGACTTATTCAACATAACTGCACATGATTGCGTAAATACATGATTGCTTACATGCAGAACCTTGAATTACACAAAGTGAAGTAAAAATAGCCTGTATTTTAACTTTCCGTCAGAAATGAAATGACTGTTGCTTTTTCAGAATGAGTTTAGATGCTTTTTGACCAAAGTGTGACATTTCACAGAACTGCACAGGAATGCGTAAATTCATGTTTGCTTACATGCAGAACCTTGAATTACATAAGACAATGTAAAAATAACATGTTGTTTAACGTTTCTTTAAAAATGAAATGACTATTTTCACATTCCACAGAACTGCACAGGATTGCGTAAATTCATGGTTGCTTCCATGCAGAACCTGGAATTACAGAAGGTGAAGAAAAATAACCTGTTTTTTAACGTTCCTTTAAAAATGAAATGACTATTTTCACATTCCACAGAACTGCACAGGATTGCGTAAATTCATGTTTGCCTCCATGCAGAACCTTGAATTACACAAGGTGTAGTAAAAATAACCTGTTTTGTAACGTTCCTTTAAAAATTAAATGACTTTTTTCACATGAGTGCACTTTTTCCAAAACAGCTTTTTCAGAAAGAGTTCAGGCCCTTTTTGACCAAAGTGTGACTTATTGGAATAAGTATAATCGCGTAAACTCATGTTTGCTTACATGCAGAACCTTGAATTACATAATGTAAAGTAAGAATAACCTCTTTTGTTATGATGCTTTACAAATGAAATGATGTTTTTCACATCAGTGCACTTTTACTAAAACAGCTTTTTCAGACTGAGTTGAGGTGCCTTCCAAAACAGCTTTTTCAGAATGAGTTAAGGTGCTTTTTGACCAAAGTGTGATTTCTTCCACAGACCTTCACAGGATTGCATAAATTCATGTTTGCTTACATGCAGAACGTTGTAAGCAAACGTTCTGCATGTAAGGTGAAAAAAAAACCTGTTTTGTAACGCTCTTTTAAAAATGAAATGACTTTTTTCACATCAGTGCACTTTTGCAAAAAACAGCTTTGTCAGAATGAGTTATGATGCTTTTTGATCAAAGTGTAATTTATTCCATGGACCTGCACAGGATTGCGTAAATTCAAGTTTACTTTCATGCAGAACCTCTAAATACATAAGGTGAACTAAACATAACCTGTTTTGGAATGTTTCTTTAAAGATTAAATGAATTTTTTTCACATCAGTCCACTCTTTCCAAAACAGCTTTTTCAGATTGTGTTAAGGTGGTTTTTGACCAAAGTGTGATTTATTCTACAGAAATGCACAGGATTGCGTATATTAATTTTGGCCTACATGGAAAAGGGTGATTTAAATAAGGTGAAGTTAAAATAACCCGTTTGTTAACGTTCCTTTTAAAATTTAATAACTTTTTACATCAGTGCACTCTGATCAAAACAGCTTTTTCAGAGTGAGAAATGGCCACTTTTTGTTTACCCAACCAGTCCACATGTGCTTCCTGGACTTGGAAAAGGTCTATGACCAGATCCCCAGGAGTGTCCTGTGGTGGGTGCTCTGAGATTATCAGGTGGATGGTCCTTTGATTCGGGTCGTCCAGTCTCTGCACCGTTGGAGCAGGAGCTTGGTCCGTATAGCCGGTTGTAAGTCGGACTCATTCCCAGAGAGGGTGCAACTCCACCAAGGCTGCCCTTTGTCACCGGTTCTGATCATAACTTTTATGGAAACAATTTCTAGGTGCCGCAGGGGAGTAGAGCGTGTTGAGTTCGGTGGCCGGAAGATCTCGTCTGCTTTTTGTGGATGACGTGGTTCTTCTGGCATCATCAAGGAGGAACCTCCAAACAATTTACACAATCCTGTACCGTTCTGTGGAATAAATAACACATTGGTCATAAAGCACCTTCCATCGCTCTGAAAAAGCTGTTTTGGCAAGAGTGTACTGATGTGAATGAAGTAATTTAATTTTAAAAGGTACGTTAAAACGTCGGTTATTTTATCTTCACTTTATGTACTTAAAGGTTTGGTACATAGGCAAACGTGAATTTATGCAATCCTGTGCACTTCTGTGGAAAAACTTTACTTTGACTTTGGTCAAAAATCACCTTCTTTCTCTGAAAAAGTTGTTTTGGCCAGACAGCACTGATATGACAAAAGTCATTTAATTTTAAAAGGAACCTTTTAAAACGGGTTATTTTCATTTCACCTTATGTAATTATACATTGTGCACTCAGGGAAACATGAATTTTCGTAATCTTGTGCGCTTCTGTGGAATAAGTCACAGCAAGTTCAGGATCATCTTCTTTTGCTCTGAAAAAGCTGTTTTGACCAGAGTGCAAAGTCATTTAATTTTCAAAGGAATGTTAAAAAACGGGTTATTTTCAATTAACATCATAATATTGTACTAAAATAAAAAAAATAAATAAAAAATATAATTTATAAACGGGTTGTTTTCACTTCACTTTAAGTAATGCAACAAGTTGCATATAGGGAAACATGAGTTTATGCAGTCTTGTGCAGTTCTGGGGAATAAATCACACTTTGTCCAAAATAGCCTTCTATCGCTCCGAAAAAGCTTTTTTGACCAAAGTGCACTCATGAAACAAAAGTCTTTTAATTTGAAAAGGAATGTTCAAAAGCTGGTTATAATCAACTAATCCTATGTAATTCAATGATGTGCACCACAAGCTTTTATTAAATTCTTTTGCAAAAATATCCTTCTCTCACCCTGAAAAAGCTGTTTTTGGACATGTGAAAAAAGTCATTTTAAAACATTTAAAAGGAACATGAAAAAATTATTACTTATTTTAACTTCACACAACGTTTGGCACCTAGGTAAACCTGAATTTACACAATTTAAATTTAAAAGGAATATTAAAATACTTCTTTTTACTTCGCCTTATGTAAATCAAATTTATATTCACTTCCATAACATACTGTAACCGGGAAATTGCCGGAGGTGGGGAACGGCTCTTATGGGCACCCGTACAACCGCTGCGCCGGTTGGCGCTAATACGGAAGCCTTTTTAAACCGGTGTCAGTTGGTGTTTGTCCCGATCGCAGGTGAACGTGTGGACCGTGGCCGTGCTTGCCCTTGATGGTTGAGGTCCTGGGTGTGTGAAGGCTGGACGTGCAGGTGAGCAGTATTCGAAGTTGTGCATCGTCAGTAGACCCAGTAGTAAAATGGGGTAGTGATGGGACGATGATACCTCAAGGAGTGTATTGACACACTATGCAAACTGTGTCAGCACTGTATTGATACTGTGTTGGTCACCCAATAGTGACCCCTGCAGGAGTTATAAAATCATTGCAGGCAAAGAAATTCCTTGTTTGTGTAAATGCTAAACTGAGTTGGAATGTAATTTAAGTTATAATTTTGAACTTATGTAGAATTTTTTTGTTAACTGTTAAATCATATGAAATAAAAGACAAAAAAGTTTTTTCGTTTATGAATTTTTATTGAGGAACAAAAGTTTTTGGAGTGTCTTTGCTCCAAGGCGATTTCTCCTCTTAGACACCAACTCCCCAGCCTTAGAAAATACTCTTTCACATGGTACAGATGACGATGGCGAGCAGGGAGTTTTGAGTGCAAGTTGATGTAGATGTGGATATGTTTTCTTGTTCAATTTCCAATATTGTAAAGGGTCTTGGTTTCTAGGTATGTTTGCTTCTGAGAGGTAGCGTTGGACTTCAATGATGGAGTCAGCTGTTGCATTTGACGTCTTCTGGGTCTCTGCAACCTCCATATCAAGTGTCTCCCAGAGATTGTGCCCTAAAAAATAGTTCATCATTAGTATATGACAAAGTGCCACAGAAAAATACGAATAAACCCAGAGAAATGTGTTTTCACACCTGAACTAGGGCCAAGAGCCTGACCCATGTGAAGAGCCTGACCCATGTGAAGAGCCTAGCCTAGCTCTTCACATGGGTCAGGCTCTTGGCTCCTCATTTCTTCTGCACACTCCAACTGCAGTCTCTTCACCTGCCTTTTGTTGACTAACAAATCCAATTTTTTTAAATCGGGGATCTAACAGTGTCGCCAGGGTCATGACACTGAGCGATTCCATGCTGCAAATAGCATCAGTTAACCGCTTCCTCAGATTTTCAGCCAGTTGTTTAGCAGCTGCTTTTGTCACTGTTGTGGCCTGAAGATGAAGTTCAATATGGATCATTCTCATTAAAGGAATGACCTTCGACCCAGACACCCTTTTTTCCTCAGAGAGTTCTCTTGTGGCTTGGTCAAAAGGAGCAAGAACCCTGAGCATCTCTTCAACGATCTGGCATTCCTCTGGAGTCAGTGGAGTGATGTCCGTTTTTAATGAGGCCAATGACACCCAGACTGCCTCCTTCTGCTCAGTCATTCTTTGGAACATTTGGTAGGTGCTGTTCCATCGTGTTGGAACCTCGTTTATTAATTTATGGACCGGTATTCCCAGCTGTAGCTGTATTTGAGTGAGCTTCTCTTTAGCAGTCACGCTCGATCGAAAGTATGTGACAATTTGTCGTGTTTTGTTGCGTATATCTGTTATTGGTGGGATTTGATCACATGATTTCCTCACTATTAAATTCATTGAATGAGCTATACAAATGGTATGCTGTATTTGCAGCATCCGAGCACATGAAATAATGTTTGCTGCTGCATCAGTGACAAGACACCTGACCTTTCCTGCTATGCCCCACTCCTCCATGAGGCTCCTTTTAACCATGGCAAGGTTTTCTGCAGTGTGTTTCTGAGGAAAATTTTGAACTCCCAAGACTGCCGCATGGAGTTCATGGCTTTCTTTGTCCACATAGTGGCCAGTCACAGCTAGATATGCCTCCATATTCATTGACGTCCATATGTCAGCTGTTAAACTAACAGCAACGGCGCTCTGGAGGTCCTTTTTTGTTTTCTCCTTTTCCTCCTCATATTTCTGGCTCACCAAGTCCTTGATGGCCTGAAAATAACCATACAAATACTGTTACACTAATAAAATATAGTTATATAGTTAGTAAAAAAAATATAACATTTCTTAAACATACCTTCCTGCTTGGTAGAGCATACGAGGGTATAATAAGCTTCAGCAGCTCCCTAAATCCCTCATTCTCAACAATGCTGAGTGGCTGACAGTCTGGCTGACAGTGACCACTGCCTCATCAACTGATTGCTTGTTAGGAACTGGCACAGAGAAATATGGTGGTGTAGTCGTTAACACTGTTTCCTCACAGTAAGCGGACTGTAGGTTTGATTCCAGGTCTTGGGCCTTTGTATGCATGTTTTTTTGTTTTTTTTTAAGCACAATTTTATAAAGAATTTCAACATACCTGGGGTACTCTCACGAGTATCTGCTAAATCTTCCGAGCCATGCCGAGCTCCATAATGCCTCAGCATTGATGAAGTGCTCTTATTAATGTAAGATAGCTCTGTGGACCAGAGCCGACACTTCACCTACAATAACAAATAAATAATAATTAATAAATAATTTATCTCAACAATTCAAACCTCTTATCAGAACAGAGTTAAAACTAAGGTGGAGCATTATACACTTGTTAAAAAAATAGACATAGTATAATAGTCATGATTTCGAGATCAGGATCTCATAATTACGAGATAAAATCAATAAAGGCTCTTTAACTGACTATCATATGTATCACAGGTCATTCACTTGTTAAACTGATAAAGTGAGTGCAATGCGCCAGCGTAAAAAATAGTAGATAACAGTAAACAATGCTCAAAGGAGAAAAAGATTTACCCTGTTTGGCGTCAGAAGATCAAAGTTATTCCACACTGGGGAAAATTTCTTCGAACGATCCATAATTTCACAAAACTCACTCCAACAAACCCACGACATGTTGACACAGTTTGTTTCCTTATAAACACAATTTGGCGCGCCACATCCAAACGATACAGTTCCTGTATCGGTCACGTGATTTTTTCTTAAAGCAATACACGCACCGATACGGGGTTTCACTCTTGAGCTCTCGGCACAGTGCTGACGCACAAGTGTCGCTCGTCCCATCACTAAAATGGGGTTTCTTCTGCATGCAGCTTGCCTGGCGTTGCCTTTTTGTTGCCTCCCTGCCTTGCCTTCTTTTTTTGTTTACCTTTTTGCTTTGGCCCTTTGCTTGCCTCTTTCTTTTTGGTTTAGCTCGTTTGGCTTTGCCCCCCTGCCTGCTCCTCGTTTCCGTCTGTTTTAGTGTAGGTCTGTGCGTACTGTCACTGTTTGTTGGCTCCATTTGGAGTTTTTTAGAATTAGCGTGTTGTGTGTGAGTGTGTCCCGCCTCCATCGTCACCTAGGCTTAAGGAGAGGGTGGGGAATAGCTGCAACAGGGCGCCGAGGGTCTGTTAAGCTCGTTTTGTCATGTGTTATTTTGTTTGGGTGTGGTGTTTTGTGGAACTTTTCTTTGAGTTTGCAGAGCCCTGCTACTAACCCTTCCTTTTGCTTCTATTAACATCCATGTTGTTGTGACTGGTGGGCATGGCTCCCTGTTAAGTTCACTGCATGAGTTGTACATAGTCTTTTTTGTAAATATATGGATGAATTGTTGAAGACCTTTTTTAAAAAAGCATAAAATATTAAATAAACATTTTGGACAAATACTACTGCCTGTATTCATTTGTGCGAGGGACCTGCACATGGGTGTTCCTTGGGAAACCCTGGCAGAGGAGTACGAAAGAAAACTCTTTAGGTGAAAGTCCTAAGGTGGCGTTGTCGGTGTTCGAATCGAGTCCTCTGTCCCTGCTAAAACACCAAATTAAACCAACTGCATTGTCGCCACAATACGAAACTTAAAATGGTTTCTGTTTGACTATGAGTTTGATCAATGGTGGATTGCACCACAGTCTGTGTGTCATGTCAACATTTTGTGATTATATTTCCAGGGAGACCTGCCTATCTCTATCACCTGCTTCACCCGTGGTCTCTTTGCATGCTTTTGCTGTTGCCATTGTTGCTCCTCCTTTCTGTACCAGGTTTCTGATGACAGGTTAGTAGAGAAAAGTTGTTCGATGCCAGTCGCTCGGTTGCTGAACTGAGGTTCTAAGTGACCTCGAGCCTTTTTTGCCCCATTTGTCTCCCGCCGTACTGGCAGATGTCATCCAGCTGATTCGAGGTAACTTGTCGCTTTTTTCTGATCATCCCCGATGAGCTGATGGAGTTGAATTAAGGGGAAGAGAAGGGAAAAATGTCCAGGGCAATGAAAGATGTATAAAGACATTAATGAGGAATATCTGAATGCTTTCATTGGTGTTCTTCTTCTTGCTGGTGTATACAGTTGCTGAAATGAGGCCACTGACGTCTATATGTAAGTATTTTAGCGTGTTGGGGAGGATAGATGTAGGGATTTCCCAGCATGCTTTGTGACAGTGCGTCTGTGAGTTTCAGTTAGTGTTAACTCTGTTTTAAATCATCATAAATGTTATATTTTGCATGTTTGGCAACTTTCAGTGTTACTGCCTTATTGATTAAGTTCTAATGCATTGATCTATTTCGTTATAATTACTTTTAGGAAATTAAGTCAGGTAATGTGTGTGGTTAGATAGGTCCCTTCATTCATGGATAGCTTGTATTTAGAGCATGATAGTGGCACTTCCTGGAGCTGAGCAGTGCACGTGGCACAGGAACTACAGGAAAACTGTAATCTTCTAAGTACAAAATACACGAGGTGCATTAATAGGCTGAAAAAAGTACGAGCAACACTGTCGCTTCAGACATTTTAATCATATCAGGAGTCCAGAAAGTTTAACAACAGACAACTGATGATTTTCAATATATAATGCTCGAAATTAACCCACAGCACGATAGACGTTAATTTGCTATCAATGTGATGACGGGCATAACTTTGTAGTAATAGAGAAACTCAGACGCATTGATTCTGTCTGTTCTAATAGTATTAGAAAATGTGCAGCTATCTCTGTACACTTTTGAAAATCGGCGATTACAGGCAAGTGTAAAATGACACACTCAACCTGGCTTGTGGTGTCCCGGTGTAACAGTAATTAAATACAGTAATTAAATACAACAACAATCAGAACTCAATAAATAGAACTCTAAAGTTGTAAAAGGTAACATTCGCAATGAACAAGAACAAGGTCAACACCAACCTGAACCCAGAGACACATCGCCGCAAAGCATGCTGGGAAACTCCCACACGAACCTTCCCCAATACGCTACAATATTAAAATGAAATACTGTATAATAATATATGAGATATCTTCTATACTGCTCAGTAATAGTCAGGTAACACAACAACCTTTTATGTATTAATATAGGTTCATTTTACAATTTTTCTTTAATTGAAACCGAGGGGTATATTGACAAAAAAAGGCCCAGAGGCCCACACCAATAGTATTAAAACCAACATTTTAATGGATAAGGAAGTCAAACAAGGTAACTAAGGCATGAGAAACAAATGGGATGATAGCTTATTGTTTTACTGTATTTTATTGCTGATTTAAAACTGACATAAGAGATAACAGCAGAAAACTAACACAAGATGAGGGTTAAAGTATTAAATGGATATCTCATATAATTTCCCACCACTATTGGTTATCAGTTCGTTTTAAGTGATATTCTTATAGAGGGAAACAGTTCCTATACCACGGCATTGATTATCACTTGTTCATTTTGACTTCATGCAACACATCCAAAGTTTCATTTTATGAGATGTTCCAAGAAACACATTAAATTAGGTTAGTAATGGCACTTGAACAGACACTACTACCACTGCTCTCCTTGTACAGAATATGGTTACTTAAAAAGAGAATTGTAGTGATTTTAGTTTATTTACGTAGCTTGAAGAAAAGTCCTACACTCCATGGTTGGTAGGTGGCACTGTTGAAATTACATTTTAATCTTAAAGTTGTAACTATAGTATATGAAGTTGCATCGCCAGCAAACTTAAGATGGAACTCATCCTCAGCATCTGCTGAACGACTTTAATGACATAAAAATTAAAATTATTGAAAGTATTGTGTAGTTTTAGACCAATCAACATTCTTCAACTCTACTGGCTGCAAACATCTTTACATCCGAGGAGTTGGTCTGCTTCCTGATACCTAAGCCATAAATTGTTAGATAGGCTCAGAAGAATTTGCAAATGTTAATCTGAGTGCAAGTATATGGTGTGCACTGTGTTGTATATATGTATATAGATATATATGTAGATAGATATATCTATATCAGTAAAAAGGCATGGGTAAATAATTCACAATATTGTCTTGTTTTCATTGTTGCTCCAGTCCTTTCAATGGCTATCCATCCTCTGAAGAGACAGTTCATGTCTCACAGGAACAACAACAGATGGTCCCTGTTGATTCTGTCCTTTTCTTCCTTCTCCTTCTTGGAGAGTGGTACTGATGGGGTCTTAAAGCATCAAAAATGACAGCTTTACTGTGGGGAGAGGTCCCAGTACTAAGCTGAAGTTCGTTAGCACATTACTACAAGGGCAGTGATGACAGTCCTCCCCGGGAAATCCAGCAAGTCTCTCATAGGCACCAGTACGCCTGGAACAACTCTCCCCCATCCGGGGAAAGATAACAATCTCATATTATGCTGAGATTTTGTTGTAGTGACACCCAGGCTAAGAAATGGAGACTAACCCTAAAGGAACCATAACCACCGCCTTCCAAGTTTCCTTGGCCCATAAAAAAATATAAAGGGGATTAAACCACAACTGCTGAAGCTCAAACGGGTGACATGCAGGCAAAGGGAAAACATACAAACTCCACACAGAAAGTCTCAAGCCTCCATCCCAACCAGGATTCAAACCAGGGACCTTCTTGCTGTGAGGCGACAGTGCTAACCACCACACCACTGTGGCCCCATACCAAGCAGAATTAGCTGCTGTGGTATACATGACTCAAAATATACATATGTGAACACCAGGTTTTAGGAGGTTAAAGTGGAGATTAAAGAAAACATATCATAGCTAAGATTGCAAAGACAGATGAATATAACTTTAAACCAAAGACAGAACCAAAGAACTGGTTGAGGAAATGAACTTTGGAATAAAAAAATACAGATTTGGAAAAGATAGCAGCAGAATTGGAATGATATAAAATAAGATAAAACTTGAAACTTAGTGATTTAACACACCGCAGATTGTCATTGATATAATTGGAAGGACCACGCCACACTGGAAGAAGATGGACTTTCTGTTCATCGTGTACATATTATGTTCATTCTGTACAGATTCAGAAATGACAAAAATAAACAGTTTATTGTTATTTTGTAAGGAGAAGTATGTAATAGAGAGTAGTAATGATATTTTTCTATAAGAAAACCACTCTAAAATGGAAGATACTGTATTTTGGTCCAAACAATGTGGAGATATAGCCTATTTCAGCCATGGTACCCCATGATCAGTAGGGGCCCCCCCATCCTTCTTATACATTTTGGACATCAAGCACAAATGGCAGATGAACATGGTTATTAGCTGACTCCTATCTTGAATATTGATTAATTGAAATTTATCCTAATCAACATTTATGGCTACAATGATACCAAACTGGAAATGTTTTGAACGCATTACAGATTAACCATAAACATAAAAAAGCAAAAAAGCAAACATGCTTGCCCCTAGATTCTCCAGTCTGACGCTGGTGTTCTCTTGGTCGAGCGAAAGGGTTGCTTCCCTGTGCCTTCGGGTTGGGGAACAGATTCTGACTATTGTTTGTGCTTATGCACCAAACAATAGTTCAGAATACCCGCCCTTTTTTGAGGACCTAGGACGGACACTGGATAGTGTCCCAACTGGGGACTCCATCGTTCTGCTGCGAGACTTCAACGCTCACCTGGGTAATGACAGCATGACCTGGAGGGGCGTGATTGGGAGGAATGGCCTGCCCGATCTGAACCAGAGCGGTGTGCAGTTATTGGACTTCTGCGCTAGTCGTAATTTGGCCATAACTAACACCATGTTCGAACATAAGGTTGTTCATTGGTGCTCTTGGCACCATGATGGCGTGGGCCGTAGGTCAATGATCGACTTTATAGTCGTATCAGCTGATCTACGACCATATGTTTTGGATACTCGGGTGAAGAGAGGAGCAGAGCTGTCAACTGATCACTACCTGGTGGTGAGGTGGATCAGGTGGGGGGGGGGAGTTAACGCGTGGACCTGGCAGGCCCAAACATTCTGTGAGGGTCTGTTGGGAACGCTTGGTGGAGGAACCCATCAGACTGGTCTTCAATTCCCACCTCCGACAGAGCTTCGATCGCGTCCCGGGAGCGGTGGGGGACATGGAGTCTGAATGGGCCATGTTCCGCTCCGCCATTGTCAAAGCGGCTGTCGCGAGTTGCGGCTGCAAGGCCACTGGCGCTGGTCGTGGCGGTAATCCCCGTACCCGATGGTGGACACCAGAGGTGAGGGGAGCCGTCAGGCTGAAGAAGGAGGCCTACAGGTTATGGTTGGTCTGTGGGTCTCCGGAAGCAGCCGACCAGTACAGGGTGGCTAGGCGGGCTGCAGCCGAGGCGGTCGCGGAGGCAAAAACTCAGGCATGGGAGGAGTTCGGTGAGGCTATGGAGGAAGACTATCGATTGGCACCGAGAAGATTCTGGCAAACTGTCCGGCGCCTTAGGGGCAGCAGGCAGCAACTCGCCCATATCGTGCTAGGCGGGCATGGGGAGCTGCTGACATCTCCTGGGGCAATTACCCGGCGCTGGAAGGAATACTTCCAGGAGCTCCTCAATCCTACCAACACGTATCCACAAGGTGGAACAGAGTCGGGAGACCAGGAGGTGGACCATCCAATCTCTGGAGCAGAAGTTGCTGAAGTAGTGAAACAGCTGCCTAGTGGCGGAGCTCCAGGAGCAGATGAGATCTGCCAGGGGTATCTCAAGGCTCTGGATGTTGTAGGGCTGTCCTGGCTGACACGCCTCTGCAACATTTCGGGGGCAATGCCCTTGGATTGGCAGACCGGGATGGTGGTCCCTATCTTTAAGAGTGGGGACCAGAGGGTGTGTTCCAACTATAGTGGATCACACTCCTCAGCCACCCTGGGAAAGTCTAAAAAAGGGTACTGGAAAAGAAGATTAGATCAATAGTCGAACCTCTGATCGAGGAGGAACAATGCGGGTTTTGCCCCGGTCGTGGAACCACAGATCAGCTCTTCACCCTCGCTGGGGTGCTTGAGGGGTGCTGGAAGTTTGCCCAACCAGTCCGCATGTGTTTTGTGGACTTGGAAAAGGCTTATGACTGGGTCCCCAGGAGCATCTTGTGGGGGGTGCTCTGAGAGTATGGGGTGGGTGGTCCCTTGATAAGGGCCGTCCAATCCTTGTACCGTAGGAGCAGGAGCTTGGTCCGGATAGCCGGTTGTAAGTCGGACTCGTTCCCAGTGAGGGTGGACTCCGCCAAGGCTGCCCTTTGTCACCGGTTCTGTTCATAACTTTTATGGACAGAATTTCTAGGCGCAGCCAGGGAGGGGAGGGGGTCGAGCTCAGTGGGCAGAGGATCTCGTCACTGCTTTTTGCAGGTGATGTGGTTCTTCTGGCATCATCGAGCCGGGACCTACAACGCATGCTGGGGCGGTTCGCAACCGAGTGTGAAGCGGCAGGGATGCGGATCAGCACCTCCAAGTCAGAGTCCGTGGTCCTTGCCCGGAAAAAGGTAGAGTGCCTCCTGCGGGTCGGGGAGTTCAAGTACCTCGGAAACTTGTTCACAAGTGAGGGTGGGATGGAATGGGAGATCGACAGGCGGATCGGAGCAGCGTCAGCAGTGATGCAGACGCTTAACCGATCCGTCATGGTAAAGAGCCGGAAGGCGAAGCTCTCGATTTATCGGTCGATCTACGTCCCAATCCTCACCTATGGCCATCAGTGTTGGGTGATGACCGAAAGAACAAGATTGCGGATACAAGCGGCCGAAATGAGTTTCCTCTGCAGGGTGGCTGGGCTCAGCCTTAGGGATGGGGTGAGAAGCTCGGGCATCCGGGAGAAGCTCGGAGTGGAGCCGCTGCTTCTCCACATCGAGAGGAGTCAGTTGGGGTGGCTCAGGCATCTTGCCAGGATGCCTTCCGGTCGTCTCCCTTTAGAGGTGTTCCGGAAACGTCCCATCGGGAAGAGGCCCCGTGGCCGGCCCAGGACTAGGTGGAGGGATTACAGTGTACCCTCGTTTATCGCGGGGGTTACGTTCCAGAAATTACCCACAATAGACGAAATCCGCGAAGTAAACAGCTTTATTTTTTACAATTATTTTACAGGTTTTAAGGCCGTAAAACCCCTAACCACACACTTTTATACACTTTTCTCACAGGATTTAACATTTTCTCACAATCAAACACTTTCAAAGTTCAAACTTCTTCCTCCGTCTTTTGGTTACGACCGCAGGTGCCTTTTCCCCTGCAGTTCTCCAATCTGGATTCAGAGCACAATGCACTGGAAAAAAAATCCGCGAAGCCGCGAAAAGTGAACCGCGTTATAGTGAGGGTACACTGTATATCTCTCGCCTGGCTTGGGAGCGGCTGGGGGTCCCCCTGGAGGAGCTGATGAAAGTGGCCGGGGAGAGGGCCGTCTGGGCCTCCCTCCTGAAGCTGTTGCCCCTGCGACCCGAACCCGGATGAAGCGGGAGAAGACGGAACCTAATCCTTATTGCGCATGCTCGGGCTCACCTGGGCTCATTCAACAGTTTCTGTAGCTGCACGCTCATGACCTTGTCAATGGGCTGATTGTAAATTTCCTCATCAGGGAATCTGCTGCAGGGATGACACCTTTAGAGTAGAGAGGGCTCCCAATTTAAATGCAAAGTCAATTAGTACATTCTTGTGAGAATTTTTAATTATTTATTTCCTGGGTGATTTAAAGCATCCTTTGTAGGTGCCAGGAAGTCTGCTACAGCTCACCCAATAAGTATAGATAACCATCCAATACCATGCAGAGACATGAGCGTAGGACATCCATGCATACTGTACAAAGTTAGTTAATTTAACATAGGAATTACATGTTCAATTTAATGTGTGGCGGTGTGGGTCTGAGTAGGTCACAGGAAGTGACATCATGGAGGAAATTATAAATTCAGACACACCCGAGTTGAGAGGGGTGAGAAGTGCCAACAAAGAAGGAGGAAGGAGCGAAGACAGAACCCAAGCGGGAGAGAAGTGAACTGAAAAGGAGGATAATCTGGAGGCCAAAAAAGTGGAGGAAAAGGAAAAGCCACGCCTGCAGACTGAGACCTAAGGACGGGTACGACCCTGAGCGGCGGCAAGGAGGAAGGAACGTGCTGAACCCCGTGGAACAGGCGGGCAGTCACCTGTTCGGGGCACCTGTCCACCCTCAACCTCCTTAGGCCTGGTCGACTGCCACCTGCCCCAGCTAAGTCCTTCCCTCTTCTCATTCTCCTGGCTTCTCCCTCGGAGTGCTAGGGTTTTCTGTGCTTCTGCTTCCTCATTCAACCTCCCTCTACACACATATTCATAACCTAAATTGAACAGAACTAACTTCACACCCCTTTACATTCACCCTGACACACACCCACACCCTCACACCCCATTCATAACCGGAACTGAACTTGGACATCGCTTCATACACTCCCTCACGTAACTACCCTCTACAGGACTAAATCTGTTGAGTGCAGTATATTTATAAGTATAGATAACCATTTCAAGTTGTGAAATGTTTATATTATGTTGTGCTTCTGAGGGGTAAGGGAGTTTCTGTTTGTATATTTTTGTGTGATTATGTATGACTTTATTTACGGAGAATTCTATGGTTTGATGGATTACCACCTCTGAAATAAATTTGTTAGACTTGAAACCCTAGAAAATTTGATCCTTAACTTTCTGTTCACAGTTATACTAACTTTGTAGGGTGAAGGTAGTCGGGTCCCCATTTCTTAATTTGATGCTTCTAATGATGAACCTTATAGTCGGTAAATGAAATATTACCTAACTGACAGTGAATTTCTGTCTGGCGCCCAACGTTTATAAGCTTCAAATTGGTTTGAGGGGGACCTGCACCGCTACAAATGCATACAAATTAAAACAACCAACAATGGAACCATAACACTGCTGTAAATTAATGTTTATTTTCAAAATACTGTAGCAGGAAATAACTTTAAAAAAATCAAGGTTTTTTACAACTGTAAAAAGTGTATGCTTTTTATTCTTGGAAAAGTATTATAGCTTTATATTAATATGGCATGTAGTTATGATGGTTATTGTTAAATAGAAGTTATTTACCGGCTGTTGAGATATGAACGAGAGAACATTAATATTTTATTGTGAAATCATTTGGAGTCTGATGCAATGGGGCTAAATGTTTTTGCAGAGTCAGCCATGAAAGCCTCAATCTCCTCCACAGTTCGAGGGACACATGTCAGAAGTTCGATACCATCAGCTGTAACTGCAATGTCATCTTCAATGCGAACCTACACACATAATCAAGGCAACATTAGAATTACATTTATGGTTGTTAGATGGACATCAAAGTAATCAAACTTCCGTCCAGTTTGCAGACTGACTCACCCCTCCAAAGCTGCGGAAGCGAACCAACACCTGATTATTGATGAAGCAGCTCTGAATGGGGTCAGCTAGGGCTTGGTTCAGGAGGTGGTCAATGAAGTATATTCCAGGCTCCACAGTGAGGACCATCCTCTCCTGCACCACACGCCCCATTCGAAGGCTCTTCAACCCAGGCTCACTAATACGCTCCACTCCCTGGATCACAGTGCAGGAAAGTGTATAAAATGTTTTCTTTAATAAATAATAGAGTACAGCCATTAGTGTACTTATTGCTAGGAAACGAGTATTTCAGGTACCACGTAACAAAAAACTTGCTCCGTATCAGTACTTCAGCCCAGGTTTGTAAATCCACCTTTACAGTACTTTGTTCTCCAGCAGCAGAATTGTAAAAAAACACATCAGATCTGTCTGTGTAGGTTCTCAGTCATCCAGATCATGATAATTCTGTTAGTTGAATCATAGCAACTGGACTGGTTGAGTTTCACGAAAACATTTCGCCTCTCATCCAAGAGGCTCATTATCCTCCTAATACTCCTTTTGTAACCTGTCTTCATTCGTTCCACGTTAATCCAAGAAGAGCAAGCTTTTTTTTAAATTAAGTTCTTAATGAAGCCATTATCTTGATGCCCTCCCCGTCCCATAATCGACAGTTATGCATAGTATAAACGAAAAAAAATAGTTCAAAAAGTTCAAAAGGTAAATTCCACCTTTTGATTAGTGCTTGTATTGTCCACAAAAAAATATCCAAATGAAATGAAAAATGTAAAGAGCTAAATTCAGTCAACAAGGCAGGAAACAGACATCCAGATCATTAGTAATTCTGGTAGTTGAATCACAGCAACTGTACTGTTTGAGTTTCACGAAGATGTTTCGCATCTCATCCAAGAGAATTCATCAGTTCTAACAGACTGTGTGGGAGATCCAGATACTTGTACTCTCCAGGAGTCGTTCACACCTTTGGAGTTTCAGTCACCTGGTTGTTGATGACTCTCATTATTCAGGTTGTAGAAACTACCCTGGACACATTGCGGTTCGTTAGCCAGGTGTGAACGGGACGTTTTTCAAAACTGTTTTATAACAGGTGAGAGGTGATGTCTAAGGCCCCCACCTCTGTTCAATGATGATGGTCTTTCCAGTTTGACATAGATGGCTTCTCTTACTCCTTTCTCAAACCATCTATCCTCTCTGGCCAAATATCTATACGTTATTGTCCTCAAACGAGTGTCCTTTGTCCTTCAGATGCAGGCGCACTGCATCAGGCGCACTGCATCAGGCGCACTGCATCAGGCGCACTTCATCAGGCGCACTGCATCAGGCGTCTGACATCTGAAGTCCTGGCCTGAGGAGTTGGCTCTTCTGTGTTGTGCCATGCGCTTGTGAAGTAGTTGTTTCGTCTTCCCAATGTATAGGTCTGGACATTCTTCACTGCATCGGACAGCATACGCTATGTTGCTCTGTTTGTGACCCGGTGTTTTGTCCTTTGGATGGACAAGCCTCTGCCTCAGGCTGTTGGTTGGATTGAAATGTACCAGGATGTTGTGTTTGTTAAAAATCCTCCCGAGCTTCTTAGAAAGTCCCGAGACATATGGGATGACGGTGTTTTGTTTGTTTGTCGGTTTTTCTCTGTCTCCTCTGGGTTTCCTAGAGGATTTGATGAAGGACCAGCCAGGGTAACCACACATCTTGAGGGGCCATCTAATCAAGACAAGTATCTGGAACTCCCAACCATTGTTTAGAACTGATGAAGCCTCTCGGATGAGAGGAGAAACATCTTCGTGCAACTCAACCAGTGCAGTTGCTATGATTCAACTGACAGACACACATTAGATCATTAACCATCTCCTGACTAGCACAAACACCAACAGTATTTGGTCAATTATCTATAATTCTGAAGGAGGAAGTTCTTCACTCCTCGCATCTCTATAATTAATGATATATCAGTAATGTAGGATACAGATTTTCTTCTGAAATATCTGGAGTCTTTCACTGGGAAATCTTCATTCATGAGGGATTGTGACATAAACATATAAAGACTGAAAATCACTGGCTCTCACCTCAGGGTATCCGCCAACATCATGCACATCAAGGCCAAGGAGGTGTCCCAGGCCATGAGGCATGAAGATGGAACCAATGTGAACCTTCATCATGTCATCCACATTGCCTGTCAGGATACCAATCTTCACCAACTCCTCCAGGTGAACCCGGTCAGCCAGACGGTGCATGTCAGTCCATTTCACACCTTTATCAAGATATTTCTCATTATTTGCAGGACTGCAGCGATGACACCAGTGGTGGGCTGAAAGGGCCTGCAAGGCCTTCTCATGCTGGCCTAAAAAATATCTGAATCACAGACTGATGTTAATTATATTTTGTCCATGAATACTTATTAAATAATTCCAAATTGTCTGTCAGCTCCCTTTCATTGCTTTTCCCCTGGTTGCACTGCTTCCAGGTGTGTGTTTTCATATTTAAGCATTTAACCATTTACATTTCAGCCATTGTTTGTTGCCAGGGTCCACTGCTTCTGTGGAACAGACATGTTCAGCCCCAAATTGAATAAAAACTTATGCCAGAAATATGACAGGGCAGGTTCGACGTTCAGCATTAGCTTCGATGGCCATAGAAAAGGACTTCTTGATGGAACTAAAACGCACGGATAATCTGTATGACAGAGTAATTGAAATCTTCTTGAGGAAAGAAAGGAGAATGGATTTTGTATACAAATAAAAAGGATTCTTGGTGAGTAAAATGTGGCTATATTCCTAAATAATATTGCAATTTTATGAGTTTATTATTGATATTTTTTGTGTGTCTCACAGCTGTAGCTGCAGTAAGTTTTATAGCCATAAAATAGTTATTGAGGGTTGGATTGATTCAGACTGAGCACTACTGAAGGCCTAGGTGTGAAATGCATGGCCCGCCACTTGATGAAACTGTATATAAACTCATAAGAATAAGAGGATAACCTGGTTTGATGGCAGCCATCACAGCTCTGGAGGATTTGAGGACAGCCTCATAGATGGCCCTCTGGTCTGGAGTGAACTTTCCATTGGATGGGAAGGAGCATGTAATGTCTGAGGTGTAACAGTAGTACTCCCCACCCATGTCAAATAGACTGCAGGGGACAAAACATCTAAATTGATTAGAGTGCAATTATGATCACTGTTTCTTTTTCTTCTAGGAAAAACCTCTAAAATCTTCTCACCACATGTCACCATCTGCAATTGTCTTGTCATTTGGGGCTCCAGCATGACCATAGTGGAGAACAGATGAGTTAACCCCCCTGTTATTAAACAACATAAAGCAAAAAAAAAATATTACATTTAAATCTGCGTCTCAATATAGAAGACATGAAAAAAAAAATTGTAAACCTCTTTAATATTTTAAGGAGACAAAGTGTCTTTTACAATTGAGAGTTTGTGGTATAAAAAAAGACAAATATTGAGCTCATATGTAAAAATATCTTTATTTTACGAAGGAAATAAATCTCAAATCATTCAAGACCTTACGTTCCACAAATGCAGGTGTAGGAAGTGTGGCGCATTCCACCTTTCATGTAGCAGTAGTGCTGGAACAGGCTGCAACAAATAAAAATGTTGATAAAATGGGTACAGAAGAGAACATCCAGGGATATCAATAGTCTTTCATTACTCTGAATCTGTGTTTTTATAGAATCCATTTGTTATCACTTACATTGACAATGACATCAAACATTAGCATTTAAAGATTCTTCATTCCCAGATGATTCATATGAATGACACCTGCTCTAGCCATTATCATCCAGTTCAACAGTAAAACTCATAGTCAAACAGAAACCACTTAAAGTTTCATATATTATGGAGGTGAATATAAACAAGAGTACCAAAGCTATTAACTGTAGTTAAAAAAATCATTCACCTCTCCATTTCGTATTCTTTCTGTCCAGGCTTGACATGCTTCATGACCTAAATAGAAAATGTTATATTATACAATATTCAGTCATTGCAAAAGAAATACTGAAACTTATAATTTGGATTTGTGAGAAGGTGCAATGTGTAACAAATGGATTTTGGTGGTAACAAAAGGCATTTCAGACATTGAACAAATGTGTTCTGATTGAAGCTTCACACATATTTCCCCTCACCATGGTGTCTTTAATATTAATGTCCCCCTTTTCTCCTCATTTCCTGTGCTGATTACCATCTTAATCACATGCTTGTATCACCTCTTTGGGGTCTTGCCTCCAAATAGCACACCTTTTCCTTCTATCCCTTCCTGTGCTCCTTCCTCTTGTATTGTACCAATTCTTTGATAATACCTACTGCTGTCTATAAGCGCAATCCCATGTGCCTGCCCAAGCAAAATAGGAGCAAAGGCCTCCTTATGCATTTTATGTATGTGAACTATCGAAGTAATTCAGTTTTCTTACTTGCATGTAAACACACCATGTTTGCATACAGTCTGATCTGCCTTTTGTTCTTCCGTATAAAAGTACTGTGAGATCACTGCTCTAGGAGCCAGTCCAGTCAGTTCACATTGTGCTGGCATACTTTGGAATAAACTCATGCCACCACAGTAAACCTCGAAACTGGACTTGAGTGATTTCTTCAACAGCTGCAGCTTGTTGCTGCTTCAGTCCTGAGCAAAAAGGCATCTTACCATCTTGTGAGCTTCACTGGAAATCCTGTTTGTGTAGCGCAGGACCTCCAGCTCCATATCCGTCTTAATCAGACGACTGAAAACACAGATTGAAAAGATTCCTAATTCTGATTAATGCAGTTTAACACATTTTACATAAATGCATATACACATATACATCTGCGATGCCACCACAGTTCGCACACATATACATGTGTTTATACACATACATATGTGTTCATACACATATATACACACACTCACCATTCAACCATGACTGGGTGCAAATGTGTGTTATTGACTTGGAACCTGAAGGAAACAAAAAAATAAGGAAAAAGTAAAGATGGGCAAAGATCCATTTTTTTTTTTAGACAAAAAGTTCACAGTCCAAGAGTTTGATTTAAACCAAGGATAAAAATGTTGTGTTCTACAGGTCTTATGTGTTTATTTAACTGTTCCTGAAATCCCTGACTGTGACTCACTCATCAGTATCACCACTATCTTAATTTTTTTGAAAACTTGGACTTGAAAAAGAAAATACAATTACAAGATTAAGGTAAGTAAGGGACAAGGCTTGAATAACGTACTTGCCTTTATTCAATGGGAATGCAAAATCTCCCCTACTAAGTAATCTTACTAAAAAACAGCAATTGAGGCTAAACAGTTTATTTGACTAATGTATGCAGTTTTTATTGGCTGTTTCCTGACAGAAAAATCTCCACTTCTTCAGTATGATGTATTGTAGATACACATATCTGTCTATTTCTATCTACATATGTGCATCTATATCTTCTCATCTTCTCGTCTCATCTTCACACAGAAAGAATACAGAAGAAATTAATGTGATGTCTTAGAAACCATACAAACCGGCTAATTCCTTCAAAGGAGGATTCCCGTGTGATGCTCCCACTATCTGTGTTTTGTCCTCGCTACATTTAAAAAACAAAACAAACAAAAAACAGTTAAATTAAACCATTCAAATGTTGGAAAAAAGTCACAATTTCTTCTTTACTAAAAAACTGATAAAACCTGATGCTG
Organism: Lagocephalus sceleratus; assembly: GCA_911728415.1. Lineage (NCBI taxonomy): Eukaryota > Metazoa > Chordata > Actinopteri > Tetraodontiformes > Tetraodontidae > Lagocephalus > Lagocephalus sceleratus. The sequence continues at coordinate 87,281 of CAJVRN010000016.1, forward strand.
AAACTCCATACAAGTAATATAACTGTCTTATTTGACATGCAAAAATGTTTCATTTGTTAGGATTCTGTGCAACAGTAAACATCAGTTCAAGAAGAGTTTGTATTGTGACCAGTTATAACTTTACCAAAGAAACCATCATACCAGTGTGAGGAGGGTTTGTGGCTTCATGAGGGACAGAACATCAGCAATCTGCAAAGAAACAAGCAGTGAACCATTAGAGGAGAACACACACACACACACACACACACACACACACACACACACACACACACACTTACATCACAGGTGTAATACACCTCATCAACTGCATACTTATCCTTGAAGTGTTCTTTTGGGTAGATTCTGTCAACAGAACAAAATGTACACATTTTTATATAAATAAATATAAATAAGCAATACATTTTAGGTACATTCTCAAATCCATGAGTATACTGTAAAAAAATAAACATAACTATGTAACAACTATAAATTATCATGAATAAAATGCATACAGTATTCAGTCCATTGTAAATGGACCATTGAGCTGTAGCAGTATGATGAAACACATTTAACCATGTGAAAATTTAGAAAGTCACACTAGTCTGAAATATTTTACTGAGACAGACACAGCAGCCATTATGAAATATTGGACATGTTCACAGCTCTGAAAACTTGGGTTACTCACTCTCCCATCCAAACTGCATAACTTTCAGGCAGCTTGGGAACAAAAAGGATGGATTTCCCAGAGTCCACATCAATGGCTCCATAACAGTCAGGCTCAGTTACTCCAAATGTCCAGTGGAAGAAAGACTCCTGAAAAGAATCAGTCAGACCATCAGTGAGAGAGCGTCATGTTCAAACTTTTAGGATTCACAGAAAAACCTGCTGTCAGGAAACAAGCACAGATTCATACTGTCAGAAAAGCAAATGTTGAAGGATAAATGTAGAAATAAATGTGAATAGACAATGTAGAAATAAATGTGAAAACTTTATGCTGTGGCAATATAAGCTACTGGGAACAGGTGTGGAGTTAGAATGACAGCTAAAATAGGAACAGGAATAGGCTTTATGTTTTGTCATTATACAATCACTTGCACAACAAAATTGCAGGCCAGAAAAAAAAAATGCCAAGTTTTACTTCTGAATAGAAATTAGGGATTGCTTTTTTTAATTTTAAGCATCAGTTGGCTCGAGTAACCACATGTGTTCATTTGTTACATTCACATTTTGTATCTAAAAAATGTACAATTATTCAGTCAATGGAATTACAGTTGTTGCAGCAACATTGCTGGAGGCCGCCAAGAGAGGCCTAGAGGAGTATTGTTGTTGGCTAGATAAATTTTAATCTCAAAATCAAAGAAAGACTCCATACCTGCCGGAATAGGACATCTGTGTCAGTGCAGTATATTTTTTCCTGTTCCCCTCCCTGCAGCACTACCACTGACTGTGGCAGCACTCCTTTTGCTTTCAACCCTGCGATTAGTCTTCGACGATTCTCTGCAAACAGATCAGCAGACACCCTGAGGGTGTCATTTCCCTGCCAGTAGATCGGTCTAAATGCAGAAAAGTGCATCAGAACTGTGGGATATGGCATTGAGCTCTAACAGAAGTCATTTTCTAAATGACATTAATGATAGTGCAGTCACAGCTGTTTTAAAAAGGTCACAGTTACACACAGGTAATGATTCAAGGCTAAATTACAGTAGACAGTAAGAGACAGCAGATTACATCTGTGATGTAACCATGGCATCTGGCAGTTGATTACATAATATGCTGACATTGTCAGACATTGCTGCATATGTATGTACTAAATACAAACATAAAACAAATGAGGCTGATTATGTTTTAAATTCAATTTAGGGGAGATAATTAATTTAGTAAATGCATTTAAAGTAAAAATGGACTGAACTAGGACAAACTTGCTTTCAGAGTTAAGATGTTGCTGAAATGATAGGTCATTAAAGTAGACAAGATAAGGACTTGGTTATAAATCTTGGACTTTTACATCCCATAAACAGATCAGATTGAATCTAAATGAAAGCAAATGTTAATATATAACTACATACTTTACGTTTCCCTTTTACTGCAGAGGATTGCTCTCAACTTTACCGTTACTGTCTGGACTATGTCCTTTTACTGTGTCTGAAGGTCAAGATTCGTGTTGTAAAACATGAGAAAAACAACTTGGCTGCTTGCGTTTTGACAAACGCAAGCTTTTTTATTTTTTTTCAGTCGCACCCAAGATGTGGTTCGGAATGTATGCGTGAAGAAAAAACTCAAACAAGGACATTATGGTAAAAGTAAATAATATGGATTGACCTAAATGTCTTTTTTTCCGTTCATTTTTCAATAAGACTTTTTTTAAAGTTCAATTCACATCGGTTATTAAAATCGAAGAAAAAAATACTGCACATCTTACATAAAACTTCGAAAACTATTCATGGCATTTAAAATATACGATGTCAGCAACTTACAAGGCGTACGACACCTTTGTTCCGCAAATTGACTGAAATTAAGCTAACCCAATTTCTGCCTGACAACAGCTTTATTTTCAGGCTAGATCATATTTTGTAGTTTACTGGTTACAAATGAACGCAAACACTTATCAAGAGAGAGTTACACGTAACAACACAGCACATTTTGACAGAACACAGAACACTCACTGTGGAACAGCAGCCATGTTGAGAGGATGAAGCAGAATGTCATGTGACTTTGCTTCGTTCTTCTAAATTTGTGTTGCGTGAATGCCAGTTGGACAAACTGGACCTCCCCTCGATAGAGTTACATCACGAGATTTGAGTCAGACTCCACCTTTTTCCTGGATTGGTCTTCTCTACTAACTACGGATGCCGAGTCGAGACAATTTTCCCAAACGTTTCGAGTCGGGATTACTTACTCAGTAGTTTATAACTATCGTTTCTGTCGAGTCTAAGGTCATTAATCGTAGAGATGAGCATATTCAGTTTTTAAAGTCACATAAAAATGTTTTCGCAGTCTGAAGAAGCATGTATTTTTTTTTTTTTTTTTCTTTTTACATACATTGGTCTATGTTGGCCCAAAGCATATATTTATATGGCTGGTGGAAATGTTCAACTACTACAAAACACAATAGCATGTCACTATGACACCACAAAGCCATTGAAACTAGTCTGTGATGCTTTGTCTTATAGGATAGCTGTTATCTCCCATGTGGCCATCTGGTATTTAGCCATTACCACCCATCAGACATCCTCACAAACTATAGCCAGTTTTTGTCAGAGATGAAATGACTGTTCAGCCTGCAGCAAGGTGGGGATTCAGTTGCACAATATGCCATTAATTTACGGATTCTGGAAGCTGAAAGTGGATGGGGGACGTGGCTCAGAAGGTAATATTTTTTAAGGGGCTATAGAGTGAAGTCAAGGATGAGCTAGCCCTCAGGGATAATAGCCCATCATTAAATAATCTAGTGGACCTGGTGATAAGGTTGGATTACCGGGGGAGTGGAATCAGAAAACAATGGACGACGGTGACGACGGTGTTTGCAGGCCGACTGTCCACTCACCCCCGGGGTTGCTATGCTGGTTCCACACAGCTCCACACACACTGCTCTCGAGCAGTGCCTAGGACCACAAGTTAAAACATGAAATGAAAGCAGAAAGGGAAAGCATTGCACTGGAATCAGAGGGTCATTAGTCCATAAAAAGTGTGATGAGTAAAGCTGGGGACACACTACATGATATTTGGCCAGATTTTACCCACAATTTACAGTTGTGCCTTGTCTGTGCCAGTTAGCTCTAGTAGGGGACAGTTGTCATAGCAATTTGGCACAGAATCTTTTAATGTGTGATGCAGTAAAGCCTGGAATCAGTAAGTGTGTGAGGTGAACAGACTCCAATGAAAGAATATATGTCTTCAGAATGACCTGATTTTTTCAGAATATTCTCAGTGCAAATGACATGAGTGATGATTCAACATGGTTTTATGTTTGTTTATAAAGGACCTAATTTAACAATTTTTTTTCCTAATCATTTCAAATATTTATGTATTTTCTCTCATCATAATGCCCTCATAGTATTATTTCTTGATCTATGTAGTTCTTACCAGAAATACTTATATGGCCAAAGTAAAAGTTTGTTCATCCAGCATTTTAAGAATTCCCAGGTGCTGCCATTTTTGACTCTTCAAAAGAAAAAAGGACACCTGTTCCATACACAATTGAAAGGTGAGAAGTGACAGGGCAGATCAGATTTCCACTCCAGGACTCCAAGTGACCTTGCATGCATCACATCAAATTTGAGGCAAACACAGATCATATCATACTGAAAATATAAGTTACTATATTGTGAAATAGGAGGATTCCAGGAATTAAGCTATTATGATGGACATTGGTCAGGATGCATATAAAGAAGATAACTTAACCATTCCCATTTAAAGAAACATTAATTGTTTTCCGCCACATACGTGAGCCCAGCAGATCAAAGGTCCTTGTGGTCTTGGTTGGAGGAAAACTGGTTCCTCCTTCAAGGTCCTTGGTGGACTAGCTGGATCGTTCCTATGGCTTAGAATATTAGCCTGCAAACTTTTGTTTACTTTACTAATTGAAAAACAATTTGGTTATATAAAACAGAAAGCAAAAAATTATATTGGTTATGTATTGCATATTGTTTTCTATAAAAATATCAAACATGCATGTTTTCTGTAAAACATGCATTAAAACTCCCACATAAGAATTATATGGCATTAAATTGAAGAACACATTCAAAATGCACCACAGAGTAAATACAAAAATAACTCAAATGTGGCATACACACAAAATTTAGAAGTAATGAAATAAATGAGTCATTTAACCGAACATGTATACACGTTATGGGATACAAATTACTGCAAGCGCTTGACCCAGTTGACGTAGAACACAACCAAAATCTTCAAAGTAAATCATCAAATACAACCACCTGGCACATTCATTAAACTCTTCCAGACCATGCAAAATTACATCCTATCATAGCAAGATCAACTCTCTTCCATAGAGCTCCCATGCCCCATCTGCTTTGTCACTAGATGGCAGTAGTGCATCTATTTTGCAATAATTAAATGTGACCATACCCACTTTGTTAAAGGAGATGGAACGAAATAGACACAGTTAAAATCCTTTCATCTATCACCTCCTGTAAGATGATGTATAAAAAGCACATAAATAATAGAAAATGGATGTGGCCAAACCATGCCCCCATGGCCATTTGTATTTCACAATAACAAGCAAAACCTGCTATACCATTGCCCATACATAAAGTGAAGCTGCATAGCTTTCTTTTCTCCATCAACCAGTGCTTCTGAGTCTTTGTGGATGCTTCTAACTTAGCAGATGCACTGCAAAAGATTCCATCGGTGTCTTTTCCCTGAAACTCTCTATTCTCTTGTCACCTATTTTCCAGCTACTCTATTTATAACTTGTAACCATAACAACTTGTCTCTTGTTTAAGCCAAATGAGAACAATTTCTGTTACAAGATGTCATTGTGCTACCCATACCAAGATTTTATCACACCCTGAAACTTCATCTGTGCCAGTATTACTTTTAAACAATCTTCATCATTTTTAACTATCTTACATGCAAAATTATTTAGAATGCATTCAAATCATTTACTTTTGTGAAAAAAACATTTTTAAAGACATAATTAACTTCAGGATGAATGAATCAATTCACATTATTAATCAATTTACCATAGCTCAGTCAGGGGGTGGAACATTTACTTGGTGGCACACAGCTTCCTCCTCCAGTGAGAGTAAACTGGTAAGCAGTGTCTGAAATCATTTCATGTCATGGTGTGCAGCTAGGTGTAACCACACAGAAGCCAGATTGCTTGACATCTCAAAGTTTTCATCATCTCAGATGCTTAACAGATAACTAATTGCTCCCAGAGGGAGCAATCCTAAATTAACCTGAGCCAGAAGTATGTGCAGCCAAGGTGAATGTGTGGCAATCATCAGGATCAAAGATCAGCTCAACAATCCATGGTCAGAGAGCAGTTTATTAACGTCCTGTACTACAAGTAAGAAATGAAACTGCTATTCATTTGTAATACAATGCTAATGACATAAATAATAATAAAGGAGTTTAACTTGTGTTGTAGGTGAAAAGATGAAAACAAACTATTATTGGAATATTATTTTAAAATATTCTCTGAACTCATTTATACAGTAATTTACAGTGCCTTAAAGGATTATGGGATGAGTCATATTCTTGTTCTCAAAGGGAACTGCAGCTGCAGGTCCTGCTTTTCTTGTACTTTCTGATTGTTTTACTTGCTCGTTTTTTTCCACGTGTTTGTAGATGTTGCAATGGTTCTTTTTGTAGTACCAACCCATGAAAGACATGGTGTCGCCCGGGAGCTAAGGAAGAGGAGTTGGAGGACTGGTGCTGGAGCTGAACACCAGGCCAAGAGGAGACATAAAGACTTGTTCTTTCATCTGTTATTATGGAAATGGCAAATCTCATCTTATTAAAATGGATAACTTGGTGACACCTAACCCTCCACCTATGTACATGATTTTGGACTGGAACACAGACATAGTTTAATCTATGTGCAGGAAATTTAGTGGAATTATATAACCTACAAAGATGTACAAATAAGTCTTTTGGAGCTTCTAGGTCAAACAGGAACTGTGCCACTTTGAGTTGAATATGTGATTTTGACCATTTTTTTGGTCATCTTTACACCTTGTACTTTTACAAATTCCTCCTAGAGCTTTGATTGGATGATATTTATATTTCAATTGTACAATCTAGAGATATGGGCAGAAACATTTAATTGTGAAGATTTTAGGTTTTCATCAGAGGGTTTGGTTGTTGTGGCGAGACAAATTTTTATGTTTCTGAGTGGCTGTCAATCAGACATAGGTTGTGTTCAAAGGTCACACATTGATTAATCATGATTGTGGTCTGAGCCCTCAATATATAACAATTTACAGTTATCCATATAGCGCCCCCTGCTGGCAATTTGAAATATATTTTGCATCATGATAATCTGCTTGCAGTGTGTTGAGCACATTCAGGTGAGGTCAAGTCAACAAGACATGACATTTTCGTGCAACAATTACAACTTTTCTTTACAGGCTATAGCCATGACTGTGAACATCAACATATTACCAAGAATCAAAAAAATATTCTAATTGTGTCCTGCATAGCAGTCATAAATTGCTGCTGGTTGAGCAGGTATTAGCCATTATAGAGCCATTACACTCGATATACGCTGTATTTATCCACAAAACCAGTGTAGACAGAGCAGGTAGTGAAGCTCCAGGCTTGTCTTAAAGAAATAAATTCTTGGATGACCTCAAATGTCCTTGTTCTTAATCCAGTACTGAACTTCTCAGGGATAGATTAGACTTTAGCTTCTAGTTTCTCTGTGAGGTATGTTTGACGGAGATCTATCATTTAACTAACATATAAGAGCACTATCTATGAATCCTTTCTTTTATTTGTCAAAGATTGCAAAGATTAGGAAAATAATGACTCAGCATGATGCTGAAAAGCTAGTCTATTGTAATTTATCATTATCAGGATTTCCAAATAATAATTTGAGAAGAAACCTCCAGATAATCCAAAATGCAGCTATGCAAGTTAGATTTCTGACAGTTACTGACAAAAGAGATATTTAGATAGATAGCTAGATAGACAGAAACTTTATTGTCTGTTGTCAGTAAAAAGAAACAGAAAATTGTCTTCGACACACCTTTAAAAATTGAGAATGCTGGTTTACTTGTGGTTCCCAAAATGTTTAAAGGTAGAATGGGTGGACAAGCATTTAACTGTCAGCCCCCCTGCTGTTGGAACCAGCTCCCTTTACAGTTATGGGAGGCTGACTCCATCTCTACTTTTAAGATTACGCTTTCTCTTTGAGAAAGCTTATAGTATTAGTGGTTCTGTAGTTACAGTCCTTTTTTATAGTCACACTAATTACCTTAATTGAAATATGTTGATCTAATTTTTTTTGGGCTACTCACCATTTAGCTATGCTGTCATAGGCCGAGATGGCCAGGGTACAAAAAACCCCAGTGGTGGGCCACCAGGGCCAGCAGAGAGGGCCTTTTATTTACTTTCCCTAGATATAAGAGTATTATCATATTCTCTTCTTGTTATATTGTGCTCCTTCCAGTGTTTTTGTTTTTAGGTTAGTTTTCATCCAATCAGAATTCAGCTAGCTTGTGTTGCCAGGCTGTATGAAATCTGCCTGAGGCCTTTGGAACCACCAATGCGGGTGTCTGTGCACAAGTGAATGGGCACATACAGTTAATAGATAGTTGCGATAGCCAATCAGATCATGAGTTGTTGACAGTCAGTCTAGCTCGCCTCACGTTGAAGGTAGCATGTACGTTTCCTGTGATTTGATACTCCCGTGAGAGCCGGCAGTGATATGCACACCGTAGCCACATTTATTAAAACAAAAACCCTTTTATTTGTAAGATTTGACAGTACCACATAAAGATATGTTTTAATTGCTGATTTGCGTTTATTGATTTTCAAATGTGCCGGAAAATAGCCCATGTTGTACACATATGATTGAGGTGATGCAATGCCCAGTAGTGTGTAAGTATGTTTCTGTATACTATTTCTCCAGCTGTCATGTAATTGATTCATGAGAGATATTTAGTGAAGTTGGACTAATTAGGACATCACTGAAGGCCTAGGTGTGAAATGCACGGCCTGCCATTGAAAAACACAATCTACTGACAGGTTTCTGTCATTTTGGTGGTTCATGGCATCAGTGATTAACAAATTGTCATGTGTAGGGTTTTCTGGTTCTTTCCCCTTCTGCCTCTCTCTGTATGCATCTGCAAGCTGATGCCATAGTTGTGCACTGACCTCCTGAACTCTGAACCCATGGACCCTCTCAACTCTACTTTTTATTGCTCATTGTAAATGGGATAAATGGATTAAAACATCTGTTCATGACTTTCCATCATGATGGTACAATCATGAACAATTTTCACTCAGAGAGGCATATATTTTATTTTTTTGATTATCTATGTTTATCTGAAAAGTCATGACCAGCAAACTTTTTGAAGACTTTTTTTGGAGGACTTCAGACATTATGTCCAGAGAGAAAGCTAGAAAGAGCTTGGTAGCCACTTTATGGTCCAAGGCGTGCATAATTAGCTATTTTAGAGGTTACTACAGAGACTCTCATAGAAAGAAAGAAGCATCTCAGAGAGGTTATTTATGGTGCCATTTGGGCATTATCATTTTAACTGCTTATGCTTCAGGATTTCATGTACACCAGAATTTCCCAGAATAGGATGGTGACCAAGATGATGGATGGTCTTGAAGGGGTTGTCTGTCATGTGGATGACATCCTCACTTGGCGGACCACAAAAGAGCAGCATGATGAAAGAATGCATGCAGTCCTGCAGTGAGCAGAGAGAGCAGGAGTCATGCTCAATTTTTTGAAAGAAGAGTGGAAGTTTCTTGGCTACATCATCTCAGCTGATTGCCTAAAAGCTGACCCTGATCCAAACACAACCAAGGTCAGAAGCTTCCTTGGTATGGTAAATCAGCTGTGGAAATTCAATTTTCCAATTCAAAATCCATTAAGAGACTTCCTGTCCAAAAAGAACCAGTGGTATTGGGGCCCTGAGAAAAACATTTAATAGAGTCAAACAGGAACTGTTGACATCACCTCCAGGTGTACATCCCCAGAGAACCTCTGAGAATATCTGCTTGTACATCATCTTATGGGCTGGGGGCAGTTATGTTACGGAAAACTGGAGATACATGCGACTCAAGGTACATTCATCCCTGTTGGCCCAGCTTTCTGGAGACCCTGCAACCTGCTCTTCCAGACCATCATGCTCTCTTTGATGTATATTTGATGTTCTCTTTCATAATATTTTGCTCAATGTTTCACTATGGGATACACGCCTCCTGGCAGTCCTCAGAAGCATTAATGTCATTAAGCCAATCCTGATTGGCTGGTGAATGTATCGGTCCACACCAGGTAGTGGCACCTACCTTAAATAGTCTGCTTGCCACACGTTTACATGTCAAGCAGACGTGCAAACGTGTGGCCGGCCAGCTGGCCATCCCCTGGCCCGCTGCTGTAGCTGAGATCACCCGGTCCTGCTACGAGGGGAAGAAATTGCCCCAGGCTAAGAGCACGATGAAGCAACTTCTCCCTGTCTTCCCAGAGCTGCTCGACAAGGTGGCACGCTTGTGGAGAGATTGCCCCTTTGGCAGCAGGAATCCAATTGCTGGAACCTCATCCCTTGACTGTGAGTCAATGGAGAGCCTCGGATTGCTCCACATGCCTCCAAAGGAGCTGTACGTCGCAGCCCACCTTCACCAAGGGCTGTCGGCAGTGTCCTCCCAGAGCCCCAGCCTACTATCTAAGTCCGACCGTTTTCAGTCAGCGCTGACTGAAGGCAGCAGCGCTTTCGGCCAGAGTGCTTAATGTCCTTTCCCTGCTCACAGCCTACCAGGCTGAGTTATGCGAGGACTTTGTTTGAACGCAGGACCTGGCAACATGCGAGGAGGTACTGGTCATCACTGACCTGTGCCGTTGTGGTCAATGCTGCGTGGTCCAGGCCACGGGAAAAGTGCTAGAGACGATGGTTCTGCAGGAATGAGCACGGTGGCTCAACCTTGAACCTGTCAGTCAAGGAGAATGTGCTGGACATGCCTATCAACCTGGAGGGGATTTTTGACTCTGTGCTCGTCTCTATGCAGCAACGCTGTGAGGCCCAGAAGAAGTAGGGCGAAGCACTCCAGCTCTGCCTCCCTCGTGAAACCCACCGCTCCGTCTCCTCCTGTGCAGCAGAAGGCTTTTACGCCTGTTGCTACTCAGGTGTCACGGTTCAAAATACTGAAACTTCCACCCGCCCCTCCTGTCTCATCCGGATGGACCGGGTGGTTCAGGAAACCCTTGGCCACGGATGCAACTCCGTGGGGGCAAGCTGAAACTTTCGAGGCAAGGAAGAAGAAGAAGAAGTGGGCAGTCTGACAAACTCCTCCTTCTCTGGTGATGCAGCCTGCAGCTTCTCCCCGTTCTCCAGCTCCACCTGTTCAGCTTTACAGCGAGCTCCCTGGGATCTCCCATACCCCCACCCCCTGGCTGCCACGGACCGTGCCAGAACAAGAAGGGAGAGGCGGACAGTTGATGGAGGGTTCAGCAGTTGCCCTTTTTTCATGTCCCCAAGCATACATACACACAGGTTTTTATTAAACAGTGTTCTGCTGTTGTATCCAGGCCAAGTGCCAAGGGCACAGCAAATAAAAGCCGAAACTATCCTTATAAACAGCGCAGTGGCAGTGCCCACTGTCTTTCCCTGGTGGGAAGCTATGGTGCTCCCCAGGGCAGAGACCATGGGGGCTCTGTTGCCGCGTTGTCATTATGGGGCTCCGCCGAGAGACGGTTCTGCCATGCTGCGGATGGGGTCTCTCGTGACGGACAGGCTGCGATCTGTGTCACCTCTCGCCCTCAGGTTATATATATTGAAGCTGAGATAAAGCTGCAATATTAGGAGAAATTCACGCAATACTGCAAAGGATCACGACTTCCTTTCTGTTTTACTTGGTTTGACTGGAAACCAGCTAGTGACTGACAGATCTGCACTACAGATGTCAGATCTGCACTATAACTACAGTGAAATAAGATTAGTTATGTGTAGAAATAAAGAAATCTGCTGAAGAAATCAGGCATATACTTACACATGTTTTGTTTCAGGAGCATTTCTAGCTGCTAATCATTGTATTGCCAATTGGAAAAAAGTGCACTGTGAACAGTTTTAGGATGGTTGTGTATGTCTTCTAGGACTGCCTGCTATCTTTGATTGACTTCTCTCTTAATAAAATGGAATTATTCCATCCTGAGCACCGCTGTGAAAATAAATCAGGAACTATATCCAGTTGTGTTTGTTCTCACAGCACTGAGTTGTATTTGAATTCTATATCTATCTCTCAGACAGCCTTTGATTCCTACTCAATGATTACTCACCGATGATTTGATGACTCGCTAAGCAAGAGACACCCAGGACTATTAGTTTTCACAAAAATAGTTACAAAGAAATAACAGCAGTGGTAGTAAGCCATGGTTACAGAGATGATGTTGCCTGAGGTTATTGATCTCTCAAGATGTTCATTTTTATTTTTTTCCTGACAATGAATTCAAGTATGAAAGTCTTGATGTACAGTCTGGATGAAAAGTCATTTCCATTTATAAAATAGCTTGAAAAAATTTTCACAGTTTTTGTCTTTCATTTACGTGATGAAAATACAAGTTAATAATTTATCTCCAACAGGAGACCCTTGTGGACTGTGGTGAATAATATTTTCCCTTCTGTCTTAACTGACTATTTATGAAACGTTACATCACCATAACAATTCACCTTTGAATTCACTTTGATGATCTTTGATAATACCTGAGGGGAGAAGAAAAATACAAAGTTTGTTGAGGACTAAACTATGGCTGTAATGAACCTGCATCCTGCAAGGTAATAAAAACCTACATCTAATGCCAGGAGCAGCCAGGCAGACACGAAAACCATTACAGCTGAGTGGGCTAGATCACAGCTCTGTCCGGGTGACCAAAAACAACTTGGAGATATCCCTCAATCCACCTGCTTTTGACTATACACAATTATCTTGTGTTGCAGCCAATACTTTGGTCTTGTGACAATGGTGTTGATGTGTTTCTTAAGAACGGGCAGTGAGTATAATCCCTGGAGCATTTCTTCAGGAGACAAGGACAAAATATTTCTAAATGTTTCAGATAATCAGTACAATATAACCTGAGTGAACACAAAAAGCAGTTTCTATATAATGATGTTTTTATCAGAGGGGAGAAAATGTCAAGACTGGAAAAGAACCATTCACATTGCTGTGACATATTTTTCACCTCCTCTTCCCAAAATTGTTTCCATTTTAGAATAGTAGAGGGTTTTCAAGCATGAACTGCCTGTTTAACGGCTTGACACAGATTGTGGCTAATTAACTTTTAAATGCAGTGTTGGGCACAAGATTATAAGTAGAGACATTGCTGGTTTAACTACATTTCTCAGAAGCTTTTTTCTAAATCTTAAATGCATCTTTCTCATATAACATCACAAGCCAATCGTCCTGCTGATATCCACCCAAGACTGTGTATAACAAGATGACCAAGCATGAATTGACTGATGCAGACAGAATAGAAAGCTGAAGATGGAGCTGAAGACAACGGCAGAGGAGGGGGCAGAGGCAGAGACTCCTTTCGCCTTGTAAATCCTCATGGCCATAACTCAACAAGGCCATGTCACTTGCAGAGCAGTTATATATTCTGATATTTCCTGAAGTTAACACAACAATCGTCAGCTAAGCTAGTCATCACAACTGAGCCAGCAAACATCAACAACTAACATAGCACTGGCTACCAAACTAATTTGGCAGCAAAAGACATTATCACTTAAAAGACTAACAGTAGTACAGATTGCATACTGATTATAGTTTTTCTGTCCCCTCCTTGCACTTTTCCTCTTATTTAGCATTGTAATAGCATAGGTCTCTTGCATGATTTATAAACACAACCCCCCTGTGTCAGGTTCCTCCCTTCTCTCTTCCTGGGGAACATCAGGCCCATAGGCAGTGTTTGTTCTCAGCCAAAGAGAAAAAAAATCCTGTTGCTTAATGCATAGTTAAATTATAGGTATTAACCACTTTGTTTAGATGCTCATTCCAAACCAATCAAAGTTTATTTATATACAGAATGAATAAAATACAAGACATTAAAAATACAAATAAATAGACAATGTAAAAAATTTAAAGTCAGCAACAACCTAAGAACAACAGCCTAAAATAGTAGTGCAATTAAAACAAAAATGGTTTAAAATCAATGTCTCACCTAGTGATGAGATAGGTTTTAAGAACAGTTTAAGAACAGTAAAATCAGAGGCCTGTCTGATGTGCTGTGGTTGTATTTCATCCCTGCTCACCAGCAGAAGGCAGTGCTGAAGGCATTGAATCTTCCTTTTGCTCACGCACAGTTCAAGTATGCATACCGATGTCACCTGTGATATGTATTCCATACATGTCACCAATGTCACCTGTGACCTGTGGATCGCCCACGAATAGCAATAAGTTCCAGTGACACCAGAGGTTTGACTTCTCCTTTCCTTTTGTGTGCCATTCAGATATCACTGGATACAGCAACATTGAGGAAAAGGACGTTACACCACCTAAAAAAAACAGAAAAAAAGAACATAGTTCAGTGTATTGATTTTGGCTGTGTAGGCAGTGTTTATACCCCCTTTAGTGCTTTCAGCACAACCTTCTGTCAGTCATTCAGGATGGATAGAACCATAGTTACATCCATAAATCTTGAGCATGAGCAGCTACTCAGCTGATCTGAGAGAGCAACTGGGTGAAGAGTTTAAGAACACAGAGACATGGGGTGGGGAAAAACCATTCAGGGATTTAGAAGGATATTATTATTATTATTATTATTACTACTACTACTACTACTACTACTACTACTACTAATAATAATAATAATGATAATAATAATAATAAATAAATAAAACTAAATCTTAAAATGGATTCTAAGTGGAGCAAAGCTAAAATTGGCGAGAGGCACTCATGTTTACATGTACCCAGTAGAAGTCATGCGGCAGCATTCTGTACCACCTGGAAGCATTTGATGGAGGACCACATTCAGCCAAACGGTTACAAATGTATGAATTACAGTTTCAAATAGCTGTGGTGGAAGAATTGGCCATTTTTAGCCATATTTTAGGGCTTTCCTGGAAAATATAAAGGATATTATGCTCTTTCAAAAAGGCCATTAAATGGGGTGAACTACTTTCTCAAATATTTTTTTTTAAAGAAGAGGCAGTTTAGAAATTGGCCTCAATTTACAAGAACTGCAGGATCTAGACCAGACCTTTTGATCAAGAGCTGCACCACTGTATGTTTAATATTTCGAGGAACTGCACCTGAGGCCAAACTGCTATTACTGACTGCAAAAAAATAAAAAAAAAACTACAGTGAGGAAAACCTCTTTAAAAGGAGAAGGTGGAACCTGAGGGCTTCAAATTACCAACATTCTCCTGAAAAAACTGGTCAAAAGCAGCAGACCAGGGGAGAATTTTAAAAATGCATTATTTAAAAATACATGTTTTTACTTTGTAAATTTTAATAGTTATTTTAGCAGTTCGGCTTGGTCATCCTTAGGTGAGCCAGGGTGTGCTTAATAAAGTCTCAGCTTCTTCGGTGTGTGGCATCTCTTTTTTGGAAGTTGCTACAGAACGTTCCATTCTTTAAGATACACATGAGGGCAGCACATTAAATGTTTCACCAAACCAACCATCTGCCAAGCAGAAGCACAATATATGATAACTAGTGTTATAAAGTAAAGTTTTAGTAAAGATTAGACTTACCCCTTTTTCATTTGTTTCATCATTGTAGGTGTTTGCACTCATAGACTGCGCTGTCTGCGTTCCGTCCATTAAATCATATGGACAGTCATGGTGCAGTTGGTGTGAATATGGAGCAATAGATTTAAAATGTAATGTTTCAAAATTTAAGGTATGAAATACTAACTCACAAAAACTAATTTGAAAACTGTGCCAATAATCTACAAAGGACACCTTGTTTTTAGGGCATCAACTAGTGACAGTTGCAATGACATGTAACTAAAACACTTGATCACTGGCCAGAATGGGGAGGAGACCAGAGACTTATACAATATTATCTTTGGTGACTTCCAATTGACAAAGCTGCGCGCCTTTTGCCCAGATGTGAATGATAACTGATATTTACAATTACTCTTTGCTAGCAGTTTCACATTTGCCACTATATCGCCCCCTGTGGCTCCTGGAATGCACATGACTATGATTGCTTCACGTAGAGAAGAGATGTCCAAACTATTCCACAAAGAACCGGTGTGGCTGCAAGTTTTCGTACCAACAGCAGCAGCACACCAGACTGGACTCAGTTAATCAACTCATCTGAGTCTTCAGACAGCTGATTGGTCAAACTGGGTGTGCTTGACTGGTTGGAACAAAAACCTGCAGCCACACGCTCTTTGTGGAATAGTTTGGACACCTCTTCTCTACGTGAAGCAATCATAGTCATGTGCATTCCAGGAGCCACAGGGGGCGATATAGCGGCAAATGTGAAACTGCTGGCAAAGAGTAATTGTAAATATCAGTTATCATTCACATCTGGGCAAAAGGCGCCCAGCTTTGTCAATTGGAAGTCACCATAGATAATATTGTAGAGTCACTAATTAGCAGAGCTTGTTTCTCAGCAGGTGTGTCATGAAAATGTGATGAAAATTTCTGCAGCATGCTTTCTCAGTAAGACATTGCATATTAAGCAGCTCCCCTCATTGTGAAGTCATGTGTCACAGCATATTTTTTTTCAAATCAAAAGTTTAACAAACAGCATGATTTTATATCTGCACCCTCCTCCCACCAAATGCATTGGTTGCAAAGAAAAATCAAAAGCTGTGGTATGGAGACTGGGGGAGAGAAGTGTCCACCCAGGGGGCATAGGAGACAACACCTCTACTTTCATCATCATCACAATGCTCCCTTGCAGCACATGGTGGTGCGCATGGTTTGTATGGCCTTGTAGTGGTGCCACAAAGTTGTGTCTTTGGGCTAGTGAATATACTGAAAAGTTGCCAGCCACCCCTTATAGTGAATCATAACAGCCAATAGCAATGCTGCTTAATTTTTGTTGAATCGATAGTTTCTTTGGGCTAACAGTGCTAAACTGAATTAATGAAAATTAAAGCTACCTTTTTTAAGAAAAAATAAACAAAAGAAAATGATGTAATGTCCTCTGAGATTGAAAAGGTTGTAGCAATTTCAGGACTCTAATTAAGCCTCAGCAAAAAGAAAAAATTACTTAAATTATTTAAAAAAAAACTCTTTACATAAGAAAACCAAAAATGATAAAAAAAAAACAACTGTCCGCCATCTTAACACAGGGAAGTTTTATATGCATAACAAGTGTAAATTAGACATATTTGTCTCAAGACATACCCAGACACAAATAATGAAAAAACAAATCTATGGTCATTGTTGCTCAGTGACAATACAGTCACATGAGACGTCCAAGTGTAAGTAAAGCTTAAGTCTACTTAAGCTGAAAAGATATTGTCATTATTTTGTCTGTCAGTGACACTGGTGTAGGAGTATAACCACTTCACCTAACTGCAGACTCCAATAATGGACTTACCTTAGAAAATGTTTTCTCCCTATCTCTCTTTTCAAATATATCTTGGGAAATTTATGCAGTGGGTTTATAATGATTTTCTGTGAGCCATTCTAATAAATACCCTTATACTGTCTCTGACAGAGCAAGTTTTTTCTCCCAACTCACACTGTGTTCCTCTCTCTCTCTCTCTCTCTCTCATTATGCGTAAAAACAGCAGTATATGTAACAGAAAATACTCTCTTACATTTTAGTCATCATCTGTCTGTCTTCTATCCAACAATCTAGGCAACAATCAACAATAATAGTTTTTTTTTCCCTTTTACTCTGGAGCAGTACACCAGGATCAATGAGGTCACTATGACTTGGCACTGTATCAAACCCTGGTCATGCACCCTGGTTATGACCAACAACAAAAGGGGAGCAGGGTGAATAATTTGTCAGCTCCACAGAGCAGCAGATAGCTACCTTTCTACACAATGAGAAATGGACTGCAACAACATTGAGGAATATCCTCCTAAGACCTGGCGTCCACATATGTGGACATTAGATGTTGGGTCACCTATCATATAAAAGCTAATTCTTCTCAGTATGGGGCCAAATGTCCACATACATGGACCCATAAACATTATATTATTACACATTTAGATTGATTGTCCCTGCATGTGGACATCATTGTCCCCAAAAACCACTTGTTTCAAACTATTGTTAAAACATGATTCTCAGTCTTTATACTTATCAGGTCCCAATAATCCTAAATAGAGACATGTTAAGGATGTAGATCAGAAAAGAGCTCGGGTCTCAGGAGGATATCCATCCATCTTGCTTTCTGCCACTTGTTCCTCCACAGAGGGTCGCAGGAGGACTGGAGTCTATTCCAGCACATTGGTTGAAGGCAGAGTACAACTCTGGATTGGGCGCCAGTCAGTTGCAGGGCTGACACATATAGACAGACAACCAATCATGCTCATGCCTATGGGCAATTTATAGTTCCCAATTAACCTAATCCTCAATTGTGCATGTCTTTGAACTGTGTAAGGAAGCCGGAGTACCCAAAGAGAATCCACGCAGGCACAGGGATAATATGCAAACTCCACACAGATAGTATATATATAGGCTGGAGAGACTTGTGATATGTGAATTATGGGTTTGACGGGTATGGTTAGCCCGGTTCTATATAACGCACTGTTTCATGCATCTTTTCAGTCTGTTGGCAGTTTATCAATAAAGACGTCAAAACCACCTCCTCTATCTATCTATCTTAGTCCTATATATATATATATATATATATATATATATATATATATATATATATATATATATATATATATATATATATATATATATATATGCAGAGTAGAAACTATCGATTGGACACAAAAAGGTTAAGCCTCATCAGAATTAGGCACATTTAAATAATAACTCAATCTCTTTCAGCTGAATCAAAATCTGTTCTGTACAGTATGGGCATCATCTGTTGTTTTCCTGATTTAATTAATTTTGCTTGTTGAGGCAAGAATCTCACTCACGAACAATTTCCACATAGCCTGTTACCAATGTGTGTGTCAGTCTCTGAACCTGTGCTAGTTAGTAGAGTGTCTGCAACAACCAAATATTTTTCCAGGAGCATAGTGTGAATGCCTCATGAGAAAGTGCTGGCACCTTAGACATACATTATAGCATCTGGTGCTGTTAAGGCACCAGTGGCTTGTGATGACTTATCAGCTTCCAGTCCACAGAGGTATCTGTCTTAATTTCTAGCATGCCAGCCAGACATTTCTTTTCTATATGGGTGTATCATGTTTCTGCTTCTGTAAGGTGTCTGTAACTATGTCATAGGTGTCCATTAATGGAGCTGAAGGACCTTGCATGAGTTAATACCTCAGCTGTCTCAGTTGCCATCTGATCCTGATATCCCTGAGCCGATACAACTGGGTAGGTCCCGGTTAACCCTTTCCAGAAGTGTATGTTTGTATAGTGGACAACCAGGCCACCTGTCAGGTTCAACCAAAAGATTGACCTCACCAGCACATGCAGGGGTGCTGGTGAGTGGAGTTCCTGCCTGCTCAGTCCCCACCTGGATTCCCGGAATATTGCTATGGTCCCAGAACTCACTTCCCCCTGAAATTTCTTGTCAACTCTGGAGCTGACAATTATTTTATCAATGAGGAGGTTATCAACCAGGCAGATATCCCTATATCCCTAGGTTCTATATGGTGGTGATTAGTACCATTGCCTCACAGCAAGAAGGTTTGTTGCGTTTGTTGGCCTCCTCCAGTCTTCCCAGGGGACTGTAAACTCAACCAGCACCCCTTTCTTTGTTGACTCTGATATTAACACCATGTCTGGGCAGAGTGCAGTGGCTGACATGTGCTCTGGGAAATTGAGCTGCCTTCCCAGGTTGACTTGAAGCTCTAGGGTGGCTCTCTTCTGGCACAGCTGGCATGCCACAGTGTCTGCCAAGCCCCAGCGCTGCAGATTGGTTGGACTTGGGAGAACGTCATATAGAGACTGGATGAACTTGATATGCTGGGGTTTGAGTCTCCAGAGCTCTTGCCAGGTGATTTTACGCTCTTCGGCATGCTCCCACCTTGTCCACACGCCTTGCTGGTACATAGCCACCATCTTGATCCACCGATCTTCCTCCACCTCTGCTCTGATCTCATCCTGAATCATTTGCCATTTCTCCCTTCCTCTGGCTTTGTCGTAACGGGGCTTGGGGAAGCTGCCAAGTCCCGCCCGGCCCACTGCCGTGTTGCCCACCAAGATGTGCTGCAGCCATACCTCTGCTCTGTCATTGGCTTCCTGTGCCTTCCACTTCCTCCCAGTATTCACCAGGATTCCTACTGTGGCGACTTTTTTGTCCGAGGAGTCCCGGTACATCATCAGCTCTCTGGCCCATGTGACCATGAACTCCTCTGACAGGCCGCTTATTGGAAGCTGCGGCATGGTGGAATGGCCATAGAGAACAATACTGCTGAGGGATCGAGGGAGCCCCAGCCACTTGCGGAGAAACTGACTGATGTTTCGTTCTTGCATCTCCACTGTTGACAAGTGCACCTCATAGACAAGCGGGGGCCAAAGGAGTCTTGGCAAGACTCTGTGTTGGTAAATCCAGGTTTTGAATTTCCCTGGTAGCCCTGACTTGTCTATTACTGTGAGCCATGTCGGCTCTGCCTTGGTTTGCTGGAGTGCATCTGAGTCCCTCAAGGAGCTGTTGAAGGCTTTGCCCAGGCTCTTAACAGGTTTTTCTGTCACCATTGGAATTGGTGTCCCTCCTATGGCAAAGTGGAATGGGTCGGCCACCCTGCCTTTCTTCAGAACCAGAGACCTGGACTTGGCAGGCTTGAAGCTCATTCTCGCCCAAGGGATGAGCCGCTTTAGCCCCTGGAGTAGCCATCTGCAGCCACTGGTAAAGCCAGATATGACAGTTCTTAAATACACCTCTAGGTGTTACTTGGACACATCATCAGTGACCCATGATTATGATACCACTTATCATAATCAATCAAAGGGCAGCTGGGCCAAAGGAGCAATTTTAGAATACAGCTGAGTAATTGCTGGTCTGTAAGACATTGAGGTGGAATAGATGTGCATTTGAGGAGGAATACATGCACATTGCATCTTCGGGAACCATTTATGTGTCATTGTAATGAATCATTAATTACATGAGATCTATAGCATACAAAATCATCTTTAATTTGAAGCAGAGAATAAAAAGCTAATTATTAAATTGATTAAGTGTGAACAAAAACAAAAAACATATTTATAGCAACACAGATCAAGCATTTTCTTAATCTTAATTTCTCTATAACATCCAGAAATCAAAAGATGTGTTTCTTTCTTATTCTATACTCTTTATGTGTTACATAGCTGGCAAGCACCCGCTGTGGGCAAAGTCTGACTCTACTGATTATGAGTAACATCAGAATTGGATGAGTAATGAGCAGTGAGAGGACAGAAAAGATGAGGGGGTTGTTTGTATTTCAGCCCAGGAGTTATGCCTAGATTCATAAAATCCAAAACCATCAGAAAGGTCATTCAACATACATCTAGTTGAATGACCTTTGTTGAAAGTATCTCACTGGAGCACAGTTTAATAGAGCACATAATCTTGGGTCTCAATTTAATAAAGGTCCAGTGAAATCTCTCTATTTAATTATTAAAATATATATGACAATGCCAAGCTAATTTCACATTCTTAGTGAGGAACTTAATCAATGACAAAGCTCATGAGCATATTTTTCATCCTCACAGACGCAAAATAGTCCATATCAATCAGTTATAACATATTTTCTAACCATAATACCACACACAGTGTAGGGCTCATAGTCCCAGCAGAATGGTGCAGTAGCTGCTGTTCTGGAGCCTCTCAGATCTTCCAGACTTGGGCAATGTATTGGCCCACTTACATGCAGCAGCTTTGGGAGTTAAAAAGCCTCTACAAAAAGACGTCGCTTGTGCTGCAGTGGATACCAAAAAGCTTCCTGTGGGTCTGATTTAGTGTTCTTGGACTTGTACCCTGCAGCCACACAAAGCGAAGAGAAGAAATTTTCTTTGCTACCTAACACCAGCAGAGGGAGATGTGCTCAAGACACAAGGAGCGTCAGAGCTATGTGTCTCTGTGCAGCCACACCCTGAAATGAAAAGCAACTGAGAAAACCACACCATGGATTAAGCACTTAATAATCTGCCTTTTATACATTATTTTAAAATTCATTGATGAACATTAAAACACTTTTTCAATGCAAGTTGCAAAATTATCCATCTCTCTCTCTCTCTCTCTCTCTCTCTCTCTCTCTCTCTATATATATATATATATATATATATATATATACACACACACCACACTTTTGTTGGGAACAGTTTTTAAGAACAGTTTTTTTTAACAGTTTTTAACAGTTTTTAAGAAAGGAAGGACATGTTCTCAAGCCACCAATCAGGAGCATCCACTTGGCAGAAGGAGGGTTCTGGTTGCAGTGTTAAATAACCATCGGTAGGTGTCCTACTTCCCCCTGCATGGGACGTAACAACACACCCATAATTACAGAAATGTAAAGGGTATCGGCAGAGAACCACTAGAAGACAGTCAAATTAATTTCTTCGTTCAGACCTGAATGTTTGGTAGCCTGCAGCTTACAGATCCAGAAGGTTTCTTTCTGGTTTGACTGTCTTTTTCCTGTCTTCTTTTGTTAAAACAAGTGGTATTTGGCACAACAACAACAACAGTAATAATTCTAAGGGGCTTCATGCAAACCAAAATTAAATGTGCACATCCAATGTCTTTTGATATAAATCCCTCAGGGAATTTTCCTTTTTATAATTAAAGCTTTTATATTCCCAGCTCATGTCTCTCTCCCTCTCCTTTATTTATTTATTTTTCTTGTAAATGAAAATATAACATTTAGTTCAAATCAGTACATGATTGCATCTGCGTATGCTTCAGCTGACAATAATCACTGTTCATTGGTTGAGTGCTGTGATATTTTACACAAGCCTAATTGGGTTAAGGGCAACTCATAGGTGACAAGGACATTACCTTGAATCAATGAATTTAACAAATGCGGTGAAAATGTTTGAGGGCAGCAACACTGAGAAAGGAGGCTTCTAACACCCTGCAGATGAAATCTCACAACTGCCTGTGTGCCACATCTCCAGCAATAATGCAGATTTTGATCTTAAGTACAAATTCTGAATCCAGTTTAAACAAATCACAGACACATACCAGATGTGCCTAGTAATTTGCAAAATGTCTCTAAGTCATCCAAACGCGGATGGCACAGTTAATATTAGTTAATACCTTATTCATGATTAATGTGGTATATATGTGTCGCATATCTCTGATACTAGGTCGTTAAACTCTCTGTCGCCTCTGCTGTAGCTTTGTTGCCTTCATTAGACGTGCGAACATCCTTTCGGATAGAAATCACTTGCAGCGCGCCACGATCCTGCAATTTGGTGAGAAATACGAGGAGAATGGGAGCTGATCTCTATTGGGCGACTATTTCGTGAATTTAGATCGTAGGAAACATTCTTCCTTCTCTCGGTTCAGACTGCTCCACCGACACCACTCGCACCCAATCGAGACACGGGAGGACATCCAACGCCCCATCTCTATCCGTATTATCGTCGCTTTGAAGACAAAGAGATAGAAGCCAGTGAAAATGTGCTCCAAAACCCGGAGAAGCGAGTGTTAAAGCGGCTACTGCTGCAACCGTGTCGCCAGTGTGTGTGTGTGTGTGCGTGTGTATATGTGTGTGTGTGTGTGTGTGTGGGGGGGGCTATAGGCGCCAGTCCTTGGAGACCCTTCAGGGATGCGCAAAGATGTGAGTAAAAAGCGAGAAGCTTTGTGATTGGTCGTATTCAATCCTGCCTGAATCGGGAACGACGAGTTATGTTTGCCTCTGCCAAAGCATCAACGAGGTGGCATCAAACTTGAAGGCGGTGTTGTCTTCCGCACAGTGGACGCGTTCACGGCGTCAGGGAGAAAACTTGCATCATTCATTTCCTGCTTCAAGAGACGGATGCACTCTCTGTGGTGCTGAAACAGGGAGAGACTCGTCAACCACAGGAAGAGGGAGAGGCTCTCACTTCTTCTGCTGCTTTTGTTCCGAGCATCGTGACATTCGGGAGCTTCAGTAAGGTAAATCCTTACAACCATTGTACATTTACATTCACGAATGGGCTGAAAGGTTACATTATGGTGAGTGGTGCATATAATTTTAATACCCTGCGTGTGTAGGCTTAACTGAAAGTTTCAGGCTTTATGTTACCCGTAACTAACTTATCACTGGTGAGTTGGTTTGGTTTTCATTTACTGGAAAGGACTGACCTACCACTGACCTGTTGATTTCACGCTTATGCTATAATCCCTTGATGCTCAAATGTATAAACAGTTTATTTATGAGGTCTTAGCTCAGTGTTCCAATACCTGCAACAGGAAGCTGATATACCCTGATATATATATATATATATATATATATATATATATATATATATATATATATATATATATATATATATACCCTGATACATATATATATGTGTGTGTGTGTGTGTGTGTGTGTGTGTATGTGTGTGTGTGTATATATACATATGTGTGTGTGTGTATATATATACATATATGTGTGTATTATATATATATTATATATGGGTTGTGTGTGTTTGGTTTTTTTTTTAAAAGTGCAAACACACTGGATATATGAATATCGTAATTTAGGAGTGTAAGGAGTGTAAAATAATTTCCTAGGTATGTACTGAATAGGCATTCAACTGCATTGAAGGATCACATACACTATCTTCATGTGTTCATAGTAGTTTGAAGCTGCCTCCAACATATCTTATGTTTAGTACTTATCAAATTAAAATCCATCTATCTGTTTATCTATGATTGTAGCTATGTGTTTTATTAACCTCATTTCAAAGAAAATTAATTAGTAGGGAATTGATAATGAAGAAAGTGATTGTTTCTTTGAAAGCTATGCACTGTTGTCATTGAGGTTGCACTATAATTGCTGGTAGAGACAATAAGACATGATTTAGTAATGCTAGCTGTTTAATGCAAACCAAGGCTAATGCATGCGAGAGTGCTTTGTTTGGGAAATGCTTACAGCAAAGAATATCAATGACTGAGGGCTCAATTTGCCACCTAGATAGATAAATTCACATATGGGTATAGGGTTTTTTTTCCTATATTAGCTACATTGGTCCTTGATCCATTCTGTACTGTTATCACTTTTTATATTTTCTGAGCCCACCATGTGTGTATTCAGAAATTGGAAAAGATAAAGACAGACCTTTTGTGTGCACTTGTTCTAGCTACAGAAGTCTGATTTGTCCGATCAACTATAAAAATAGCCACTACATTGAAGTTTGCCCCAGGCATGTATTTTGGGTTATACCATTTTTATTGCAAAATTAATGTTACTCTATAATCTCAAATATGTCCTTAAGCTTTATAGTGACTTAACCATTCTTGATCTTTTGAGAATGTGACAAACTTAAACAGAACAATATATAAGTACAATACAAGCTAAAGTTTTCTAATACCAAATTCAATCACTGTATTTTAATTTTTCCAACTGCATTATTGATTGTGGTGGTACAATTTTATTGTGTCAAAGTTGAGGATATGCAGGATCTTAAACAGTGTTGTAATCGGAAGCACTGGGGCTTACTTGCTAATGAATTACCACAGCAAGCTGAGACAGCAAGTGGGTGTCACCCAAGCACAGCAAAGGCCCTTTGAGATGGGAAAATCATGAGTGAATGACTTGTGGTTATTTTCAGAGTTTACAGATCCAAATGAATATTGTCAAGTTCCAAGAAATCGGCTGTACTAAATTTAAATCCATACTGTTGTTGAAAAAGAGAGGCTGCACTGCAAAAATATGTGGATATTGTTTCTATATTTCCAAGCTAAAATATACATGTATAATTTAATGGAAAATGTCTTGTGTTAAAAATCCACCATAACCAATACTTCAGTACCTATGCAATTACATAATTCATGGTACTAAATTTAATAACATGTCTCTATTATTATTAGAACATGTTAAATTATATATATTTTAAAATTTTAAACTTTGACAGATTCAATGTAATTGACACAGTTGAGCTAAATGAGTTACCATGTTTCTAGACTTCACAGTAATGTTAGAATATAAAAGTAAATTATTAAAGTATATTATATTAGGACGCCTTAATATAAACTGAAGACAAGAGTATGCATCATAATATTGACTTCTTGCCAGAATTTGATATCTCCTCCTCATGTATTGGAAAATTCTTTCATGAGAACATAAATGAGCTATAATTGCTTGAGGGGTTTTTCAGATCCTTTAATCAATTACTCTGCCACCCTTCATCACAGAGATGGTGAGGGCAGGTGTCATTCAAACAGAATGAGGCTCCTTTGAGGTGGGAAAAGTGAGTTCACTCACTTATGCAGCCAAGCTTTGACGTGTATAAATTGTGCTTGAAGATGCTGCACAAAATCCTGGGAGGCTCAGGGGCTGGCAGAGGGCCAACAGAGTGGGGACATTGCACTCCAGATGGCCAAGAGAGGCCAGAGAGAAAGAGAGATGTCCAGGCCTAGCTGCGAGTAAGCAAAGGGGTTTGTGTGTGTGTGTGTTTGTGTGTTGAGGTAGTAAGAGGAAATGTGTGGGAGGAGAATAAATAAGAGAGAAGATGAAGGAACTTCTATGGTATGTGCGTGTGTATCTGTGACTGTGTGTGTGTGCGCGTATATGCGTGTGTGTGCGAGAGAGTGAGTTAAATAACAGAAATGAAGGATAATTAAAAAAAATTGTGTTGAATGAGTGACAAGGAAGCAGGAAGGGTTGAAGATAGAAAATGAAAGTGAAAAATTAAATGTGCTGTGTGTGATGTGTGTGGGAGGACGAGAAAATGAAACTGGGAGAAGCGAGTATTTGTGCATCTCAGTGTTCCTGCGTGACTGCAGGGAAGGCATCACTGTGTGAGAAGAGGCAGAGAGGAATTTCAAGAAAAATAATTCAGATGGGATTTTTTTTAATACTACAGTGGTGAGATAAAGTCTTGAATTTCCCAGCATATTGCATTTGAAACCAGCAGAATTTTATTGTCATACCTGATGACAATAATATTTTGATTTAACTAAATATATTATTTAATTTTCTGTGTCTTTAATTTTAATTGAACTGCAAACAAAATAGGACCTTTTAATATCATGGAATGACAATTAAAAGCCTAAGCATATATTGTGTTGAACACATAATTACATTTTACAAATTACAAATTGTATTTCTTCGTTCTCTTCTCCATTTTTGCATTTCTTGTTAAAGCCACTTAAGAATAAGAAGCAGTACTTGCACACCACACACAGCAGCTTCACAGACACAACTTTCTCTCACTCTTTCCATTTACAAAGCCACAAGAGAACAGACATAGAGAAAGTATGCTCTTTTCGCTCAGCCACATCTGCTCTGTGATGGAGTGGAGCATGATCTGCACTTTGATCACAATAAATTATTCCTCTTCCTGGCTATAAATATGTTGTGTCTTCAGCAACCAAGCTTTCTCCCCCTCAATTTAAACAGCGAATCTGTGCTTACCTGAATCTAGCAGAGTAGTACTCTCCTGAGTGGGTCACTGTGAGTATACCGCAGCTCAACTTCCTTACATTGTGTCAAAACACGGCAGCTCACTTAATTGAAAGCTAGGTAGGAAGCTACTATTTCTACAGGATAGGTAGAGACTAATCTGGGTAACAAAAATCCCTGCACTTGTATGTAAGATTACGATGCTACAATGTTTCTTTTTTTCTTTTTTGTACAAAATAAACACATAACAGTTCATCAGTCTGTCAGTTTCCCAAAGTTATCTACTTCAGGAGTTTATGTCTTTTTTAATTTACTTGAAATTAATATTGAAATGTCTTTATATTAAATATGCATATTAAATCATATTAAATGTCTTTGAATTCTAGTTGCAGTTCCATTAAAAAAACAGAATTGGCCCTATCTCAAGTTGTCGTTGATGGCGCACAAAACTATGGGGCATAAGTGGTGATGTCACACTTGCAAGTGGTACATGCAGGCCCACAAAACCACATGGCTGAAATGGTCATTGGCTAGACAGAACATACCTACTCTCCACCTAGAAATCTCCAGTGGACCAAAACAAAGAAAAAGACCAGGTGAGGCAGGAGGGTTTCTGTATACACTGTATACAGTGTATACAGAGTAAAAGCCTATAGGTGAAGATTAAGATTTAATTTGAATATTATTTTTGAGAAAAACATCCTGGACTCTACCTTTAGATTTTTAAGATTTCTAGTATTTCTGTCTTGTGGTCGTCTTCAGGACTTATGGGTTTATTTGGTTTGAATGTTGTTTACTTCAAATATTACAGTATTTAGTTATACTACTATTTACATTTACATGTGTAAAAAGAAGGCTTCAAAACAAACCCCATGGGACATAATTTGACCTTGGCAGTAAAAACAAATCTCAACTAGACGCCATTAGGGTCCTAAAAACACAGGTTTCAACAACATGGCATCCAGATGCATGGGAAGCCATCTCCTTGATTGGACTAAGACGGATGTGGTTTCTCTTTGTAACATCAATGCTTGAGACTTTGAGGCAATTTTTTTTTTTGGAAATCTTTCTGCAGCCCAATCACATTGGCTCAACTCACCTGTCGAAGTGTGGCGCTATTAACCCATCACCTGTAATATGAACAAAAGGTCAGCCCTTAATTATTCATTTGGATGTCAAACAATGCTTGCCAGTTGTTATTTACGGTGAGAGAAACCCCCTGAATAATTTAGGGACTAGTTTCACTTTCTTGTGAAAAACCACCTTGGTGTAGGCATTTATGAGAATGTTATCTTGTGAGGGCACTTTCATCACTTCTGAACTAACTATTAAAGTGTATTAAGATGAAGAATTTTGTTAAATTAGTCACTTCAATGGAAGGATTAGATAGAGGCAGATAAGCTGGGATTCTCAGCAAGGAGAGAAAGGGAAAATGGTCATTGTGTTATTCGAGAGGCTGGAGCGAGGCAGAAGGACATATGAGAAAATAATATGTGTGTGTATGTGTGAGAGAGAGGGAAAGGATGACATACCACCCTTTTGCCAACTCTGCCATCTCTAAACAATAACAGGGGTCCAGATGCACTACATGTCTATTGAGCAGTGGTTGGCAAGCAGCCCAGAGAAAGTAAAATAAGAAGCATGTTTGTCATTGTTAATGCAATCAACAGAATGACTCCATCTTTCTACAGAAGCTATGTAACCACTGTCAATACTGCAGCACAAGAGGTAATTTGGATTGTCCCTCCTATGCAATTACATGCAATATAATGATACAGGGATCAAAAGGTTTTAATAGAGAAATGTGCATTCAGATACTTTTGCTGATGTAAGTTTTCTTTCAATGTTGTAGTGATTGATCCTAATAATCCATATGCAGTAATAAAGGTTATGATATATAGACAAGAATATCAATTATTTTCAAGGCACCGTTGTTTGTATTTAGGGGAAATATACTTAAGTTGACAATTAGGTAGGTCCATGTGTGAGCATAGTAATGTAAAATTAAAATGAATGAAAATGAGAAAGACTAAATAATGAACAAAGAGTAGTCTGAGTAGTTTGAAAGATTATTCTTCTGTCACATATGTCTGTCACAATGGTCAGACCCATCAGGACACGGTAACCACTGATAAGCACCTCCTTTGTATCTATTCTAGGTCATGAATCTGCATTTCTTTCTTTTGAATCAATAGGCTAGATCAAGACTTTGGACTTGGCTTATTATTCAAGCTCAGCCTGAATCATCCTGATGGGGATATTTTATGTGGAGAGCTTATCTATCTGCAATTTCTTTCCCTTCACGACAGAGCATTTTTGCAATGAAGTGATGTATTAATTGAAGATGGTTTGATGTCAGAATGTGACCCAAACCTAAAGTGACAGTTACAAAGATATTTTGAAAAAAAAAATAATTCTGCATTCTCTGATGAATTATGTATATGATCAAGTGACCCTGAACAGGTCAATGTACAAAGACACAAAACCATTATCAAAATGGTTCATGGCTTCTCTGTGTGGTTCATGGCTTCTCTGTCTGCCTGGCAAAAGCAAACCAACTCAACACAGAAAAGCCCTAGACAGAAACTGAAATGAATCTTTTTTTCTTCCTTACCTAATTCTCTGTAGAAATAAAAATGAAACATATACATTTGGTCACTCCTTTAATTACTTTATAATTCTTATATAGCTTTCTGTTACGTGAGGTATTCACTTCACCATTCATCTCAAGGATAATCTTACTGATGAATTAATTGATCTTATCAATTTCACCCTAGATAGTCATGGTTACAGTGATTACTCCTCCATTTTGTCAGGATTTTGGGTGGAGCTCACTAGGAATTTTCAGGAGCTGGTTTGTCTTCATGTTAATAGTTTCTATTCCTCCTTTGAGCAACTTATTATACTAGCAGGGTATCTGATGCCTGACAGGGTATAGCTGTTTATTGCAGATCGAGATGCATTCTCAGGACTCTTTGTGGTGTTGCAGTACAAACTGTAATAACATTTTCCAACTTTTTAAGAAGATAACAAGGCACAGCCAGTGTCCATTAATGCATGGATGTTGAAACACACTTCTAAAACACTCCCAAGTTCCCTAAATGTGACATATTTAGAAAAACTGAATTAAGGTTTGCTATGACCCATTATTTTTCAGTCAAGGTGTTTTCTGTGATAACTTAGCCAGTTAGTAGACACCTGCTTTTTAGTGCATTAAGCAATAAAACATCAACGTAAGTGCTTTATATTCAATTTTCATGAAAGCTGGGGATAAATAATTAATTAAAGTAGAGTTCACCCCAAGTATCTGACTGTGAGCTCAATGATGATGTCTTGAAAATATTTGTAGGATGTTGGAGGCTATGCAAGGCTATCAAATCACTCCCTTCTCAGAATTGTTAATGTTAAGTCAATCCTTTAGTAGTAAGTTATCATTGAGAGTGTGGTTAGAAGCTATAGCTAATTAACAAAACAAGTTTAAATGAGTGTCAGGTGAGAGATTTGCATGCAGTGCAGGAAGTTTTTATTAAACTAGTACCAGCTTGAATTACCATGTCAATGCTAAGCATGTGCTGGTCATCATATCAAATTCTGATAAAAATGCAAAATGCATTCTTTTTTGCCAAAGTATTTTTTTGCCTTTCAGCTCTGATTTTGGCTCTGATCACCTGAAAGCAATTAATGGAGAAAACTGGAATTTATGGGGCACAAAATTAAATGTAATGTATGCTATGTGATGTATGCTGCTGTTAAATATTGATTCTGATAATGTACACAACTTTGGTGTGCCTGTAAATGCAATACTGTAACAATAAAAGTAGATTATACAATTAGAGGGTGCTGGGATATTATATGAAAATACAAAAAACAAAACCTGCATCCTCTTACGACAAGAAACCAGAAGTTAATCTGATTGGTTCAATAAACCTCAATTATATTTGCATGAAGTGAGAACTAAATTGACATTTTAGTGTAATGTGTGTGTCATCAGTATGAGGGCGACAATGCTAGTGGACGTATTTGGTCATTCTGCAAGTGTGACAATGTAGCACAGTTTTTCAATTTCGAATTAGCTTTCCAGCTGAAAAAAAGAGAGGAGTGAGAAAAAGTATGTGGACCATCATCTTTTACAACAGACTTACAGCCTCTTGAGATACATAGGAAATGGTGTTTCCACATACTATACCACAACACTATTGAATTTATCTGACCCAATCACCATACCTCTCAAGTTGTCATTAGATGGATCACCATGTACCACACTGTCATCCTCACTTTAATTACATTCAGGCTTGAATTTAAAACAGATGATTGCCACAGGCATTCTCACGGGCATGTATATTAGCAATGGGCAACTGTAATTCAATCAGGTGAATGATTGTCTTTTGCCTAGTGTGGACCACCAGACCTCCTACTTGCAGGACATGAACAAGCATAGTAGATCATTGTCCTATCTACTATGTTTCTCGAACTGGTTAAACTTTCCTGTGACTGTTTTTGCCATGAGTTTATAATAAAACACAAGGTGTATTTAAAGTGTGGACACTCATTTCTGTAACAACCATACATTTTTTGGAAGGAAATAAAATATTTACTAAGATTAAATGCACTGCTAATTGTAGGGAAGAACAAAACATAATCAGCCAGGAATGATCAAAGTGAAAGTAGATGTCGCAGACTCTGTATATCTAAATCATAGATGTAGAAGAAGGCATATATGTGGGGTGAGCAACTCTTATTGAAATTAATGAGCAGCAATTGTGCATTGCAGGCCTGATCTAAACACGATATAATTAACTCAAATCATTACTACACTTCCCTTATATCTGCTGTTGGGGACACATCTGGAGCAGTACTATTTATTAGCTTATAAATGTAATTTGATTATTAAGTGGCGACATTTAGTGTAATTGACAAAATTATAATTAACTACTAAAATCAAGGCACCACCCTGGAATCACGGACTATTAAAAATGTGCATAATCAGTTTCAATTTAATTTACTACTAAATACTGACAATTATAAAGTGAATCAGAAGGCTTGAATCCCAGCACTGAGGCACAACCAGGAAATATCACAATAAATATGCACGATGATCACAGGCTGCTCTTTAAATATAATAACATTTATTGAATGAAATACACTGATTAAAAAATAATAATTTAATATATATAATATAATATAATATATAAATCAACAAACATTGCTGTACATTACAAATATGAGACAGCTAAAAATGACTAATCAGCTAATCTACATAATGCAAACAATGTACTAGGCTATTAAAAAGTTCAAAATAGAGAAAAAATAAAATAAAATAGACAAAACAGACAAAAACCAGCCAAAAAATCAACCAAAAAACAGATTTGGACAGTTAGAATGTAGGGCAAGTTAGGGTTAAGTGTCACGGCTGTGTACAGGACAGCTCCACCCTCTGTTTCTCACTTGCACACGTGCACCGTTGGCCAATTAGGGCAATTACAATGTCTCTATTTAGGTCCCGGTCCTACCCCAGTTTGATGCCAGATTGTCCTGTGATTATGCAAGACTTTCCAGTATTTTCTGCCTACCTGTCTGGCCGTTCTCGACCCTGCCTGTGTCTGACCTGCCTGCTCCATTTTTTCCCTGGTAAACTTGTCTGTTCTTGGTTCTCGAGGTCCCGTTGCCTGCCTACCTGGTTCTGACCCAGCCTGCCCATGACTTCCCAATTCTGCTCGCCTCCCGGTAAACCTGACTGCCTTCTGTTCCTAATCACGACACTCTACCTGAGGCCTGGTGGACAACGCTGCCTTCTGTCCCTGAATTTGCCCTCACCCAGGCTTGCCCAAATCCCACTTCTCCACGGGTCTTGCCATTTCTCTCTGTTCAATCCTGTCAATAAAGCGGTGTTTGAACTGACAATTGTGTCGCACTTGGGTTTTCATCTGGTTCATGATTACAATCTGGCCAGCCATGAACCTAGCGCACAACCCGTCCCCGCTGGACCATCTGGAGCGGATCGAGGCTGGAGGCTGCTGTTTACTCTGCAGCCCTGTATATTCGCGAGTGAAGCCACCATCACACACCACAGGACGGCTGTTG
Source organism: Lagocephalus sceleratus (assembly GCA_911728415.1). Taxonomy (NCBI): domain Eukaryota; kingdom Metazoa; phylum Chordata; class Actinopteri; order Tetraodontiformes; family Tetraodontidae; genus Lagocephalus; species Lagocephalus sceleratus. Next base: position 120,592 of record CAJVRN010000016.1, read on the forward strand.
GCACTCCGCCAATGACAGAGGTCAGTGGCGGACTACTCCATTGACCACCGTTAGCCAGCCAGAGCAGCTGGTTAACGTGCAATTGAATGTAAAGCGTGGTGGCCCCACTCACAGCTCTTACAAGCACCAAGAAGGTGTTCACCTGAACACCAGAGGCAGATCCGGCGTTCTAGGCGCTGAGGAGCCAGTTCTCCATGGTTCCCATCCTGCATCTGCAGGACCCCAACCCCAAAAGACAGTTCAGGGTGGAGGTGGACGCTTCTGATACGGGAGTCAGGGGCATGCTGCTGCAGAGGGCCCTGGGGGTTCAGAACCTGCATCCGTGTGTATTCTCCCTCTGATTGTCTCCAGCTGAGCAGAACTATGATGTTGAGAACTGGGAGTTACTGGTCGTAAAGCTGGCCCTGGAGGAATGGCAGCAATGGCTGTAGAATTCTGAACACCCATTCCTCATCTGAACTGACCACAAGAACCTGAAGTATATTCAGAAAGCCAAGAGGTTCAACTATTGTCAGGCTCGGTGAGCACCTTTCTTCACCCAGTTTAATTTTACCTTGTGCTATTGCCCAGGTTCTCATAACACCAAGGATAATTCCCTCTACTGGCAGTTCGTGGGGGAGAAGGACGAGGGCCTGGAAAAGACCCATGGGGCCACGCATTGCATCTAGCCTGTCAACCCAGAGCTCAGCAGAGGGCAGAACTGCTGAGGCAGACGTTCTGGTGGCCGGCCGGATATCTTGTCAATGCCTGTAGCTAACATAAGTAGCCCTGCCAGGCTTCTGCAGGCTTCCCCAGATCAATGGGCAGACTGAATGGAAAAACCAGGACCTGGAGGTGGTGGTGCAGGACCCTTTTCACGGTTGACCCTGCTGTCCTAGGTCAAGTGTGAGCAACTGAGATCTCACCTTTCCAGTTTGTGTAAGGCTACCAACCCCCTCTGTTTCCGGTGCTGGGGGCTGAAGTTTCCTGCCTCATGCATATGTCCACCTCTCCAGGTAGATGTGGGCATCTGTTATGAAGCGGCGGCCCACCGAACCCCGGCTCCCAGCTACAGGGTGGGCCAAAGGGTGTGGCTCTCCATGCGGGACCCGCCACTCCGGCTTGAGTCCAGGAAGTTTGCCCCATGAATTGTGGGGCCTTTCTCCATTCAGAAAATCATCACCCCGTCAGTGGTGAGGCTCAAACTACCTAGGTCCATGCACATTCACCCCATGTTTCATGTGTCCAAGCTCAAGATGGCTCGGGAAAGCCCACTGGTCCTGGCTCTGCCGCCGCCATGGCTGGTTGATGGGGGATGTTTATAACTTTTTTTAAATAAAGGTTTAATTACAAACAAAATCCAGGTTTAACCTGCATGGCAGCTCATGGTTTTGGCGATATGGAGTGGTATACTTACAGAGTCAAAGTCACTGATATCAGAACCATGCAAGCAACTGGAACCATCTGAATGGCTTTTTTCATTTCTGACTGGTTTGGTGGGAATTGAAACTATTTAAGATAATGTAGTAAGAATTTGTAGCCCAGCACAAACATGGTGCAAGCTGCCGTGGGTCTTTGTTGCAGAGATAGGCAGACCCTATGCTTGAGGGCCACAATCCAGCCAGGATTTCTGTTCTACCAGGTAGACAGCGCTTTCTTCTGGGATCTGACCTTCTCACATAGCACATAACATATTAGGTATTCATCCATTCTAAGCATTCTACAAACATTCTAAAAATGCTAATGCTGTACTGTGCGTTTTTATGCTCAAAAACATTCATGATGTAAGAGAAACATTAGTGTAATTAAATTGAATGAAATGAAATTTTCCCATGACAAGTGTCCACTGCACAAAGAGCAGTCATCCCCTTCTTGACTATGTAATATCAAACCAATATAAAATATTATGAAACTAAGAAAAGCATCAAAACCATAATTGTTCATGAGCTGTTCAATTCCAAATCAGGCTTTGCATTTTGTTCCTTCTTAATAATGTCACCTTTCTGTTAATGTTATTTTCTGAATGAAATTGTGAGCCATCAGATAAACAAGAAAATACCATAGAATAATCTTTTAAGTGTATTTGCCTTCAACTACATGTGGTGTTGAGTTGGATCCTCATAATATGTTTTTAAAGGGGGCATGCAAAGCATCATGAGGTGTGAGCAGTTGCAGTGATGCTGCTTTGTGAAATTTAAATTTTGATTAATTTGAAGATTACTAAGGAGCATAAGACTCCGTATGTAGCAGAGACAACCAAATCTGTATCTAGATTTTTGAAAGATTTTTGAAATACTTTTCTTTGTTTGAACTGCTAAAATTATGCAGTATGTACAGGCAAATTATTGTTTCTTTGTCTATGCCTGTCTCCGCAGGCTCTGACTGTTGATTGTTCCGATATTGTTTGTTGGCATTGATGCATCTTTTAAATCCATGTTCATACACCATATGTACTTTATCAAATTTGTGTTCAGAAGTTTTTGAGTTTTTTGACATTTAAAATAACCATCTGAAGCTGATCCTCAAAAAGCAACCTCCATGATATACTCGGAAATGCCCAACCTTTTTTTGACAATGACTCTTTATTATTATTATTATTATTATCATTATTATTATTATTATTATTATTATTATTATTATTATTATTATTATTATTATTTTCTGGTTGGGTGTCCTAAGTATATCATGTAAAATTATGGAACACTATGGAAGTATGGTCGCTTCTTGATCTAATTCTTTCAAAATGTCACTGAAAACAATTGATGTGATTATTCATAGAATAATACATCACTGTTGCTCACACAGCATGTGTTGCCTTCATTATAAGGCTTATATAAGGCTTTTAATTTTTTGCAGCTCCAGACATATTTGTTTTTTGTTTTTTTGGTCCAATATGGCTCTTTCAACATTTTGGGTTGCTGACCCCTGAGGTCGGGTTAGTAGAAGCTCATGAATTAATTTGAGATAATTTTACCATGCTTAGTGTAGTGAGTAGTCAAACCACAGGGGACAACTGGCTGTCTTCAGTGATGTATTTTGACTTCAGAAAAACTTGCCAGCAAAGCACTCTTAGTGAATCTTGAAAGTAAAATTTTCACTTTATTCACCTTGATTGTGATCTATTGAACCTGCCAATGTTGATAATCTGAATGGTTCCTGAAAAACATGTTGCAAAGCACAGTTAGACCAGTAGGAGACACAAAAAACCTTAATCTAGATTTATGGATTTAATTATGAACTTTCTTGGTAATTTCTTGAAATAGAAATTCAGCAAAATTACATGCTTTGGTTTAAAAAATGTATTGCCATCTTCAGCCAGTGACTGTAATTACATTGTTTTCTTGTAAAGTTGGTGAGGCAGTCCTGGTTGGAACAGAGGCTGGGGTCTTTCTGTGCGGAGTTTGCATGGTCTCCCTGTGCCTGTGTGGGTTCTCTCCCAGTATTCGAACTTCCTCTAAAGACACGCACAACTGAGGATTAGGTTAATTGAAGATATGAATGTGAGAATGAATAGTTGTTTGTCTCTTTGTGTTAGCCCTGAAACTGACTGGCATCCAGTCCAGGGGGTACTGCGCCTTTGCCCGATGTCTAGTGGAATAGGCTACAGTCCCCCCATGAACCTCTGTGGAGGATGAAGTGGTAGAAAATGATGGATGATGGATTATTAGTTGATGAAATTTACAACGTAACTGTTTAAATATAACATGTACAAAGTTTCAGTACCTTAGCTGTTCATAGAAAATAACTGCTGGAGAGATTCCAGACATTGCTTCAGGAATCTGCATGAGCTGATTTGGGTGATACTATCATGTGATATTGCTACATTTATTGCAACTGCCTACTTCTGTTTATCTACTGCTACAATATCTCATCATTTAGGTAAATAGTTAGAAATGTTTCTTCAATACTGTTTTAGAACAGGTTTGCGCCATCTCCAATTCATTTTTTTCCATTTTTGAGCACATTTGCTCATCACATCTCCACCCTTCAATCTATTTCTTTCATGACTGAAATGTATACCATACAATACATAAACAGAATAGAGTGGTTCTATCTGTTTATTCAGTTGATCAAAAAGCATGGAATTTGAATTGCCAGATCAGATCAATATGTTTAACCAATTCTTTCATTTGTGCACCCTACTCATTCAATCCACACAGCACATATAATTTTAAACCCATTTACTGTATGGCCTTGACCTGACACTCTACAGCACAATGGTGGATGACTAGAGGTTATATCAAAAATTGAAAGCATCACTCACAGAAATAACTTTGGAGGACACTAATGTTCTTGTGAAGAACATCACATGCACACGTTTTGAAGTACTGTATTTTAAGTTCAGCACAAATATTCTCCTTCTCATCTTATTGCCATATCAACATCGTTATTACCACCAATTAATATCAGGTACTGCAGGAAAAACATCACATGCACAGCAGAAGGACAGAAGGACACACTGACCATCTTGACATTCATTGCCATGTGACAAAATGTGGCATGCATCCAAGGAACAAATAACCTTAAGTGAACGCACAAAATATAAGCCATACTAAGTAGAGTTAATGCACAAATTGAAAATCTGTATTTTCTCTATCACAATTTCTGTGTAGATTTTACTGCTGATAATAGTTATATAATAAAATAAAACAGTTTAAAACAACAGGATAAATTATATGTATGTATCTTTACTTAGTGTGCATATGTCATTCCCACGCTCAAACACCCAGATTGTTATGGCTCACGGGACGAAGGGGTGGACCCAAACGCAGGCACAGGGTAACAAGGGAGAATAAAGGTTTATTTCAAGCACAAAAACACAAAATACTCCTCAGCAGGAGGAAATAAGGGCTCACAGGCCAACACAAAATCACCCGTAAGGGGAAAAGTTAGGGAACAAATCCGAATCCCCACAAACTGGGAAGTCCGGGGAACGGACAAGCGGGGAGTCTGGAAGAAAGGAGTTACCGGGACACAGGCTGGAGGGAGAGTCGACGGAAGGCTCCAGCACAGGAGACAGATGAGGAGAAATCCACAAAAATGACCCGACAGCTTCTGCTGTTGGGGACGGGCCTTATGAAGGCCGGGTAATCCCGGGATCCAGGGCAGGTACGTGACCTCCCGTTGGTCCCAGTACAGGGTTGGCCCCCCCATATGGGGAAGGAGGAGCGCCAGGCCCTGACAGTACCCCTCCCTCAACGGGTGCCCCCTCTTGGCGCCCAAACAGGCCCGATGGGGTGGCCATGGAGGAAAGCCCGGAGGTCGTCTCCGTCCAGGACGTGGCGCCGCGGAGCTCACGACTGTTCCTCGGGACCGCATCCTCCCCCGTCCAAGGCACGCTGCCATCCTCGGCTCTTCCGGCGGACGTCCAAGATCTCGGCCGGTGGAGGCAGTCCCGAATCCACCAACGGCTCGGACCGGGAGACGTGGAGGACGGGGCGGCCCCCCAAGGACGCCTCAAGCCCCAGCCGCGGTATCAATGTTTCCAATGGACTCGAAGGGTTCCCTTCCTCCTCCCCTCGAAGAGCCGAGCGGGCACCTTGGGGTACAGCGCCGGGTTGCCTGGGGCTAGGGGTAGAGGGTTAACTGAAAGGGAGACGCATGTACCTGCTACCAGGTTCTCCGGTGTCGGTGCAGATGCGCCCGGATCGACGGAGCTGTGGCCTCCTCCTCCTGCAGACTCAGGGGGACCAGCGGAATCAAGGGAGACTGCAGACCCCAGGGGAACTATGGGCTCTGGGGAATCCGGGGCACCAACGGAATCCGGGGGAACTAGGGAACCGGGGGGGAACTAGGGAACCGGGGGGGACCACAGAACCTGGGGGAACCCCGGAACCTGGAGCACCTCTGGAATCTGGGGGGACTAGGGAATCTGGGGGAACTACGGAATCTGGGGGAGATTGTGGGACCTGGGGAGACTGACCCTGGGGAGACTGGAGCTGGGGAGACTGGGGAATCTGACCCTGGGGAGACTGGAGCTGGGGAGACTGGGGAATCTGACCCTGGGGAGACTTAACCTGGGGAGACTGAACCGACTGGGCTTCCTGTCTCCTCTTCTTGGCCCAGGGTTTGCAGCTGACGTGAACAGTGATGGGGATCAGCTGAGCCAGGCTCGGCGACGAGTACAGCCTCTCCTCCACCAGCAGCCTCTTCCTGAAGGCGTTGATCTCTCCGTCAAGGACCAGCTTCACGTCCAGCAGGCTCTCATAGTCCTCCTGCTGGCAGAGTATCTGGCTCCTCATGGTCGACATCTCTTCCTCCTTTTGGTGGAGGGTCTACTGCCACACCTCTCGCTCTCGGTCCATGGTCCTCCGCAGGTCCAGGCAGTGGGCCTCCAGCACCACTTTCTCATGCTGCAGCTGAGCATTGAGGGTCTCTACCCTCAGCTTGGCGCCCCCCACATTCTCCAGCTGGTTACAGAGGCCTACCATGGCGTCGCTGAGGTGCCTGTTCTCGGCCAGGAGCTTGCCGTATTTGGCCTCTTTACGACGAGTGCTGACTCCATGCTCTGCCTCTGGGCCAGGGCATTGGCCACATCACCCTCCATATTGGGGCACCTAAATCGGAGTCTCTCCTTCTCGTCACAGAGGCTCCTGCAGTCGGTCCGCAGCCGGGCCTCCTCTGCTGCCAGCCCCTCCAGCGACCTGCGGACATCAGCCAGTTCCTCCTCATACCGCTTCCGCATATCACCCAGCTCCTGGCTCTTGGACTTGTCCTTGTCTTCCAGCTGCCGCTGCAAGGATGAGCGCTCGCTCTCCAGCTTCTGGACCCACTGGATACAGTTGGCCAGGCGGTCGTTAAGGTGCTGGAGATCGTCCTACTTCTGTGGTGCGTCTATGGTGGGTGCAGGGGTGGGTTCAGCCTTAATGGCTGGGCAGGCAGATGGAATAGTCGGTGCGGTTTTGAGCCCTGTTCCCGGATTGGCTGTCCGACAGGCTATACATTTTACTGCATCCAACCCCACACAGGTTTGTTACCCCCGGCGATGAATCCTGTGGTTGTTGGGGAGGTTGTGCTGGGGGTTGTGCTGCCACTGAACAGGAGTGGGAAGGGTCCCGTTGGTCCAGGGCTTGGGGGTGGCCCCTCCTGCTGCAAGATGGTGGCCATGTTCCGGTGGTCACGCCTGATGGCCTCCTGCTCCGCCAGAATCTGCGGTGTGCCTGCTGGGTCCATTTCTGGTCGGGTCGTTCTGTTATGGCTCACGGGACGAAGGGGTGGACCCAAACGCAGGCACAGGGTAACGAGGGAGAACAAAGGTTTATTTCAAGCACAAAAACACAAAATACTCCTCAGCAGGAGGGAATAAGGGCTCTCGGGCCAACATAAAATCACCCGTAAGGGGAAAAGTCAGGGAACAAATCTGAATCCCCACAAACCGGGAAGTCCGGGGAACAGACAAGCGGGGAGTCTGGAAGAAAGGAGTTACTGGAACACAGGCTGGAAAGAGAGTCCAGGGAGAGTAGAGGGAAGGCTCCAGCACAGGAGACAGACAAGGAGAAATCCACAAAAACGACCCATCCCCCCCAACAGCTTCTGCTGTTGGGGACGGGGACGGGGACGGCTCCTCGACGCGGAGATCAGCTCCCTCAGGAGGAGGCTGCTGGTGGAGGAGCAGAGGCTGCACTCGTCGCCAAGCCCAGCTCAGCTGACCCCCATAGCCGTTCACGTCAGCTGCAAACCCCGGGCCCTTATTCCCTCCTGCTGAGGAGTATTTTGTGTTTTGTACCGTTGAAATAAACCTTTGTTCTCCCCCCGTTACCCTGTGCCTGCGTTTGGCTCCACCCTCCGTCCCGAGAACGTGACACTAAGACCCAAGCTCTTTTCTGATATACATTCTTATCAGGTCCCAATAATCCTAAATGGCAAAGACATGTTAAGTATAAAGACTGAGAATCATGTTTTAACAATATTTTGAAACAAGTGGTTTGTGGGGACAATGATGTCCACATACAGGGACAATCAATCTAAATGTGTAATAATATAATGTTTATGGGTCCATGTATGTGGACATTTGGCTCCATGCTAAGACGAATTAGCTTTTATATGATAGGTGACCACATATTTTATCTGCCCAAATCTGTTATTGAACACTGCAATATTGTATGTACTGTATGTATAGAAAAAAAAAAGAAAAAAAAGTGACCTCTTCTGAGAGCCATGTGGTGGAGTACAAAAATTCCCAATGGCAGGTATTGGCCTGACATGATAGGACAAGGATATGTGGTGTCTGGACATGTCCAACTGTGTTGGAGTTATCATGGCACTGCCCAGAGCTGGTAGCTATCCTAAGGACAGGTCATTGTCACACAGGTTCCTTGCACTCATTGTGTTTGACAGCACCTGAGTAGGTGTTATTGAATTATACACAGACACACACAAATATATATGTAAGTTCTTTGATCATGAAACATGAACAGAACAAATTTGTGTGTAAAGTGTTCGCAAGCTGGAACAGCAGACGGAAATTTACGCTCCACTCTCCCAGTTTTGGGGTCACAGCCCTCAGTGACCCTATCACCGCGGGGGATCACCTCAGTTTTGACCTTCCACATCTCTTATAGGTTGTTCCTTCATACCTTTGTACTTCTCTATCTTTTCATGTTCCTTGTTTCTGATTTTGCTGTCTGCTGGTACAGCCATATCAAATATTACTGCCCTCTTCTGCCATTTGTTGATCACTACGTCTGGTTGATTAGCCAGTAGTCCAGTTGATTAGCCAGTAGCTGTTTTTTCAGTCTGGAGTCCCGCAGGACTGTTGTTTTCAACCACTTTTGGTGGGATGTCTCACCGGGATTTGGGCACTTCTAATCTGTAATGGGTAAGGATGTTTCTGTACACTTTCCCAACTACTTGATTCTGCCTCTTCATGTAAGCTGTTCCAGCTTGCATATTATATTCCACTATTACATGCTGGACTGTCCCAGGGGCATCCTTGCACAACCTGGCCTTGGCCTCTATGACTGTACGTAGGGCCTGTTCCTGTGATTAGTGCCTCTGTGCTATCTCTTAATACAGTGTTCTCCTGCATTGATAGGAATTCTTGATATCACCCATTTACTCTATCTGGCATTATGTAGAGTTTTATCTTTCCAAGTTGTGTTTTCCTCATTGTCTTCTTCACCTGTGTCTGCTGGTTTCTGCTGTCTGAGGCATTCAATGAGCAGATTATTGTTTGGGGCTGTCATCTTGATGTACTCATGGAACTTTGATGTCTCATCCTGCACTTGTCCTCGGCTTCCTTTCTGATCAGTGTACAGCCTGACGGTGCTGTATTTGGGGTGAAACCTCTGGCCAGTTAATGATGCCAGCTGATGCCAATGATATGCCAATGAAATCAAGGTGTTTTGGCGCTTCAATCAGGACAGGACTCATAAGCACCCTCTCCTCTGTTGGCAGTAGTTTTATCTACCTCATGCACTGGCACCCACTGGCACCGTGCTAACCCTCCCAACAATGGCAAAAAGAAAGGCAGAAAACAGGGGCTTTCTGGACAGGTGGAAGACAGAATATCTGTTTATAAAGCTAAAAGACAACCTGGACATTACTTAAAAGGGCGTGGACACAACTCGAAAGCGTGTCCATCAGAGTAGATCAGTGTATAGCAAGCTGAGCTATAATTAATGTGTTCTTTGAGTATTTTTTCTTGCTACTCCAAGGTATAGGCTTGAATGGTTGTACTTTCATTGAAAGATAAAAAAGTTTAAATTTTATTTTAGAAATAAATGCCATTGATGTGTTTTATTATTTGAAATTCAATTTAGCATGTGTGCAGTATTAAGTTATATATTGTGTAGTATTAAGCTTTGCTTGTTCGATATTCAGTGTTTGTTTGTGTCCATATGAAGAGGTTCATTGTTATATCTGGAAGAAGATCTTTTCCAATAAATATCAATGTTAACTCACAACTCTGCCCAAGTTTTAAATTTTGGCCCACTGTGTGTGTCAGGGGCTGGGCACCTCCTTCCCCATAGGGGACGCCAAACCCTTACATGGGACCAGCAGGAGGTTGCGCACCTGAGCTGGAGCCCGCAATTACCTCCCCTTCTTTTGGCCCGTGTCCGACAGTGGAAGCTATTGGATCGTATTGTTGTATTGTTCTGTTGGACTGTTCTGTTGGATTACTGTTCTGTTGGATTGTTGTTCTATTGGACTGTTGTACCATATCGTTATGGTTCCCCTTGTCTTCACCTGGCTATCTCATCTCCCCGGTCTGTTCCCCGTTGGACTTCCGTCCGGAATCCTGGGCCCGTCTACCCGGATCCCCTGCTTGTCCATTCCCCGGACATCTCGGTTCATGGGGAGGTAGAGTAGAGTTCTGTTTGTTTGGACTTTTTCCCGTGCGGGTGTCTTTTGTGTTGGCCCGAGAGCCCTTGTTCCCTCCCGTACCGGAGCGCCTTGTGTTCTGTCGTTTTGAAATAAACTTGTGTTCTTCACCCGCTACTCTGCGTCTGCATTTGGGTCCTCCGTTCTGAGTTCTTGACATATTTGATTTTGACACCCCTGCTGTAGATCCTGATGGTGTGGATCAGTGAGCCAACTTCTCGCTCAGCCTTTGCATACAGCTTGATGTCAGTCATGTAGAGTAGGTGGCTGATTGTTACCCCATTTAGGAATCCAGATTGACTCTGATTATCTGGCTGGCAGGATTCTGACCGATGCAGAATAGTTGTGGGGACAGAGCATCTTCTTGGTATATGCCACACTTGATGCTGATTTGTGCAGTTGGCTTTCTGTTGGCCTCCAGGGTCATCTTCCACAGGTCCATGGAGTTCTTCATGAATGTCCTCAGTGTCCTGTTGATGTTATACAGTTTTAGGCAGTTTAGTATTCAGCTCTGTGGCATTGAATCATAGGATTTCTTGTAGTCTATCCAGGCGGTGCACAGGTTGGTCTTCCTGTTCTTGCACTCTCAATTGGCTGTTACTGTCAACCAGTCAGTTACTGGTTTGTGTTTGACACCACTGTTGTTACTGCCAATTATTTTCTATGTGTAACTCATGTATTGACCGATGTGTCTACTCATCTTATTTATTTATCAGGGAAAGTACACATTAATGAACATATCTGTAAATGTGCTATTATTAACATAAGCTATTATTATAAAAACTATTTTCCAGCCATTGCCCCTCGGCAAGATGAGAAATGCCAGCATTCGTAAAATTAACATTTTAAAAGGTGGAGTTACAGCCTCCCATAATGTAACTTTATTTCACACACAAAATAGACACAGTCAATCATTAAATATTAGCAAAAAACATCTAGATAGACAATAACACATTGGCAGGTGATTATGCAGCACAAAATGTAATAGAAAACAAAATGAGAAGACAGAAGAAAACATGGGAGATGGCCTACAGCCTTCATCAGGAGACCCGAAGGATTTTTTGCTGCTATGATGCCTGACAGGAGCTTCCATGTTGTGCAGAGACAGGTTATCAGTCTATAGTTGAATGGGGTGGTTCCCTTATGGGAGTCCTTCATTGTTATGACTGTTCTGCCCTAGGTTACCCTTCTGGATGGATCCCATCTTTTAGCAGCTGGCTTATTTGTGCTGCTAGGTGGTTGTATAGAGTGCTTAGTTTCTTCAGTCGGTGTGCTTCCTCTCTAGTTGGAACACACCCTCTGGTCTCTTCTCTTAACCCTTGTGTGGTGTTCGAGTCTGTGGGACCCATTTTTCAAAAGTGAAAACGGGTCCCACAGACCCGAACACCACCCAAGGTTTAAAGACAGGGACCACCACCCTGGTTTGCCACTCCATGGGCACTGCCCTCAATGTCCACGTAATATTGCAGAGGCATATCAGCCAGGAAAACAACATCCACAGCCTTAAGATACCCCGGGTGTATCTTATGGAGCTCCACCACTGCAGAGTTGATTCACTACATCAGCGACTTCTACTAAAGTGATTGGACAACCCACCTCCAGGTCCCACAGCTCTGTTTCCCCTTGGGAATATATGTTGGAAGGATTCAGGATCTCTTTGAATTATTCCTCCCACTGCTAGATAATTGCCCCAGGTGACATCGGCAAATCCTTGTCCCCACCTTTCACGGTGTGAACAAGTTGCCATGTGTCACCCCTGAGATGAGTTTCCCAGAACCTTTTCAGAGCTGACGGAATGTCTTCCTCCATAGCCTCACTGAACTCCACCCGTGCCTGAGGTTTTGCCTCCATGACTGCCTCGGCTGGGGAAAAATCCATGCTGGTCAGGTAATTCCAGACCAACCATGATATGTAAGCCCCCTTCTTCAGCTTGACAGCTCCCCTCAGCTCTGGTGTCGAACATTGGCTATAGGGTTACCAACATGACCAGCACCAGCGACCTTGCAGCTGCAACTTGCAACAGCTGCTTCGACAATGGCAGAGTGGAACATGGCCCATTGTCTGTGTAGGTTCTAAGTCATCCAGGTCATGGTAATTCTGGTAGTTTAATCATAGCAACTGGACTGGCTGAGCTTCATGAAGATGTTTCCCTACCATCCAAGAGGCTTCATCAGTTCTGACTGACTGTCTGGTCTTAGACCAATCAACAGCATTAACTCAATCACAGACAAAATTGCCAAATATTTACCCACCATTTTAGCTCACAGGATTTCGCCAACAAGGTCAAGGTTGTAGTACTAGAGCCAGATGATACACTGGTATCATATGATGTCACCTCTCTATTCACCTGTATCCCCCCTACAGAAGCAGTTAAAACCAGAAAGAACCATCTTCTAGAGGACCATATGCTGGCAGACAGGACAAACCTCACCCTGGACCGTGTCTGCTGGACCTCTGCCTGACAACAAACTATTTTCAGTTTCAGGGAGGATTCTACAGACAGCTGTACCATGGGCTCTCCAGTGTTGCCCATAATAGCCAATCTATACATGGAGGTAGTGGAGAGCAGAGCTTTGACCTCCTTCATAGGAACCAGCCCCAGCCATTGGTACAGATGTTTGGAAGACACATGGGTTAAGATCATAAAACTGGAAGTAGAAGCCTTCATGAAACACATCAACTCTGTAGACAACATCAAATTCACCCATGAGGATGTCAATGTCACGTTTGTGGGGGACGGAGGGTGGAACCAGACGCAGGCACAGGGTAATGGGGAAGAACAAAGGTTTATTTAAGGTCAAAACACAAAATGCTCCTCAGCGCAGGAGGGAAAAAGGGCTCTCGGGCCAACACAAAACACCCGCGAGGGGGAAAAATCAGGGAACAACAAAACTAGACCTCCCCGCGTACCAGGATGTCCGGGCGACGGACAAGCGGGGAGTCTGGACACACAGGAGTTACCGTGACACAGGCTGGGAGGAGAGTCCAGGGTGAGTCGACGGCAGGGTCCAGCACAGGAAACAGGCAAGGAAGAACTCCATCAAACAACGTCCATAAGACAAACAAACAAACCAACAAGCAAACAACAAAACGACCCGACAGCTTTTGCTGTCGGGGACGGGCCTTATGAAGCCTGGGTAATCCCGGGATCCAGCGCAGGTGCGCGACCTCCTGCTGGTCCCAGAACAGGGTTGGCACCCCCTATGGGGAAGGAGGAGCGCCAGGCCCTGACAGTCAAAGGCTCAAGTCTGGCCACCAAAACAGAGGGAAAGATGGAAGAACAAAAACACATCAAGACAGCCGTCAAGACCTGTGGTGACCCTGGCTGGTCCTTCATGAAATCCTCTAGAAGACCCAGTGGAGACAGAGAAGAACTGGCCAACAAATGGAACAATATTGTCATTACATATGTTGCAGGGCTTTCTGAGAAGCTCAGGAGGATTTTCAACAAACACAACATCCCGTGCATTTCAAGCCCACCAACACACTGAGGCTTGTCCATCCAAAGGACACCACGGCACAAACAGAGCAGCGTAATGTATGTAGTCCAATGCAGTGAGAAAAGCCCAGACCTGCCCAGACCTGTACAAAAGAACCACTTCACAAATGCATGGCACAACATAGAAGAGCAAACTCCTCAGGCCAGGAGTCAGCAGTACACCTGCATCTGAAAGACAAAGGATGCTCGTTTGATGATGACACTGTACAGGTTTTGGCCAGGGAGGGTAGATGGTTTGAGAAAGGAGTAAAAGAAGCCATCTATGTCAAACTGGAAAGACCATCATTGAACTGAGGTGGGGGTCTGGAGCAGTGATATGCGGTGAGATTGATGGCTGGGGAGGCACTGATGTCTTCAGTCAGATTTACAAATATCATATGAGCCCTCCAGAGCAGTGTGTTGACAAGAAGCACACAAAAAGCGCATTTAATTAAAAAAATGTCATTAAGGTCTTACCTTTACTAATAAATTATAATTGAAGTCCATGCGCCGTTCCTTCTGAATGAACGCATCGATGACCTGATGTAGAAGTCTTCCTTTTGTGCATTGAGTTTTAAAAGTCTCTCTATCTGATGGAGATCAGTGCCAGAGAGGAAAGTTGTCCCTAGTCAGTCCTGTTCCGACTGCAAGTTTTAAGTCTTTTCAGCACTGAAAATGACTTTCTCAGTGGACATCCACACAGCCAGTCATTTATTGAGTACCAGTCCGTTTTAAAGAAGTGGTCTTTCCGATCAGTGATGGAAATACAAGGTGTTGAATTTAAAAAAAAAAATTGATTTTCTTTTTTAATCAAACAATCAAAGAAAACACAAATAAAATTAAAGCTGGGAGCAGCATTGAATGGGCCTTCGCACCCCCGTCGCCCGTCGAGGAGGGCGCAATGTTGGGGGCCTGGGCGACAGACAAATGTAGGTCACACGCAGTCCCAGGGCTGGCTCATTATTTGTATCTAGATGGCGCTATGACATACAGCAAATATTGAAACGTCAATCTGATCGGGGCGAAATTCAGGTTAAACCTGTGGAGTCAGATGCAGATCGGACTATGTATGTGTGAGTTAAGAAAACTTTTCTGGTTCTGATGTTCTGCGCGCCGCCAAGGCCATGCGCTTTTATTTAAAGCTGATGTTTTTACTCAGCTGGCGTCACCAAGGCCTTGGTGACGTCCTCACCCAGTGTGAGGAGAATCTGCTAAATGCACACTGATCAGGACGTCGCTGTCACAGCTGCGAGCAGTCCCGCCCTCGGATCCGCCCCGGCCCTGCGCACCTGTGATGAATCAGGCCAATTAGGTGGCCTATATGTATGGTGGCCGAATGTTTCACCGCTGCCAGATTGTCCGCTGCGTTTACGTATGAATTTCCCGCGATCTCCTGTCTGTTTGCCTGCCTGTTATCGACCCTGCCTGTCCCTGACCTCCCGTTTGCTTCTGTTCCCCGGTAACTCTGCCTGTGCTCTGTTCCGGAGATTCTACCACCTGCCTGCCCGTTGTCGACCCAGCCTGTCCCTGACGAACCGATCCTGCCTGCTCCCTGGTAAACCTGACTGCCTTCTGTCCCTGACTTCGTCCACGGACAGACTCGTCCGGATCCCGTTTCCCAGCGGGTCCAGCTCAGCCCACCTGTGTCACGATATAATTAAAGCGGTGTTTAACCGAACTCTGGTCCTGCTCATGGGTTCTTGCCTGATTCCTGACAGAACAATCTGGCCAAGAATGAACCCAGCAGACCACCTGTCACCAGTGGAACGTCTGGATCGGATCGAGTTCGGTTCCGGCGCCCCCACACCTGGGTCCCAAACCTCAGGTGGGCAAGCCGGAGCAGTACGAGGGCGATCCGGAGACCTGCAACGCCTTCATCACCAACTGCTCCCTATTGTTCTCCCTGCAACCCCGCACGTTCGCCACGGAGGCCGCCAAAGTCACGTTCACCATCACCCATCTCACCGCACGCGCGCGCCTCTGGGGAACAGCCGAGTGGGAGCGCCAGACGGAGGCCTGCTCTAGCTTTTCCGCTTTCTCGGCCGAGCTCCGTAAGGTGTTCGATCCGGGGAATTCCGGGCCCTCCGCCGCCTGCCGGCTGCTGGTGCTCCGCCAGGGGAGGAGATCAGTGTCCGACTATGCCATTGACTTCCGCACTCTGGCTCGCCAGAGTCCTTGGGACCCGGACTCCCTGGGGGAGATGTTCCTGCATGGGCTCGCCGGGCACATCCAGGACGCGCTGGTGGCCTACCAGGTTCCCCCCACCCTGGATGGGGTCATCGACCTGGCGATCCAGGTGGATCTGCGGGTGCGGGCCCGTCTACGAGACAGGCATCCGATGGTGCCTCGCGCAGTGACTGACGTGCTCCCGGCGGGAGATGCTCCTCGCCCAGCCACAACCTCCGGTGGGGGGGAGCCCATGCAGCTGGGCTGCACCACGCTCACAGGGGAGGAGCACAGACGGCGGCGCCTATCCAACCTGTGCCTGTACTGCGGGGGACTGGGTCACTTTGTGGCAGCCTGCCCAGTAAAAGCCCAGACTCACCTGTGGCGGGGGGGAATCCAGGTGAGTCCTATTTCGTCGCTCCCCCAAACTTCTCGCCTCTCGCTCCAGGTCCGCTTCCTGCTCCCCGGGGGGCCACATGACCTCGTTGCGTTTGTTGACTCAGGTGCAGACGCCAGTCTGATCAGCGGCAAGGTGGCTCGCCAACTGGGTCTGGAGTGCAAACCCTTAGCGTCTCCTGTCCCCGCCCAGGCATTGGATGGGCATCTCCTGGGGAGCATCAGGTGCGGATGGTAGTTCACAACGATCACCGGGAGGAGATTCGGTTCCACATCCTGGAGGAAACGGATCTTCCTCTGGTCTTGGGATACCCGTGGCTCCGCCACCACAACCCGCGTCTGGACTGGGTGACTGGGGAGATCCTGGAGTGGGGAATGAGCTGTCGTGGGTCCTGTCTGATCCCAGCTCCAACTCCGCAGGGGCCTGCAGCCGCGGCCGAGGCTCCGCCGGACCTGGCAGGGGTTCCGGGACGGTACCATGACCTTGCCAGGGTGTTCAGCAAGGCCCGGGCGGCCAAACTGCCACCGCACCAGCCCTACGACTGTGCCATAGACCTTCTTCCCGGAACTGCTCCACCCAGAGGGTGACTCTACTCCCTTTCGGAGCCAGAGCGAAGGGCCATGGAGGAGTACATCTCAAGCTCTCTGGCGGCAGGGCTGATTCAGCCATCCTCCTCTCCTGCAGGCGCAGGGTTCTTCTTTGTCGAGAAGAAGAACAAGACCCTGCGCCCTTGTATCGATTACCGAGGGCTCAACGAAATTACAGTCAAGAACCGGTACCCACTGCCCCTGATCTCCTCCGCCTTCGAGCTCCTCGAGGGGGCAACTATATTTTCCAAGCTGGACCTGCGGAACTCCTACCACTTAGTCCGTATCAGGGAGGGCGACGAGTGGAAGACGGAGTTCAACACTCCGGCCGGCCATTACGAGTACCGAGTTATGCCGTTCGGGCTGACTAATGCGCCGGCCATATTCCAGAACCTGGTAAACGACGTCCTTCGGGACATGCTGGACCGGTTCGTGTTCGTCTATCTGGACGACATTTTGATATTTTCCAGGGGGCTCGAGGAACATGTGCAGCACGTACGGGCAGTTCTACAATGATTGCTGGAGAACCAGCTCTTCGTGAAGGCCGAGAAGTGCCTGTTCCACGCATCCACGTTATCATTCCTCGGGTTCGTCATCGCCCCGGGGAGAATACAGATGGACCCGGGGAAGGTCTCGGCAGTCCGGGATTGGCCACGTCCCGAGACCCGCAAACAACTCCAGCGGTTCCTGGCGTTCGCAAACTTTTACCATCGGTTCATCAGGAACTACAGCACCGTGGCCGCCCCCGCTCACCGCCCTCACAAGCATGAAGAGGGTCTTCGCCTGGACACCGGAGGCAGACGCGGCGTTTGGGGACCTAAAGCGACGCTTCTCCACGGCCCCGATACTGCAGCTGCCAGACCCCAGCCAACAGTTCGTGGTCGAGGTGGATGCTTCGAACGTTGGCATTGGGGCGGTGCTATCACAGAGGGCCCAGGCGGACCAGAAGCTACATCCCTGTGCGTTCTTCTCTCGCCGGTTGACACCAGCAGAGAGGAACTACGATGTGGGGAACTGAGAGCTGCTGGCGGTCAAGCTGGCTCTGGAGGAATGGTGGCACTGGCTCGAGGGGACAGAACTGCCCTTCCTCGTTTGGACCGACCACCGGAACCTGGAGTACATCCGGACGGCGAAGAGATTGAACTCCCGGCATGCAAGGTGGGCGCTCTTCTTTACGAGATTTAATTTTGCCCTTACCTACCGTCCAGGGTCGCGGAACAAGAAGGCGGACGCCCTCTCCCGACAGTTCGCCGAGAAGGAGGATGAGGGGCTGGTGAGGGACCCGGAGAACATTCTCCCTTCCCCATGTATCGTGGCATCCATCTCCTGGGGAATCGAGAAGCGGGTCCGGGAGGCGATGGCCAACCAGCCAGGGCCGAGCGCCTGCCCCAGCAACTGTCTCTTCGTGCCTGCCCCGGTCAGGGCAGAGGTCCTGGAGTGGGCCCATGCGTCGCAGCTGGCCTGTCACCTGGGAGCACGCCGCACAGTGGGATTCTTAAAGCAGAGGTTCTGGTGGCCAACCATGGAGCAGGATGTCCAGGAGTATGTCGATGCATGCTTGGTCTGCAATCAGCAGAAGAGCCTTCAACGGGCACCAGCCGGACTCCTGCAACCTCTGCCGGTTCTGCGCCGACCCTGCTCACTCATCTCTCTGGATTTTGTCACTGGGCTGCCCCAGTCAGCTGGGAACTCGGTAATCCTGACCATTGTGGACCATTTCAGCAAGATGACACACTTCATCCCCCTGCCCAAGCTGCCCTCGGCAAAGGAGACGGCTCAGCTGGTGGTCCAACACGCCTTTCGGCTCCACGGCCTGCCTGAGAGCATCGTGTCGCAGTTCACGTCGGTGTTCTGGTGGGAGTTCTGCCAGTCAGTGGGAGCCACCGCCAGCCTTTCCTCAGGGTTCCACCTGCAGACCAACGGGCAGACGGAGCGCGCCAACCAGGACCTGGAGACGAGCCTTCGATGCATGACGCCACGGGATCCGACCACGTGGGCATCCTTTTTGGGCTGGGTGGAATACGCCCACAACTCCCTGATCTGCTCGGCGACTGGGATGTCCCCCTTCCAGGTGGTATACGGGTACCAACCCCCACTGTTTCCGGCACTGGGGGCCGAAGTGTGACACTGTCCTTCGCTGCAGAAGGACTTGGGGCCAGACTCGGTCCAACCTCCTTCGGGCAGTTGCCCGGTACGAGACGGCGGCCAATCGGCACCGGACGCCAGCCCCCAGGTACAGGGTGGGTCAGCAGGTCTGGCTCTCGATACGGGATCTGCCACTCCGCGTGGAATCCCGGAAGTTGGCTCCGCGGTTCGTGGGTCAGTTCCCCACCCAGAGGATCATCGGCCCAGCAGCGGTAAGACTCGATCTTCCCCGGTCCATGCGTGTTCACCCTACGTTCCATGTCTCCAGGATCCAGCCTGCTCACGTGAGTCCCCTGGCCCCGGATCATCCAGCTCCTCCACCTCCGCAGCTGGTGAATGGGCGTCCTGTGTACTCGGTCCGCCGTCTCCTGTGTTCCCATCCCCGAGGCAGGGGCCTCCAGTACCTGGTGGACTGGGAGGAGTCTGGCCTGGAGGAGAGGTCGTGGGTACCAGCGCAACACATCCTCGACAAGGGGCGCAGAGGGCCAAGCAGGATGTAGGAGCAGAGAATGGGGGCAGTGACTTAGAATTATCCGGGTCCCAGGAGTTCTGATCCCCAACCACCGTAGGGGGCAGTCCTAGGGGTTCCGTGGGGACTTCGGGAGCCGTCCCTTAAGGGGGGGGCTCTGTCACAGCTGTGAGCAGTCCTGCCCTCGGATCCGCCCCGGCCCTGCGCACCTGTGATGAATCAGGCCAATTAGGTGGCCTATATGTATGGTGGCCGAATGTTTCACTGCTGCCGGATTGTCCGCTGTGTTTACATATGACTTTCCCGCAATCTCCTGTCTGTTTGCCTGCCCGTTATCGACCCTGCCTGTCCCTGACCTCCCGTTTGCTTCTGTTCCCCGGTAACTCTGCCTGTGCTCTGTGTCACGATATAATTAAAGCGGTGTTTAACCGAACTCTGGTCCTGCTCGTGGGTTCTTGCCTGATTCCTGACAATCGCAATGTAAAGCATGACATTTCCTGTTATCAGCAGGGGGGCGCTATGTTCGAAATTAAATATTGATATATATTTCTGTTCAGGACCAGACCCCGATCACAGCTGTGAACTTTGACCCTGAAGCGGCCTTGTATGTCCGAGATAAAGCCACTTTCTGTGCGGCGGTGAAACATCAAGTTTTTGTTTGGCTGCCACGCCCACACCGTTTGATGAATCCTAAAAAGCTTCGCAATTTTACATCAGCCATGTCTCTAGATGATATTCACCGAAAATGACAACAATCTGATGAAAGCTCTAGGAGGAGTTTGTTAAAGTGCGAGGTGCGAAATCGTGATTTCCGATGAAAATGGCAGACTTCCCGTTTGAATTACGCCGGTGCGCCTTGGTACGATCAACTCCACCAAGTTTCATGAGCGTAGGACAAACCCAGTCCCGGGGCACCAAAAATAGGTGGCGCTAGAGAGCACCTTTGGAGATAGCCTCTCGGGACCCAGAAATTCTAAAATTTTTCGCATTCCTTTGGGGGGGTAGGTCAAATAAAATCAACTTTTCGTGCATGTTCAGGGGGTCAAAAAGGCGACTCTTTTGTCAGAAGAAATTTTGATATTCATGTGCGCGAAGGTCTCGAGAATCTTCAGCTCAAATTTGAAGTGGATCTGATGTAAACTGGAGGAACACCGAGGCAAAACAGCGGGCCTGGAAATGGATCGAAATGAGGAAAATCTGAGTTTGGCATCCTGCACAAGCGTGCCGAATTTCATATTTCTGGGTCGAACCTGGTTTTCGTGGCGCTTCTTTGAAATTTTCTAGGTGGCGCTACAGAGCCATTTTACGCCGCACCCGCTAGCTCCAAGAGGATTTTTTGTAGCCCTTGTGATGATACACGTGCGTGCCAATTTTCATAAACGTAGGTCGCACGCAGTCCCGGGGCTGCCTCATTGTTTGTATCTAGGTGGCGCTATAACATACAGCCAATATTGAAATGTCGATCTGTTCGGGACGGAATTCTAGGATGACCCATGGAAGCAGACGCGGATCGGACTACGTATGTCCGAGTTATGGCAATTCTAATAACCTTGATGTTTGGCGCGCCGCCAAGGCACCGCCCACTTGTTTAATTGTGATGATTTTTCTCACCTTCCTTCACCAAGGCCTTGTTGACTTCCTCACCCGTTTTGGGCAGAATCTGCTGAACGCAGTCCGATCAGGACGTCCCAGAGTAAAACATGACGTTTCCTGTGCCCAGCAGGTGGCGCTATATTAATAACTGAATATTGATACATATTTCGGTTCAGGACGCGACCCTGATCACACCCGTGACCTTTGACCCCGATCGGACCTTGTATTTCCGAGCTGGGGCAGAATATTTTTTTTGGCGACGGGCCGAAATCGGGCCGAAACTTTGCAAGGCCACCACGCCCAAACCGAAGCGAAATAAGAAAAAAGCTTCGCAATTTTGCGTCGGGCATCAGTTTCCATGGGATGCGTCAAATATGAACAAAATCAGGTGAAAGCCCTAGGAGGGGTTTGTTAAATTCCTTTGTACGCGCCTGTGCAGAAAAGTGCAAAAATCGCAACTTTGGACAAATATTGCGGACTCCCTGTTGGAGTTAGGCTGTCGCTCCAAGAGAGTTTTTCGTCCGGCCCGGTACGATAAATATTGCCACCAAATTTCATGAGCATAGGACAAACCCAGTCCCGGGGCGGCAAAAATAGGTGGCGCTAGAGAGCAAAACGTGGAGATAGCCTCTCGGGGACCCCGCAGAATGACAATTTTCGGACCTATCTGGGGGGATAGGTCAAATAAAATCAACTTTTCGTGCATGTTCAGGGGGTGAAAAATGGCTTCAAGTTGCCGGAAGAAAAATAACCAGAAATTAAAGCTGCAAGCAGCGTTGAACGGGCCCTCGCACCCCCGTCGCCCGTCGGGGAGGGCGCGACGCCGGGGGGCCGCCGCCGAGCCCAAAGGAGCGACGCACGGTCAGAGCAGGAGCCCAAAAAGGCCGCCCAGACCCCCGCAAAAGAGGCCTGAAAGCGGCTCGCTTCAGCTCGACGCGCCGCGCGAAAAAGCTCACGGAAAAAGCTTCGCGATTTAACACAAACGCGGCGTCGTCGGGGGGGGAGACAGACTCCTGAAGAGACTGCTGAGCAAACGTGAAGGACGCCTCACAGACCCTGAGCCTCACAGGCACACTAAACACTGCAGAAGAGCCCTAAAAACAGCTAAATTCAGCTCCCCGCCACGGCCGCACCGTACAAAATATCACAACAAGCTTCAGAATTTAACATCACCCATGCTTCGTGATGACACGGGTCGAAAAAAATCAAAAATCGGACCGGAATTGTAGGAGCAGGACACCACATTCCATTGTACGCGCGTCTCCAAAGTCACCCGGCCAGAATTGGACACTGGAGTTTGCCACGCTCTCACGGGTGAACCGTTAGACCGAAATTAAAAATTTTTTGATCAGCATGTGCGTGAAGGACTCGAGAATGTTCAGGTCAAATTTGAAGTGGATCTGATGTAAACTGGAGGAACACCGAGGCAAAACAGCGGGCCTGGAAATGGATCGAAATGAGGAAAATCTGAACATTAAAATTAATATAGCTCGCTTCCTGTGGGGTTTAGCACATGGGTCGCGCTGACTTTTTTGTAGAGTTTGGCGTCCTGCACAAGCGTGCCGAATTTCATATTTCTGGGTCGAACCTGGTTTTCGTGGCGCTTCTTTGAAATTTTCTAGGTGGCGCTACAGAGCCATTTTACGCCGCACCCACTAGCTCCAAGAGGATTTTTTGTAGCCCTTGTGATTCTCCACGTGCGTGCCGATTTTCATAAACGTAGGTCGCACGCAGTCCCGGGGCTGCCTCATTGTTTGTATCTAGGTGGCGCTATAACATACAGCCAATATTGAAACGTCGATCTGTTCGGGACGGAATTCTAGTA
This sequence comes from Lagocephalus sceleratus, assembly GCA_911728415.1. Taxonomy (NCBI): domain Eukaryota; kingdom Metazoa; phylum Chordata; class Actinopteri; order Tetraodontiformes; family Tetraodontidae; genus Lagocephalus; species Lagocephalus sceleratus. The sequence goes on from CAJVRN010000016.1 coordinate 143,554, forward strand.
AGACCCATGGAAGCAGACGCGGATCGGACTACGTATGTCCGAGTTATGGCAATTATAAAAACCTTGATGCTCTGCGCGCCACCAAGGCACCGCCCTTTTATTTAAAGCTGATGTTTTTACTCAGCTGGCGTCACCCAGGCCTTGTTGACTTCCTCACCCGGTTTGGGCAGAATCTGCTGAACGCAGTCAGATCAGGACGTCCCAGAGTAAAACATGACATTTCCTGTGCCCAGCAGGTGGCGCTATGTTAATAACTGAATATTGATACATATTTCGGTTCAGGACGCGACCCCGATCACACCCGTGACCTTTGACCCTGAAGCGGCCTTGCATGTCCGAGATAAAGCCACTTCCTGTGCGGCGACGAAACATCAACTTTTTGTTTGGCCACCACGCCCGCACCGTTTGACGGATCCTAAAAAGCCTCGCAATTTAACATCAGCCACGTCTCTAGATGATATTCGTCGAAAATGACAAGAATCTGATGAAAGCTCTAGGAGGAGTTCGTTAAAGTACGAGGCGCGAAATCGTGACTTCCGATGAAAATGGCGGACTTCCTGTTTGAGTTACGCCGCCGCTCCAAGAGAGTTTTTGGTGCGCCTCGGTACGATACACAACTCCACCAAGTTTCATGAGCGTAGGACAAACCCAGTCCCGGGGCACCAAAAATAGGTGGCGCTAGAGAGCACCTTTCGAGATAGCCTCTCGGGACCCAGAAATTCTAAAATTTTTCGCATTCCTTTGGGGGGGTAGGTCAAATAAAATCAACTTTTCGTGCATGTTCAGGGGGTCAAAAAAGGCGTCCTTTTGTCGGAAGAATAACGAGAAAAATAATAATAAGAAAAAAAAACATTAGAAATACAATAGGGCTTCGCACCACTTTGGTGCTCGGGCCCTAAAAAAAAAAGATGAAAAAAAATAAACATTCGAAATACAATAGGGCCTCGCACCACTCTGGTGCTCGGGCCCTAATAATAATAAACATTAGAAATACAATAGGGCTTCGCACCACTTTTCGGTGCTCGGGCCCTAATAATAAACATTAGAAATACAATAGGGCTTCGCACCGATTTTTGGTGCTCGGGCCCTAAAAAAAACAGAAAAACAATAGGTCCTCGCACCACTTTGGTGCTTGGGTCCTAAAAAACATTAGAAAAACAATAGGTCCTCGCACCACTTTGGTGTTCGGGCAATAAAACCTCTTGAAATAAATATAGCATAAAAATTTAAAGAATTGAAGACTAAACTGCCCTGTCTCCATCCGGAGGCACAATCAAACCCCACCTCCGGACGGAGCGGTGCAGCGCTATATTGCGGTACACCGCTACATCCAGGTGCGGGGCAATTTACAGCACTGCACCGCTACATCCGGAGGCCCGGTTTGATTGTGCCTGCCGATGTAGGCGGGGCAGTGCTGTGTTGCGCAACATGTGCGCTATGTTGCGCAATATTGCGCCGCGTCTGTTGCCTCGTCTAATTATCAAGTTAAATTGATAATTAGTTTATAAAATCACTGGAAAAATACCTCCCCTGCCTCCTCATCACTGGTCTGGAGGAGAGGGCGCCATTCACACCTGGCTAATGAACCCCATTGTGTCAGGGATAGTTTCAATGACCTGTATAATGAGGGGTGGAATCATCAACAACCAGTTGACTGAAACTCCAAAGGTGCTAATGGCTCTTGGAGGGTATACATATCTGGAACTCCCAAACAGTTGGTTAGAACTGATGAAGCTTCTTGAGGCTCTCTTGGATGAGAGGCGAAAAATCTTAGTGAAACTCAACCAGTCCAGTTGCTATGATTCAACTACCACAATAAACATGGCCCATTCAGACTCAATGTCCCCCATTGCCCCAGGATGCAGTTGAAGCTCTGTCGGAGGTGAAGGTTGAAGGCCAACTTGATGGGTTCTTCCACCAGACATTCCCAACAGTTCCTGACTGCACGTTTGAGCCTGCCAGGTCTGCACTATGCCTTCCCCCCCATCACCTGATCCAACTCACAACCAGGTAGTGAGCATTTGACAGCTCTGCACCTCTCTTCACCCAAGTGTCCAAAACTGACTGCCTCAGATGAGATGACATGACTATGAAGTTGACCTACGACCTAGGCCGTCATGATGCCAACAGCACCAATGAGCAACATTTACATTCGAACATGGTGTTAGTTAAGGACAAACTGCAACTAGCACAGAAGTCCAAAAACTGCACACCACTCAGGTTCAGATCAGACAGGCCATTCCTCCCAATCAATCTGTCATTACCCATGTGAGTGTTGAAGTCTCCCAGCAGAACGATGGAGTCCCCAGTCAGGACACTGTCCAGCGTCTGTCCTAGGGCCTCCAAAAAGGGCGGACACTCTGAACTGCTGTTTGTTGCATATGCACAGACAACAATCAAGACCCATTCCCTGACCTGAAGGCACAGTGAAGCAACCCTTTCACCAGACTGAGAAAGCCCCAACCAGAGAATCTAGGGGCAAGCAAAAGGCTTTGTTCCACTGTCCAATCCTGGCCACCAGGCACTCGCAGTCAAGCCCCAGCCCTAGGCCTGGCTCCAGGGTGGGGCCCCACTAACCCTCTGGGCAGGGTATATGGCTTCCCTGGACATTTGAACATCTTCACTCCAAATACCAGTCAGTGGTATTCTCTTTACCATGTCTACTTCACTTAGCTTCTTATAATAACAAAAACAAAACTGTGCAAATCACGAATGATCTGGCAGACATGTTGAAAATCTGTTGTGCTTTCCAGCTTCACAGCTCTAACAAAAGAATTATTTTTTTTAGTAGTCTAATATCCTAAACAGTTACACAGTTCTCAAAAGAATGTTCAAGCCAGTTAATGTAACAATCAGTTAAATAAAAGTATGTATTAATATATATTAGTTACATAATTCATAATCTGATATGTGATGTGAAAGGCCTCTACATTCTGGCACTCTTTGGTGTGAGCATAATTTTGTGCATCCAGATTAAAAGCATTTTTTTAAATGTTGTATTATTGGTTGTGGGAAGAAAAATGATTGCAACTACACATTCTCTGGTGAACTCAGTTGGCATGGCAACCATGCAACGTGTAGAAGTAGCTGAAATCATAGAAGGTATCATAAATATATTATTATCCTAATGCAACAGTTCTGTTAAATCACATTTGGGATTCACCCCTTCACTTAACAAACATGTCTCCCTCAACTTCACTGTGTCTTTTGCTCAGCTTGTGAAATATATTAATAGCACAGAGGATTTGAGAATATGCCAAATATTTCTTCTCTACCAAAAGCCTGTGACGTTTAAGAAACAACACTGAACTTCTTGACCATCTGTCTAGTGAGCCCAATGCAACATGAATTAAGACAATTGTTACCCACAATGTCACATGAAAACATGAAGCATATATATATATATATGTGTGTGTGTGTTTGTGTGTGTAATGGGGATATATATATATATATATATATATATATATATATATATATATATATATATATATATATATATATATATATGGGGATAGTGCTAACCACCACACCACCCCAATCATGCATGTCCAAAGACATGCATGATTGGGGTTAGGCTAATTGGAAACTCTAAATTGCCCGTAGGTGTGAGTGTGAGAGAGAATGGTTTTTTGTATCTGTGTTGGCCCTGCGATTGGCTGGCGACCAGTCCAGGGTGTACCCTGCCTCCGCCCATTGCTCTGGGATAGGCTCCAGTCCCCCCACGACCCTCAGTGGAGGAACAAGTGGTAGAAAATGGATGGATGGATATATATGAAGCATATTTGCTTATTAAATCTACTTTCAAACAAGAGGTGATAAACACTGATAATGGAGCTCTCTTGGGCTCTTCTCTGTTTTCTATTAAGGTTCCTGCTTTTTTATCTATATAAGGAGATTGTTTTATTTGAAATTGTATTTGAATGTAGTTAGTATAGTAAATACATCTTTATTTGAAGAGTTACACCTCACAACATGTTTTCCAAAATGAGCAGAGCCAATGCTCATGTGTTTTCAATTTCCATCTGTATAGAGCATATTTCTTTATTGGAGAAAGCAGTTAGAGCTTTTCCTAGAAGTCTGAACTCTTCCATGGTTTCTTAGATATATCCAGCCTAGACATTTTTAGCACTCATTTAAAAACTGACCAAATCCCTTTTTTGCTCTCCTCCTTTTCCTTGTTTTGTCCCATTCTCTTTCACTGTGTTTTCTTATTTCCCACTCTCTTTAATTTTCCATAGAACTCATTCTATCTGGCTGTACCAAATCATGCTGTGGATGAAGTGGAGGATAGTGGGTGACTCCCTGTGTGGACGCAGAAGGAGAATGCCTTGTTCTCTGTGGTTCCTCCTGCTGTTTGCAGCTGGAGGTCTGGTTTTCTTCATCCACCAGCGGGATCTGTCAGATATGGTCCAGCAGCAAGTTCCAGGTTAGTTTTTGCTTTTCTGCAAACAGTAAAATACCCTTAATGGCTAAGTGGACTATCTGATATATATATAATTTTCCTAAATCAATGATCTTTTATATTTAACCATAATTATACTTATGATTTTCTACAACCAAACTTCACTTGTGGGGCGCATCACAACAAAAGGCCCTGGGTTCGAATCCAGGTTGGGATGGAGGCTGGGTATTTTCTGTATGGAGTTTGTATTTTCTCCCCGTGCCTGCATGGGTTCTCTCCAGATACTCCGGCTTCCTCTCACAGTCCAAAGACATGCACGATTGGGGATTAAGCTAATTGAAAACTCAAAATTGCCCATAGGTGTGAGTGTGAGAGTGAATGGTTGTTTGTCTATGTATTAGCCCTGCGATTAACTGGCGTCCAGTCCAGTGTGTACCCTGCCTTTGCCTATTGTGTTGGGATAGGCTCCAGTCCCCCCGAAACCCTCAGTGGAGGAATAAGGAGTAGAAAGCGAGTGAGTGAGCAAACTTCACTTAATCAAGGAACTTTTTTGTTATATATATTTTTTATTAGAAAGGTAGTTTGAAAGTTTTATTCTTGCTATGCTTGATTTGTACTGACTGACTTATTTGTACCCTAATGGATTTGGAGACCTAATGAGACATTGATTTTTTAACACAATACTATTTTACGTTGTTTTCAACATTTTAAATTGTTTTAACATTTACACGTTTTAACATTATCTATTTATTATCTATTTGTTATATATTTCTGGTAGTTGAATGATAGAAACTGGACTGATTGAGTTTCACGAAGACGTTTCACCTCTCATCCAAGAGCCTTCATCAGTTCTGAGAAGTGGTGAACTGATGAAGCCTCTTGGATGAGAGGCGAAACGCCTTTGTGAAATTCAACCAGTCCAGTTGCTATGATTACCATGACCTGGATGACTGAGAACTTACCCAGACAATTCATATATTGTGTTTTATTTATTCTGTGCAGCACTTTGGTCAGCTGTGGTTGTTTTAAATATGCCATATAAATAAACTTGGATTGGATTGGATTGATACATTGCCATGTGAACATCATGAATAGATGCATATTGGAGGCTAAACCTGTCCACACTTTGAAAAGACCTGCTTTGTCTTTTGTGCTGCTTTCAGGCATTGATTTCTCTCATTGTGAATGGAGCGCTTCATCTTCGTTTGGTTGTAATAGTCATTGCACATTAGCTGATAATGGCTGTAAATAGAGGGTACTTTGATACACTTTGACAATATACATTCCTATTATCCTTACCAAAATGAGTGGAGTGCATTTTCAACGTTAATCTGCCATCCCCTCACTATCTCCCCATTCCACATGATCAGTCTGTGGTCAGGGTCCAGACCTAGAAAACAACCTATAACTGATATATTATTTATATATTTTTTTGAGAGGTGTTACTTGTACTACATTTACATTTGTGGTACTGATGAAGCTTCTTATGTCACATCTGCTAAAGAGTAGAAAAATCTTTGGAACAAAAACTTAGCAAAAAAACTTTAGTTTATTATTATTGTTTTGTTGTTGTTTCTGCTTTGTCCTTTTTTGTTTGATACCAAATATTGAGTAAGTTCAGACTCAATATATGTTCTCTCTTTATTTCTACTGAGATAAGTAAAGAAGCCATCAAGTCAGCTAAATGAAACAGAGAGAAATAGACCACATTCACTTTCACTGTTTTCATAATATAAATTAATTACAAATTTTGTAATTTTCTACTTTAATTCGTAAATAATTGCTACAATTCCTACTGAATTGCTCTCAAAGCCTTGAGAGTGAATCTAACATCACTTTAGATAATGATTTACAGAGTAGATTATTAAAGGTTTTAACCAGCTGTAAATGACTCATTAAAAATACTGTAATCGCTGAAAGTTCCAATAGGACAAGGGAACATAAAACACTACTTTACAAAGACTTTTTGTGCCATGGGGTACTGAACAGAATTAAATCTTTGAATTGATACAATTCTGCGTTCACAGGGGGATATAAATCATTATTTACTATCATGGAGATTTTCATTATAAATGCTAATAACTCCTGTCTATCTATGAAGCAAGTGAAATTAGAATGTATCATGGTGTATTATTAGTGTACTTAAATGACATAGTGTACTTACATGACATGAGATGTCATGTAACTGAAAAGATAGCTTCATGTAACTGAAAGATATCTACCCAAATAATTCAAAACATAATCCAAAAAAATAACGTGTGGCTACTCCAGGATATTGTATTATTGTGTACTTTGCTTTATTATTTTAGATTCAGTGAAGTAAATAATGCTACAATCTTATGTATAAGCTCATATGTATAAATTCCAAAGTATAGAGCCTCAAAATAAGTCTCCTTCTCTGTTCACTTGAGGTGCCATACATTTTCATTTTATTTATTAAAATGTCATGTAAAATCTTTGTGACTTTGTATGTTATTTTTACAGTCTATTGTGACTGAGATTCCTTATTTTTTTGTTGTAGTTTATATTCCCTCATGATTTCAGTTATTTACTTTAGCACAAATTAAATACAATTGAGGAAATTGAACAAGATTGCGGTTAGAATTCGCATACACTCTGCACTCAAAACAAGCCTGTAGTGTCAACAATACTGAATTTAGAAATGTGTGTATATTCATTAAGAAATTGTTAGATGTGGCATTTTTCATTTTTTTCAGCAGTCATCCTAGACATGAACAAAGCACGTGCCCACATAAAAATGACCAACCTCTTAATTGCTATCCATTTTTAAGCTTACACTTGCAATTGTAGTATTGCATTTTTGCCATGATCATACAAATCCTTTTATCTCATCTACTACCGTAAATTCTGGACTATAGAGCACACCAGAATATTAGCCACACCCACTAAATTTAAATACATTTTAAATTTTATACATACATAAGCTGCACCTGACAAAAAGCTGCATGCGTCTATGTTGTAACAAGAGATATTTAGACAGACTTTTGAAAACTTTTTATTAAATAAATGCTTTTTTTCAAACAGTGCAGTAACACAGCAGTAACGTGGCTGCTTATAAGTCAGTGATCAGCATCTTCACCTTCCTCCTGTGCACTAAAACTACTGAAGTTGTCTTCTTCAGTGTCAGAATGGAAGAACCCCAGAATTTTTTCGTCACACACTTTCTCAGTCTCACTTTCGTTGTCGCTCTCAACATCACTTTTGTCTCAAGGCAAATTTGAGCTTGTATTGTCCTTTTCGTCAGCAGCAGTCCAGCCTTTTGAAACCTTTCAACTTAAAAGTTGTGTCGTTTGCATTTCTTTGTGGATTCTCCATGAGATGTGTGCATGAAGCGCAAAATAACTGATCTGAAGAACTTAGTGCATGGGAATTTGCTTAACCGGTAACTTGTTTCCTTGGTCCACTGTGACCTGTTCTATAATTTAATTGATCCGCTGTGACCAGGAAAAAAACGTATTGGCAGTATGAAGCTCGCAGTAAAAATCCATATATTAGCTGTGCTGTTGTATTAGCTGCAGGGTTCCGACAGCGAGAAAAAAGTAGTGGCTTATAGTTCGGAAAATACGGTATATCTGAAGTGGAATGTTGAGGTATGCATTGTAGTTTATTAAATTACTCATGAGAATCTGTGTGCAGTTAACAGAGTGTACACAGGTTCCCCATCACAGTTGCTAAAACACAATGAACAAGCGGTTTCTTTGCCTTAAGCAGTGGTGCTTCACCCTCACTGAAACTCATATCTAATAGAGTTTCAGTGTACATGTATGACATGTACAATGTTATAGTACATTGATTGTCAGCTTTTATCTGCCTAGTCCTCCTTCCTTCCTCCTCCATAACCTCTTTATTTGGCTTTCTGTCAACTTGAGAGCTCTGCATCACCAAGTTTAAATGGATTGTGCAATGTTAACTGAAAAAATTGCAGACTGGCAGGATTCTTTCTGTGATCTTTCCCAAATTATTGTTTAATAACTATTGAAGAAACATAGCCTTTTTTTGAAGAGGGATAGCACACCTCAAGAGATACTGGATCCTGACGTGTTAGCAAATTATAGGCCGATATCCAACCTTCCGTTCATTTCTAAAATTCTTGAGAAGGTGGTGGTGACTCAGTTACTGGAGCACCTGCAGAGGAACAGTCTGTTTGAGATGTTTCAGTCAGGCTTTAGAGCTCACCACAGCACAGAAACGGCACTTCTTAAAGTTACCAATGATCTTCTTATAGCTTCAGATCATGGACTGGTTTCTATGCTGGTTCTGCTGGACCTCAGGTGCTGCTTTTGATACAGTTGATCACAGCATCCTGTTACAGAGACTGGAACACTTGGTTGGGATTAAAGGGACAGCACTAGACTGGTTTAGATCATATTTATCTGATAGATACCAGTTTGCTCTTGTCCATGGTGTTCCCTCTTCATACAGTAGGGTTAGCCACGGAGTCCCTCAAGGTTCTGTACTTGGACCAATCCTCTTCACCCTGTACATGCTTCCCTTAGGAAACATTATTCGGCAGCATGGGATAAATTTTCATTGTTATGCTGATGACACACAGCTTTACTTATCCATGAAACCAGAAGAGACAGAGAAGTTAGTGAAGCTCCAGACCTGCCTTAAGGACATAAAGTCCTGGATGTCTTCAAATTTCCTCCTCCTCAACCCAGGAAAAACTGAGGTCATGGTGTTTGGTCCTAAACATCTCAGGGATAGGTTAGATCATATTATCACTCTAGATGGTATATCCTTAGAATCTAGTCTGTCTGTAAGAAATCTAGGAGTAACTTTTGATCAGAATCTCTCCTTTAACTCACACATCAAATTCGTCTGTAGAAGTGCCTTTTTTCATCTGAGGAACATCAGAAAGATCAGGAAGATATTATTGCAGCATGATGCTGAAAAGTTAATTCATGCTTTTGTTACTTCCAGGCTGGACTATTGTAATTCTTTACTATCAGGGTGCCCAAGCAACTCTTTAAGAAGTCTTCAGCTGATCCAAAATGCTGCAGCCAGAGTTCTGACAGGTGTTGACAAAAGAGATCACATAACCCCTGTACTGGCGTCTCTTCATTGGCTGCCCGTTAAATTCAGAATAATTTTTAAAACCCTCCTCTTGACCTACAAGGTCCTCAGAGGCTTAGCTCCATCCTACCTGGAAGAGCTAGTGATACCTTATCAGCCCAATAGACCACTCCGCTCTCAGAACGCTGGTCTACTTGTGGTTCCCAGAGTCTTTGGGAGTAGATTGGGGGGCCGAGCATTTAGCTACCAGGCCCCCCTGCTATGGAACCAGCCCCCTGTCCAGGTACGGGAGGCTGACTCCATTGCTACTTTTAAGACCAGACTTAAAACCTACCTCTTTGAAAAAGCTTATTGTTATTAATTCTGTAGTTCCAGTTACTATCATAGACAGACAAATTATCATACTTAGGGGGTCGTCTAATCGTTAGGTTAAGATACTAGTTATGCTGCTATAGGCCAAGGCTGCCGGGGTTCGGAAACATGATCACCTGACAGGCCTCTGTCACCACACTGGTCATGGTTTCCTCTCCTCTCCTTTCCTCCTCCTCTAGACTAGTTATGCAGATGCCTGTGTAACTTTTCTGCGCCCCCCCTCGATTTATTTATTTACAGGTATCGCCGCCTTCGGAGCTGCATGACGACATCTGGCACGCTGACCTGTTGTATATTGTATTTTTGTATCTTTGTGTGTGTTTCTGTGTTCTGTGCCTCTCCTCTCCTCTCGTCTCTCTCTACCCAGCCGGCCATCAGCAGGAAGGTCCCCCTACATGAGCCTGGTCCTGCTCAAGGTTTCTTCCTGTTAAAGGGGAGTTTTTCCTTGCCACTGTTGCTTGTCTGGGGTTAGGCCCTGGGATTCTGTAAAGCGCCTTGAAACATTTTTGATTGTATAAGACGCTATATAAATAAAGATTGATTGATTGATAGCAGTTAAGATAAACTATCAACACAGATTCAGACCTTAGGGTAGTTTGCATGATGGCAGTAGGTAAGATAGCTTCCCAACTCAACTGTGGCCTTAATTTATAACTCTTTATTTAATCTTTCCTGAAAATAAATCACCATCATTTCAATCCATCCATCTTCAACTGCTTAACCCTCCACAGAGGGTCACAGGGGACTGCCACTACATTAACCCCATTTCACTTTAATTGACCTCAACAACAAAAAGATCCTTTAGTATTCTTTAGGATCCTAAGAAAAATGTAGAAAAACAAAACCCATCCATCCAAGTATTTTTGTAAAATGAGAAATATTGATATTGATGTTTCTCTTTTTTTGACAAAAAATGTTTTTTGCACTTTCTGCTCAATAATGGAGTCAAGATGTGCTTGGATTTCATTAATAACTATTTAATGCATTCCTTGGGTCAAAATCATATAAAAATCACATGTCTGTTGTTTATATCAAACATTGTGTTATTCTTGTTATTTTCTATTGTTGCCATTTACAGTTTTGGAACAGTTATAAGAAGTAGTTAAAAACAAACCCCATGGGACATTAGTGTACCTCAGCAATAAGGAAAAATCTTAACTACACACCATTAAGTTCTTAAAAAATGCACATACATGAGAATCTATTTCTCCTACTGGACTAATAGAGTCTCAGTCAGAGTTGTCTTTTCAACCAGTATGCTAAGAGCCGTGCAAATGAAACAAAAAAGCTAAAATTGGATAATGATGTGCAATAGTGAGGCACAGATCTGTTAATGTGAGGTTATATGATTTATATTCTATGCACATCAGACTGTTGACTGAATGTTCACAGTTCCATTTATATACACATACACACACACACAAGAAAACCCATAAACCACAAGTTATTACAAATTTTTGAAAATTTTCACTTTACTTTCTCTGATACTATGGCTTCTGATGAACATCTGCTCCTTGCCTTGGTAGATACGAAAAAATAGCATAAGCATGTAACTCACACTGGATTTTTTTTTCTGTTCTTTTGCCATTTTGTTTTTGGCTGTGTGTATCTAGAGGTGCAGAATTATGAATAACAAAAACAATACAAGCAAAAGGCAATTTGCTGCTTCAGCCATTGATGCCCCTGGCCCTTAACAGAATTTTATTTGTAGGCCCCCAACCCAAAACCGAAAGTTAACATAATTTTGTCGTTAACAAAAAAATAGACATGGTTTTTAAAATATAATACAATATGTATTTAAATAAAAATATGCACAGTATGTATTCTGTGCATAGGGAGGGGTGGCTCTGCCTCTATCTGAGAAAATATTGTTGCCCTGGATGTTTGGGAATATCATGTAATTGTGTTAATCACAATACAGTAAATACAGTAAATTCACCAACACACACCAGTCACATGCCTGTCTTGGACAGGAGTTTCCAAGTGAAAGTATAATTACATCGTAGAAGAATGGAGAGATTATTTGTGATTTATTAGCGAAACATACACAACACTATGAGTTGCTAAAGAGATGAGTTACAATAGGATCTACAAATGATCTTGGGTTTTATTAACTTGTAAGATTGTTTATCACCCTCTTTAAATCATTTCTACATCCAGGTCTTTTTAATGTAGAAAAAAAAATCATCTCGTTGCTCTCCATCTCTCAATCTTTCCACATAGAGCCTGCCAAGACCTGTGCATATCGCTTAATGCTTGAAGGTAAAATTTGATCTCTCTGTTAGAGGTCCAGTAATCCCTTAAGCCTTGTCTGCCTGCAAAATCCAATTTAGCTGCCTCTTAATGTAATTAAATTGTGCCGATGACCCTCACAGCAGTGCAAATGCACCATATTTGAATGTAAATCCTTCAATGAGTGTTTGGTTGGAAAAGGTTTTTTTTTTCTATTGTTTCACTGTGTGCATGCAAAGCACCTTTAAAAAAAAAGCCTGCTTCTGTTGTGTTGGCACTAAATCCCCCATTCCACCCACAGAGAAGAGGTCATTTGAAAGACAAAAAAAACCCAACTCCATCAAGATTATTTTATATTGAAGAAATAACGTTATTATATTTCATTGTGGCATCACAACATGATTAGAATCAATAAAAGTTAAAAGTTATTAAAGCTCAATGTTGGGATTATTTGGCATCTGGCATAGGTCAGAGTACCCCAGCAACTACAGCAATGCAGAAACAGCTGTTCCACTCAGCACCTTATTGCCAGGACCTCTGGGAATCACAGAAAAAAATAGTAAACAGGCTGTTTTAATGCATACATGCCTACCTCACCAGCAAATTCCAGACTTGCTCCATGTCAATTGAATTTAAAACGGAGCTGCTCATAGGCCATTTGTTTTTTTCCCATTAACATTACTGCCGTGAGTTTTGCCACAAGAGCCCTGAAACATAATCTGTATTCTCTGCCATCTGATATTTCTCACATATGCCAATCTATACAAATACAGTTTTATGTTGCACGAGAGTTTGGTACAATTACATTGGACACGTTTAAAAAATAAGGATTGACAGTTGACTGTTGAATTGAAAAAATCTTTATTTTTATGTTACTGGGATGTTTCACCTCATATTTACAAACCTACAATTATTGGTGTTATTGTATATGGTATGGTAAAAACCATGAACCATGAGCAAAAACAACCCTGAAGGGGCTGATTGAAACATGCAAAAAGCAGAATTCATAACCTGTAATCTTTCTTTAAACTCATTACAGCTGACTAATTGGTCTGACAAACAGGGCTGATATGTTTGCTGAGTGGTAGAGCATAGCTTTTGCTGTCCTGCTGGTGCTGAAGATTGTTTCTGACTGCTTGTTTCAATAATGTCATGCTGAAGAAGATTAACAATTCTGAAAGCAATAAAACTAAAAAAAAGAAAAAGAAAAAAAGGGTAGGTGAGTCCGTCAGTGAGGCTGATTTTTGAAAATTTTATTCTAACTTCTGAAGGTTTCAGTCTATATCTATTTTAGGAAAGAGACTGTCATAACAGGCAGATTTGGCTTCAAGAATAGGTTGGCTTTATTAGCTTGACTATTGGATTGTGGATAGTAACCTGAGGTCAGGCTTACAGAAGCCCCAAGATTGTGGCAGAAGCGTTCCAGACTTGAGACAAAAACTGGGGACCTCAGTTGGAAACCATGGATTCGGAAGCTGCAGGTCACCAGAAAGGTACAATCTGAATGGAGGTGTGTTTGGGCAGGGTTGGAAAATGAGCAGCCTTGGAGAAATCACCCAAAATGGTTAGGATCATGGTGTTACACTCGTACTCTAGAAGACTGGTGACAGAGTCCAAGTTGATGTGGGACCAGGGTCTGTCAGGGATGGGCTGGCTTGCTTTGGGGTCAGTTGGGGCAGGCAGTAACAAACTCACTTATGTGCCTGTGCAATTTCTGTGGCCAGAAGTGCTGGCCAGGAACAAGGTGGCCAGTTTCATACCTGGGTGGCAGACAAGCTGAGAGGAGTGGCCCTACTAAAGCACCTGCAAGGAGATGGAATAGGGGATCACTCGTTTCCCACATAATAATTTTACTCAAACGGGGGGAGCCTGTGCAAAAAGAAAGCATATGGATGGAGTAGGCCATGAGGACCAGAGAAATGGGAGAGCACCGCACTGACGCCAATCAGATGTATCCACCTCTTGAAGGTGGGTACATCGAGGGTGGGATGGAGCCAAAATCATTACAGAAGAAAACAGATTGCAAAATCTCTTTTTAGATTGCGAAAGAGGGCTACAGGCAGAGAACAAGAGGAAATTGCAAAGTGCGGCCTATAAGAATGTCTTTATTTTTTTGGATGGTCACTTCAGAATTTGCCATAAAAAACACAACAGCATGTTTTTATCCTAATGTAATAGTGAGGAGGTATTATTTTTGTCAGACTTAGGGGCCCCTTAGTACCATTTGAGGATTGTTTAAATGTCACAGCCTAACTGTACACACCTGTTCCTGATCATATCTCTTATGGGTTGAGACACTGGGAAATACTATTGCTCCTTAAAAATGAAGATACCATTAATATCAATGTCAGCATTGTGCACACATCTCAAATTGTTTGGATTGTTCGGGTGTAAAGCCCAGTCTAACTTACTGGATATCACTCTGTTTCTGCAGGAACAGTTGAATCTATGGTCCATAGATACAAATTCATGCATTTGAAAATCCAATCTGGTTTGGTGGTGACTTAAAGAACTATGCACCATCTTTTGAAAATCCTAGATCCCCAAGGAGTACAGCTGAGGCCTCGCTTTCCTGGAAATACATGTGTTTTGTTGCTTTGTCAGTCAATGCTACCTTTATCCTAGAAACAATAACAACTCGTGCATGTCAGCTTTGGTGTTGCCATGGCGAAATGTAAGAAAACTACATCTGTGAATATAAATGTTTTTAATCCAATATGCATTTACTTCTTTGTAAATGTGTGTGGCTCTGACTGAAGCAGTAGCCCGTGTAGCACTTTGCTCACCTCAGAAAGATCTCATAATTATGAGATACCGATTACAGAATTAAAAGAAACGATGTTAAAATTACTACAACAGGATCTCATAATTATGAGATAAGTTTCTATTTTTATTTTTATTCAGTGAATGCAAAAAAAAATGAAACATAACCCTCATAACTGCTACAATTCAAATGGTGAATAATCTTTTGTGTTCATATATTTGTAATTTTGATTTTGATGGAGTCAAAGTGATGGAGTGCCTCCCAACCATAAACCTCACCACATGTCACTGATGTCAAAGTTGTTGCAACTGACTCTTCCCACAGGTCTATATCAACATGCCCAAATATTTCTTACGCTCTTGTACCATTTAGCATGAGGGATATTGCATGAAAGCATTCATGGCGCCACTGTGTGTCTGACTGTAATTGGACAAAAAGAAACTGTCTGTGGAACAAATTTTATCAGTCACATTTGATGTGTTGGATAAGAAGTAAGAATTTTTTAGTGTTCCTGCCACAAAGTGTTCATAAAAAATGTTCCTGTCAGAAAGCCTGCCTTCACTGCTGCAAACACAGGAAAAACCACCAGAAAGCCCTATCTTAAAAATTTCCAGCCACAGACAGAACCTTGTACACCTGAGATTTGAAGCCATCTTTCAGTAGGATTGAGAGGGGTGAATGCCATAGACAGGAAGAGACATACAAAAAGGGAGTGGGAGGAGAGGGGTTATATAACCACAGAGCTTACCATGGAGACCTCTATTGCATTGTGGTGGCAATTTTCAAGGTTTCTCAGCTGCTTATGAAAGGAAAATTATTCACAAGAAGTGATTGTTAGTGGAGGGAAAACTACATGTTTTATTCAGCTGTTAAACAACAAAAACAATTTTATAATTTAAATATTACTTCTCCTGAACTCAAGGACAAGAACTCCAATGTCAAATATTTGTGTAAAATGTAAAACCATGCAAAATATTCTCAGTTGAAGCACAGAAAAATGTTTAAATAATTGAACTGTTCATAGATTAATGACTGATTCATCCAGTTCTAGTGATTTCTACAGTGTGTACAAAACTAATTTGGATCACCAAATTAGCACCTTATCTACACACTTCTGCTTTAGTATTTGGGTGTTTTAGGCAGACAATTTAAAGTGAAGCCTAAGTATCAATTCTGTAAGATCAAACTATTCCAGAACTATTCCATTCTCCCCCTAAATTGTGGTTATGGGCATCAGTCTGATTGTTCCCAGGAGGACAAGCTCTGCTTTAGAGTGTCAGCCATCCCTTCCAAACTGAGGCCGGCAGACCTATCAAATCAGGCTTGCTAGAGAGACATCCTGAATGGGTATCATTGAACCCTGCTAATGTTTCCATCACTTTAATCCTTTATAAAATGCAGGCACACTTGGAAAAAGATGGAAAAGAAGGAGAAAAGAAAGTGCCCTATTCAACATTTGTGTCACTGCAGAGGGCACAAGGAGGCAAGTCTGCAGCATCAGTGGCTTGAACAGACAGCTCCACTGCCCTACCAAATTTTATAGAAAAGAACAAAAGAGTAAGCCCACCTGCTATCCAGAGTGATAACAACCTCTCAACCTCAAAACCGTAATCTGCTGACTCTGACAATTGTTGGTGTCAGAATGGGCTACTAGTTGAAATTTATCTCCTGAATGGCATGTCATTGATGGAAAGAGTTATGGCCTTTGTCATATGAGACATAAAGAGAAGGTGAAATGTTATGGTATACAGGCTGGAGATAATAAGGTATTCCTCCTGCCAATGCTGTTAAGTGATGTGAGGCTCCTCTCTTTCAACTTGTCTCCTGAGCCCTTCCACCATCTGGACACAGACTGTTATACATAAAAGCCATATTGCAGCCAAATGCTGTCTTAATGCACACTTGAGTGGGCAGTGAGGATTTGATATGTTTGATCTTTCACCAAAGCAGCCAGTAAATCAATTCAACCTGGACATCAACCAAGCTTTTAACAACTATTACTGCCCTACACCTTACAGCCTGCAGTCAAAATATCTCTGTGTCTCTATGTCTTTACTTGTCCACTCAGCTTGGGTCTAAATTTATAACTCTAAAATTGATTTCATTATCATCCTGCAGAGATGGTGAATGAATATAAAAGTAATTGCATGCAGGACCCATCTCCTCCCCCATACAGCTATAGATTGCTTTCTTCTGCTTTTGACAACATATGTTCACACCTACAATTGGAGAGCATTAATCCCTCAGACACTTTACTCAACACTACATTGATGTTTTTACTGTTGTTCTGAGACCATCATTGATAGATTTAAGGAATAAGGCAGATATTCTCAGCCATAATCTTGATTTATTTGTTCTGGACAGGACTTGTGTTGTAATACATAAAAATTGGTTTTGGTCAGGTCAATATGATGTTTGTAAAGAATCCAATTTTCTGGTCCATACAAAACATTTCCAATCATCCATACCTATGGAAAATAAAGTGGATTAGTTACACAGGAGCTATTTAAGGCTGCTTACATTTTGATTTCAGACTAGACCAGAGCTAAATTGTTTTCCCATAAGGACTTTGCACTGACTAATTGAGCCTGACGTACTCATCTTATGAAATAGATGCTCTTGTTATTTTCCATAGAGTCAAATGGGAGATAAATGATCCTGACCATTTTTGATTACAGTGGTGTGTGTCTATGCCATTTGATTGAATTATATCTGATGTGAGGCATTGACGTGTTCATTGAAGATACAATGAACATAATCACAATCAGAGATTCCTAAATGCATTCATTTTTTATGAGAAAAGAACAATCTTAATATGAATATTCCTAATTTGTGATTACATAATTAAAAATTCTATCTATGTTGATTAAAACAGATAAATTTGTAGATCAAACACATTTATAGATCCCACTCAAATGTTATACATATAAGTAAGCACAATCTAATCTTTCATTCATCTTTTGGATAAGCTGTTGTGATTCAAGGGTCAGAATGAGTCTGTTTGGTCTGGGCTAAACCTCAAAGATGGAGGAAAATAGTGAAAAACCAGAGGAAACACATGGGTCAATGCTGAAGAGTCAAGGCAGTACAACCTATGATTAGATGAATATTTTCATTAATATTTTATTCATTTAATATTTTATTTTTGTATTTATTCTGTATCATGACTATCATGATCTCATTACCTCTAATAAATGACAAAAAAAATTATGATAATATTTCATTATTGAATTAGATTGTCTAAAGTCAATTACATGCCACTCTGGAGTCATAAATAAATAACAAAACACCTTCTGCCTCATGTCCTTATCTCAGTCACAGTGCTGGTCTTTTTTAGCTAATGCCCTTCAACCTCCCAAAGAGAGGCAATTAAGTAAGTATGAGGGGGCAACTTTCTAATCTAAACCTTGTTGCAGACATGATTTATTTGCAGATGATAACCACATGTGGTAATGAGAAAATCTTTTAAAAAAGTATTCAATGTATCATTTTATATCACTCTTAAAACTGCCATAATTTGATCATATTATATCTGACATGTTGTGGTAAAGAGAAATGGGAAAACATGTCTTGGGCTTTCACAGAAAATTAATAAGCTTTTAAACAGGGCTGTCTCCTTCAAAAAGTAGCATTACTTTCTTTCTAGGTTGAGGCCATTAAATTACATCAAAGCAAATTAAACTATTCAAAAATTTCAAATTTTCCAACAGGTTGGCACAGCATTAGACATGGATCCATTTATATTCCATCCAGATTTCTCAGTAAGCTTTCAAGGCATTGGCATGTGGCATGTGTTCTATAAAGCACAACACAACAAATAATTGAATCAGTCAGACACCAAATGACTTAACCTTCATACAATATACTGTATAGAGAATTTCTCCTCTTCCTAATGGACAAATCCTGCCTTATTGGACTTTGGTTTATTGGTGTTTTCAGACAGTAGAAGTACAGATAATAAGCCTCAATTTATTGATCACAAATCAGACATTGTATTGTCACAACCTTTACTCATTTTTTGACAACTTCATTGTGGACATTTTGTTAGGTTTCACGGTACGGCGGGTGGACCCAAATGCAGGCACAGGGTAACATGGGGAGAACAAAGGTTTATTTCCAGGGTAAAACACAAAACGCTCCTTGACAGGAGGGAATAAGGGCTCTCGGGCCAACACAAAGACACCCGAATGGGGAAAAGTCACAACAAACAAAACTCTACCTCCCCACGAACCGGGATGTCCAGGGAACGGACAAGCGGGGTATCCGTGCAGATGGGCACGGGATTCCGTATGGGAGTCCAACGGGGAACAGACGAGGGAGACGAGACAGCCAGGCGAAGACGACGAGGACCATAACGAGATACAATGATACAATGATACAATGATACAACGGTACAACAGTCCAACAGTCCAGTGGTACAGTCCAGTGGTACAGTACGATCCGACAGCTTCCACTGTCGGACTCGAGTCCTAAGAAGGGGAGGTAATTGCGGGATCCAGCTCAGGTGCGCGACCTCCCATTGGTCCCATGTCAGGGTTTGGCGCCCCCTACGGGGAAGGAGGTGCCCAGACCCCAACACGTTTCCTTGTAAAGAGGTTCCAAACAAAATTGTAGGACTGTTATAAAGAAATAAACCCAACTCAATTGGTGGATTTGCTGAGCCCACTCACAGTAGGTAGGAGGGAACCTTTTAAAGCCACCCATTTTCTAAGGATGTTTACTCCACACAGAGTTGCACCACTATTTCTCCCTACCTACGTGGAAGTATCAAAACTGCATTAAAAAAATTGAAAACATTATTGAAGATCTGATGCACCCTAGTCTTTTGATTGCTGTATATGAAAACGAAACACTTTATGATGAAAATTAGAATCTTCTAGTTAGTTTTAAAATGAAATTGAAAAGTGTGTTTCAGTAGATTAAATATTTCCACATTTTTCATTGTTTCTCATTTATTTAGCTGAAAACCATATTCTTTCTGTGTAGGTCTAAAAATTCAAGACTTTGCAACCCTAAACGTTACCACATGCCCATCAATGTCTGTACTCCAATAGCATGGCTGGCCCCAAAATGGCAACTCTATCAATTCAGTGTCAATCCTGCACCCAGGGAAAGCACAAATGTGAGTGAAAAAGCATTAATGAGGAGTCTTGGAGCTCCAAGGGACAGTTAATCTTTGTTATTTTTCCCCTGGTGATGCTTGGATCTACAATCCAGATTAGAGCCAGGTCACAGCTCTTGACCTTTAACCAAGGTTTCAAAATTCTTAGCACGTTTATGTAGCAGGAAACATAATCCGTTTGTCTTCTTCTAGTTTTTCCACGCATACCTTCAGGCTGTTTGGCTGTTGCACTAATGTTTCCTGTGAGGAAAAAAGAACTCCTTAATTTGAGAGGGGGGGTCAGACATGAAAGAGTAAATGAATAGATGAATTTCATCTGTCCCTTCATAGTAGTTTTGTCTCATTTCAAGTATAACAAGGCTAAATTTGGACGAGTAGATAAAACATCAAAATTAAAGTACAGTTGTCATACATCTAAAGTTACAATAAAACATTTATTTGAATCATTACTCATAATTAAAGGTCACATATTGTGCTCCATTTTGGAAAATTAGTATAGTTCCTTGTTGTTTAAATTAAATGTTAGTGACACGGATGTGTTGAAAAAACTGAAGAATTGACCACAATCAGACTTTAAACACACCAGTTTCAGAGCCCTGCTCAGAGTGGCCAGTTTTACAGCCTTTCACTCTAAATCCTGAGTTAGTTTGAGCACTTGTAACAGATGCACCACACCATCAAATTCAATGGTTGTACCATATTTAACCTACTATGTAGAAATATGGGGAACAAACTATAAAGCTTATACACAGCCAATATTTTTTTTTCAGAAAATAAATTTGAAAATCATCAGGAACAGTCACCATAGAGCGTCCCCAAAACCATTATTTATAAAATATAAAGTACTGAAGTTCAATGATTTAGTTAATTTTAATATAATAATAAAATAAAATGTATAAAAATAATAATAAAAATAAAATGTAAAAATAAATAAATACTACCTTGTAAAATATTTAAAAGATAGAAGAACTAAATACTGTTTGAAAAGAACAGATGTCTTTAAAATACCAAAAATCTAGAACCAAAGTGATAGAACAAAGTAATGTATTGAAAGGTAAGCTATGGAACAACCTCAACAATGAAATAAATTAATCAAGGTAAATTGTGATATTTTAGAAGCTCATTAAATCAAATCAAAATTTAAGGTATGTGAGAAAACAAAAAAATATCATAAGATTATGATATATTTAATTTATTGAAATGCTAATGTGCCTAATGTGTAACTACAGGATAGATTAAATACATAATTAAATACTTAAAGGATTGTAAAAAAAGGGGGCCAAAAAATATACATTCTATTTCTTTTTTTTCCTTCATATCAACTTTTTTTTATGACTTTATTTACAGACTGTGGCAGTTTACTTAACATTGAATTAGTTGTTAAAATTAACATTTACAGGTTGGGGAAGTACTAACAATATGCAAATGTATTGACTATTGACTAAAGCACCAAATGCGAGCTTTGCAAAAAATGTACCATTTAACTGAATTCTGTTTGGCATAGAGATGAAGTAAAACATGGACAATACAAATATTGTATTGAAATTCAGATAGGACACTCCTGATGATTATTAACATAAAATATTTTCATTGAAAATGTGGCAGATGTAGCAGCCAGGTTTACTCAATTAACAGTTAAAAGTTAACAGCTTTCATGGGATTTACACTTACAATTTAACTCAAATGTTAAATTTGAGGAAAGACTTCTATATTACACTTCAGATATGTCAGATACACAATTGAACTAAATAAAAAAACACATTATATAACCTTTTGCATCTTTAAGCAGTATTAATAATGAATAATTATTCATAACAGGAACCTGCTATTAGTCAACGTTCCATACATTCAATTACTGATGGACTATTGTCTGTCTTTTGACAGTATTGATCCTCAGAGAAGACACAGAAAACAAACCTCCACAGAAAAAAACGTGGGACTCTGTGAGGGAAAATTTTGACAGAATTAGGGCATCACCATGATTATACCTTCTCAGTGCCCCTTTGCATGTGCTTAATATCTCTGGAGGGTTCACAGCAATAAAAATGGATTTAAAAAAGACATTTATCTTTTTTTTCAGCATCTGCAAAGTCCATTGCTGATATCAGCTAGTCCTTATGCCCTGTGTGCATGCATACATGGTCTGTTTGCCAACTGCATCTTAAGGACACACACTTTGCACAGTCTAAGCTGTACTGCAGTATGCAGGGTCACGGATGCAGGTGGTGGAAAAATAAAGGGGAGATTTCAGAGCTGTTAATATGCTGTTAATATGGTAATTTTTTTCAAATTGGCTGTATTCAAATACATGTGCTTTGTGCCTTTCATATGCTCTATACCACAATTCTCAATCTTTGGGTTGGATTATGCCTCATGTCCAAGATGGTAAAAGCATTCTCTCGAGAATATGGTACCCGACAGAAAGGCAGTAGAGAGAATCTGTCTCAATCTGCCATAAAGATAAATGAGTCTTGTTGTCAGTGCCATTTTAAAATCTCATCTCATTTTACTTGTACACTGCACATATGTTGACTTAAAAGTCAAAGTTCATTGATTCCATTCATAGCATCGTGCATTGATGATCAATTCAAGATTAGCTGCAACATATCCTTCAGGACACATTTTATGGATGTTACTGCCCCCATTGTCATTGTCCATGCTTAGAGCTGCCCCTCCCTTTACATGCTGTCCAAGGGGACATATTATTCCTGTTAGCTATAAATTAAGCTAAAGTTCACTTATGTGAGGTCCAACACAGAGGTGTTGATATGTTTTCATTGTTTTTAGCCAATCATGAAAACCATAGTGGGAAAAGAGTGTTTTATGGGCTTCCCCCCCACCCTTTCTGTGCATATAATGCTTAGAGCACATGTGTCAAACTCAAAACCCGCGGGCCAGATGTCTCCTCATCAAAGACTAACCGAAAAACTTGACCAATATAGTTGTGAACTGAGTCCTTTATTTTGGTATTTTTAGTTGATTACATATTATTTATGTGTAGCTGCTGTTGTAATTATTTGATATTTGCAGGTTTTATGTGTGTATGCAGACAAATTGTTGTCATCAAACCATCAGTTGCAGGACAAGATTCAAGGCTGTGTGCAGCCTTTTTTTGGTAAAATGCTACATTTGTCATACATGTTCTTTGCAGCTCAGTTTTATGTTATTTTTCTTTATTCACTTGGATAGTTTGATCTTTCATTAATGGAGTTATGTGGGTTTTCATAAGCTGAAAAAAATTAAAAGGATTTATGTTAGAGCAACAAGCAAACATATGTTTTCTATGCAGCTGTAATTGTCATTTGAATACATTATAATAAATAATGAGTTATTTAACATTAAGGAGTAGTTATTTATTTTACATTACATTCGATTACATTTAGTTACATTTATAAGTTACATCTGGCCCTTTGAGGACAGCCATTTTGCTGATGTGGCCCTCGGTGAAAATGAGTTTGACACCCCTGGCTTAGAGGGACATTCTGCCAGTCACATCAGACACAGATTCCTGTGTCCATATTTGAACAGTCAATTACGTGCTGTTCAGTGTTCACACACTCTATAATTAAGAGTACAGTGGGGTCCTACAACAGTTCGACCCTGGGCAGTAGGAAAGTTGAAGCATGTGACAGTGACCACCGAGCCTGCCGGGAATTCAGCCTCTTGCTGTTCGGATGTACTCCAAGTTGCGGTGGTCTGTCTACACGATGAATGGCAGCCCAGCACCCTACAGCTAGTGCCGCCATTCCTCTAATGCCAGCTTGACGGCCAGCAGCTCCCGGTTCCACACGTCATAGTTCCTTGTGCGCGTTCTTCTCCTGCACGGGTGCACCTTCTAGTCCCCCTGAGCCCTCTGTGACAGCACAGCCCCAACACACGTGTCGGAGGCATCTACTTCGACCACGAACTGGCGACTGGGGTCTAGCAGTTGCAGGATGGGAGCGGTAGCGATCCACCTCTTGAGCTCCTGGAACATTGCGTCCACCTCCGGCGCCCAGGCAAACCCCCTCTTGGTGCTTGTGAGCAACGTGAGCGGGACTGCCACGGTGCTATAATTCCGAATGAAGTGGCGGTAGAAGTTAGTGAACCCCAGGAATCGCTGCAGCTGCTTGTGGGACTCAAGACCGAGACCTTACCCGGATCCATCTGAATATTCCTTGGGGCAATGATGAATCCGAGGAAGGACACTGACCCCCGTCAGTGTCCTTCCTCATGGAACAGGCATTTCTCGGCCTTCACATACAGCCTGTTGTCCCATAGCTGCTGCAGCACTGCCCATACATGCTGCACGTGTTCTTTGAGCCCCCTGGAAAAGATTAAGATGTCATCCAGGTAGACAAAGACAAACCAGTCTAACATGTTCCAGAGGATATCATTGACCAATGCCTGAAAGATGGCCGGTGCGTTGGTCAATCCAAATGGCATCACCAGGTATTCGTATATACCTGTTGAACACCGTCTTCCACTTGTCACCCTCCCGTATGCAGACCAAGTGGTAGGCGTTCCATAAATCCAACTTGGTGAACACTGTCGCCCCCTGGAGCAGTTCAAAGGCTAGGATTCAAAGAGGTAGCAGGTACCGGTTCTTAATGGTGATCTTGTTAAGCCCCCCGGTAGTGAATGCAGGGGCGGAAGGACTTGTCCTTCTCGACAAAGAAAAACTCCGCTGCAGGAGAGGAGGATGGCTGAATCAGCTCTGCAGCCAGAGAACTGGTGATATACTCCCCCATGGTCCTTCGCTCTGGTTCCGAAAGGGAATAGAGTCTTCTCGTGGGCGGTGTGGTTCCTGGGAGGTCAATCGCGCAGTCGTAAGGCCGGTGTGGTGGAAGGGCGGTTGCCCGGGCCTTGGTGAATACCTCGGCAAAGTCGTGGTACCACTCCAGAACCCCTGCCAGATCCGGTGGCACGATGGCCAGGGCCACGGTCCCGCGCAGGGCCGGTGCTGGTACCAGGCAGGACCACTGAAAACCTGCTCCCCACTCCAGGACCTCCCCTGTCACCCATTTGAGGTGCGTGTTGTGACGGTGGAGCCATGGGTAGCCCAGTACAAAAGGGAGGGAGACACACCTCCAGGATGTGGAAGCGGATCTCCTCCCAGTGGTTCCCAGGCAGCAACATTGTTACAGGGCCCGTCCGGTGGTTGATGTCCCCCAGGTGATGCCCATCCAATGCCTGGGATGGGACAGAAGACGCCAGTGGTTCACGTTCAAGACCTAGCTGCTGGACCACCTCTCTGCCAATCAGGCGGGTGTCCGCACCTGTTGACGAGGGCCGCAAGGTCATGGGACCCCCTGGGAAGCAGGAAGCAAACCTGGAGCGAGAGGTGGGGTTGTTGGGGGGATGAAGCAATAGGACACACCTGTATCCCCCCAGCTACAGGTGAGTCTGGGCTTTTACTGGACAGGTCGCCACAAAGTGGCCCTGTCCACTGCAGTAGAGGCACAGGTTGGACTGGTGGCAGTGCCTGCGCTCCCTGTAAATAAGGTGTGGCCCAGCTGCATGGGTTCATCCTCTCCTGAAGGTGCTGCTGGACAAGGAGTGGCCTCCGTCGGGAACTCGTCTGCTACCGTGAGGTGCTTTGTCTGGAGCTTCTCCCGCAGACAAGCCTGAACCTGCAGATCCACCCGGATCGCCAGGTCAATGGCCCCATCCAGGGAGCCGGGGACCTCATAGGCCACCAGCGCGTCTTTGATGTATGCTGCTAAGTCATGCAGAAAGGCATGGACCAATGTGGCCGGATTCCAATTGCTCCGGCTGGCCAGTGTGCGGAAGTCGATGGAGTAGTCGGACACTGACCTCTTTCCCTGGCGGAGCGTCAGCAGCTGACGTGCTGCTGAGGACTGGGAATTCCCCAGGCCGGACACCTTACAGAGCTTGGCAGTGAAAGCAGAGAAGGTGAAGCAGACCTCTGACTGGTACTCCCAATCAGCCGTTCCCCAGAGCCGCGTGTAGCCTACCTCAGCCCCCACCGCAACAGAGATTAGTGGGCGAATCTAGACTTTTGTCTAGATTCGCCCACAGGAGAAAGGGGTATCAACAAGGTGCATTGAGTGGAGAGTAAAGGAATCACACAACCAAGATTTAGTTTGATTATATTGTATTGCCAAAGAGGGAGAAAATCGAAATGCAAACACACATATGAACAACAGCAATAAAGTGAATAAGGCCCAAATCAGTTTTCCTTGGGTGGCTCGCCACGACCACTGAATCTCCCCTCCACCGCTACAGAACAGGAGAAATCCTAGTGGGCGCAATCCTCTTGCAGGCCTTGACTCAGGAACCATTCAGTAGAACAGAAACACACACATATATATACCAACATACACAACTTTAGCTTTCAATTATCCGTACAACTATCATTATACATTAAACTGTGAACACAACATTAACATTAATTAAATCACAAACTATCGGCTAAACCTACTTACCAACGGCTCAGGCATTAAACACACATACGCACCGGCGCCACCGCAGACCACGTGATTCTCATCCGTCCAGGCCCAGGTTCTCTCACCTCCACGACGATTCTCCAATGAACCCCCGGCAGAAAGAAAGTTCCGCTCTCCACACCAACATTCACAGTGATCAGATTTTTTGGATTTTCTTGCCTTCTTAGGAATAAAACGATAGTATCCCCAGCCAAAAGTTAGCACGCGGCCATCTTAAAGTCGGTCCGATAGCGAGAGAGGGAGAGAGAGCCAAACGCGCATGCCACGACACGTACCCCCTCACCCTAATTGGTCAATTATGTCACGTGACTCCTTGCGTCACCTGGATCCTGCACTCTCACTTCCACAAAGGCACATTCACCACATTTAAATTAAACAAAATGCCCTTTTTTCTTTTTTAACAAACTTTAATAAATAAACCTCTGTGGATTGACTTTATCTATTAACATATTTTCTGATTTTTAAATCAGAAATGCCGCCTATCCCTTCTCTGTACGATCATTTTAATTCAGCTCCTATTTATTCATTTTTCTAAATAAAACATGAATTTATTTATTCTAAAACTGACAACTGAGCTATTATCCAAGTAACCTGGGTTACACGCACCATCCGGTGAGGTGCATGATGGTGAATGCTGCCCTTGGGGGCCTCCGTAGCGAACGTGTGGGGCTGCAGGGAGAACAGCAGGGAGCAGTTTACCATGACGGCATTGCAGGTCTCCAGATTGCCTTCATAGCGTTCGGGTTTGAGGTTCGGGACCCTGTTGCAGTGACGCAGGAACTGACGTCAGCATGGAAGGCGACGCCGGATTCGGACGCCGTGAATACCTGCTCGTTTGCCTCCATGGCGCGTCTCGTCTCAGCTGCGGACGCCGCCACAGCCTCCTCATGCTGCTGCACAATCCCCTTGATCCATTCCAGATGGTGCAGCGGGGACAGGTTGTGCGCTGGGTTAATTGCTGGCGAGATTGTACAGTCAGGAACCAGACGAGCAGGGCGGGCAGGCAGGCAGGAAAATACTGGAGAAACAGAAGACAATATGGCAGAGAGGTAGCGTAGAGCTGGGATCTAAATAGGGCCTCGTGATTGCGCCGATTGACCACAGGTGCACGGGGCGAAAGAGGACCCGAGGGTGGGGCCGCCCGCAGCTGTGACATTTACATGGAGATTTTTTTTTATTGTGATATAGATTATTACATTTGAAGATTTCTGGTCAACTGTCACATTATCTATTATGATCTGGTGTTTACATGTGCCATTGTGTTTAATTAGAATAGCTGTTTTTCAGCTGAAAGACATGCAGATCAATGAAAACATCCCATGGTTCATCCAGTCTATCCAGGGTTTGGTTCTTTAGTTTTCCTATCCTGTCCTACCATAAATGGGCAATAATATTCAATTCTTTGACACTTTCTATTAAAAACAAACTCTCTACCACAGACTTTGCTTTGAAGCATCCATATTTTCAGTTGATGAAAGATCATTGCACATTTATATCAAGACAGATTTATATGAGGTGTTTATACATTATTATGTGGTTTCGGCTTCTATACTGATATGAATTGGAATATTAGGCTCCATGTAAATCCAGGTATAGATAACTGCTTCAATTCAGCATCTGTGATTTAAACTTCTCACATTATAAGGGTTACCAAATTGTTTTTTAACTGAAAAAGCCTTCAGGTTGAGAAGTGAAAATTCTTCAAACAAGATAGCACGTGCCCTAGATTGAAGCTTTTGCCAACAGTCAAACTGATAATCATGAGATGACCAACAAAACCTTTATCCTCATTATCCCTTTCCTCATTCCTCATCTTGGCATCATTTTGCCCTGTGGTCCTTTTCACTCTGGTTACTTTGCTTAGTTGGGCCAATGGGGTCAGTAGTCTGCTTAATCACTAACCTCATTAAAGCAAACTTCCTCTAACCGCACTACAACTCGATGGCTGCTCTCCAGTAGCCTCCAGCAGGGCCTGATCGATTGGAATTTTTACAGCTTTAAAGATGATTGGCACAATCAAGAAAAGGATACATAAATGCTGCGGCTAAATATTTGTCTATAAATCATTTACATGTGTTCTTTGAGAGCTATGCATGGAACAGACAGACAGACAGACAGACAGACAGACAGACATTCTTTGTATTATGGACAGATTTCTATTTCATTTCTTAGTGTGCTTTTATTCTTTGTTGAGACTGATCAAACTTTATTAGGGAGTCTCAAAAAGATCCAAACATTTGTAAATGAATATAACAACCTTCAAATGTAAATTTGATTCAAATTTCAAATATTTTATACAAATATTCAAATACATACATATGAAAATACAAAGTGTAAATGTAATAAACTGAAGTTTATCATTGTGGTCAGGGTGGTATGTACATACAATGTACGCATATGAAGAGATTCCAGCGCTGGAATAATGTCTTTAGTCAATACCTGTCAGCAATCTAGCTGCAGCATTTTGGATTAACTGAACTGCTATTCTGCTTTTAAACGGTCCAACTCCACTCTAATTTAGTAGCACCTGTTTGAGGTTGTTAGCTTTCATAAAGGCACCTGTGCACCCCACAATCAGTCAAAAGTCTAACGACCAACATGGACAAAACCAAAGAATTGTCAAAAGACAGAAGAGACAAAATTGTAGACCTTCACAAAGCTGGAAAGGGCTACAGGGCAATTGCCAAACAACTTGGTGGAAAAAGAACAACTGTTGGAGCAATTGTCAGAAAATGGAATAGGCTAATGATGACTGTCAGTGTCCCTTGGACTGGGGCCCCGTGCAAGATCTCACCTTGTGGGGTATCAATGATGCTAAGGAAGGTGAAGAATCAGCCCAGGTCTACATGGGAGGAGCTGGTTAATGACCTGAAGAGAGTTGGGACCACTATTTGAAAGACTACTATCAGTAATATAGTAAAACATCATGGTTTAAAATCATGCAGCACACGGAAGGTTCCCTTGCTGAAGTCCGCCCATGTCAACAGCTGTCTGAAATTTGCCAATGACCATATGAACGATCCAGAAGAGTCATGGGAGAAAGTCATTCAGTAAGATGTGACCAAAATAGAAGTTTTTGGTCTTAACTCCATTTGCTGTGTTTGGAGGAGGAAGAAAGAGGAGTGTCATCACAAGAACACCATACCTACAGTGAAGCATGGGGGTGGAAGCATCTTGCTCTGGGGGTGTTTTTCTGCACACAGGACATGATGACTGCACTGTATTAAGGAGAAGATGAACGGGGCCGTGTTTTGTGTCGGGCAAAAACCTCCCCTTAGTCAGAGTGTTGAGGATGGGTCATGGATAGGTCTTCCAACATGACAACAACCTGAAGCACACAGCCAAGAAAACCAAGGAGTGGCTCCGTAAGAAGCTTATCAAGGAGTGGCCTAGCCAGGTTTTCCAAACCTAAATCCAATAGAAAATATTTGGAGGGAGCTGAAACTCCTTGTTGCTCAGCGATAGCCCAGAAACCTGACAGATCTAGAGAAGATCTGTAGGAGGAGTGGGCCAGAGTCCCTTCTGCAGTGTGTGCAAACATGTGTGTACAGAACATTTAAAGCCTTTGTAAGGTATTTGTTAAGAAGTGAGAAGGGGTGGAATGATTGGACCCACTCGCAGCACAACTAGTTGGCAAAAACTTTTATTAAAGGATGGTTGAGGATGAAGGCAGGTTGGGAATCCGGGGTTGGAACGCTGACGGCAGGTCGGGAGCAAAGCGCAGACAGGTTTACCGGGGAACAGGAGCAACGGGCAGGTCAGGGACAGGCAGGGTCGAATCCAGGAGGTCAGGCAGGCAGGAAAACGCTGGATAGTCATGCAAAACACAGAGGACAATTTGGCAGGGAGGAGAAGGAACAGGTGAGTTAAGTATCCCGGTGAGCAGGTGCAGGGAATCAACACTAATGAGTGGTGCCTTCAGGGGCATCACGGACAGACGAGTACTGGGCAGGCAGCGAATTATGACAAAGAAGTGTGTGTTCAAATAGATTTTGTGTGTCCCTGTCTTCATTGTTCTATGATTTTTCTTACTTCTTTGTCGTTCTTCTTTTTTTGTTTGTTGTTTCTTTCTTTCTATCTTTGTTTTGGAATAAAATATTAAGATTTCCATACTCCTATAGAGCAGTGCTTTTAATGCAATGCAATAAAATGTATTTTGCTGTCCAAATTATAGACTGCTCATAGAGAACCATTAATAAAAGCCCGAATTTTCAATTTCAATCGGGTCCTCACCCATTGGACCTTGTCCAATGCTCAGACCCTAACAACAACAACAACAACAACAACAATAACAACACAAAAGAGAAACTATTCTAAGCTATTTTCTCACTGTGCCATTGAGTCAGTAAATTCTGTCTAAATTTGATGCAGAGGCCAATGTTGCTTCCGTATATAATACTGACATAGAGCCATCTAATATACTGACATATTACTTCAGTTTCAGAACACTCTATTCATTCTCCATGGAGAAGCAACCTATTTGTTTGCAGGAGACTTGCTGTATCAAAACAACTGGAATATGTTTCTGAATAGGACATGGTCATTTCTGTTCTCTCCTCCACCCTCTGCTGCATTGGAGCTTTGACGTGATTAATATTGTCAGGGACAGTGTTAATAAAAGTCTATTTTTAAAGTACACACAAAGCGAGAGCTTCTATTCAGCCAGAAAAAAATTACTACTGACAGCTTTGTAACACAGATTTTTTATATGACTATTGTAAGACTATTTATATGAAGGCATGCAATCCCTATCCATTGCTGTGCAGTGAATTGTGATAATGCATGTGCATATTTTTAGTTCTATAGCTGCATCACTACCAGCTATACCAGAGGCTTTCCTTCTGCTTGTGATGCCGGCCTGCATGGTTTGCTGAGCAGCCACCCAGTTTTCTGTGGTCTTATATGTCATGTTCTTTGGCAGTACTTAGTCTTTCATATCCACCAGCTAAGGAGAAGTACTCTGATAATATCTAAGTGTGACAGTTATCTATAGTGTCATTTTTTTCTTTCTATTTTTTTTAGAATGAAACAAAATTAGCAATATAAGTAACGCAGTTGTTGCAGTGCAAGGATGTCGTAAATGCTGGCGGGAATAAATGGTGAATACCAGTTTGTCTTGCTTGAGGTGTATTTCAAGACTTGGTCCTGCTGTTTGGTACTGTTTATGTGTCTACTACACTGAGTAGTGTAAATTTACCTTTAACCACTGTTTCTCAATATTCATACATTGTTTATTTGTGTAATATTTTTTCTCTGCTACCAAAAGCATACTGTACCCGAACACCAGTAGCGCCAAGAATCTTGTTGTGTGAACACCAGATATACAGGTTCTAATTCTCTCCAGGTTCATGTGCTCTCATTTTAATGCATCCATTTTGGATAAGAGGGAAGTAATTCCAATGAATTCCAAAGAAATAGCCTGATATTGACAGAGCAGTAAATGTGATATTATGGATTGATTGAAAAAAATAGCTTTTTTAAATTCACAGTTGAAGAATCTACATAAAGTGGGAGAGAGATGCAGGAATCTACAATTGATCAGAGAAGGCAGCACATGGGCTAATACATCAAAATATCTGTGCTGCAACAGAATATCTCTTATACATCTCAGTATCATATGTCCCTGCACCATGAATATTGTGTCTTTCAACAATCTGTCCAGTTTCAAACAAAGAGATGTAATGATTCCCAGGAGGTGTTGGTTAAATAACCGAGATTTCACATCTTTTCCAGCTTCCTCACTATGTTAATCTCCAGAAAGGTTACAAGCTCTCCATGGAGTCACCTAACCTCTGGTATAACAAGATGATGCAATGGGAAATAACAGTTTTAAAAACCTCACAGTTCATAAATGAGGCACGTTGTCCCCAGTAACTCTACAGCAGAATAAATGTCTTTCATCTAATCTTAGACTAAAAAAGTGCTTCTATTGTATCAGAAAGTTTCCCATTTTTTTCCCATGGTGTTATAGAGGTCTTAGGTGGCCATGTAGAAGTGCAGGGGAAAGAACCATTATGAGTAGTCTTCCTCAGCAGAAAGGTGGGTCAGTCATTTATATTAGCATTTTAATAAGAGGAGTTCTGGGAAAGCACAGCAGGATAACCAGGTGACACTGGGAGTATGTAAATTATTAATTACAGTATCTGTGCTGCTTTGGGATTATCCACTTGTTAAATGAATGAGGTGCTTGTCAGAATGCAATCCTAGTATTGATACTTTGGTCCTCTACCACAGCTTTCTCTCAGCCATTCACCAAATTGAATGTGATGATAATTAAGAGGAAACTAATGAGATTTCTTGAGGTAATATTGAAGGGTACTGTCTAGGGAAGTTTCTATTACAGCACATTGTCAAGCAACAACCATATTCAGGCTAGATGGATTTTGATTGTGTTTTGAATTCAATCTTTATTATAGGAAATTAGGAACACAATTTAAACAAGACAACATAGCACAAGATTAGCATAACCTTGTGAAGTCATGAAAAAAAATTCATATGACCTCAATGGAAACCACCCAAAAATATGCGTCACATATTCAGTCAGAATGTTGACTCTCTTTGTTGACTAGAACAAAGAGGACCCTTGAGAAATGTCGTAGCTTGTAAGTTGGGGCTTGTTTTTAGATAAAAACCTGTTTCTCTTTCAAGACCAAGAAGCTATAGAATGCTGTGTTTTTGCATTTGTAACACTAACTCACTGTTTATGAATTTATTCAAATGATGCCCGAAAGAAGCTGGACCCTTGTGTTTTCACAATTTCCCAGTAGCAGCAGAATGGAAGGTTTTATCCTATTTCTAAATGATTGTTTTCATTCCATAGCGTATCACTATTTGATGACGAGATGAAGTGAGATTCATCTATTAATATCATAAATAGGTGATATTCACCTATTAAATAAATAGGTGAATATCACCTATTCATGGTGATATTAAATAATAGGTGAATCACCTATTTATGATATGTTTTGTTGTCATCATAAAAACATTGTATAAAATGGATTTGAATCATACTTTAGTTTCAGTCTAACTATGCATGGTGAAATATTTTCATCCATCTGTTATCAGCCATTTTTATTGATGACCAACTTTTACAAACCCACACTCGGTATCCGTTGTGTATCTAGCTTGCAGGGCAAAACCAAGCCATTTTTAATGACAGCAAGGGGATGGATGGGGATGGTTGTCCAATATGCGATTTCTGGTTCTTCCTCGGAGATGATCTATGAGACAGTTTGAAGGGAGTCAGCCTGGGTGGACTGTAAATGATTTTGCGCTATAATGTCTCAGTGTATTGCCAGCTAGATATGACTGCATTAGCAGTGCAGAGGTCTGAGAAATAAATCCTATCAGTTTCTCACCAGGTGTAGCCCTGAGTGTGTCCCCACTGGAGAGGATAAAACTAGGGTTAGAAATGAGAATTCTCCACATATCAGCTGTAATTGTATAAGCAGATGTGGAACATCCTCTGGTTGAACAAGGCAGTACCTATTTATTATTATTTAATCTAGCCTCTGCAGTGAACCTTCAGAACTTCACAGAAATTAAAGGGAAGAGTTTTCACCAATTAAACATGACTTTTTTTCTTTTTCTTGCAGTAGGATTAATGTAAGAATGTCAAACCTGTCTGTTTCCAGCTTCAGCTGTATCATAATTAGGAACAGTAATTGCATGTTTACATGTGTTTCTTTTAACCTGTCTTTTCCATAGCAAAAAAACACAACAACAATTGAAGGCCAATTTAACAAAACCTTCTTGAAAGCTCAGGCTGGGATTGTATGCATGCAATTACCACCCAGAGACCGTGCTTACTGGATCATGGCATCCAAAGCAGTGTTTGGCTGGTGCAGTTTTAATTACTCTAATTATACAGCTGATCCTTTTTATGGTTTTTCCTCTGATTGCTTCCTGGGAACAAACCAGTGGGAAACAGAGTAATTCAAACATAAGCTATGAGAAAGCTTTGACAACAAATGCTAAGCAGCTCTTACAGTAATCTCATAGCCAGTACAGATCAAATGATTATTTGAAATAATCACCTGCCTGAGTAGTGATGCTCCACATGCTCATGTGGCTTCCATCCTAAACTTTGTAGAAGTTTAAGACATTGTAGCAGAACGGAGACATCTGTTTTATTCACATTCGCTCATTACACACTTGTTTTAATGTCAGATATTCCATTGACATTCCAAATGTGTATCAAACTTTCACAATTACTCTTTACAGAAAATGAGACTGCTTTGTGCAAAATTCATTCAGGGACTTCTACCAGGGTGATCTTTAGATGAACAGACTGATGATTTACCAAACAGCAGTTTTTATTTATTTGAAGAAAGAATTCACTGTGGTCATAATTTGGTTAAACGCAAATGTTAACAGCTATGTGACACTTTTTGGCTGCTTCTTTTATTTCCATTAGCTTTCTTCCTTGTGTGCAAAAGCCTCACAAATCCCTCTGTTAAGCAACAACTGAAGTGTTTCATACCTTGGAAGAGTTATTTACTAAGTGACTTGGAAAATTCAGTGATGTGACACTTGCTCCTCAGCAGTGAGGAAATAAAATAGCACACATTTTCCTAAAATAAGTAAATAAAACCCTGTAGAAGCATATAGTCAAGTTAACTAAAGCTCTTACCTGGGGCAGTGAGACCATCACTAGGGAGTGGGACACTTTGTGGAAAGGGAAATGACACACCTGAAGCCCATCTGCATCCCACTTGCTGACTTCATTATCCAGCATGCCTGCCCAAATGTAGGGAAGAGTGAAAAAAATAACACAGATGGGACCAGAATCTGACTCATTTCTCAAGATAGTCTTAGAGTCACCAGTTGGCATTTGGCCTGTGAACTGAGGCAGAAAATGACACCTTCTAAATAATGAAGTCAGCCTTCATTTAATGAAAGATTCAGGGTCTAAGTTCTTTTACCAAACCTGAAAGCTTTGGATGAGGATTACAGTACTAAGGAAGAGATTCCCCTCATCCTCACAAAATATGTATTTTATGAATATTTCTCCTGCATGCTCTCTCTACTCCTGGTTTCCTCTTTTAAACTACAGCCAATTATTTATTGTCACATAAGACCTGAGACCTGTTGACACAGTTCGCGACATAGTTCATGATATCTACACAGTTATATATAGACTGATCACAACAGGGTCGTTCAAACGGTCTGTAACAGATGGGTCACATTGTTAGCTGCTTGCTTGCATCTGGAGACTGGTAAATAAGATTAATACTCCAAGTCCTGTGGGCACCGAAAATCCATCAAAGCATAACTTCTCTTGTTACTCTAATTTTCTCTTGTTCCTAACCTTTTCATGTCTGTGTGTTCACTGTCCTCACAAACAATCACACATTATGATTCATTAATATCTAACATTACTTGAAATATAAGCATCGTTTTTCACAAGAATAATGAGATAAAAATATAGAAGACCCCAATTCACTGCAGCACACCATGCAAAATTCCTTCTTACACTTCTAATAAATATTCAACCGATTATATTATCTGCAGCATAATTTGATTCAGTAGTCAGCTGCAGAGCTAAACTTGTTCCACCTTGAAGGACTGTCACAGTTAATGACAGATGGAGCAACCACATGTGACAGCAACATCAGGAAATAGGAACACAGGAAGATTAAAAAAAAGGCTCATGGAGGAGCTAGAGAAGATGTGGAAAGACAGCAATGGTTCTAATGGTGATTGGTGCATAGTCTGATTCCTGCAGATGGGTACAAGATTCTGGGATAACCAGTAGCGAATTGCTCATCACTGATGAATCTGTTTCATTGTTTTTAGGGAGGAAATATGATCGCGTCTTTTTATACCCTGTTTTCATGGATGTGTCTTTCATGGTTTTAACACTGATGTTGTCTGCTAAATGTAAGATTATTGTGTCCTTGTGTCCCACACTTGCATCACCACAGTCACACAAGTGTCATGCATTGGCATTGTATTATCCAGAGTAGAGCCCACTACTCTGGATAATAATAATAATAATAATAATAATAATAATAATAATAATAATAATAATAATAATAATAATAAAAAGAAAGACAACACATTTTCTGTGAAAGTCTAATAATGATCAAATAATTTCATCAATGAAAGTCAGAATTTACCACAAATAATGAGAATTACAAAAGAAAACCAACAAAGAAATCAATGAAATACAACAAACTAATAGGCTTGTAGCACAGAGCCAAAAATAAGTATCAACAAACATGGGAGAATTATTATCTGAAATAAGAGGCTCTTTAACAAGATCTCATCCTCAGTGGAAGTCAGATGTCTTGGGTCTGAGGCGTTCCCAGCTGATTGGATTATTCTGCTATTCAAGCAGAAGCATGGCTTGGCACACAAATGTAAAGTGAGAAAATTCAATGTGTAAGGCCAGATGGAATGCTAATAGGGAAAAAAAAACAATATCCCTTGGAAGAAATTTAAGGACAAGGAGAGACATGAGATGCATGAACAGCAAGAGCTAGGCTTCCATTTAGTGTAATGTAATGCGCTGCAATGACTTTTCAGAAAAGATCAGACAATCAAAACAATAACATTTGGAGCTATCCAGGTGGTCTGTACCAACAATCCATAGTGTTGGAAAGGCAGTCTGTGTATACTATTGTGGCATTACTTAGCTTTTCAGCATGTTCTCAAGAGATTTAATGTCTATATCTGAGTAGAAGCTTCAATAGAGTCTTCTTTTTCTCTATTGCTTAACTTGGCACTTTAGATCTGAAATTGTGTCAGTTTGAGTAGAAAGTGTTTGTCCCTGAAAATTATTAACATTTATGAATATTTCTGTCATCTTATAATACCAAGTAATAGGCATATTTCCTGCTAGTTTGTATGTCAAATACAATGATTTTTTGTACCATTTTTATGGATTTGATGTAGACATATTCTTCTAACCAAATTAGCCTGTCAGTCATGATACATTCCCAAAACTTTCCCATTCCCCCATGCTGCTGTTTAACAGCATAAAGTGTGTTTATAAATGTGCCATATGCAGAAATGCAATCCATTACCCTCATCTTGATTATTTAGCAAAAATGCCCTGCTTCGCAATATTTATCAGAATGGAAGTAACACACATGTAATCATTGCAGTTGTTGTGTGCTTATATAAATACCACTTTAGCACAGACCTACAAATTTCAAAGCAACACATTAGCAGTTATGAATGGATATCTTCCAGGTTTGCATGCATGAGGAGAAGCACAGTGAAGAGGTTGACCATTCATCAAATCATTCACAAATTTAGCCATATATTTTGTTTCTTGATTAACAAACATGGGCCTGGAAACCTGTTACATATGGTGTAAACCTGCAGGAATGTGAAACAAGGCTGCTTTGAATACATCAAGCAGTCTGCACTGCTAATTTTTTTTCACTAGGCATTGATGAAAATGCATATATAATATATTGTTTCAATTATTACAAAAAGTTTCTTACTGGGAATTGGACAGCCTCTCCAATATTGCACCAGTCATTGTTCCATGAAATTCCATGTCAGTTCCCATCCATCCATCCATCCATCCATCCATCCATCCATCCATCCATTTTCTATCGCTTGTTCCTCCACTGAGGGTCACAGGGGGACTGGAGCCTATCTCAGGGCAATGGGCGGAGGGAGGGTACACCCTGGACTGGTCGCCAGCCAATCGCAGGGCTAACACAGAGACAAACAACCATTCACTCTCACATTCACACCTACGGGTAATTTAGAGTTTTTCAATTAGCCTAATCCCCAATTGTGCATGTCTTTGGACTGTGGGAGGAAACCAGAGTACCCACCACCGTGCCGCCCATGTCAGTTCCCATTAGACTAAAATATAATGATTTACTGTTTACAATAATATTCTCATTCACTTTACTAAGATTAGGGATTTCAGTCTGTAGATTGATAATGGCCAGCAGGATTTTTCATTTTACATTAACACCAGCTTCATATTCCTCTTTTGAGAGAATGCTGCTCTATTCAACATCTTCTAATAACATGGAAGTTTGATGAGCCTGGACAGCTGTGTCCTGGCTGCAAATAATCTACAAGTGATCATGGAAGAACATTTGTGCAGGTTATCCTCAAGTGGTACATTATCAGGTCACAACAATCTTCTAAATATAGTGTATTTCGCCTTTTTTTAATCCTTGTGTATCCGACTTTATTTTGTCAGCTATACAATGTTACCTAAGTCAGGGATCCCCAGCGGGGCATGAACAAAGGTGTTTCTAAGAAACAGAAGCATACAGCTGAATATGACAGGCAAACTACTGATTAGTAATATATATATATATATATATATATATATATATATATATATATATATATATATATATATATAAATCAACCATAAACCAGACATAGACACCACCTGTTCATTTTGTTTTTATTCTCCATTTAGTTTTTTCTGTGGCAATTATGTAAGTATACTTTTATTTTATTAGAGCAGTTTCATAAATGATTTAACTGATCCGACGTGATTTATATCACCTTACATTTATATCTATCACTAGATCACTTATATCGATCACTAGATAGCAATGATTTGGAATGAAGTTCATTTGATCTTTTAAAAAAGTAGTTTTGAGGTAATCAAGCTATTTTTGTCTTTGATATAGTGTAGTGATAGGTATGCAGTGTTTGTCCAACACTGCATACCTTCATGTTGCCAGCCTAGACCTGACTAAGTGCAGCAACTACAAATCCTAACATTGTCCACACAGGCTTGTATGGTCACCACAAGGCACGGTGGGTGCATCAGTTCACCCACCTCTCTTCTTACGCTGATTCAATTAAATTTTATTTATATAACTGTCAAGGCTCGAACCAACAGGACCCAATTGCGGAAAACACACGCTAACTCCAAACGAGGGTGGGGGAACAGAAGGGTTTTAATTCCAGCACATGTCCTTCACACAAGTACACAAACCAAAGATGCTCCAACGGAGGATAAGAACAATGATGACCCGTGGGAATCCGGTCGGACCACGGCAAGGCCGGAACGAGGCACAGTGTCCAAGTACTCAGGGCGAAGCAACTCTGGGGGCACAGGAGTCTCTCTCTTGGGACGAATGTTCCCACACTGACCTCCACTGACTGAGCCCTCAAGTAGGACCCTAATTAGTTCAATTCGAGCCAGGTACATGGCCACAGCAGGACGTGGGAGGGAACCTCACAGTACCCCTCCCTCAACGAGCACCTCCTGGCGCTCTACCTGGCTTGTCAAGGTAGTCCTGGTAGAAGTCTCGCAGGAGGGTCTGGTCCAGAATGAGCCGACAGGACACCCATGACTGATGCTCCGGGCTGTACCCCTCCCAGTCCACGAGGTATTGCCAACCTCAGCCCCGCCGGTGGACATCCAGGATGCGCCGGACCGTGTAGGCCGGGGCCTGGACCGACTTCACCCGCGAGACATGGAAGGTTGGATGGACCTTGAGAGACGCCGGCAACTGTAGGCGAACGGCCACCGGGTTGACCATCCGGACCACCTCGAATGGACCCACGAAGCGGGGGGCCAGCTTCCGGGACTGTCTGCAAGGGGAGGTCCTTGGAAGACAGGCAGACCCTCTGGCCTGGCCGATTGGTAGGGGTTGGTCTCCTGCGGCGGTCTGCGGCTCTCCGGACCTGGGCAGAAGAACGAAGGAGGGATGCACGCACCTGTTTCCAGACCCGTTTACAATGGCGGATGTTGGCCTGGACCGACAGAACGCCGACCTCCTCCTCCTGGTGGTTGAACAGCGGCGGTTGGTATCCCAGAGAAGCCTTGAACGGTGACACCCCCGGAGCCGCCGACACCAGGGAGTTGTGGGCGTACTCCACCCAGGGCCACCAGGAACTCCAGGATGTAGGCTGACGGGCCGTCACACACCTGAACGTGTTCTCCAGGGTCTGGTTAGTGTGCTCAGCCTGGCCGTTGGCTTGGGGGTGGTAGCCAGAGGTGAGGCTTACCGACACGCCGAGAGCGGCGCATGAACGCCCGCCACACTCGGGAGGTGAATTAGGGCCCGCGATCCGACACAATGTCCCTTGGGATCCTGTGGATCCGGAACACGTGCTGGACCAGAAGAGTCCCCGTCTCTGTTGCCGAAGGCAGCCCGGGCAGTGGCACGAAGTGCGCTGCCTTGGAGAACCTATCCACGGTGGTCAGGACCACCGTTTGTCCCCCTGATGGCGGCAGCCCCGTGATGAAATCCACCGCAATGTGCGACCAAAGGGCGCCATGGAACAGGGAGTGGATTTAGGAGGCCTGCTGGAGGTTGATGTAAAGTTTTATCCCGAGAGCACACTGTGCAGGCGGCGATGAACTCCCCGCCATCGCAGGCCATGGATGGCCACCAGAACCGCTGGCGCAGCAGGCGCAGGGTGCAGCGAAGGCCGGGGTGGCATGCCAACCGGGACCCATGACCCCACTGGAGGACCTTGGAGCGGAACGACGTGGGCA
Organism: Lagocephalus sceleratus; assembly: GCA_911728415.1. NCBI lineage: Eukaryota > Metazoa > Chordata > Actinopteri > Tetraodontiformes > Tetraodontidae > Lagocephalus > Lagocephalus sceleratus. The sequence continues at coordinate 184,378 of CAJVRN010000016.1, forward strand.
CAGACAACGTGCTAGTTGGGGCTCCTTTGGGAACCGAGGCAGAGCGCAGGGCCGGGCGCACCCGCTCCTCAACCCCCTAGGTCGCAGAATCCACCATGCAGGAGGATGGTAGGATGGGATCCGGCACGAGGTTGGCCTAGTCTGGGGCAAACTGTCTGGAAAGAGAGTTGGGTTTCACATTCCTGGACCCTGGCCGGTAGGTCAGGGTAAAGTCAAATCGGCCAAGGAAGAGTGTCCATCGTGCTTGGCGGGAGCTCCTCCAGCCAGTGTCGCCACTCCTGGAGGGCCAGCACCAAGGCCAACAGTTCAAGATTGCCCACGTCGTAGTTGCGCTCTGGGCCCGTCAGGGGGTGGCTGAAGGCGGCACAAGGGTGCAGCTTCTAGTCTGCCGCACTCCGCTGTGACAGCATCGCCCCTACCCCAATGTCCAACGCGTCCATCTCCACCGTGAACTGGCGGATCGGGTCTGGCTGGGAAAGAACGGGGGCGGTGGGAAACAGTACCTTGAGCCTAGCGAAGGTGGCCTCAGCCTCCGGGGTCCACACAAACGGGTGTGCTGACGACGTGAGCCTTGTCGGGGGGTTGACCATATGGCTGAAGTCCCGAATGAAGCGGTGGTAGAAGTTCACAAAGCCCAGGAATCGTTGAAGCTGCTTCCAGGAGGTCGGGGTCGGCCACGGCCTGCACCTTGGCTTGGTCTGGTGACAGCTGCCCGGCTCCCACTACAAACACCAAAAAGGTCACCGACGGCACGTGGAAAGCACATTTCTTGGCCTTAACATACAACCTGTTCTCCAGCAAACGTCTCAGGAGCAGGCCCACATGTTGTATATGTTCCTCCTCCCTTTCCGAGAAGATGAGAATGTCGTCAAGGGAACTGGTTCAACATGTCGCGGAGTACATCATTGACCAATGCCCGGAACACTGCTGGGGCGTTGGTCAGGCCGAAGGGCATGACTAGATACTCGAAGTGTCGCAGGGGGGTATTGAAGGCCGTCTTCCATTCATCCCCCTGGCGGATTCGGTCCAAGTGGTATGCGTTCCTCAGGTCTAGCTTGGTAAAAATCCATGCCCGATGGAGGGGTGCGAAGGCAGAGTCTAGTAACGGGAGAGAGTACCTGTTCCTGGTGGTAATGTAGTTGAGTCCCCGGAAATCGATGCAGGGGCACAGCGATCCATCCTTCTTCTTAAGAAGGAGCCGGCCCCGACCGGGGACGATGACAGGCGGCCAATGACTCACTGATGTATCACTCCATCGCGTCACGCTCGGGTTTTGAGAGGCTATAGAGCCGGCTGGAGGGAAGTGTTGTGCCGGGATGGAGATCTATGGCGCAGTCGTATGGCCGATGAGGAGGGAGCGCGTTCATCCGCTGCTTAGAAAACACACTGCCGAGACAATGGTAGGCCTCGGGCACGCCAGAGAGATCAACAGGGGCAGGCGGGCTGGATGAGGACTGAGGCGATGGAGGAAAGGCAAAACGGAGGCAGTGGGGATGGCAGCCCGCGCTCCATCCCGTCACCGAACCCGTGGACCAGTCGATCTGAGGGTTGTGCTGGGCGAGCCAAGGGGAGCCGAGAATCGCAGTCACGGACGATGACGGGATAACAAAGAACCGAATCTGCTCGCGATGGTTCCCGGACACCAACAGGGTCACCGACGTGGTGCGGTGACTGACCGTCGCACGCATTCGCCCGTTAAGGTCGAGTATGGTTTTAGGCTCAGGAAACCTCTCAAGGGGCAGCCCCGCCTGCCGTGCCAGATTGGCATAGAGGAAGGAATCGTCCGCCCCCGAGTCGACCAAGAGCGCCAGTGGTAACTTCTCTCCTCCCCATAGGATTGACCCCAACAGGACGGCACGTGACGGAGACGGGCAGGACGAAACTGCGCCTGCCAGCACTCCCGCATGTGCTGATGAGCTCAGTCTTTTGGCCGCACAGGACAGGAGGCGATGTAGTGACTTGGCTGCCGACAGTAAGGGCAGGAGCAGGAGTCAAGGCGCTTACGCCGCTCCGCCGCAGTGAGGCGAGCCCTGCCCAGCTGCATGGGCTCCTGGTCCGAAGAGCATGCGGAGGGACCGGAGGCCGGGAACCCGGACGACAGGATACGAGTGACAAGTGACATGACAGTGACAATGACACATCATATCTGATTTTAATGTCTTCATTTAAAAAACACTGGCGAGTGTGCCATCTGGAGAGAAATTATTAGGGAAGAAGTCTCCAGTATAATTCACAACAGCATGTTGAGCACTTTTACCTACAGCAAAATAATACAGACTGGTTGTTTTATGGGAATTTTTCTTCATGCCCATTTATTATTCCAATCAGATATAAAGCAATGGTCTTCAACAATTGCTGTCTCAGAAAAAACTCTTTCACTTGCAATAGACCTTGAAGTCATTATCCATGACCTGTAGCATTTAAAAGTACCACTTACAAAGTAAAAGAGGAAGCACAATATGTTATACAGACTGTCCTGCCACAGAACATATATAAGGCATGTGTCAACTAAAAGATACAGATGAATGGTGCCTGCAGAGACAATAAGCTGCCAGAGTCTAAAGGTCTCCATTGCTGGGGTATTTTTATGAGGCACAGCCAACAGTGAGTTTATTGTATGACAGGCATTTCAAACAAAATGGAAAGACTAAGAACAAAGATCATTAATTCCAACCCAATGCCATGCAACGTCTTCTTGACATGGAATGTTGTTAAACTTTGTTTCCTGTGTGTGTGTTTGTGCGTGTGTGCATGCATGCATGTGTGTGTTCGTCCATCTGTCTGTCTGTTTGAATATCAATATCATACCAATACTGCACTCTTACTCTCTTAACTATATTCATTAAAGTTTATTGCATGCAATTATTTTAAATGAAGACTGTAATCAGAGCTTTGTTTAGATTGGTGCATAAGGGATGCTATTAAGCTAATCAAAAAAGTGGAATTAGGAGTGTGATTTGTGATTCAAAATCTGCAACAATAACAGAAGTGAGGTAGATTGCAAACTGTGTGCTCCAGTTGTGTCCAATGAGGGAAAAGAGAGTATGTTGTTCAATATGAGCAATTTAATAATACATCTAAGGACACACCATAATCCTGAAGTTTATGAAGGCTAACCTTGAGATTCTTTAATATCCTAGATTTTTATTGTCAATTTCTGCTATTGAGGATTTGCACTTACGTCACTTCCCCTCTGGGGCATGCTTGAATGGCAAAACAATCCTCACTCATCATTGCGGGATGTAGTAGTAGATACAACGACATTATGAAAAATTTGGAATAGAAATTAAGGATAATTGAGATCCACTTTGAATATGAACTACCAAAGAATAAGTGGTCCATGAACAATGATGTGGCCAGAAAAGAACATATCCTGACATTTATATGTACTTAATTTCAATCCTAGGAAAACACACAATGCCAAAGTGAAAGACCGAGCAAATGATCGTAGCTAACACAGCAATTCATTAATTGTACAATGTATGATGAAACAAACCAGAAAACTGATTTCATATGCATGGCATGACTTGGAGAGATGTGTTTGTATGCAGCAGCACTGATGTTCACAGGAAGACATGCAGACATTTAAGAAGTAGAACAAATAAATTCATGTTACATGACACAAGCAACATGTATATTTTATCCATATTTTGCTATTAAATGTAGGTGGTATTTAAGACAACGCTACCATTATTCTCCTTTCTGCCACACAATGGGTGTAACTGCAGTGATTTCTGCTTGCAGTGACATCACATGCATACCCACAGAGCATAGAGTTCAATTGAGATGTAATTTATCTGGCTCTATTACCAAAAAATAAAACTAGTAGTAGGAAAATAAAAGAGGAAGTCAAATGGGAACCTAGACGAGACAGACTCATATATCTGCAAAATACTTCCAGAGAGTAAGCCAAGTGTTGAGGAGTAAGCTCAACGGAAACATCAAAGTCTGGGCAATGATCTACGCCCTGCAAGTCATCAGATACCCTGCTGGTATAATAAACTGGAAGGAATAGATAGAAGCCACTGACATAAAGAAAAGCAACCTCCTCATAATGTATGGGGTTTCCACCACAAGTCCTGCACACTGAGACCATACACAAAGCAAAAAGATGGTGTCTGAGAATCAGTATGCTTCAAAACCACTTTGCAAGGTAAAATGGATATGATCAAAGAATACATTAGTAAAATGGCCCCTTGGAGACAAGGTGCTAAGTGATTACCTCAGGCCGAAGAAACCAGATGGGGAAGAACAGCTGGAAGTATGATGCCACTACATGACATGCACCACTGCTAAATTGAGGAAGTGGCTGAAATCAGGAAATCCTTGCAGTGGCTGGAAAAGGTTGCACTGAATGATAGCACAGAGGTCCACATCTTGGCACCACAAGAACAGGTTTTGAGCACAAGAGGGATAGAAGCCAGGATTTACCCATTTAAACAATCAAATACATAACAGCAATTTAGAACTGCTAGCCAGAATGAGAATGTGTTAAGCAAGTTTGAACTGAAAGGTCCATGTGCAACACACCTGTAAAGATAGTGGAGACTAACCATTCTGAGATCCTGTGGGATTTCCAGATGCAGAAAGACAGGTGATTAGCCGGGCATTGTGGTGGTGGACAAAGTGGACATAAAGGTTGCAATGATATATGTGGCAGTCCTGAGTGATGCAAAACTGGAAAACTGGAGAAATTCAGCGGTCTGAGAGAGCAGATGGGAGTGAAGTGGTAAGACAGCTATGCAGGACTCTCAGATTTAAGAGGCCACAATAAAATACATTTACAACATATTATGAAGGCTTTAAACTCATTACGATATGAGTCTTTTTCGCCATGGTGCTTTGAATTCTCTTGCAGATTTTTGCTACTGTAAAATTTAACAACATATTTGCAATAAGTTCTTGTAATATTCCACACAAACAGTGCTGAAGATTAACTTCTGTGTAATCTGCATAATTCAGCATCACTTGCAATATACACATGTCTCACTTGCTGGGGAATATGATAATGTGGATTGGTACCCTGCCACAATAATAGACAGATTCAGATATACAGCACTGTTCATTTACTGCATTTTAAGACTTGGAAGAGAGAAAGTGATTTTTTTCCTTGTATACCCTGAACATAAAACCAACAGATTTTAAAATATCCAACTAAAGCTGAAAGTGTCATTTTTTTCCCAAAAAATGTCAACAATCTGTTCAGCTCCAGAATTGAACTTCAGTTAACTTCAGGTAAGTGTTTCTGTACAGGTCCATCCCTGTTAGTATATTACAACAATATACAGCAGAATAGCTATTAGTAGACCCCATTAAATGCAGTATGTTGAGACTGAAAGAGATTATTATTATTATTAAGTAGAGCTGTTCTGGAATTCATTACAATTTTACTATTTAATTCAATATAAAGGTCAAGCTGTTTGTGACAGGATATTGAAATCCACTGCAATATAAAAGGATATTTAAATGAATATGAAAGATCCTGGGTCTGTTTAGGGATCACGTCACATGGTTCCGGTATGTATGTAGGAGTGGAAATGGTGTGAAGATGCAGGCTGTTTTGAAATGGAGGGACATGTTTCATTCACATAGCACTGAAAATAGGTACCAGTAATTGTTAAGAACATTAAATCTTTGCAGAAAATTGAATTTCTTGGTTCTTGAAACACCTGTTGTCTGAATGATGAATGATGCACATATCATACATTCACATATATTCACATATTTATATACGCACATATACACATTTGCGTCTGTATGTATGTATGTATTGAGTAGCTTTATAGAGATTAGATTGAGGTGAGATGAGATTGGGATACTCGGTTCAAAATCTACTGTTGCTCACCTGAATTACAAACCTTATAATATAACATATAGATAGATAGATAGATAGATAGATAGATAGATAGATAGATAGATAGATAGATAGATTCAACACTTCTCATAAAAAAGAAGAGAAACTTCTTAAAATCATGTAATGGCTCAGTGTTTTTAATTGAGTCAATGGCTGAATACAGTATATAACATAAACAACTGCAAAAAAATATGTAGAATCTCCAGTTATGAGTAAGGCATATCAAGCCTGCCTTGTATCAACAGAAATTAAAATGAATATAATTCTTTGTAATGTTCATGAAAATACAATAATCAATAAAATATTGAATGCTAAATTTCAATAATGTTCACTTTTTTTCTATTATTCTTTTTTTTGACAACAGGAGTGGCTAAATAATGTTTGATTTCATTGATTTATTACTATCTACCTGTGTATTAAGTTTTGACTCTGTCTATGTCATCCTTTCATCTGGTATGCCACTAGTTAAATCATTATCGCTCAGTCCAGTCACAGTGTCACATTGTAATCATAAACCAATTTATATTTTAATGAGTATGACATTAGATGGAAGTGTTGAATGGCCTCTGCTAAACGATGCTCAGCAGAGGAAGGGAGGGAAGTTTTGAGCCCTATTGAAGAAGGTAGGGGACCAGCTGAGTATGATTTGTGGTAATTGGGAGAGCATTCTGCTTGAATGCACATACACAGCCCATTCAGTCACATGTTTCAGTGCATTCCATCCAAAAAATGTGCAAAAATACATAATTAAATTTATTGCTTTTCACCACACAAAGTGAGTGCAATTGATCCTAACCAAAGAGCTTCCATCTCTCATAAATATGACACTCAGTAAAACAGCACCAAATTATTTTTGTTCTTTGAGCTTGGCAACATTTGCATAATAAGCTCTACTTCCCTGGTGAACTGGAAAGGTTTCCTGCAAAAACACTACAGCAGTAAACTAGAAGCTTATATAAAAGTCATGATTCACTGACAAAGGCACTGGACAAAAAAAAATGGAAAGAATATTGTTTTAAAACATCTGAAAATCAAGATAGGTCAGAGTATGTAGTGTGATTAAAGTTGATTTTCATCCCTCAAGCAATAACTGTTTTCAATCCCATCCACTCCTCATTGGGATCTGATTTGTAAGTGACAAAGTGAATGGAAAATATATTGTATTTTCCAGACTATAGGGCACATTGTGAGCCGAATGATCCGGTGCAGTTTATGTATGGATACATTCTGGTTGTGCTTAGTGACGTCAAATCAATTTTAAAATCTTTCAAAATGTTTTAATACGACTTTGATAAACTACGAATAAATCAAGTGCACCGCCTATAGGAGCATTAGTCGGTGTGGGTGTGTGTATATGGACCCCAAAATAAAGTGTAAGTTATCTGACTGTTTTGGTTTGCTTAATGTGCCTTATAATCCGGTGCAGCTTATGTATGGGAAAAAAACCCATTCAGACCCGTTTTTTGGCAGTGCACCTTATAACCTGATATGCTTTATGGTCCGGAAAATATGGTATATGGATATAGATTACAAAAACATTTGCAAACGAGTTTAGAATAATTTAAACACATTTAAAACCATTTTTTAAACCATGTAAAAAAATTAAAGAATGATTTCATGTTTATAGGTTATTTTGATTTTCAATTTTCAAATGTACCCTGTGACACAGGTCAGTGTTGGGAAAAGGGTAAAGATGAAAGATATAGCTGAAAGATATTGATAGCATCATGTGCTTGAATAAAAACCATAAACCTGCCATTTAATTCCAACACATTAGTATATTTTATGTTAATGTCCCCATTGCTTTACCAATATTACATTGCTTCATGATATTTCATCCCAAATGCCTCAGAGTCACATCACTTCACATTTTTGACACATGGGTTTGAATTTCATTTCTCTGTGCCAGACAGCCTTTCTGACACCATCAGAAATGTCAATCTCGCCCACTCGGCCAATGACAGCAAACATGTTGCAACTGAAATGGATCTATTTATTAAAGTCTGGAAATACATTACAGCAGAACTAACATCAATCAAATTAAATGTTTAAAGACAAATACCATGAGACATTGGCTTACCTAGTTTTAACTTAAACTTATTAACAGATATAACTTTATATTTACACCTTTGATTTAGTTTAAAGAATGATAATATTGTCCCCAGGTCATGGATTTTTAATAATGAGCTCCTATCAATTTTTAATAATGAGCTCATATCAAATACAAAATCTCTGAACTATTATACAAGCCATGAACTAGGGAATTCAGATATAAACTGGTGTTTATAGGAATATGATATTGTCAAGGACCAGACGAGAACCCAGGTGCAACACCAGAATTCAGTTTAACACCGCTTTATTGTCATGGTTGTACAGGGAGACAGCACTGGACCCACGGGGAAGCGGGGTCCGGGTGAGTCCGTCTGCAGGTGATGTCAGGGACAGAAGGCAGTCAAGTCTATCGGGGAGCAGGCAGGGTAGAATTGAATTGAATACACTGTGTCATTATGTGGAGGTTATTAAAAGAAACTCTAATGAGCAACAACACCCTTTGCTTTTTTACCTCATCTCTGTTACTTTAATACCATTAGACCTTGTTCTTGCCTGAAAACACTCTTCATAGTTGTTACTCATCAAATTTCTTCTGGCTAAAAGAGCTAATTTTTATACTCTTGCTAAACATTGTTGCATTGTATTTCATAGATAATAATAGAAGGTGACTCTCAATACATTTGCTGTCACCTGCATAGTGTTTTAGGAAGAGATGTGTATGTTAGAGGTTTAATAGTGCAGCCACAACCACAGATTTCAATGTTTGAAAACACCAAGTCAGCTGTTAATTCAATAAAATATTATTTCCCCTCTCTTTTATTTAATAGGAATGTATAAACAACCAAATTTCCAGCAATTTATTATCTAACAAGGAACTCGATGAGAGTAAATAGGATAATTGTCCATATTCTTCCTTATTGGACTGTATTGTTTTTACCTTTCTTTCCACATAGACTTGAACAATCAGAACAAAAAAGTTATGAATATCCCATCACTTATCAAATTGTGTTTCATCTGTGTTACCTTGGGCAAGGCTTTGAAGGAAATCTGTTATATATTATGCTTCAGGAAAATGGGGTGGGTCCTGAGGATGATTACTGTAAGCACAGATAAGAAAATACTAATCAACCGTAGAGCACATATATTAATTACTTACTGTTTTACATTAATTACCATGTCAGGGTGCAAAAAATAGCTTTTGGGTCTGATATAAATGTTTGTCTTAAACGGGCCAATGAGATTTCTCTGTGTCATGATCATCAAGGTTAAGCTGTTCATCACAACTGACTGCACTCAGTTATTTGTACTTCAGGCTGTACACACAGTGTAATGCATTTTACTTGCTCCCTTTCCAACTCTTGTTTTTCCACTCACACATGTATGCAGGGTCTATACACATAGTGATGCAGCCCAAGCAAGCATAGATGGAGAACTACAGTGGGCAGAAAGAGGAGTAAATAATTAACCATAAAATAATTTAAGAATATACATGTTACTTGCATATGTATCATGCAGAGCAGTAATTCTGACCAGTAATTGCAGGGCCAGACTTGGAGCACTAATTAGAAATTTCCTCAAAAATGCCTGAAATGCATTGACAACCTTGCACAAGTTCCATTGTTCGGTGTTGCCGAATGTTCACCCCTGATGCCTGAATTTAAATACAATTATAATTATTATATATTTATATATGTAGATTTTTGAAGTGGAATTGTTGACTTGAATAGCATAGGTAATAGGCATGTGATACAACTTAGCAAGAAGTATTAATAGACAAGACAGTAATGGAAGAAATTCCAGGCATGATCCGACATTCATGGGATCAAATACACTATCTTCTAATCAGCCATTTTAAGTGCTACAGTCCTGAATTAGAGTCGCTTATGCCATCAGAAGGGGTGACCCATGCTAGTTGTTTCTCCTTAAAGCCTTTTTTCCTGCTAATATTCAGCAGAGAATTTATTGTGAAAACTGTCTGAAATCATTGTTATTTTCATCATCATTTTGTCTTCATGTGAAGAGCAAACATAAATAATGAAACTATAATCAATTTGTCTAAGGGTGTTAAAGCTGGTGGTGTGAAATATGTCACTGACCTTGTTTTCTTTCTCTTGTTCCATCTCTTTTTCCACACTGTCACTCCTTTGCATGTTCACATCTGGAAGGTAAGCACTTTCTATTTCTCTGGCTCAAACATTTTACATGCACTTTATATTTGACATAAATTTACATTTATTCAGAACATTTATTCCTTTCATCTACTTTTCAGTAATTTGACTCTTGCAGCTAATTCTCTGCAAAAAACAAAACAAAATAAAAAAAAAACACCGCTTGTTTACAGGAAACTTGTATATTGCACGGAGCAACATAACAAAAACATAAGCACTGTTTGCTGACTTGCAGGGTTTTTAAGATATCAAAGCTATCATTTTTTCCCCAGAGAAATTTTGCTTGGCTGGAGAATGGTATTTTTCTGAATTGTTTTCTATTTTTAGGTTGTTGCAGAAGAAATGTAACAAACTCATCTATATAAAAGTGATTTTAAACAAAAGAAAAACAAATGCAAAATTGGTTTGAAAGCATGAAAGAATGTCATTTATGGGTTGCAAGTGTTAAGCCTGGGGGTCAGCTGCTGTCAATTATTTATTTTTGTGGACTCTATCGATTGGGATCAGCTGAACACAATCTAGATAGGCATGTGATGAGAAAAAAACCCTCTTCACTGCTTCAAGGACCCATTTGTGAAAATATGCTCTTTACTGACCTTCTGATCATATCCAGTGATTGTGAAACACATTTTCCTCTATATTACAAACCTTTGAATTGTTTGAATTTTTTTCTGAACAAACAATTTTTTTGTGTTTTTTTTTGTAAAGCCCCCCCCTTTCCGCTTGGGGTGCAAATGAAAGTCCTAATTGGAATAGTTGCAAATTCAAAGTGCTTGATTTCACAAGATGTTTGTACATGAGACTGAGATGTCACTGAATTAATCCATCAAAGGAGTGGCACAACACTCTTGTAACTTGGATTATGTTAGTTTGTATGGATCAGACTATGATGCTTTTGATTTCGACCTTAACCTTTTTTTGGACTCCCCCACCACCCCGCTCCCAAGCTTGTTTATTGCATTTTCAGCAATGTCTTTGATTTTCACTAGGCAGCGATGAAACACATCAGCTGCCACTGTACTGTCTAGTTGGTTTTGTCACATATGAGACATCAGCTTTGTTTGGTGCAACCGCTCTGCTCAGACAAGTGTGCAAGCACTGTCCTCCTACTCAGTGGTTTAATCGCACACTCTCAACAGTAGCCATTTCTACACATGCACTGGAGCCTATACCAAAGACTTTAATGTGATCAGGCTCCATCATGGTTTGTGTCATGAACCAGGTGAGAACTCATGAGCGACACCAGAGTCCAGTTTAACATCGTTTTATTAGCAGGGTTGTACAGGGGCAGACGGCAGTCAGGTTTACCAGGAACAGAGGCCAATGGGAGCTCAGGGACAGGCAGGGTCGGTAACAGGCAGACAGGCAGGCAGGAAATCATGGGAACGTCATGTGAATCACAGCGGACAATCTGGCAGGGGCAAAACTGGCCATGGTACAAATAGACCACCTGATTGGCCTGATTGGACATAGGTACGCAGCGCCGTGGCAGATCCGAGGGTGGGGCTGCTCGCAGCTGTGACAGAGTCCCCCCTCAAGGGACGGCTCCCAACGTCCCCACAGAACCCTCACGGGGAGGGTGATTGGGGGGGTCTGAACTCCTGGGACCCAGATGATTCTAGGTCACTGCCCCCATTCTCTGCTCCCACATCCTGCTCGGCCCTCTGCGCTCTGGAGCGGCCTGTTCTCCTGCTCCGGGTGGTCAGGGTGTTGGGCATGGAAATCCCGTATTAGCCCCTTGTCGAGGATGTGTTGGGACGGTACCCAAGACCTCTCCTCTGGGCCGTAACCCTCCCAGTTTACAAGGTACTGGAGGCCCCTGCCGCGGGGTCGGGAGCGCAGGAGACGACGGACTGTGTAGGCAGGACCCCCATCCACAAGCTGCGGAGGTGGAGGGGCTGGGCAATCCGGGACCAGGGGGCTCTTGTGAGCATGATCCTGGAGACATGAAATGGGGGGTGAACACGCATAGACCGAGGAAGTCCGAGCCTCACCGCTGCCGGGCCGATGATCCTCCGGATGGTGAATGGACCCACGAACCGTGGAGCCAACCAAGACTCCACGCGAAGTGCCAGACCCACCCTTTACCTGGGAGCCAGCGTACGGTGTCGATTGGCCGCCGCCTCGTACTGGGTGCCCGCCCGAAGGAGGTTGGCCCGAGCCTGGCCCCATGGCCGTCTGCAGCGGTGAACAAAGGCTGCCGCTGAGGGGCAGGACACTTCGGCCCCCAGTGCCGGAAACGGGGGGGGGGGGTTGGTAGCCATATACTACCTGGAATGGCGACATTCCTGTCGCAGAGCAGACCAGAGAGTTATGGCCATATTTCACCCAGCCCAGAAAGGATGCCCATGTGGCCGGATCCCGTGCTGCCATGCACCGAAGGGCCGTCTCCATATCCTGGTTGGTTTGCTCCGTCTGTCCGCTGGACTGCGGATGGAACCCTGATGACAAGCTGGTTGAGCCGGTTGCTGGGACAGGCATTTAGTCCTGGCTGGTTGGCCGCTGCCCGCCGGGTACTTAGGCTTAGGCTTCCTCCCACAGACCAAAGACATGCACAATTGAGGATTCGGTTAATTGGAGGCTCTAATTAGAGACTCTCTGTGTTTGCCCTGCGACTGACTGGCATCTAGTCCAGGGTGTACCCCACCTTTGCCCAATGTCCTGGGATAGGCTCCAGTTCCTCTGTGGAGGAATAAGCAGGAGAAAATGATGGATGGATGTCTTGAATTGTTGTTTTCTGCATAAATACTGTAAAATGCAAGTAATCTCCAACCAAAATACTTGATTAATGTACCTTCTGCTGTATAAAAAACAAAACTGTGATACTAGCAGCAGAAATGACATTCTGCAATTAATTAGTACACAAAACTACCCTATTATCTATTCTCATTATTATATACTTCTGTTCATTGTGTCATTGATTCCCCCCTGCTTCGCTTCAGTGTCCTACTCCTACAATGATCAAATAGTTAGAGGGCGGACAACCACAGGTTATTTTCCAGCCCACCAGTCTATTGTGATTATCCACAGACCTGAGAAGAGCCTGATTCACACCTGCTCGTGGGCTGCTTAACTACAATGTGGATGGATCTGCTGAAATTGTTAACTTCTAAAGTCATTGTAAATCCCTACTTTTCATCCTCCCATAATCTTTGTTTCTTTGTATGTTGATGCCCTTCCATCAGTAGTTTCTTGAAAATAGCTTGTTAAATGAGCTCTCCAGAGCATTATCCGTATTAAAAACAGAAGTCAAATTCTATTCTATGGTGAAATGTTTTAGTCAGGCCCTTAAGAGATTTGACAATTGAGATTATTAAAGGAAAAAAAAGAACAATTCCATGAATGAACTTATTCAGCTTTTACAATCACAATTTTAATGTGGGCTGTAATTAGACACATGACCATGTTTGAGACTGAGAAGAGACAGCAACTTTTGGCATTTCCGGTCATTAATACACACATTGCCTGTCACTACTATAGCAAAGATTGGTCCATGGAGAAAGATGTTATTTTATTAGGAGAGCAGCTGAAGTAGTGCAGTTACTTTTTATCTTTGAATATCTACACCTTGTACTCCAAGAAACACAATATCTCATTCTATTATAGAACTCAAAATACTACCCATTATCCTTCACATTTATGACTTTAGAAATCCTCTTAAGGTTTTATGTTCTCTGATATAATATAATGTGTATAAGTCCTGGATAGCACTTTGTCTCCAAATAAGCCATGTGATGGGTAAAAAAAGAAGGTGTTTTGGATGACAATGGGACCACTGAAATGAAATTCAATGCATTATTTGATAATGTCATACATTGTTCTGGAAGTGAGCTTCCATAATAAACAGAATTGGGTGGCATCCTGAGACAGCAGCTGAAGACACTACAAGGTGTAATTCAGACCAACCATGCTTCATTTTTTATCTTTCTAATGGCACGGACACTGGATACGTTATTGAAAAACTGGAAAATCATCATTTCCAAATGTTTACTTTTGCACAAATAGAATAATCACTACAAAAAATAGTTAATCGGAACATTTGTGTGATGTGATGACAGTCATCCTCTATTTTAATTATAACAATTGATCTCTTAACAAACAAAAGGTTATTCCTGCAGCACATAGGATCCTTTATTTAACAAGATGAAAAGAGACTTAATCAGGACATTTTTTCCAAACAGAGAACTTGTTGGGAGGCTCTTTACCCTAGTAAATACTCTACATTAATTACAATTACCGTAAATTCCGGACTATAGAGCGCACCTGATTACAAGCCGCACGCTCTAATTTTAGAAAGAAAATCAATTTTGTACTTGTATAAGCCGCACCGGATTTTAAGCCGCAGGTTTCCCACGTTGTATGAGATATTTACAAATAAAGATATTACACGTGAGCATTTTTTAACGTTTGATTTAATCCGTATGATAAAAAACAAATACGGTACATATTATGAATGCTTTTTTTTCAAACTACCTGTAACACATTTAAATATACGTATGTGTCGATAACACAAATAATCGATAACAAATAACGCTGCATATACCTGTACTTTTAATTGAACAACGCACAGAACATTGCAGCCGACCAGGAAAAGTCATTAAACACTTTCTTCTTCCTCCTGCGCACTAAAACCCTCAAAGTCCTCTTCCTCGGTGTCTGAATGGAACAGCTTCAGGATGCTGTCACTGACTTCAGTCTCATCCTTGTCGCTCTCACTTGAGCACTCGCGGTCCTCTTCATCCCGCAGCAGCCCAGCCTTCCGAAACCCGCCGGTGATGCTGGATGTTTTCACACGGCTCCATGCGTCGAGAACCCACTGGCAGACATCAGTGAAAGATGCCCTTCGCATGCGGCCAGTTTTGGTGAAGGATTTCTCGCCGCTGGTCATCCACGTCTCCCACTCACTGCGCAGTGCCACTTTAAATGCACGGTTCACACTGATGTCCAGTGGTTGCAAATACTTGGTGGTGCCCCCAGGAATCACAGCTGCAATTGAGTTTGTCCTCTTGATGGCAGCTTTTACAGAATCTGTAATATGGGCCCTCATGCTGTCCATCACGAGCAGTGCTTTTTTTTGATGAAAAAATCCCCCCGGACGCTTGCCATAGCACTCCGTAAGCCATTCCTTCATTATGCTTTCTTCCATCCAGCCTTTCTTATTAACTTTCACCACGATTTCTTTTGGGATTTCTTCCTTCGGCATTGTCAGCCGCTTAAAAATCACCATGGGTGGAAGCTTTAGTCCGGATGCTGTGCAGCTCAGAACACAGGTGAAGTGCGTCCTCTCGTGACCCGTGGTTTTTACAGTGATGGACGAGTCACCTTTCTTATTAACAGTCCGGGTGAGAGGCATGTCATACGTCAAAGGTACTTCATCCATGTTTATAATTTCATTTGGCCCGATGGAATGCTCCGCTATCTTTGTTTGGGTGAAAGTACGGAAGAGAGCGAGTTTTTCCTCGTAGTTGGGAGGGAGCTGCTGACACAGCGTCGTGCGCGCCCGGACCGACAGGCCTTTTTTCGTTTCATAAATCTGAAACACCACGATGGCCCACCTCTGAAATCTTGGATTTTCATGTCAGTGGCTATTTCTTTAGCCTTCAGCCTGATCTGCACGGTGGAAACACCGCGGCATCCCGCTCGCTGTGTGTTCACCTAGTCTTCAAGACAGTTTTCAAGCTCCGGCCACCTGCTGTGATTACCTCTGAAAGCTTTGGTCGTCTTTTTGCACAGAGTCAGTTCCTCACGCTGTTGTCTCCACCGTCTCACCATCGACTCATTTATCCCAAAATGACGTGCAGCAGCTCGATTTCCGTTTTCAATCGCCAGATGGATTGCCTTTAACTTAAAAGCGGCATCGTATGCTTTTCTTCGAGTATCCATGTTGAGGGTTAGTATAAATGACTGATTTACAAGACTGTAAATAAATGTGAAAGTGAGAATTATGTATCGCACAATTTCATTGGACCTCTGTGAATACTCATCAATTTTATTGGTCTGTTTTTCGCGCCATGAAAAAAAACATGTATTAGCCGCACTGTATTATAGGCCGCAGTGTTCAAACGGGGGGAAAAAAGTAGCGGCTTATAGTCCGGAATTTACGGTATGACATCTAGGAAAGCACTTTTAGAGAAAAAAGAAGGCTTCATTAGATAGATGTGAGAATAAGCCAAAAATATATTCATATATATCTTTATTGTAATTTATGAAAGAGGTATTTAAAAAAGAAAATGATTTAGTAAAACCTGATTGAGTCGAATGAAAGTCAAATTAAATTAACTCATAGTTAAATCATAATTCAGTCTGTCCTAGGGTCAAGTCCTTGACTAAATGTGTGCCTGTGTCATATGACACATTGCAAGAGTCCAAGCTTGATGCATGGGATCGTATGAGCTCATATCACATTGGGAAAACAACTATTCATCATTACAAATGACTGACCTTTATCTAACAACAGTTTAATGCTCATTTTCACAAAGTCAACAAGAAAATATATACCCAGTGAAACACAAATATATAGCAACAATTCTGTTGGAGAACCCTTCCAAAGGTTTAGCAGTGAGTCTAGCCCTGACTGAAATGGTGGGATGTATGGGCCCAAATGCAACACACTTGAAAACAGGAGTGGAGACAGTAATGACCTTTATTCAGGCTAGCAGGGCAATCAACCTGACTAAATGAACGGATAAAGACAACTAAGTTGCCTCTCCAGAGAACTAACAGGGAAGCACTGAGGGTGGAGAATGAGCAGGCAGGTTGGCAAAAGTTGTTACCAGGGCTGAGGCAAGTCTAATCGGGCAGGGTCAAGGCCGGGAAGTCATTTCGAGAAATAGCGCTGGAGCAGGGGTCGCTAACCCAGTGCCCACGGGCACCGCATCGCCCGCAGTGACCATATCAGTCTCCCGCAGGCCAGTTCTAAAATTAGACCTAATCACGAACTATCACTGTCTAAAATTTGATTAAATTGTGTTGCCATTCTTTTTGAATTGCATTTACAGTGATGTAAATTAAAAACAAAAAGTATAAAAAATATATAAAAACCTATAAATCATAAAGTAGCAGAGTCCGCTAATATGAGAACTCTGACGTAGTACGGGTCAAAGGTCAGTCTAGTGCGCATGACAAACTCAGCCTTGGTCTGGAGCAGTGCGAAGATGAGGAGACGAAAGCGGTTTTTACCCACATAAACATGGTGGAAAAAAGGAAGAAAACGTATTATTGTCACAGTGAATGGGAGGAAGAATTCTTTTTTACTAATGTGAAAGAAAACTGTGTGAGTCTCATTTGCGGTGCGACTGTGGCGATGACAAACAACGTGGAGAGACACTTCAGCACTTGTCACAAAAGCTACCATGCTAACTACCCACCTGGCAGCGCACTACGGACAGAAAAGGTTTATTTTAAAATGAATTGTTTTTTGTTAAATCCTACATAATTGATCATTTGTACAAACATAGCGCAGAGTTCATGATTTGATAAAAACTGATAGCGTCTTGAAAAATTGGACGTGACTTCCTGCAAAATGTTGTGGAAGTTATCATTTGAAAATGAAACAATTGGAAAGGTAAATAAGACATAAAATATTGCATATTGAAGTTTTTGTTTCCTACCTTGTTGAATCATTCTGAATAATTATTGATGAATTATTAATCATTAACAATCAGTGTCTTCACGTAGAATGTCATTAATATAAAATTAAAGGTGAACTGTTCAACGTTGTTCTTTCAGAAGTGTGTTATTAAAGTGGTAGCCCTTTGCATTACTCAGTGCCCTTGAAGTAGCTCTCAGGTTCAAAAAGGTTGGCGACCCCTGTTTAGGGGGTTTTGGCACACATGCCTCACAATCTGGCAGAGAACAAAGGGAGAGGGAGGCCTATATAGAGTGGGGACAGGTGCAGGTGATTGAGACTGATTGGCAGAGGGAGCGAGTGATGCATTCAGGGTGACTCCGAGAACCCAGCGATGAAAACAGCGACCCATGACACTGACTGGAATCTATCACTCCAGGGGTTAACACAGCAGGATCAGCTCCTTTTTAAGTTAACAAGAAAAAGACTTGTGTATTTTATTGTTTTAATGATGCAACTCTGACTAGAAATGTCTGCACTGTTGAAAGGTGTCTGCTCACTCTTTGATGATTTCTCCGGGAATTAATCACACTTAAAGAGGTATTAGTTAAGAGTTTTAGACCAGGAGTCTTATGGTCAATGGAACTCTAATTACATTTTTGTAAAGATTTAAAAGATCTTAAATTTTACATGTATATCATTGTCACTGGGAAGCATGCCACTGGAAATGGCTTTATATTTACCTCCGCCAAGGAGCTTATGTTTTTGCCAGCGTCTGTCTGTCTGTCTGTCTGTCTGTATGTTAGCAACATAACTCAAAAGGTTATGGACCGATTTTGATAAAATTTTCAGGATTTGTTGGAAATGTGAAAAGGAAGAACTGCTTTCATTTTGGGGGTGATCCACAAGAAATACTGGATTCTGGATCACTTTGAAATTTTCGTTAACATTGTGGTAAATGGGGCCAAAAATTTTGTTTCTCAATATCTCGGTTAATTATTGACCAAACCCCATGAAGGATGGACAATGGACTCAAGGATGGACAATGGGATCCTCTATCATATTCCAAAGGCTGATCTGGATCTGATCCAGAAGACAGATTTTATTGCAATTTATATAAACTTGGCGGAGGTCTGCGCTCTCCGAGTGCTTTCTAGTTCTGTATATATCACTCTCTCACAATCAAGCTTACCTAGGCTTTGAAACAATGCATTTTTTTTGGCAAGATTGGAAGAAAGACAATAGTTGCTCACTTAACTGCTGACAGAAGGGATTATTGTGAGTTGTTACTCACAATCATGCGAGTAACAACTCGCATGATTGTGAGTTATCACTGTTCTGTGGAGCAGAACAGTGATATGTGACTCTTTGCAACATGAATCATTTACAGGAATTCTGTGCTGCACTTTTAAAATCCCCATCATGCCATCCTTTATCTTGAAGTAAGAACAATGCATGGATGTGAACACATATTCAGGCAAAGAATGAATTTAAGTTCATTTTTCTCACCTAGCAATTCATTTGTCTTCCTGGCAGCCTGAGGAGCAGTACCTACCTCCCAGGACTCTGATTAAACAGGAGAGAATTAATAACAGGTGTCTATTGAAAGAAATAGTTCCTGGTGTAGAAAGAGCTGTTAATAAGATACAATCTGCAATTACAGCAAAAGCAGGAGTGGGCTGTTCCCCCATGCTTATTTAACAGCTTCTCAATCTTGTATTTAAAATGGCATGTGGTTCTTCTGTAATATGTTTGATAAAAAAAAAAAAAAAACACTTATGAAGAGATTGTTAACAATGAACAAAGTTATGGGGATTGATCTTTCGCCATAAGCTGTCGCATAAGAGAATCACTGCAAGTTGCTATAAATCTATATAAAATTTATGGTAAATGCCAGAACATGGTCTTTTCATGCATCTGAAATGGAAGAGATAAAAAATAATGCATGCTGGAACACACTGGAAGCCAGGGTCACAAATTCATAAGAATCTTTGATTACCTCTAATGCGGTCATAGGTAATGGTGACCTGTCTCTAAGGAGCTGAGCCTGAGCTAAATTATATTTCAAATCCATTAAACCTTACCACACATTCATGATTTGCTGCCATCGACCAGCACCCAGGGCAGTGTGTAATTGAATTTCAAACCTGCAGCCAAGAAGCACACAGGCCCACAAGCTAAGTCCTCCATATGAGGTTGAATACTGTTGTGCACAAAGTCATGATTTTTCGGCACCTATCAAATCTTGTAATGGACTGTTCTCTACTGTGGTGCAGAATAAACCCATTTGATGAAACTTCATTTTTGTAGGAAAAATTTGATTTCCCTGACCACCAGCCATCAACTACGTATAAAATTGCTACATATAATAAGTAGCAATCTGACTTGGGCTGCAGAGGAAAGTAAGGAAATTGGAAGATGTGATTAATTAGACAGACATGAAATTTTACTTTCACACTTTCATAAATCTGATACATTTGCTACAAAGGTTAACACCAGCAGAGCTTTGAGCTTTGGCACCCATACATATTTACTTCAGCATTAATTCAATAGCTTTAATTCAGCCTGGTGACAGCCAGACTGAGAGGTAACCTTGATGTGTGTAATTGCTTACAGTGGGTTGAACTCTCTGGGAGATTCTGGGCTTTAATAGGAGATTGTATGCTAAGGAGAATGTATTGGACAGCCCTTCCTTTTTGTTGCCGTCCCTTCTATTTCAAGTCCTTCCTCACCACAGAGGAAACCACATTTAATGTCAAATCACTTGTGAGACCAATTTACCAATTAGGCTGATTGCACACTATAAATAAACATATTTATCAATATAAATATACTCAATATACTGTCTCCATATTTCAGTTTGACAATTTGAGAACATAGACTAGCATTAACTTGTTAGGATTCACGTGGTGGACACTCAAGAATTCTTGTTGTGACCCCTTGGCAACAGATAAGTGAGAGCAATCTTAGTGAATCTCATGAATTAGTTTAAAAGTATAGGTAAGACAATAATGTTAAGTTACTCAATAAGCGTCATATGTTTGGAAATCTGACCGTCATGAAGTCAGTGCCTCACCTCAATAAACCTCACTGGTGATTAATATCTATTAATCCAAAGCTTGATCTCAGTGAGCAACTGGACTTGGTTAGGTTCTTGAAAATGTTTTGGCTCTTAATCCAAAAGCCTCCTTCAGTTCTGAAATAACTGGAACCAGAGCTTCAAAATATAAGCCCTTGTGGACCATTATCATGCATGATCTTGGTGACCAACTGAAAGTCGACACGGTCATTGACCTAGTTTCACTGCTTATGAATTCACCGCCCAAAAAATAATACAATTACTTTAAAATGTTTCCTTGTGGTGGCTGAACTGCTGATAGACAACTGGTGACCAGGGGGAGGGTGAATGTAATTAAAGAACCTTCACAAAGCATTATTTAATTAAGCAACCACCCAAAGATTATATACACAGACAAAAGGACTAACTTATAAGTATCAGTTGGATTGAATCCAAATATCAATTTTCAGATTGGAAATGCTATCAGTTGTGAAAGGTGGCAACACTAATCACTTTAACCATCTATTTAATTTTAGATGGAATTTAGCACCATGATTTGCCATAGTTTTCTCTTCCAATCCAGTTCATTAGGGACCCTAAATTACTAATAGGGTTGGATGCCTGTGGAAACACTGTTTGTGAGAGTGTACGCATGTGTCTGCATGAAAACAGGTTGTCATGACAAAGATATATTCTTGCCTCTAACCCAATGACTTCTGGCATAGATTCAAGTATGCCTGAACAGAAAATGGATGGATCTGTCAGGGCTGTAAAAGTGAACCCAGGTGCAAAAAGGGGAAGCAAGGCAGAGGTACAGAGTCCAGTAAGACAAGTACTTTAATCCAAATGGAGGTGATGGGTCACACACAAGAAGCTGCTTTTAAGGAGAAGGCAGAAAAATCCAAAATCCAAAGTAAACCAGTCTTACACAAGGAGCAAACAGAAGATAACTCAAGACTCAAGAGAGCTTAGCACACAGGAGGTAACAAGGATAATCTGGCAAAGAAGCTCCAGTGGGGTGGAACTATATACACAAGGAAACACAAAGGTGAAAAAAATTGGTATTTAACTTGTCTTGACTCATCTTCTCCCGTTTTATCCGGGTCTGGGTTTCGGGGGCAGAAGCTTCAGGAGGGAGGCCCAGACAGCCCTCTCCCCGGCCTCTTTCATATGGGGGGACCGGATGCTGCTCCCAAGCCAGGCAAGAGATGTAATCCCTCCACCTAGTCCTGGGCCACCCACAGGGCCTCCTACCGGTGGGACATATCCGGAACACCTCTAAAGGGAGGCGTCCGAAAGGCCTGCTGGCCATATGCTCGATCCACCCCAACTGACTTCTCTCGATGTGGAGAAGCAGTGGCTCCACTCTGAGCTCCTCCCAGATGTCCAAGCTTCTCACCCTATCTCCAAGGCTGAGCCCGGCCACCCTGTGGAGGAAACTCATTTCGGCAGCTTGTATCCGCGATCTCATTCTTTCAGTTATCACACAACACTGATGGCCAAAGGGGAGGATTGGGACGTAGATTGACCGGTAAATCAAGAGTTTCGCCTTAAGGCTCAGATACTTGAACTCCTCTACATGAGGCAGGACCTCCTCCCCAACCAAGAGAAGGCACTCTACCTTTTTCCAAGTGAGGACCAAGGACTCTGACTTGGAGGTGCTGATCCGCATCCCTGCCGCTTCACACTCGGTTGCAAACCGCCCCAGCATATGTAGGAGGTCCCAGCTCGATGATGCCAGAAGAACCACGTCATCTGCAAAAAGCAGCGACGAGATCTTCTGCCCACCGAGCTCAACACCCTGCACTCCCTGGCTGCGCCTAGAAATTCTGTCCACAAACGTTATGCAGAACCGGTGACAAAGGGCAGCCCTGGCGGAGTCCAACCCTCACTGGGAACAAGTCTGACTGACTTACAACCGGCTATCCGGACCAAGCTCCTGCTCCTAAGGTACAGGGACTGGACGGGCCTCATCAAGGGACCATCCACCCCATACTCTCGGAGCACCCCCCACAAGATGCTCTTGGGGACCCGGTCACAGGCCTTTTTCAAGTCCAAAAAGCACATGTGGACTGCCGATCATAAGTCTTCCTCCATAGTCTCACCGAACTCCTCCCATGCCCGAGTTTTTGCCTCTGCTACCGCCTCGGCCGCAGCCCGCTTAGCCACCCTGTACCGGTCGGCTGCTTCTGGAGACCCACAGACCAGCCATGACCTGTAGGCCTCCTTCTTCTGATTACAGCTATGAACAGCAGCCTTGCAGCTGCAACAGTGTCCAACCCCCTCAAGGACTTGGTTCCCAAGCCGACGCTGTGTGTGGAGGTGAGGCCGACTATATCTAATCGATAGCACTCAACCTCCCCCACAAGGCTCCAGCTCTTTCCCCACCAGAGAGGTGATGTTCCATGTTCCAAAAGCCAACTCCTATAACCGAGGATCGGACCGCCAAGGCCCCCGCCTTGGTCTGCCACCAAATCCACACTGCACCGGAACCTTCATGTTCCTCCTGCAGGTGGTGGGTCCACTGGGGGAGGGAGTGCCCACATAGCCGGTTTGGGCTGGGCCCGACTGGGCCCCATGGGTGAAGGCCCGGCCACCAGGCACCCGCGATCGAGCCCCAGCCACAGGCCTGGCTCCAGGGTGGGGCCCCAGTAACCCTCCGGGCGGGGTACGTGGCGTACCTTCTTGGTTGTCCATTTTGGGACTTGTGAACATTCTTTGTCTGACCTTTCACCTAGGACCAATCTGCCTTGGGAGACCCTACCAGGGGAAAACTGCCCTGGACAGCATAGCTCCTAGGCTCATTAGAGTACGCAAACTCCTCCACCATGATAAGGTGATGGTTCACGGAGGAGGATATTTAACTCATGGCAGGAAAAAGAACAAAGAAGGCAAGGAAATAGTTGACAAAACCATGGGAAACAAGATTTTGAAATTAAAATAGCAAGTATACAAGACAACAAAAAACAGTCTGACAGGATGGATGGATGTTTGGATTGATGGATGTTTGGATGGAAGTAAGGAAGGAGAAAAGGATGGAGGACAACCAGGTATATAGTGTCTGGAGGATGGAGTTCATATTAAACTTAGTTTCTTACAGTAATTTACTTTAACAAAGACATTGTTTATAACTTCCAAATTTAATTTGTAAAATGCTAAAAAGAATTTAAACAAAACAAAAAACAAAAAAACAGGTTGGTCTAATTAATTACAGTTTATAATGAACTTAAAGCCTTTCTGATTCATTGTTTTAATCAAGAATTTCCTGAATTTCTATTTTGCATGAAACAAAAAAAAATGAAGCAGATCAATGATATATCAGTGATAATAAAGAGCATAGTTGTTATACTAGTGGACATCTCAAACCTTGGAAACAGTTAAGCTTTAAAATGTAATGTATAATTTATTGAGTTAAGAGGCTTTGTAATGGTACATCCATTGTTGGTACATTCATCTCCCCTGACAGGCCATGTTTCTCTCTCACTTTCACCTGTCAGTATGCAGATAAAATTATCTCATTCACCGTGACAACACTGTGCATGTCATTCCTTCTCATTGAACACAATATAAATTTGCAAAAACTGTCAAATTCCCAAGTAAATCATCTATGGCGTCATAGCATTTTTCTGATATGGTTACTAAGATAGAGCAATCTAGTGAAATACATCAGTTCAAGAGTGGCAACATTTGCAGGGCTTCTCATGATGGTATATATTGCAAGTGATTTAAAGACACATTCAAATACATTTATTTAAAATGACAAAGGGTATAGAATTTTGGGACAAGTTGTTACTTTTTTTTAATCTGTGTGAATAGATGTTTGGAAGTTCAAAGTCAAACCAAGATAGGAGAATAACTCTGTATAATATATCGAAAGTGCAAAGGAGCTGCTGTGAGCCTTTCAGCATAGTGGCTTCAGTGGGTGACCTCCCAGGTACTGAGTGCATTCCAAGAATAGAAAAAAATGGTTATTGACTCTGCAGTATGCCCAAGTGGGCTTTTTGATTTAGTGCAGTGAGCCATCAACTCTCTAAGCAATGTGCAACAAACAAAAAACATTTTATCAATATTCTATCAGGCAGGAGCCTCTCCCTATTAATATAGTGCTCAGATGCATCTTAGCACCCCTGAAGATGCAGTCAGGCAGGGCCTCAACCAATACATTGTAGCCTGTGGCTCATGGGACACTCATGCAGTAAATGTAATCCCAGTGGGCATGTCATAACACTGACATGAATGCCATTTTTATATAATTTGTCACCTATATTGACAAACAGTGCACTTTTTTGCTTTATGATAGATATTTGGAAATTACTTTAACAATGCTGCAAACAGTAAATTAATAAGTAAATAACATTTCAGATGTACATATGTGATTATTCAATTATAACCTATCCGTTATTTAGGGCTTTGCATTTTGTTCTTTACATTAATATTATATTGAGTTTATTTGATAGCAAAACAGTAAGAAGCTAAGTTGATTTTAGTGTGCCCCTTGTGCATCCAGTGTGTCAGTACAGTTGATGAGTAATCCATTTCTGTCCCCTGAATGGACGAAATGATCTCATGTACATTACACTGAAAAACCATATAGAACATACACTCACCAGCCACTTTATTAGGTACACCATGCTAGTAATGGGTTGGACCCCCTTTTGCCTTCAGAACTGCCTCAATTCTTCGTGGCATAGATTCAACAAGGTGCTGGAAGCATTCCTCAGAGAGTCTGGTCCATATTGACATGATGGCATCACACCGCAGATTTGTCGGTTGCACATCCATGATGCGAATCTCCCGTTCCACCACATCCCAAAGATGCTTTATTGGATTGAGATCTGGTGACTGTGGAGGCCATTTGAGTACAGTGAACTCATTGTCATGTTCAAGAAACCAGTCTGACTTTCCAGCTTTATGACATGGCGCATTATCCTGCTGAAAGTAGCCATCAGAAGTTGGATACATTGTGGTCATAAAGGGATGGACATGGTCAGCAACAATACTCAGGTAGGCTGTGGCATTGCAACGATGCTCAATTGGTACCAAGGGGCCCAAAGAGTGCCAAGAAAATATTCCCCACACCATTACACCACCAACACCAGCCTGAACCGTTGATACAAGGCAGGATGGATCCATGCTTTCATGTTGTTGACGCCAAATTCTGACCCTACCATCCGAATGTCGCAGCAGAAATCGAGACTCATCAGACCAGGCAACGTTTTTCCAATCTTCTATTGTCCAATTTCAATGAGCTTGTGCAAATTGTAGCCTCAGTTTCCTGTTCTTAGCTGAAAGGAGTGGCACCCGGTGTGGTCTTCTGCCGCTGTAGCCCATTTGCCTCAAAGTTCGACGTACTGTGCATTCAGAGATGCTCTTCTGCCTACCTTGGTGGTAACAGGTGGTTATTTGAGTCACTGTTGCCTTTCTCTCAGCTCGAACCAGTCTGGCCATTCTCCTCTGACCTCTGGCATCAACAAGGCATTTCCGCCCACAGAACTGCCGCTCACTGGATATTTTTTCTTTTTCGGACCATTCTCTGTAAACCCTAGAGATGGTTGTGCGTGAAAATCCCAGTAGATCAGCAGTTTCTGAAATACTCAGACCAGTCCTTCTGGCAACAACAACCACGTTCAAACGTTCAAGCCACGTTCAAAGTCACTCAAATCACTTTTCGTCCCCATACTGATGCTCGGTTTGAACTGCAGGAGATTGTCTTGACCACGTCTACATGCCTAAATGCCGCCATGTGATTGGCTGATTGGAAATTAAGTGTTACCGAGTAGTTGGACAGGTGTAACTAATAAAGTGGCCGGTGAGTGTATATACCATATGTGTTGGCTAGTAACAATGTGCACCAAAAGGCCTAGGTTTCACAACTCATAGTGCTGCTATTATGACATTTAGAGCAACAAAAGTGGTCTCATCTCATCTTCATCTGCTTATCTGGGTGCGGGTCATGGGGGCAGCAGCTTCATGGGGATGCCCAGACAGCCCTCACCCCAGTCACTTCTACCAACTCCTCCAGGGGGATCCCCAGCTGTTCTTAGGCCAGGCGAGATATATAAATCCCTCTACCTTGTCCTGGGTTAGCCATGAGAGGGTCATGTCCGGAACACCTCTAACGGGAGGTAAGGCATACCAACCGGATGCCTGAGCCACTTCAGCTGACTCCTCTTAATGTGCTCCAAGTGCCTCCCAGATGTCCAAGCTCCTCACCCAATCTCTAAGGCTGAGCCCAGCCACCTTGTGGAAGAAATTCATTTCGACCATTTGCATCCACAATCTTGTTCTTCGCTCATCACCCAAAGTTGATGACCATAGGTAAGAGTTGGAAAATAGATCTGTCGGTAAATTGAGAGCTGGGGGAGTACCCCCAACAAAGGTGGTTCAATGTGTATTGGCTGAAAAGTGCCTTTTGATCGAGAATTTCAAGAATTTCTTGCTTTCAATGTTGAGTTTCTTTCAAGTTCAACTTTACATCTGAATGGCACTGTTTATGCCGGAACAAGAGAACATGCAGCATGCAACATTGTTACTTTTCTTTGTTGTACTTATTCTACTAGAGTCCCGCTTATGACCTCTGAAAAAGTGTGATTAGGCAAATTGTTTTTAAAACTAAGACATAATTAACATTGATTTCAATGGGCTGCTAACATCCTAATACAATATTTCTTTGAGTGCTTTTAATAATTATTTTGAGACTTGAACACAATAATGAATACATCTGAAATCCGGATCAAGTAAACTTTATAACAATTTCTTAATTAAAATTATCCTGTTACAAAAGAAAGAAATTAAGACATGTTCTTGACTTTATACTAGATAATTTTTACGGCATCAAATGTTAGTGTGAGTAACATGTGAGTAAAAATGCAGCACTAGAAAAACAACATGAAGTATTGAACATATAACGATTTTGCAATGTTTCAGTATTAAAAACAACTGGTCTCAACACAAAGAAAAAGGTCTGATGATAACTGGACAATATAACTTAACAAAATTAGAAAATATAACAGTGAGGTGATATTGTAAATACTACACAGTAAATGCTAAATAGACACAGCAAATTAGAATAAATATTAAAGTAAATCAGTCATTTGGTGGTAAACACACTATAACTATATAATTTAGCATTTAGTAAGGAATTTAATGTCCATTCTAGGTTGAGACAGTGATAGTCCCAAGAATTCTCACTGTGAAAATTCAAACAATTTCCTGCCTCAAATGAAGCAGCCTCACAATAATAGCATTTTCCCCCACAGGCTTCTTTATTGGAATTACTGAATCTTTAATGTTTTTTTTTTTTGTTTGTTTTTTTGTAATGATCAAATATATGATAGAATACCATGAATATCAGCCAGTTTGCAAAGTGGGATGAGTGTGAAACGATCTGGTTTCAACTACAAATGTCAGACTTTTTAATGCTTTCCTACATGGTGTATTTTTAATATTGACAAGTTGCAAAAAATATCAACCAGAAATCAGCAAGGCGAATTTTCATTCACGCTCTTAAGGACGGTTGTTTGTATTCCTTATTAGCAGAATCACAGAACCTGCATTTACATGCAGTCAGCTTCAGGTTTCCTTTCATGATCATTGTTTCGAGCAGACAGAGATGTGTCTCAATTCATTACATTGGATCTTTCCAAAATAAGAAACACCACTTCAAAATCTGCAGATCAAGGATGCAACATTAGTGATGGCTAACAAATGAAAAATACATCGCATCGGAACCTCAGAAAGACTGATTATGATTAATCATGTGTTGTAATATAAACAATAATTTGCCCTGCAAGAGATCATTATTGCATCTGACTGTAACATACTCATATGAAAGGTATATCCCATCAAAAGTTGCAATAATGAGGTCAGTTAGGTGAAATTAGGTTAGTTATAAAGTTAATATATGTGATTGTATGCTCTGAGAGTATTGGTTAAAAAAAACAAACAAAAACAAAACAAAACACAGATATTAATGCATACATTACCTTTTACATTTAGCTTCTGCAATTTAGGTTTTTTAATTACCCACAAACAATGAAGACACTACATATTTTTAGAGTCTCCAACAAGCAAAAACTTTTTAAATGTTTTTGCCTGCTGGAGGGTGGATGTCAGTGCTGGCTCTGTCCACATGCCAGATCCTTCATTAGTTGCATCCACAGTGATGATTGTTGAATGCATAAATCGAAAAAGTAAACAGAAAAAAATTGAAAAGAATCAGTCAAAGTAGCCACAAAGATACCTAATTTGATGTTTTCAGGTATTCTGTTTATTTATTCACCAAAATATTATGTAAAGTTAATTATTTCAGCAACATTTAATATTATAGCACAGTATGTAGGCCATAAATGTGCCTTTATTTACTCTATTTCCCTGTTTGGATCATGGAGGAAGTTAGAATTAAAGCTCTGCAAAAGGACAGAGAGTAGTTGCAGTGCTTGTGTATTCCAATATTCATCATATGTCAACTTGCCATTAAACATGATGTGGTAATCCAAACAGCCCCGTGTGATAAGTAGATGGTGCTGCAGATGATTGCAGCCCTGGGAAGAGGAGCGTTGAGCTGCTGAACCAGAGTACAGCTCAGTGCAGGAGAGGACCACAGGCAGCATTGAGATGAGAACTCTTCTCAGCCATTGGAGAAATAAATGACTCTTTACTGAGAGTGGGGAAAAATGGCTCTATGCGGTGTGATTACAATATTTCACACCAAAGACTTTGACGAAGAACTTTTTGATGAATAATGATGTCTGAAATGAGGGAAGGTACACTGAAATTGTTGTTTTTTATTATAAGGCAGAAAGATTGTTTAACTGTGGAGAATGTAGATGACTGTGATTAATTTGAAACACAGGCAACATTCTGCTAAACCTGAAAATTATAAAGTGGTGTTTTAAAATGGTGTGGCATTGTCTTTGTGATTACTTCCTGAGTTTTGCTCAATCATTTGTTTAATGATATCATACACACTTCATATCTACAGAATATGCTCAAACACTGATTTGGTTGTTTATATAGTAAATATGTAGATATGAATATGCAGATCTTCTCTGTAGTAATTAGCTTGGAAAATGAGAATGAATAATGACTTAAAATTTACTTTGAATCTCAATTCATATCAAGTGCAGTCAATTACATTGTATATACCCTGTATGTATGTATGTGCATGCATATAGGAATACATAGTGTTATTCCATCATTGCTATGGATGTTTTATTGATGTATTATTATGTTAGATGGGCCAGGAATTGCATGATGCACAAATGCATAAAGAGACAAAGTGTTTGCTGTCATATTAATAACTGTGCACTCATTTTGTGAAGATTATCTAGCCTTTTCATCTCTACTGAGCCAGATTTAACATTCAGCAGAACAGGTGTGACTTATACACAATTGCATGTGTTTCCTACATTAATAAACTGATGTGAGAGTCTGATCTTTCAACAGTAGCTTACATTTCTTTTTATACATACAACACTAGTATTTGTAACTACGTATTTCTAATACAGCCCATTGAAATGATTCATGCTATTATGAGAGGCAAAAGTAAGTTAACATGATTACAAATTTTTAAAAAAACTCAATAATGAGACTTCAATCTTTGATTGCATAGTCACAGCCATAGCAAGGGAGTACCATGAATGGTGTTTTGTGAAGAACCACCAATTATATCCATTTTTAAGTATCTGCTTGCTCAAAACTACAAAGTTATGTGGTATGCTATAAATATAATAAGAACTGGAATTGAATACAGTTTGGACAATGGGCACATTACAATCCTTTAATTAAATGCTCACCTTATAAGAATAAGGATGTGTGTGTTTTGGATTCTTCATTTGCAGCTCAGTTGAAAATGATGGATTTGATGCTCAAGAAGTGACTAGATTAGCAGGCTACTGTTAAAGCCCCAGCTATTTCTAAGGTGGGTGGTTTGATGTAGGAACCAGGTCTACTGGGCTAAGAAAGACCACTTTTGCACTCACTCATTCCTTCCAGCCCAGCTTGCATTTCTGCCCATCTGCTGCTGCGAAGCACAGTCAATATTTAGCCACTGGGAAAAGGACATGAGCATGCTGCACCAGGATCATCCAGTACTTCTGGTAAATTGGATATATTTTTCTGTTACCCAGTATGAAAAAAAAAAACACATTTTACCCAGCAGAAACTAACTAACTAAAACTTCAGTCTCTGATGTTTCACATCCCCAAAACCCCTTAACTTTGTATACTTATGAGGAGTGTACAACACATTATGGCACTATATCACACTCACAAGAATACTTGAGTAAACTTCATAACTCATGTTTCATGACTTAGCAATGAATCACAGCAAAAGTGCAATATTCCAATTCTTGCCTGAAGATGACATATTATTAAAGAAAAAAACAAGGATTTACTGCAGAAAAACAGTTACATATCATTTTCTGAGTAGGCATAAAATTGCCTCTTTTGGCTATTTTCCCCTAAACACAAATTTTGGCTATTTTCCCCTAAACACAAATTAAAAATTGCAATTGATTCTAATTTTCTATTAAACCAAGTAAAGTTAAAAAATAAGCAAAGCCACATCTGGATATGTAGCATTTGGTATCTAAGCATATTAAAGACAAATGTGCTGATATGAATGTCTAAATTTGAAAAAAAAACAAAACTGACATTTCCTTCTTTATACTTTATGGCAGGAAGATTTTGTCTATTGCATACAGAGCTAAAGGGCACCGTATGCATCTGGATGAGACACCTATGACAAAGCAGCACGGTCAACCTGGGATGAGAAAGTGATGGATCTTGTGTGTGCACTTTTCTATGTGGAATGCTGCAGAGGTGACCTTTTCCTAGATGCCCTGGTACATGCCATGGACTTCGTTGTCTTTCCTTGTTATTACTGGTTAACGTTTATGACTTCAAACAAAGCTAGGCAATTCAGAATCACTCTGAAACAAGTAGCATTGTTAGACCAGGGGAAGTTTGCAGATTTTTGTCTTTTAAAAAAAAAAGAGTGGGAGAAGGGAGATATCTGAAGCAATGCAAAACGAAACAAATTAAGCAAAAAATCACGTAGGACATGTGATTTTTTTTTTTGCCAAGTCAGCAACTATAACAAAAAATATGTGTTTAATTAAGACTTTCAAAAAAGAGCATAAACAAAAGTAAATTGTTTTTTTCCCATATCTTAGACAAAGTTAGTCCTTCAAACGAATATGCTGCCTCCTCTGTGGCTAAGTTTTCTTATGTGTATGCATGCCTGCAACTGTAATCAGAAGTTTTTTTGCAGAGACAACTTTTCGCTTTTCAGAATTTGTTGTTTGTCGAGTCCTCCGGGGCAGATTTTTACTCATTGATCTTGTCAACAAGAAGGTATTGTTTTACTCATAGGCATTCATCTGCATTTTAAGAATGTGTCATCTGCAATATGAACTTTAAGTGACTTTGCTTACATTTGAATAGATTTAATTCTCTGAAGAAATAATCACTCTAAATGTCAACAAGCCATTAGCCAACATGTTAACATGAACAATCAGTTTATGTGCAACTTCATGCTGGGAAAAATATAAAATGTTAAAAGCATCTTGAGAATCTTGATTTGTTTAGATTTGACCATGGCATGAATGTGACAAGGCAACTATCAATTAGTCAGAGTTAAAATTCTAGTTATTTTTGGAGACTGTGGAGATAATACAGTAATTTAAAAGCCAGAGAACCAGTTCAAAAGGTGGATTTGAAACACAATTTTCTGCAGGAAAATACTGCAGTAACAAACACATACTTAATGTGTTGTCACATCAGGACATGTTAGCCATTAGCTCTCTGCCACTTTTTGGTGTCATCAGAAATGCATTTAATGGGACTGTTATGCGGCAACCATGCCTTCAGGGCCAAAATACCCTTTTCAGTGTGGGCTTCTGTAATGGCATTACCGTTAGACTACAAGGATTACCCAAAGCTAATCAGTGAAAATGGGAGTGTACTGCTTCACTTGCTCAACTCTTCTGCCACAAAATAAATAGAAAGGGAATAGGAGTGTGAATTTCTTAATGTGTGTCAATCATTGAATTGAAATGTATTTAAGTAACAGACAAAAACCTTTAAATCAAAGTTACTTATATCATAATATCATTTGTTAAGAACAACTGGCACCAAAAATGATATAGTGCACTTGAATGTTTAAAATAATCAGATATTAATGAAGATTTTGTCT
Organism: Lagocephalus sceleratus; assembly: GCA_911728415.1. Lineage (NCBI taxonomy): Eukaryota > Metazoa > Chordata > Actinopteri > Tetraodontiformes > Tetraodontidae > Lagocephalus > Lagocephalus sceleratus. The sequence goes on from CAJVRN010000016.1 coordinate 217,275, forward strand.
CAATCAATAGTTTCATGGCAAATGGATGGGCATCACTGAAGAGCTTTTTTTGTCTATCTGCTCTGTTAGATGTGCTGCCCTTCAATTGACAGCATGCACAATAAGCTCTCTCCTTGTCAACACAGAGTGATAAAGATAGTGGCACTTATAATCTCCTCAGATTCTCAAGTTTCACTGCTCTGCACATCATACACATATTGAATGACAAATTTCTATGCAGCCCGGAGGATCTCCTCTGTCATTTCAGACTTGGCTTCAGCAGAAGCAGGTGTATCATCTGCTTTCCTCTAAAGACACCACTCTCCTACACAGTGTTTACTGACACAGATGTTTTGGTTGTAATTAGTCCTATGCAGTGTTGATGAAGTTGCATTGAATATCACTGAGATAACAGAAACTCTAATCACATCAGTGTATTTCAATACAAAAGCTGCTTGTACTGAAATGTCTTCAAAAAGTCAAGGGTCTGTGTTCCATTCTGTGTTTGTTTCAGTACAGGAAAATGAGAATGAATAATGACTTAAACTTTACTTTGAATCTCAATTCATATCAAGTGCAGTCAATTACATTGTATATACCCTCTATGTATGAGCATGTATATAGGAATACATAGTGTTCTTCCATCATTGCTATGGATGTTTTATTGATGTATTATTATGTTAGATGGGCCAGGAATTGCATGATGCACAAATGCATAAAGAGACAAAGTGTTTGCTGTCATATTAACAACTGTGCACTCATTTTGTGAAGATTATCTAGCCTTTTCATCTCTACTGAGCCAGATTTAACATTCAGCAGAACAGGTGTGATTTATACACAATTGCATGTGTTTCCTACATTAATAAACCGATGTGAGAGTCTGATCTTTCTACAGTAGCCTACATTTCTTTTTATACATACAACACAAGTATTTGTAACTACGTATTTCTAATACAGCCCATTGAAATGATTCATGCTATTATGAGAGGCAAAAGTAAGTTAATATGATTACGAATTTTTAAAAAAACTCTGAAAATCTTACAAATAATGAGACTTCAATCTTTGATTGCATAGTCACAGCCATAGCAAGAGAGTACCATGAATGGTGTTTTGTGAAGAACCACCAATTATATCCATTTTTAAGTATCTGCTTGCTCAAAACTACAAAGTTATGTGGTATGCTATAAATATAATAAGAACTGGAATTGAATACAGTTTGGACAATGGGCACATTACAATCCTTTAATTAAATAAGAATAAGGATGTGTGTGTTTCTGGTTTCATTCTGTGTTTGTTTCATTACAGTAAGGAACTGCAGACATTTCTTTCCAATCCACACTCACCTGCACTAGTACATACAAAGACGTGAGATTAGAAGCTCAGTTGCATTTTTCAATTTTTTTAATTTTTTTTTTCCCCATCACCCATTAATCGAGAAAGCTATAAGTAAAGCAATCAGCCTTGTTCATTTCTCCTTGAGGTAAGCCAAAAGTAGCCTCGATGTATTCATCTTCCCGCATTCTTTCATCAGCAATCTCACTCTTTGCCATCCTAATCTCCACCCTGCATCCTCACCAAAATAGCCTCTGAGCCATCCTTTCTCTTAGTGTGTTTGACCTTTGGGTGACTCTCATGCTGAGCTCCTATCAGAACTAGTTGTATCTTTTTAGAATACAACAGCCAAATTAGAATTCAGCCTGGAATTCCGCACCACAAGTATTTATCCAATACCAACAATGTTTGCCAACAATGCACCAGAACAGCCATAACAGTAACATGCACACAGTTAAAGACACCTTGTTCAAAATTACATCTTGAATTTTTTCATCTCTAAAATGTGATGTTTGCTGGAACATTTCAGGTCCAGTACCATAGATCAGACCAAACTGTGGATGTGACTTCTTCCAAAAATACATTGAAATTATTATATTCACAGATAGATTTAGGATATACAAACCCTATTATACAAACCTTATTTACCTATTTTATGTACTGTTGTACTCTGCATCAATAAGTGCTCTATAACAAGTCATCCTGTCAATTGTTGCCAAACAAAGAAATAGCCAATATTGGAAAAAGCTTTTTTTTCACTCTTGAGATCAATAGAAGCAATCAGTGACCCACAAAGCTCAGAGTTCGACCAGAGTTCTATTTATAGTAGCTGGCATGGTTCTCTGTAGTCTGTTAACACTTTCAGTGCTCATCAGACATATGAGATAATTGAGCCCTCGGTGATGGGATGGCAGAGCTAGCTTTGGCTATTGCCCTTGGAAATTGTGGCAGAAGTGGAATGAAAATGAGGTCACTAGCACTTACAATATACCATTCTTAAAGAGTTTGATTGAGCCACAGCTGTAAATTTATGTGAATTGAATATGGGGTTTCACAGAGTGCACTGCAAAAGCCTAAACTAAAATAGTAAACTCACATGGTGCGGAAGAGCAAGTAATCAATTACAAGTTAAGTAAATTGTATGGCAGGCACTGAAGGCATGGACAGCTGATGACATATTTATCGAGGCACGATCATCACAGAGGAATGTTTCTAGCTCTACACAAACTGAGTGACAGATGGGAAGCACTGCTTGTATAACAGCTTTCCTGAGAAACAGGTCAGAAAAAATTGGGACTGTGTAATACATTTTAGCCAATAAGAGGATAAGTGTTCTATGTTTCAAAACAGGCTTGTAGTGTAGAATTAATCTTTAACCTAAAATACCAAAACAAAGGTGGATTTTCACATACAATGTCAATTCATGTCAACTCTCAATTCATGCTAAGCATGTAGACTTTATACAGAAACCACACCGAAGTGGCATAAAAGAAAGACCCTACCGCTTACCGCAGTAAGTTAACACAAGACCCCTCCAGATCTTCCTCAAAACACAGATATATCTTTTGGATGGTAACTCTGGCAAGGATAAGGTCATGTAACATGTTTTTTTACCCACAATGCATGATACAAAGGAAACAAATGTTTATTTAAGGATAATAATTCCTCTTCCAGTGTATTATTTATAAGGTTTTTGAGCCCATCTTGTCTTATAATATAGCTTGTCATTTTCTCCAGTTGACTGAAGCATGCATAAATTGTCCTGAATATTTCAAGAGGCCTGTAAATAAAACAACAGAGGAGGCTGGCATTCACCCTGGATGGAGCTGAGTGAAAAGGCTCTTCATTGTCCAGGTGAGGGGTCTGTTCCTCTTTCTGTGGACTGAATGCAAGAGAAAGGAATGCACATTATTTAAGCCTGGAAACATAGGGCTTTTATCCAACATAGGAAGGTAGAGTAGAAAATGGACGGAAGTGGGAGGAGCAGTTGGCAGGTCATAGAGACAAACTGTACCAGTGAACAGAAGGCAAGACCTCAGAGGAGGCAATGGCTCACAGGGCTGGAGAGCACAGCATCAGAGCAAATAAAATCTGTATGAAACAGTTTAGAAAAATGTCCTCTGATATTCTCCTAAAAAGGTTATTGAGTTTTAGGCTGTGACGCTGCCTTACTTTAACGAGAGAAGCACATGGGCAAAAAGACCCAGCACACCCAAAGGGACTTAAGTGTCTGATGTGTTTGGGATTCTACTTTCTGTGGCAATTTACATTTTTAATAAAGCTTGTAATTTCTATCAGTGGTTTGCTACTCATCTTTCATTAGTTCAGTTTTGAGGGATCTAAGTTTAAAATACAAAAAATAAAGAGAATTGGGTGAAAGTATTTCTGTCTTTTATTTTGGACAATTTTACACACATATGACACTGGCATGGTTGTGAACACATACTTTTTTCATTTACTTGGAGTTGCAATTAATGCATTCCATTACCTAGATTAGAACCTCAATACCCACTTTCCTTGGATACAGGGACTGTATATGATTAATAACCAATTGAATAAGAGCAGAAATGTACAGAGACAATCACTTCCTTTTTCATGACAGCTATCATAAAAATAAATGAAGGATATTCAGGACTGTAGAAGAATCCCAATTCAGACGAAAGTGCTTCTCTGACATACATTTGTGAATATATAATAGAAGGAAGAGAAATGCTACATAAATGTAGATTCTAATTCTGCATAACTGAGCAGATCCCCATGTGACTCAGACCAACCATTCTTTTAACCTTAAAATCCTTAAAAAACAAACAAAAAGTACAAAAGACAACATTTACAAAGGAAGATTAACAGATGAATAAAATGAATTCGCATATTTTAAGTCATTTTGTAGATAGATAGATAGATAGATAGATAGATAGATAGATAGATAGATAGATAGATAGATAGATAGATAGATAGATAGATAGATAGATAGATAGATAGATAGATAGATAGATAGATAGATAGATAGGGTAAGAGGCAGTCCTACTTTTCATGTTTCAGTAATTGAAATACCAAGCATTTTTGCCAAATCTGTCTTAATAAGATTGGCAAAGAGAACCCCTTAAAAGGATGTTCTCTGCCTCATTCTCTGGACAGAAATCCTTGACTTATGGGAAGAATTGATAGTTGTGCACATTTTGTGACTAACCTAGAATGTTTCTAGAATGACTTATATAAGGCAAAAGGAACAGAGTTTTCTTCCTGACAGTAAGCAGCACATCTGTTTGTGAAATTTTAAGCAATATAAAACTTTATGAAGTAAGTGTGATATTCAGACTTTGCAATAATAAGAAAACTATTCCTGCTGATTTACCCATCAATATTCCTGCTGATTTACCCATCAATAAGTAAAACTTTATGAATGAGCAGAAATCTCCTGACAGAAAGCCACACAAGCCCTGCCAGTGGATTACATGAAATACATTGTGAGACATCTTTTTAATCTCTCTCTTTCTCTATCATACTCAGAAGATGTCAAAATATATTTGTACTCCTCCACTGTGTGTCTGACTGCAGGCAGCATACATGCTGATGCATCTCCTTGTGCTTCCATGTTAACATAGTACTTCAGCATGCAAGCAAATGCAGCAGTGCAACACCAACTTGTATTAGCTAATGAAAAATGTTTTACATAGATACAAATGTAGTAGTACAATAGCCATATTTCCTTTATATTTGGTGTTGTTTTTGGCACTCTTGGGTACCAAATTATACTATTTTTGGGTACCAAATTATACTATTTGTTTGACTGGACCTTCACCAAAAACTCGAGAAAGCGAGACCCCAGCAAAGAAAAGGAGGAGAGAAACAAATGCCACAGCGTTTCGATCCCCTATTTGTCCGGAGTCTCTGAGAAGTTTAGGAGGATCCTCCAGAAACACAATATACCGGTTAATTTCAAACCCAGCAACACTCTCCAACAAAGGTTAGTCCATCCAAAAGACAAGACACACAGACACAAACAAAGCAATGTTGTTTATGCTGTACAGTGCCAGGAAGAATGCAAAGAACTGTACATTGGGTAAACCAAACAACCTCTCCACAGAAGAATGGCACAACACAGATGTGCCAACTCTTCAGGTCAAGATTCAGCAGTGCACTTACACTTAAAAAAAGAGTGGACACTCCTTTGAGGACAGCCAAGTACGGATACTGGCCAGAGAAGACCGCTGGTTTGACAGTGGTGTTGTGGTAAATTTTCTTCTTCTGGTGGTCGAGAGGTGCTGAGCTGAAAGGAATCTTCGTAGACACCGACTTGGATATAAAGATGTTTATTGGAGAGAACAGTCAGGTATCAGTCGGACACTGCAGTTTGTCCGAGGGAGGTTGTCTTGGTCCTCGTGGTGACGATCTTGTCAGGGTGGGGCAGAACCGGCGGAACCCAAGAGCGGAGCACATACAGGCTATAGAGACGGGAGTGGGCACAGGAGGGCTTTAATGCTCACAAAAAACCAGGGGAGAATAGAACAAACTAAGGCGGCAAACAAAAGGCGCTCCAACGGAGGGGAAATAAACAGAAAACGCTCCAACGGAGGTATACGAACGACGGCGCGCCACGGAGGGGCCGGGACGGAAACACCCAGAACACGGGGCGAGGTCACCTGTAAGGAGACGAGCACAGGGAGAGTCAAACACGAGAGAAGGTGCGGAGGGACAACAGTCAGGCTCGGAGAATCCACTCTGGAGACGTAACGATCCCACGCCGACCTCCGCTGACTGCGCCCCTAAATAGGGCCCTGATTGGCCAATTAGGACCAGGTGCATGGCCCCGGCAAGGCCAGGACAGAACGGGTGCCCCCTGGAGGAGGCCGTGGGACACGGAAAGTGGAGGGGGCCTTACAGATCTCCTCCGAAGTGTTTACTTCAGTAGGCTCTTTTATATGGTTAAGTAAACATTCTTTTCTGATGACCTCATAACGCAATACAGCCAAACAAATGGTATAGAGTTCATTCTGTTAGACAAGGACCCAGGAACCTGTGGACCCCTGGGCTCTTTCACAGCAATTCCTTATTGGGGAAACCAAGACATCCAGTCCTCAGCACATGTAATGCAGGAAACAGAACATATATGGAGATGGCTCCACGAGCACAGAAAACACGAGAGACATGTTGTATATGAAGATGGTTCCAGGTTCACATATGAAGATAGGAATCAGGACACAGCTGCACCGTATCTGATATAGTGCCAGAATGGCTTCCTTATATGGAATGGGAATGGAGTGTATATGTTAAAACAGTGGTGCAGCCACTGAGGCCCGTGGAAAAACTGATACAGACACTTCAGATACTACAGTGTCAAGGAAGCTATCCATGTCTAATTGGAGAAACTGTCCTTAAACAGGGCCGGGGGCCTGAGGCAGTTCATTTCACCCACGTACTACGCAGTCCTCCACTCCTTCCAACAACAAAAAAACATTCACACCATCCCAGGAGAACCAGTGAATCACCAACATGTGATCCAGCAGACAAAGGGGAGACACCTCAACAGAAACTGGGTGAACAACCCTATCAACGACACTGCTAACGACTCTCAGGTGACCACGCAGATCATTTGCATGCCAATGGTCCAACGACTCTCAGGGGACCACCCAGATCATTTGCATGCCAATGGCCACAGGGGCTATATATTTTCAAGCTCTCTCCCCAGCGTTTCCAGCCTTCTGGATAGAAGGCGAAACATCTTCAAGAGAAGAAACAGTTGACAGAGAAAACCACTTTGGATATGATGACCTGGATGAGTGAGAATTGATAGATATTTTGTAGCTGTTTCTAGGTTTTCCTGGTTACCTGGTTCCAGCTTACCTGGTTGTGTTGGAACATGGTTTTCCGAAGGTGTGACCAATCCAAGCCCATTTACTGTTTGATTTAAGTTCTGTTTGAGTTCTATTGGCTGGTTTTTCTCTTCTCCTCCTACCCCTACCCAAGTACCTGGAATCTTACAGGTCCTACACCCCCCTTTGTTAACCTGCATGACTATGGTACACTTTAATAGATGCAAAATCAGGCTCACCCAAGGGCATTACACCAGGCAGCATGATGAGGGTCTTAGACAACTGGCATAAATCTTGGAACAGCAGCAAACCACCACAAATTATGTTTTGGCACAAATTAGTCAAAAATTTACAGGAAAGGTCTATTTTATACCAACCTCCAGTGCACGGCACAGAATCAAAGAATCAAGACCAAGATTTTGCCTTATATAAGTGAGAAGCAGGGGATTTGTTGGTATCTATCGCTAGTCTGTGAAGTAAATGGGGATAATGGGATGCGCCCTCCAACAAGCAATCACATCCTTGTCAAATGCATCAGAAAAAAATCAGCAATTGCCTTTAGATTAAAAGAGAGGAGAGCTGGGCTGCAAGATGAAGAGAACAGTCGTTACATTCGTATTTTTTTTTTTTAGTTTTAAAATTTGTGTTTTCGAGGAGAAATGCATTTTGACTAAAAATTTTGGGAAGTGTTAAAAAACAGGCATTCCTGTTTTTGGTGCTACTTTCCCGAAATTATTAAGTACCTCTTGGCTTTCTTTCTCCCCCTTGTCTTAAGGTTTTGGGATAGTTATAACTGGGATACCAGGTATAACTGTTGAGCCTTCTAAAGACATCAATGAGAGTATCAGTAAAACATCGTGACCGAGTGGCCGTCAAATTTATCTGTTCATAAAATTATGAGTGTTATCTTGCTTATCTTTTCTTATAAGCAAAATATCAGACCAGACGAAATTATGTACTCCTTTCCTGCTCCACACTTGCTGCCCCTCCTATATAATTTCATTGTAGTTTTTTCCTTTGCTCTCTTTCTTTGGGCACCTAGCCCCAAGTGGTGGCTATCTCTGGCATTGTATGTACACTGGGGATGGGAATTGAAAACTGGTTCTTTTTGAGAGATGGTTCCAGGTAATTAAATCCCTAGTAATTGTTTGTTTGCTTCCCTGATGATTCTGCTTATTCGTTGTTCATATATTGCAAATGCATGATGACACCTAGGCAGAAAGCTATAAAGTTTGGATATATTTCATTTTGAAAGATTATATCGGGGTTATTTGCAATGCTTTAATTTCATTAAATGGGGAATACTCCCACCATTCATAAACATCTTACCGCCCAGAATGCAATCAATTTGCAGAAATGTAATGTGTATGATACGCTGCTTAAGCAGTTGCAGAGATCAGGATGTTAGGCTCCTTTCACCATATGAATACTCTCCATCTCCTGGAGTTACATTTTATGTATTTTATGTATTATATGGAATCAGAATCAATAAACTCTTATCAATTTCCATCACTAAACTACACACACACACACACACACACACACAAAGATATGCATGATTGGGGTTAGGCTGATTGAAAACTCTAAATTGCCCGTAGGTGTGAGTGTGAGAGTGAATGGTTGTTTGTCTCTGTGTTAGCCCTGCGATTGGCTGGCGACCAGTCCAGGGTGTACCCTGCCTCCGCCCATTGCTCTGGGATAGGCTCCAGTCCCCCCGCGACCCTCAGTGGAGGAACAAGCGGTAGAAGATGGATGGATGGATATCCTTGATGTTCCTTATCTCATCATCATCAGTAGCATCCTGATATTAGAATGAAACTGCAACAGATTATTCAGATTAACTCCAAATCACACTCCAATCCAATCACATAAAATTAATCATTTGATCCTATTTTAACAAGAAAGTAATAAATTCATGAAGTTCATTTTAAGAAAGCAATGTAAATGTATAAAAAAATAAACTTAATCTGATTTGATGCTGAATGAATTAGCTGGGTAGATTATAAACCCTGTCTAACTTGCAAGCAGTCACACCATTTTTAATTTACACTAATTTTTCTCAGCTCTAAATTTATATCGAGCTGTGAGAGTCAGTTCTTCTGTCATGTGGTTCCTGTGATCATTTTGCTGTTAACTGAAAGAAGCATATTAAACAGGAGTGTGATGTACTGATTATTAAAAATGTCTAGAGTACTGTACTTGAAGCTATAGCTACAGCTATATTGGATGAATTGGCACATGAATTGAATCAACTCATTTAGATTCAAAAATCAACAACCATTTTGAAATTTTAATATTCTGTTTTTTAGCTCTATTTTCTACATAGTTAGAGTACTGTTTTCAATTGCCCAGAATGAATTTGTATAATTTTGTTGATTTTGATTTTTTTTCTTCTTACAGTAAGTTCTTTCCTTTTAATGAGATTTTCTTTTATCCTCTCTATTACACACAGTTCCCTCTAGCTTTTACTTCTTTTATGAGTGATTTACTGGATTCATTCATAGAGAATCCAGATTAGCCAATGTCAGACAAATTGCATGTTAGTAAAGCAAGTATTATCAAACTGTGTCCTCTGTGTCTGATCTTCAGTTGATTCTGGTATAAAAGGATGAAATAAGATATAACACGGCTTTTGTCATCATTTTTGTCACATCAGACCATTATCACCTCTCTTCTGTAACAGTGTAACCTTCACCTGCAAACCAGCATCCAATCACATTCAGTTCAGTGGTATATTCAGAGTATATTTTTCAGAGTATATTTCAGAGTATATTTCAGAGTATAGTTCAGAGTATATTTTTCAGTAAACTCATTTTAAGCCTCTATCAGAATCAGTAGGTACTCAGAAGTCTGTTCAAGCATCTAACATTTGACCCTATCTACTTTTACTAGTATTGAAGGGTTTATCAGGCAGATGTTTTTTTTAAGGAGACACTATATCATCCAGAAACACTCACCACCCCACTACTCCACTTGTTTTATTTTTCATCATCACAGCCATGAGCCTTGCTGCTCTCACTGTGTTGGAGAGAAGACAGTGGCTCCTTTCTTCATTGACAGGAAAGTTTATGAATATGTACAACCTGCACATTGAACATGCCATTAGATAATATAAGGAAAACATTGACCTTTGTGTGTGACATTTATCCAATGGCAGCACAATATAGTCCTTAAAAGCCTTTTCTGTGAAGAAAATGTCAGCATCACCCAAAGGCCTCCCTACAACACCCATGACAGTAGTGTAATTCACATTACCCAGTCTGTCTTTCCACTTATCTGTAGCTACAGACTTTATAAATATTAGTCAAATGAATTTGTTTTACTGCAGATGACCTCTGCTTTATATGCATTCATGTACATACTAACCAAGGAGACCACAAAAAATAGAGACCATGACAGACAGAGGTGCCCACACAGAGGAGATTTCTGCTGGGGTCATTTGCCTCTCTGTACCTCTTAGTCTGGAGTTAATAGCATTAGCCATCTCCACTGCAAACTGATCTGACCTTTTCAGAAACACACATTGCTGTAGAGTACTTGGTCTCGTCATACCATACCAGCTTCCTCTTTGTTCTTAAAAACAACAATGGTGCCAGATTTTCATCCACTGACACTTTGACCAAACTATACAAAAAGCCTGTCCTGCTCTAAAAAAGCTTTATTGTGGTCAAATCCAGCAGTTGGTACTAAAGGTTGTACCACTGCTGTAGCTAATTTCCTTCCAATATCAAAAAAAAAAAACCTGATTTGCAAATTCAGGATGCTTTTGACAGCCATACTGGTGTCTTCTCAGACATTATATGAAACCTTGTATTAATCTAACGACAGCTTGCCTGTCTTATCTGTTATCTGATAAAACCCCATACGTCTATGGGGTTCCTTTTTTTAGGTAATTAACACACAGTGATTCATTATCATTTGTGAGGGTACTCTGTACTGCACACAAGTTCTGTTATATGTTTGAAATTTTCTAGCTTAGTTAGGTGACATTGTACCTTCAGTGTTGTAGGTGGATCTGAACAAAGTCTTAGGTGGAGTTCTAAGACATTGTTGCACATTCTGAAAGTGTCACAACAAGGAGGTGTGTTCGTGGTCTTGTTACATCTCAGCTGCTACTAGATTACTCTCATGCCAAACACCTTCCTTTAAAGAGGACATATTGTCAATACTCACTCATTCAGTGCTTTAGTCCATATGTTAGAGCAGTGCCACTCTAAGTGCCGGTTGCGTCAACTAATCCAATGTTAAGTAAATTGCCATAGTTTGTAAATGCCATGCACTGGGTATCTTCTCCCATACAACCACATCTGCTTGTGCAAGGATATACCTACTACTGATACTAAAGGTGATGATCAGTTTGTCATCACAGAACCTTGTTCATTTTTATTTGCGCCAAAGCCTATTCACACCAGTTTATAATTATTATACTTTAACTTAAACTGTAAGTGTTTTGATCACCTGAAACTGCTAGGGCAGCATCTCTTTACTTATGACCACAAAGTATGGAATTTTTTTTTCTCTCAAATAGGCATTAGTTCTGTTTCAGTTCTGTATCAGATGGCGGCGCCCTGTATGGCTGCGGCCACACTAGCTCTCGATAGCAATGTGTTGTTAATGTTAAATGTGTCATCTGTACCGTCGTCTGTACCGTAAGTCCACTACGAAGATCGTGTACACCAGGAGTACACTACTTGGACTAAGAAACAACTCTGCGGACTTTTCAGAAGTTAATCTAGTCATGTTCCGAGAAACTCTTCTCAGACTAGGTATTGTTCCCCAGCGCGACAACAACCGGCGGCGCGACAACAACCAGCGGCAGTGTGCTAGAACTAGCAAGCAAGGATGTCGAGCTGGGATCACAAACAGACTGAAAAGAAACCCTCACAGAACTGCACTCCCGTCTATACTCTTATCCAACGTCTGCTCACTGGAAAATAAAATGCACTACCTCAGGCTGGACTTAACCACACAAAGGAAGGTGAGAGACTGCAACGCGATCATCCTCACCGAGACGTGGCTTCATAACAACATCCCGGACAGCGCCATTCAGCTGGAAGGGCTGACAACTTTCCGTGCGGACAGAAACCACGCTAGCACAGGTAAATCTCGGGGAGGTGGTGTGTGCATCCACATCAACAACAACTGGTGCACAAATGCTGCAGTCATCACAAGCCACTGCTCGGAAGACATTGAGTTTTTAACCCTCAACTGCCACCTGTTCTATCTACCACGGGAATTCACCACCGTCAACATCACAGCTGTGTACATACCACCTAGTGCAAATACAAAGGAAGTGCTCTCCACTCTGTACCAGTCTGTGAATATATTACAAAACACACACCACGGACTCGGTCTGCATAATCGCAGGTGATTTTAATCAGGCCAATTTAAAGACAGTACTACCACTCTATAACAAGCATGTGAACCTTGCAACAAGGGGGAAGAACACACTCGACCAAGTCTACACAAACATCAGACAGGCTTTCACAGTAGTTCCCCACCCCTACCTGGGGTCATCAGACCATCTCCCTGTCATGCTAATTCCAGCCTATAGACCTCGATTGACAAGGAGCAAGCCAACTATAAAGCAGATCAGGGCATGGCCAGAGGGAGCCACAGCAGCTCTTCAGGACTGTTTTGAATGTACAGAGTGGTCTGTTTTCAGAGAGGTGGCTACCACAAACCAGCACGTCAACCTCACGGAATGCACAGACTCAGTAATCGGATACATAACAAAATGTACAAAATGTAACCATCACCAAGAACATCACAATAAGAGCAAACGAAAAACCCTGGTTCATCACTCTCGAGTGCATGCAACACTGCTTTCAAGGAGGCTCTCAAGTCAGCCAGGGCCAACCTGAGAGCAGCCAAGCATGCCTATGTGTGGCATCCAAAGGGAGTGGGAGGGGAAGGAAGTGCCGGATTGGACTCACCCGGTCTGAAGTCCCGCACTCAATTTAGAGGGTCAGAGAGGGGTAGGGAATTGCTGACAACGCCACCCCAGGAATTTCACCTGGAGAGTGAATTATTGAGCGCACAAGTTCGTGGCCAATGAAGGCTTGAGACGGGGTCCAGTATATACAAGAAAAATACTTTATTCAACAAGGAAAACAGTTCTTTCTTTTTAACGCCACAACAATAAAATGGAAGCTACGTAGCTCGACTTTGGTAAGAATACCCCTCCCACTAAAATAGCTAAAAACTCCCGCACCCACGTGTAAACCACCCCAAATCAAACCTCCCAGATGGCAAATCCCACCCAACTAAAAACTAACCCTTTCTAAAATAACCCAATTGGACGGGCGGACAGAAACAGATCAAACACCAAGCGACATGCAAAATAAACCAAAGAAATAAATAAACTGCACTCAGCGGAGCATGCAAACACTATATAACAGGCAAGTGCAGTAGCTAAAACAAAATAAGCACACGAAACACACAGAGACAATAGGTTAATCACAAAGAAATCCACACGATAAATGTTAGATAAAACACTCAGACACGACGGAAAGACGGCACAATTAAAAGAGATAAATAAATATCAAAACAAAGTAAATCTGTTGTCTGCCCCCCCCCACCCAAATCCCACAATAATTCCCCACACTCCCTCGGGTGCGATGCGTGTAGCGCCACCAGGAGGGTGGTGGGGGTACGATATTGCTTACGGCAACAACCAAACGAGGCAAAACAGCAGCGGACCAAACAACCGCGGCCCGTCTAGGTGTCGTTTACAGGACACCCGACTCTGGTGCTACAGGGGAGAAGGAGTTAATAACGCGGACGCAACAACCTCCATTGGTCGTGCTGCTACATACCTGCGATGGGGCCTCGCGATGAGTCTCGGAGCGGGCGATGTAGCAGCGCTAGCGAGCTGGCCCCAGTGTATGGGGAAATCTTTCCCGGTGAGGGGAAGACGCGCTCTCAGTAGCTGAAAGGGACACGCAATGGGACAAGCAACTTTCATGCACGGTGAAGACGGGTCACCACTTACCCTGTAGGACGCGCCTGCTGCGAACCAAGCGGTGAGGCAACTGGTTGTAGTAGCCCGGCGCGAGTGACAGCGTCCGGAGGTTACGCGGTAGAAAAGTTCTCACCGCCTTGACTGTACGTTTAGCAAACAGCGCGATCAGGGGTGAGTAGAGTTATCGGAGGCCAGACAGCAGGCTACAACCTACCCAGGGAACGTGCCAATGGGGAACCGCTTCCTGCTGTGACAGACCGGATGTGGCAACCCGGCGAAGACAGAGCGCCCGGAAGTTACGCAGCAAGAGGACTCTCAGAGCGTTACCTGCGCTTTTATAAGCCGCGCCCTCATCAGGGACATCCGGAGCAAGCGGAGCCAATCAGAGTAGCCGAGGCTCAGCCTGCTACATTCCACCCCCCGCCAATTGCATCGTCGCCCCGACGATGTAACCACTAACCTGAAGAGGCCCGTCCACTAGCACCATGGCCTAAAAGGTGTAGTCACTACATTTACTGCTGACACTGAGGGACTTGCAGCCCCAAACGGCAAGCCTGCAACTGGCCGTGGGAGGCGATGGAGGTTTGCGTGCTGGCCCGCAGTTGACCTGGTCGAACGTCGCAGTCCCTGGTCGGATGTACTCCTGGTTGATGGGGCAGCAGCAGCGACTGGGGGTGTAGCAACCACCTGCGTCTCAGGGGCACGTACAGACACTGGCTGTGCAGGGGCTAAGTGAGATGGCGGGGGCCGCAACCCCGGGGTGGGTTGCGTAGCTGCCGTTCTACTCACCGGGGCTGCCACTGGGATCTCGGGCCTCAACACAAACAAGTCCCCGTCGCAAGCCAGATCATCTGCTGGCGGGCTCGGTTGAGGAGATGGTAAGTGAGGGGCAGAGGTGCTATCATGAGGGGCCGAACCAGCCACCGCTTTCAACAAAGAGCGATGTACCTGCCGGACCTTGGTCTCGTCGTCTGCTGGGGCTATGGTGTACACGGAGCCGCCTTCTTGGGGTACCCTCATGACCCTATATGCCACGGAGCCCCAGAGATCCTGGATCTTGTGGCGCCCTCTTACACCATGGTCCCGAAGCCATACCAACTGCCCTTCCCCTAATGGGGTGTCATGAACATGGCGATCATAGTTCCTTTTTCGGCGCTCAGCCGCCACCTTCAGCCTCTCTCGCGCACCCTCAAAAGCCAGATGAAGCCGAGCTTGGTGCTCCTGTACCCATTCATGAACTCCACCTCCGAGAGGGTCTTGAACTCGACCCAGCAAGAAGTCGACTGGTAACCTCGGTTCTCGCCCGAACATCAGGTAGTAGGGGGATTCACCAGTGGACTGGTGGGGAGTGGTGTTGTATGAATAAAGCACTTGTGGCAAACAAGAATGCCAGTCCCGTTTCCGGGACGATGGAAAAGCTCGCAACAGATTGTGAAGGGTTCTATTAAAACGTTCGCACTGACCGTTACCGGCAGGGTGGTATGGGGTTGTACGGGATTTTTCAACCCCATAGAGGACACAAAGTTGCTGGACAAGAGAACTTTCGAAGTTTCGGCCTTGATCAGAGTGAACCCGTGCAGGGACACCAAACTTATAGAACCACTCTGATACTAGCACCTGGGCCACAGTGGAGGCCCGCTGATCCCGAGTGGGGATGGCCAAGGTGTACTTACTGAAAACATCAGTCATAATGAGGACATTTTCTACCCCATTACGGCTGGGTTCCAGTAAGGTGAAATCAATGGCCAAGATTTCATTGGGGTGGGAAGCCAGCAGATGCCCCATGAAGCTAGGGGCAGCGGTCCGGGTGTCCTTGGACACTTGGCATCTCTCACACTCCCTACACCACTGAGCCACATCTGAGGACATGCCAGGCCAGTAGCATCTTTGGCGCAGCAGTTCCAGGGTTCTCTCCATACCCTGATGCCCGTGCCCTTGGTGAACCTGAGCCAAAACCTCTGACTTCAGTACCTCGGGTAACAACACCTGAAGGACTTCTTCCGCACCATCAGGCCGGAAGGCCCGCCGAAAGAGGACACCGTCCTGGGCAACCAGCCGAGACCACTGCCGTATTATAGCGAGAGCAGGGGGGGAAAGGTGTCTACGCTCCCGAGGTTCTGGACGTTGTTTCCGCTCCCAAAAGACCAAGACCTCTTGAAGTACAGGGTCAGCATGCTGAAGAGCCCGAAGATCGGAGGGCGCCTGATGCGGCAAGGCAACAATGGTGGACTGACGGACAGGACCCTGTTCGCACTGCAGGGCTTGCTGCAGGTGCTCAGGCAATGAAATGCCAGGAATCATAGCGTCCAGATTCGCTGGCTCGGGCGGGAGCCTTCGGGACAGAGCATCGGCGTTCTTGTTGTTCCTCCCGGAGCGATATTTGACCTCGAAGTCAAAAGCCGCCAGCTGAGCTACCCAACGTTGTTCGGTCGCGCCGAGTTTGGCAGACGACAAGTGACTGAGAGGGTTGTTGTCTGTGTAGACGATGCACTTGTGACCCAGCAAGTACTCACGAAACTTATCAGACCTCGCCCACTTAAGTGCCAAGAATTCCAGTTTCATGGAACTATAGTTGGCCATGTTTCTCTCTGTTGGCCTCAATCCCCTACTAGCATAAGCTATGGGCCTAACCTTCCCATCCTGCTCCTGAGAAAGCACAGCCCCAAGACCACCGTGGCTAGCGTCCACCTCCAGAATAAATGGCAGAGAGAAATCAGCATAGGCCAGCACTGGGGCCGTGGTGAGTTTGGTCTTCAGTACTTCAAAGTTCCGCTGGCACTCTTCTGACCAGTTCTCAAACACTGCTTGTCCCGTCGGCCTCGGTTTCTTGTTGGCTAGCTCAGCCACAAGCCTATGCAAGGGGGCCGCCAGTTTAGCGAAACCTTCAACAAAGCGGCGGTAATAGCTTGCGAACCCCAGAAATGAGCGTAGCTCAGAGATGGTGGTTGGGACCGGCCAATTTGCAACTGCCTCTACCTTGCTGGGATCAGTGGAAACACCCCGATCAGAGACCACATGACCCAAATACCGCACCTCCCGCTGGAAAAATGCACACTTTTCCAGGTTGACCTTAAGACCCTGCCCCTGCAGTCTCCGCAGCACGACTTCCAGCCTCTCCAGGTGTCGTTCCACAGTGGAGGAGAAGACCACAATGTCATCGAGGTAAAGGAGCAACGACTGACACTGTTGGTCCCCAAACAGTCGCTGCATCAGCCGTTGAAATGTGCTTGGGGCATTACAGAGACCAAAAGGCATGCGGTTCCATTCAAAGAGGCCGAAAGGAGTACAAAAGGTGGTCTTTGGCCTATCAGCCTCGGTGACGGGGACCTGATTGTACCCGCTGGCCAAGTCGAGAGTGGAGAACCAGCGGGCGCCTGTCAGGGCATCCAAAGATTCCTCGATGCGTGGTAACGGGAAAGCGTCCTTTCTGGTCTTGCTGTTAAGCTGACGGTAGTCTACACACAAGCGGAGACTACCGTCTTTCTTCTTAACCAGAACGATGGGAGAACCGTAAGGACTGCTACTCTCCCTAATGACCTGACCTTCTAGCAGCTGGTTTATATGCTCCTTGACCAATTCATATTCTGCCGGTGGAATGCGCCTATAGCGCTGCCGAACAGGCACCTCATCCAGGAGGGGGATGTCATGACTGATCAAGTTGGTACAGCCCAAATCTCCTGAATGGGAAGAGAACACTGAGGCATAGTGCCCAAGGAGAGATCTCACCCGACCTTGGTCTTCCTCCGACAGCAGGGACAAGTCTATTGAATTGAGCTGGGGGGGCAGAGCCTCAGACGCCGCTTGAGAGGCCACAGTGGCGACACCAGTGGCTGTCCCGGTAATCCCTGCGGGCATGCTAACCACTCGAACCTCTTTCAGGGTGCCAACAGTGGTCCGAGGGTAGAGCAAAACGCTATTGGAGCCGACATTGACAATTGGGATGTATGCAGTGCCTCGCACCACCCGAACCAATGCAGGCGAAGCCAATAGCCCACAAGGCAAGCCCGACTCTTGAGGCTCGAACAACACGCTAGATTGTGAGTGTTGCTCTGAACAGGTGGCGGCAATAATTTTCATTGTTCCTCCTGCTATGCGACACGCCTTTTTGCCGCGGACCTTAACTAGGCCTGGAGCGCCCTTAAGGGTTTGTCCGTCGGCTTGATGGCACCTCTGTAGAGCCTGCGTAAACTCTGGCACCCCACACACCGAGGGCAAATCAAACAACGCCACCCCATGCTGTCCAAAAAGCACATGATAACACCTACGGATGATGTTCATCCCCAAAATGCCAGGGACCTGTGGAGGCACACCTTCAGGGGGATCTTTGACCACGAGGACCCCACATTGTGGTACGGAAATGCCACAGAGGTCCACATCCAACTCGAGGTACCCAATGTAAGGGATGGCCAGCCCATTAGCTGCTCTGAGCGTCAGCCAATTACACGACCGGAGCCTCTCTTGGCCCCAAGACTGGAAGTGTTCAAGGAAGAAACCCTCAGTTACAGTGGACACCATGGACCCAGTGTCCACCAAACAAGAAACTTGAACTCCGCCCATACTTACCTTAACATGTGGGCAAGAGGACATCAGCTCACGACCCCCGCCTGAGCCAGTAGGAGCCCCCCCCCGAACTGTGGCTCTGCAGCCCGGTGGGCGCTAGTTTTCCGACTCCCTGGCTGGCTGATTCTGGGACTGCCTGTTGGAAGGCTGGCGAAATGACACAGAGGATTGAGTACGAAGGGGAACACGTTCTCCATCGCACTCGCTGGCATAGTGACCTGGCTGTTGGCAACGTCGGCATACAATTTGACCACGAGGGGGGCGGCGGGCGGTGTGAGCGCGAGTTCTGCAATGTAGAAATACTATAGGTAAGTTGATCCAGCTGTTCCTGCTGCAACCTCAGCATCTCCTTCAGCTCCACCAACTCCGATCCCCGAGGAAGGAAGGTCGCCTCCCGAGAGCCCCGTACTCCGCACTGGAGACCAAAAGCCGAAGGGACCGAATGGCTTCGACCCCTCCCGCCTCCGGGCAAACCCTCACACTCCCACCGAATTGCCTCACTCCGGACTTCAAGCAGGGTGGCAGTAGGCTGCCTGCGTACCATCTGTTTTAGTTCGCGCCGCAAAGCACCATCCAATACATACTCGACAAACTGGTCACGCAACAACACCTCTGCATTTATCGTACCACTAGGAGCACGTTCCCTCAGCGGCGCCATTAAATTCAGCAACCCCAGGGAGAACTCATGTAGCGTCTCCCCTTCCTGTTGTCATCGGGAGAAAAATGCCTCCTGTAGAGCAACATACGACTTGGAACACCCATACAGTTCTTGCAACGCAGAAATAATCTTATCGGGGTCTTCCCTCTCATCCCTGGGCCGATATTTAATCTCGTCACGGGCCTCACCTTCCAGGTGATCAAACAAAAAGAAGGCCTGATCAGATGCTGACAGGTGACGCACCCTCACACAGGCTTGAACTTCCTCCAACCACTCTGTGAGTCCTATTCCCGACCTTCCGCGAAACATGGGACATTTTCTGTCCCGGGGCACAAAAACCAACCTCTCCGCTACCAGGTTACTGGAAGGGTGAGAGGGAGGAGGTGGCACAGGCGGAATAGAGGTGCTAGGACCGGGTACAGCCGCAACCCGCTCCTGCCGCAACCTCTCGTTATCGGCTTTCAACTGTGCCACCAAGTCCCTCAACTCCTGCATTTCGGCCTCCATAGTTAAACCGCCGTGGTCAAACAGGGACTATGAAGCAAGCACGGAACAATTTTGAGGAAAAGAACCAGAGACACAAGACCAAATTGCGATCGCGGTGCTACTCACTTCGTGGGGTTCCACTGCTGTTTTGCCTCTCAACCGAATTCACGAACCTCCCACCCCGGTCTACAATAACTACGCAACCTAAGAGACTAAACCATGAAAGCAAAACCCAAAAACAAAACAAAGAACCCACAAAGAAAGAACAATGAGGAAATAAACTAAACTGGACCACACGTCTCTGCCTTCCAGAAGCACCAATCCTGCCGACAACGCCAAAAATGTGGCATCCAAAGGGAGTGGGAGGGGAAGGAAGTGCCGGATTGGACTCACCCGGTCTGAAGTCCCGCACTCAATTTAGAGGGTCAGAGAGGGGTAGGGAATTGCTGACAACGCCACCCCAGGAATTTCACCTGGAGAGTGAATTATTGAGCGCACAAGTTCGTGGCCAATGAAGGCTTGAGACGGGGTCCAGTATATACAAGAAAAATACTTTATTCAACAAGGAAAACAGTTCTTTCTTTTTAACGCCACAACAATAAAATGGAAGCTACGTAGCTCGACTTTGGTAAGAATACCCCTCCCACTAAAATAGCTAAAAACTCCCGCACCCACGTGTAAACCACCCCAAATCAAACCTCCCAGACGGCAAATCCCACCCAACTAAAAACTAACCCTTTCTAAAATAACCCAATTGGACGGGCGGACAGAAACAGATCAAACACCAAGCGACATGCAAAATAAACCAAAGAAATAAATAAACTGCACTCAGCGGAGCATGCAAACACTATATAACAGGCAAGTGCAGTAGCTAAAACAAAATAAGCACACGAAACACACAGAGACAATAGGTTAATCACAAAGAAATCCACACGATAAATGTTAGATAAAACACTCAGACACGACGGAAAGACGGCACAATTAAAAGAGAAAATAAATATCAAAACAAAGTAAATCTGTTGTCTGCCCCCCCACCCAAATCCCACAATAATTCCCCACACTCCCTCGGGTGCGATGCGTGTAGCGCCACCAGGAGGGTGGTGGGGGTACGATATTGCTTACGGCAACAACCAAACGAGGCAAAACAGCAGCGGACCAAACAACCGCGGCCCGTCTAGGTGTCGTTTACAGGACACCCGACTCTGGTGCTACAGGGGAGAAGGAGTTAATAACGCGGACGCAACAACCTCCATTGGTCGTGCTGCTACATACCTGCGATGGGGCCTCGCGATGAGTCTCGGAGCGGGCGATGTAGCAGCGCTAGCGAGCTGGCCCCAGTGTATGGGGAAATCTTTCCCGGTGAGGGGAAGACGCGCTCTCAGTAGCTGAAAGGGACACGCAATGGGACAAGCAACTTTCATGCACGGTGAAGACGGGTCACCACTTACCCTGTAGGACGCGCCTGCTGCGAACCAAGCGGTGAGGCAACTGGTTGTAGTAGCCCGGCGCGAGTGACAGCGTCCGGAGGTTACGCGGTAGAAAAGTTCTCACCGCCTTGACTGTACGTTTAGCAAACAGCGCGATCAGGGGTGAGTAGAGTTATCGGAGGCCAGACAGCAGGCTACAACCTACCCAGGGAACGTGCCAATGGGGAACCGCTTCCTGCTGTGACAGACCGGATGTGGCAACCCGGCGAAGACAGAGCGCCCGGAAGTTACGCAGCAAGAGGACTCTCAGAGCGTTACCTGCGCTTTTATAAGCAGCGCCCTCATCAGGGACATCCGGAGCAAGCGGAGCCAATCAGAGTAGCCGAGGCTCAGCCTGCTACATATGGACAAAAAATCAACTCCCACTTCACAGACACAAAAGACCCCAGACGTCTGTGGCAAGGCATCCAGTCAGTCACAGACTACAAACCAGCCCCCCCACCGTGCGAGGACCACACAGACTTCCTCAACTCACTCAACACCTTCTTCAGTCGATTTGAGGAAAACAACACAACTAAATCCACAAAAGCCCCCGTCAGCACAGACAGCAAAACACTCCAACTGTATCCAGCAGATGTGAGGAGAGCCCTACTCAAGATGAACCCCAGAAAGGCTGCAGGTCCAGACAACATACCCGGGCGCGTGCTCAGAGACTGTGGAGACTCACTCACTGACGTCCTCACAGACATCTACAACATCTCTCTCAGCCAAGCCACAATACCAGTAAGATTCAAAACCACCACCATCGTGCCACTCCCAAAGAAGTCACCGGTATCATCATTAAAGGACTACAGACCCATAGCACTCACTCCCATCATGATGAAGTGCTTTGAAAGACTAGTTAAGGCCCACATCACATCCACCTTCCCCACCACCCTGGACCCATATCAATTTGCCTATCGCCCCAAGCGCTCCACTGAGGACGCTGTAGCAATAGCGCTCCACCTCTGCCTGACTCACCTGGAGAAAGCAAACAGTCACGCACGGATGCTGTTTATTGACTTCAGCTCTGCATTCAATACTGTCATCTCCCAACATCTGGTTGACAAGCTGAGAAAATTGGGGATAAATACATCACTGTGCCTCTCCTCTCCTCTCCCTCTTCTTCCTCTCCTCTCCTCTCTCTCTCTCTACCCAGCCGGCCATCAGCAGGAAGGTCCCCCTACATGAGCCTGGTCCTGCTCAAGGTTTGTTCCTGTTAAAGGGGAGTTTTTCCTTGCCACTGTTGCTTGTCTGGGGTTAGGCCCTGGGATTCTGTAAAGCGCCTTGAAACAATTTTGATTGTATAAGACGCCATAGAAATAAAGATTGATTGATTGATTGATTGACTGTGCAATTGGCTGCTGGACTTTCTCACAAACAGACCACAGACAGTCAGAGTCGGCAAGAACTCCTCAACGACGACCATCATCAACACAGGGGTGCCTCTAGGATGTGTGCTGTCTCCTCTGCTGTTCACACTGATGACTCATGACTGCTGTGCCAGATTCGAAACGAATCACATCCTAAAATTCGCAGATGACACAACGGTAGTGGGTCTCTTCAAGGACGATGATGACACAGCGTACAGAGAGGAGGTACACCAACTCATCAACTGGTGTGAGGAGAACAACCTGCTGCTCAACATCGACAAAACGAAAGAAATAACTGTTGACTTCAGGAAGAGGAAATCAACACACACCCCACTCACCATCAACGGCAGTACTGTGGAGTCTGTGAAGAGCACAACGTTCCTGGGAGTGCACATCACAGATGACCTCATATGGACAACTAACACCACCTCTCTGGTCAAAAAAGCTCACACAAGACTTCACTTCCAGCGGAGGATGAGAAGAGTGAACCTCCCCACATCTGCACTCATCACCTTCTACAGGAGAGCCATTGAGAGCATCCTGAGCAGCTGCCTCTCTGTCTGGCACGGCAGCTGCCTGGCTGCAGACAGGAAGGCACTACAGAGAGTGGTGAGGACTGCTGAGAGGATCATCAGATCACCACTACCAGCCATTGAGGACCTGTACATCTCACACTGTTCCAGGAGAGCTGTGAACATCATCAAGGACCTCACCCACCCAGCACACAAACTGTTTTCCCTACTACCATCAGGGAAGCGATACCGCAGCATGCGGTGCCACACTAGCAGACTGGGAAACAGCTTCTTCCCACTTGCCATCAAGCTAATCAACACTGTAAAAAAACCAACATGAACATTTCCAGGACACTCATGGACATTACTTTATTTATTGAATCTATTAATCTCACCTGCACCTTACTGACACTGTCAATCTTTTGCACATCGTTTTGGTCGTTTTTTAACTGCACTGTGTGTGTGTGCGCGTGTGTGTGCTGTGTGTGTGTGTGTGTGTGTGCATGTGTGTGTGGGCACGCGCGCACATGTGTGTATGTATGTTATTTACATTACTGGTTGTCAATGTTGTATCAACGTCTGTTCATCCATTTTACATTTTACTTGCACATTGGAGTCTGGTGGAACACAATTTCAATATCTGTGCTAGACGTAGCTAGCACAGATCTGTGCTAGTTACGTAGACTGTTGACAAATAAAAGACTTTGAACTTTGAACTTTTTTAGTTGCGAGTGATCAAATTAGGTTTGTGTGTTCAGACCTAACTGAACTCTCTGTATGGTTGCCTTGGTAATCATGCAGAAGTAAACAATGGTGCAGTGAAAATTGAGGTGTATCATCTTCTGACAGGAGCCTGGAGTGATGGTGCACATTGCAATACAATGCGACTGTGAAAAAGTTCTTTAACAGGGCAGATTTCCAAATATTATCTGGATGAAATGTAGATATTCTAAAATGAAAATATTTTTTCTAATATCTACACTATTGGTTTCTAGATAGATGAGTAGAATGAAGTTCCTCCTCTCTGTGTATTTTTATAATACTGTACCTCATTATTTGTTGATAGACAGTTTGAGTTATTATATGCAATTTTTAAAAACCTTTTAAAAATGGCATGAGTGTGGAACTTTCCTTGGCCGAGAAATATAAATTCTTCTCTTGATCATTAAGAGAAACCCTTTTGATTTTATATATTATTTTACCAGTTTCATGCACTTTATTGAACTAATTTAATTTTGAATCAACTTAGCTCACATGTATTATAAAATCAAGGAAGTACTATTTATAATATATGATTTGTGTCAAGGTCCGGTGCACCTCCTTCCACATAGGGGGCGCCAATCCTGACATGGGACCAGCAGGAGGTCGTGCACCTGAGCGGCATCCCGGGATTACCTCCCCTTCATAAAGCCCGTCGCCGACAGCGGAGGCTGTTGGGTCGTTTTGGTCTTTCATTATTGGTTATTTGTTACCCTGTCTTCTGCCTGGTACTTCTGCCTCCCATGTGGGATCCTTATGCCCGTCTGTCTCTGACTCAGCCTGTCTCCCAGTAATCCCGACTGACTACTGTATGCCCAGATCTCCGCTCATCGTTGACGCACCTTTGGGTTTGGACAATCGCCCCGCTTGTCCGTTCTTCGGACATTCCGATCGCGATGACGTATTGTCCTTTTGGTTGTTTTTCCCCCTGTTCTACGGTGATTTTGTGTTGGCCCGAGAGCCCTTGTTCCCTCCTGTACTGGAGCGCTTTGTGTTCTGTCATTTTGGGATTAAACTTGTGTTCTTCCCCCACTACTCTGTGTCTGCATTTGGGTCCTCCGTTCTGAGTCTTGACAGATTTGTATAAAATAACAAGTTTATTGAGAGGGGGTTTTAAGTTGAAAACTGGAGATCACCTTTCTGTGTTCTTGAGTCTTCTGTTTGAAACAATATAATTCCTTCTTTTGTCATTCATTTTCTGGGGAAGCTTTGTGAAGATTAATGACAGATGCCTGGCATTTCTGTTTCCATGCTTTAATTATTGGCATTACTAGAGCACAATGTTGTTTGGGTGATATGGTTAAGCATGCCATTTATTCATTATCTGTAAAAAAAAAACCTGTATCTCAGTCTGACCATATTCAGGCTGTAATAAGTTTTTAAAGGTGTTTCATTAATGATGCTGTGCTGACATCATAATCAACCCTGGACTATGGGTCTGTAATGCATCAGTGCTCCCTTCTCTCTCTCCTCAGAGTGCATTTAGCAATTTCCTTTTTGCTTTCTGCTGCTGAATCTCATCAAACCGCAGAGTGACAGAACATCTTCCCATAGCTGATGTCAGCTTCACTCTTGCTCACTCAAATTGCCATGGACAGCTCACCATTAGATTAATGGTGTAACACAGATTAATGACTTGAGTGTCATGTGGATCCTTCCTGATATCTTAATCTGATATTCAAATCATGTCACTAAAAGAAAAACCACTCATATCCAATTTTATGGAAAAACAGCGCAATAAATTTTCACACATT
Organism: Lagocephalus sceleratus; assembly: GCA_911728415.1. Classification (NCBI taxonomy): domain Eukaryota; kingdom Metazoa; phylum Chordata; class Actinopteri; order Tetraodontiformes; family Tetraodontidae; genus Lagocephalus; species Lagocephalus sceleratus. The sequence goes on from CAJVRN010000016.1 coordinate 242,931, forward strand.
TTCAAGCAATAACAGCCATTTTCCTAGCAAGAAGAAGTGTGAGACAGGTAGATGTAGAAATGTGCAGACATGCAAACACCCAATGGAAGAAACATTGTAGAGGAATTTTTCTTTTTCTAAAATCAAAAGAAGGAAATATAATATCTCTGCATTAAAATCACTGCTAGGAGATGATTCATGGATACTCGGTGATTGATTAAAGAAATTATTGATAAATGGCCATGTTACAAGTTGGCTTTAGCCCACGGAAGAAGCCCACACAAACTTCAGCAGAAATTAAGTTTTATTTTCCCAAACCAGGGACCAGCACCAGTAACACATGGTATATCAACTAAACCAGTTGTGTCAAAGGTTTCTGAATGTGTATACCTTACAGTTACGTGAGATTTAATAGAACGAAACAGTACAGAGGAGGAGCAACCGCTGGTAGCTGCATGGTGGAGTCCAAGAGAGCCCTGTGGTTGCCAACCATCTCAAAGACTCTGGAGCCAAACTGCCCAGGTGTCTTTGCTGAGCTGATGTCTGAGTCTCAGCTCCAACCACACCAAATACTAGACAAAAGCCATTAGTCCAAAGTACAAGCAACCGTACACAAAACCCCACCTGTGACAGCTGAAAATAAAAAAATATTGTTTTAAATTCATTTTTTATGCAATTCATAAATTCAAAAACCAGGAGGGACCAATCCTTAATAAATAAATAGCATGCAACAAAAGCAAATAGATAAATATTCTAAACATAAAATTATATCAGAACAGTGTGTATTTTGAACTGTCACTCCACAAAATGAATGAAAGAGTATAGTTGATGAATAATTACAGTGCCTGACAAATGTCACAGTCAAATGTAAGCCCATGCAGCAGGGTTTGTGCCCTGTTGACATTGTACAAACTATATAATATTGTACAAAAAATATACTCTTGTTTTAGATCTATTGTCAGCACTGTGCAAGGATGCATTTAAAGTATTTCAAAGTGAGCCCAGTTCAATAACACATATCTCTCATACAGTCAAACCTTCTGCTATGCATCATCAGCTAGTATTCAATGCTAGGCCAAATTTTTCATGTAATATTAGAGTTGTCTGTCAAGAATAGAAGTCCACCCCTTTGCATAGCTTCACAGTACACTTCCAAACAACAAAAGGCAGCCATGGATGTGGCCAAGACACAACTGCTTTCAGTTTTGCCATTGTGGGCCTTCCACTGATGCTGTGAGTGCACTGATAAAATAAGCTTAAAGTTTTAGGTCAACAGCATCAAACAGCCTGCAGCACAATAGCAGCATTAGGAAGGGTGCATAGTTTTAAGTGGAGATGACAGATCATCCAGCTGAAGTGCACACTTTTTCCCCTGCAACACACACCAATACGGGATGAAGCTCAGCTCCTAGTCTGCCCTCCTCTGATTGGGTGCAAATAAACTTTGCTGACATCTTTAAAATGTGTGTGTCATCACGTCATAATAGTTGATATGCTGCAAAAGTCAGGATGGATTGATGGTTGCCTTTCTTTTACCAAATTGTAATCTGCCCAGGGTAATGCAAATGTGAATATATTGATAATAAAATAACATATAATTGGATTTGTATGACTACAGTTTTCTGCAAATTTGAAGCTGAAGCTTTTATTCTCTTACTATGACTGGACATAATACATTTTTTATTGATTTCTCTTTACCATAGATATAAATAAAACGTGTACACTGTCTGATACAGCTCATTCAGCATTGTAATTTTTATCACCAGTCAGTGATGACAGTGTAAAAGTGAAAAGAGATGAACATTCATTGTCCCATATATGTAGATAATTGAACCGAAGAACTGACTGGCTGCCACTGTTCAATATTTTCTTGTTATGAGATGAGCTTGCTAATGGCTGCTGAACACATGCATCTCCCAAATTGTTCAACAAAGACCAGTCAGATTACACCACAGTGTGGCTTCAGTTTGGCACTTGGGATAAGATTACTGAAACATGCCTTTAAATAACAGAAGCTGACCACTGTGGGACGTTGTTGGGGAAATGTAAAATTTGCTACATATTCAGAATATCTTCATTAAAAAATGTCAGTTTTGAATACTTAGATTAATTTATCCTCATATTCAGAAAGCAATTCATATTTATGTTTATGTTAATTTCCAACTTAAACTTTCTTCAACTGTCTTTTCTGGCACAGATTGTCTCTTCTTCTATACCACCTACGCAAATGTCTGACATATACTTTGAATGTTAATGAGCAAATTATGCCTAGAACACATTATAGAAACACTGGTGTGACAACTTGTGGTAATTGTCAGGAATCAGGCGAGAACCCACGAGCAGGACCAGAGTTCGGTTTAACACTGCTTTATTGTAACCGCGAGACAGGCGGGCTGAGCTGGACCTGCTGGGAAACGGGATCCGGGCGAGTCCGTCCAGGAACGAAGTCAGGAACGGAAGGCAGGCAGGTTTACCGGGGAGCAGGCACGGTCGGATTGTCGGGGACAGGCTGGGTCGACAACGGGCAGGCAGGCGGCAGAACCTCCAGAACAGAGCACAGGCAGAGTTACCGGGGAACAGAAGCAAATGGGAGGTCGGGGACAGGCAGGGTCGTCAACGGGCAGGCAAACAGACAGGAGATCACGGGAAAGTCATACGTAAACACAGCGGACAATCTGGCAGCGGCGAAACATTCGGCCACCATACATATCGGCCACCAAATTGGCCTGATTCATCACAGGTGCGCAGGGCCGGGGCGGATCCGAGGGCGGGACTGCTCACAGCTGTGACAGGCAATAAGAGGAGATGGACCAAAAATTCTACTTTGAAACAAGAAAATTAGATGATATCATATTTCTGTACTTTGGTATTGAACACATAAGCAAACTGCCAGTTGCGTTTTCATCTAAATTTAAATTCACTGCATTTTTGAACTTTCTGTTATTAGATATGTTAGATTTTTTTTGTATATTTGTCATTTCTTCATTCTAACTACCACATCTTTTGCATTTTCTGTGACCTGACCTTTAACAGCTTAGCCTACACATCCTGCAGTGCTTTCCAAGGGACTCCAAGAGAGATATTTTATTATAGTGCCCCTTTTTTCTGCTTTTCTCTGTACACTGGTGTTTGGGGTGGGCTGAGATTGAGTATTACAGATGGCCAAAGATGTATTTCTCCTCAGGTGAATAAAGTAGACAGAAGGCCGAAAAAAATTGCTACTGGAATGAAACTCAATCACTTCATTCGTGTTCATTCTGTCATTTATTTCAGTCAGTATCTAAATCTCTGGTCCCAGTTATAAAGTTTTTAAAGATATTTCCTTAAATTTTTTCCATTTCTTCTCTCTTCATACAGTGAAATTAATGATCTCAAATTTTTCACTACATTGTTCTTTTGTCACATTTCACATACATGACCAGTCATGCACACATCTGTCTTTTCTCATTCTGTCTATTCTGGATCTGCAGCAGCCCCACAGTTCTGGCCAACTGCCTGTCCTTGTGGGAACACTCCTGAGCAGGAAGGAAAACAGAGCAACACATAAGCCCACCCTCTTCTCTCTGATCACACACATGCATGCATAAACTTTGATGTATTCACCTGAGATGGAAGGTATGGAGCTGTGGGTTTCTTGCAGCTGGAATTTGGATTTTATAATTATGGGATTATTAGAAAACAATGTAAATTAAAAAAAAAGTTTCAGATCATACTGAATAAGTGAATATAACATAAAAACTAACCTTGCAAAAAGTTCAAGGTGTATTTTGGACTGGTAGAAGAAATTATTGATGTGCTGGAGCCCCCTCACCATCTCAGCTATGGCACAGTTAGTGAAATGGGCATACAAATTCATAGCAACCTTGACTTTTACAGGCTGACAGCAAGACATCTTGAAGAGGTAAAGACAGGCTTAGACATGTCAATCAATATATTTCATCCCAAGCGAATCTGTCATTTGGTTGGTGCTTATTTTGTTTCCTTGTTATGGTAAATTTATTTTAAAAGGAATGATGTATTTAAGCTGAAAGATGAAGCTATTTCTTTTAGCTAATTTATCAGTGACTAGCCTCAATCTCAGTGTGATTAGCTCTGTGGCATATTTTACAAATTAAATGGAATCTGTGGCGTATCTGTGGCATATTTTACAAATTAAATGGAATCTATTATGTATATTCACATTAAAGTTAAAGCTATGACCTTGTTTTAAGGACTAAATGGCAATTTGGTACATTCATGGAATAATTAAGAGATTTTTTACATGTATATTGGTGGGAATAAGTGGAAATATTCACTTCTATCTAAAACAAAAGTATTGTATGAAATAGAACAATGGATACAAGGACAGCCCTTCAATGTGGCATTTACTATTGTTAAATGAACATTAAACATTTTAGAGAAACTGTCATTTCTGTTTCATTCAGCATGTTTAGCAAGACATTACAGAACAACAAAATTACATTGCTGATATAGGTAAAAAATAAATAATATTAATTATTTTTTTAATGCTTTAAGCACAGGCATTGTTCCGATATTGAGATAAACAATTGATATTGTTTATCAGACATGTGGTATTTAGCAAGGCATTTCCATGGTTACGACATTCACTGCACAAAACCATCCTCCTTTTGCCCAAAGGGACAGAAATAACCTTTCAGAGTGTGTGTAAAAGGGACACAACATGCACATCTACCTGTTCTTAAAGCATACACACATGCCACACATGTCATCAGCAACAGTGGGTGCTCCCCAATGAGGCAGAAACACACTAATGGATAATGACAGGTTTTGACAGCAGGAGAGTGAGCTGAGTCACTCTGGGTGCCCCTGCAATGAATAAAAGAATACATGTTCTGTTCCTCACTAAGTGAATTTCCTTTGATATCACACTATTCTTGCCAGTTTCCCCCGGTAATCCTGCTCATTAGATTTTGTCCTTCTATCGTGAGATTGCCGGCTGCAGCTTCACAGAATTCCATGCTTGCTGGTTAGTTGCAGTTGTGTTTCTGAGTCCACATCTCAGTGATCACTCAAAGTTCTGTTCACTTTCATCTCTCTTTACCATGACTCATTTACAAGCTTTGATAGGCTTATTATGTCTTAAAAGACAAAATGCAGAAAAGCACCGGCAGCACCAAAGTTGAAGGACTCAATATATCTTTATTTATGATAATGGTGCTTTTCTTTGCCCCTGATGTGTAACAAGGTGTTTTTGTTTTGCTTTTCATAAAGAAATCTCCACTGTTCATGGAAAGGAGTCAATTCTAGGTTTTATAAAACCTTACACTCATCTGGTTGTTGCCTTTTCCATTTTTTGCAAAAAATAACAATGCATTTTTGTGACTTGCATCAGGCAGTGATTGATCACATTGAAGCTGACAGTCACATCATTCTACTGTGGCTGCATCTACCCCACTGAGTTGGGTCCAGTTAAAACCATGATTAAGCTCCAGTTTTATCCAGCTTCCACTTATTGTTCACAAGAACATGGTTTGGCCAGAACCATTGATTATATTGCTTCCAGCTGTTCTGACAGAAGGACAGATGTCTTGTTTGTTTGATTAACCCTCTACCTATCTTACCTAGTCAGCTTGTGAAATCTGTTCCAAACACAAACACCCTCCAATCACTTGCAGTTTGTTTTTGCTTTGTGTTATTTCTGGTGTTCCGATCAGATGTGTTAATTGTTGCATTCTCATCTTCAATGTCACATTGATGTAAAAAATGATATTCCAATTATTCTGCTCCCACTATGTTTGCTGTCAAATTACCAGCCCTTGCTGCACCTCACTGGCATTTTCCTTGACAGAGAGGGGAAAGAAGCCTGAGACGGCAAAAGAACGGAGGGCTGAGAACTCAATGAGCACCCTAAATGTTAAAGCCTTGTAATAAGACAGAGTCAGTGTGGCCAGCAGAACTGTTGGAATAATGGTATTTTGTTGTGGATAGTTTTTAACTGATTTCCGAGGCATGGATCTAAGCTCATCATTCCAATTCACTCAGGCAGTAAACATCAACAGCTAACAGAGCGTGTGTGTGTGTGTGTGTGTGTGTGTGTGTTCAACACTTGACAGAGCACAACTAGACAGAGCCTAGTGGGACAAGAGGCTTTTAACCAATGTGTTTAAGATGAAAACTTCTACCAACTACCATTTTTGTTCTTATTCCTGTTATTAAAGTGCAGAGGAAAAGATTGATAGAATAGTGTGGGTCAGATTTAACATGTAGCTAAGGAGAACAGAGGTAAGACACACAAAAGGAGGATGATGTGGAGGAGAAAAGACGAGGACAGAGGTGTAGGTTCTGAGTCTTTTTACTTTCTCAAAAACAGGTACAGCACAGATACAACCACTGGCAGAACCAAAACCGGCAACTTCCCGCGTGGTCTAAGAACTACCTTACCCATAGCCCCCCGTTCCCTTAAAGCGTAAAACATCCCTTGGTGAATGTCTCCCATTCCCTTAATGTGGGTCACCACACAGCCCCCCCCCAGAATTCACCAATACTGATATAAGTGCAATAGAACGTCATAACAAACTTAACAGTCCAAACAGCGGGGGGGACGGACTAACTGCCTGAAACGACTGCATGGCGCAGGAGGGTGGGGCGGGTCAGGGTTAGGGGCCAGTGTCGGGGCTGGTACTGCCGGCACAGCAGGCGGGCGTCCCAGACGCGGTGGCAAGGCCAACTGAACCGGACAGTCAACGTCCAGATGGGCAGGCTTGAGGTGGTCGATGGCAATACGCTCTCGCCACACCCCCATGTCCACAACAAAGTTTTTGTCCCCTGCCTCCAGAACGCGAAAGGGTTGGTCGTACTGTTGTGGATTATCCTTAAGTCGAATTACTTCATAAACTCTATATATCACTTAATATTGCTGGGTCAGCTATAGCACTAAGAGCGCAATGAAGAGTCACCACAACAGGGTCGAATGATGAGTCAAGTTCAGCTGGGTCACGGTCCAATGATGGTTTATTGACAAAATGTACAATTCACCATGCATGAGAGGTAGCCCGGGCTAAGTCTGAAATATTACAAGAACTCTCCACCTTTTATACAATTTGGAGCTTGGGTTAACCCCACCCCGGGCTCCTCCTTTCATTTTGTTATTTTGTACCATGTTTTCTTCCATTGTTTAACTTTTTTCATTTCTATCAGTGGTTGAGTAATCCTGACTAGGTTTTTTTAAAAACAGTCAATAGCCTGCCCACCAGCCGCATCATGTGTTGGTTACAACATAGGCAGCATGCAACATCATGTGTTCGGTTTCAACACAGGCAGCATGCAACATCATGTGTTCAGTTTCAACACAGGTAGCATGCATCATCATTACAAGAAAAGGTACAGACAGCAAAACATGTTTTTCAACCGTTCCTATCGCTATATGTTGTTTCTTTACATTTACCGAGTTCCTTCTAGGTTAAAGTTCATTTAAAGTTCATTAACCTTCAATCTCTCATACTACAGTACGGAGTCTGAAGCAGAGTGCGATGGCTGTCGTGGCAGATGAACACGTACTTGGCCAACGACAGGTCTTGGGGAATGTACGACTGGGGAAGGCAGTGGCGAGAAGTCAGAATGGGGACTCGCTGATTTCCCTGGCCGCAGGAAACTGGGAGGTGGCCGACCAAGGAGCCGTCGCTTCCGGGAGAAATTCCCCTGGGACCCACAGTGGCTGGCTGTACACCAACTCAGCAGACGAGGACTGTAGATCCTCCTTTGGGGCCGTGCGAAGACCAAGCATGACCCAAGGGTCATGTCATTCAGGCTGGCCTGAAGAGAGGCCTTCATGTCCCTGTGGAACCTCTCACAGATGCCATTACCCTTGGGATTATAGGCAATAGTGCAGTGGAGTTTCATCCCAAGGTGATCAGCAACTGCAGTCCAGAGGTCTGAGGTGAATTGCGGGCCCCGGTCACTGGTGATGTCCCCAGGCATGCCAAAACGGGCCATCCAGCACCTGATGAACGCCCTGGCCACGTTTGCCGTCGTAGTAGAGGACAGCGGAACCACTTTTGGCCACCTGGTGCTCCTGTCCTCCTGTGGTGAGGAGGAAGGTGTATCCGCAAGAAGGGGGCAGGGGGCCCACCAGGTCTACATTCATGTGGTCGAAACCCTTCTCTGGCACTTTAAACGACTCCAGGGGGGCTTTTGTATGGCGGTGGACCTTAGCTCGCTGGCACGCCACACACGAGGCCGTCCAGGCCGAAACGTCCTTCCGCAGCCCGGGCCACACAAACTTGGCTCCCACCAGCTTAGTCGAGGCCTTCACGCCCGGGTGAGAAAGGGAGTGGATGGCGTCAAAAACTCGGCGCCGCCAGCTGGCGGGCACCATGGGGCGTGGCTGGCCAGTGGAGACGTCACAGAGCAGAGTGGTGTTAGCTGTGGTGACCACCACATCCTCCAAATGCAGTGAGGTGGGGCCGGTTCGGTAGGCCGTGATGTCAGGGTCCCCAGCCTGGTCTGCCGCGATGGAGGCATAATAGAGCCCCAAGTGGACAGACCCAATAATTGCCCGAGAGAGGCAGTCGGCGACAAAATTGTCCTTGCCAGCCACATGGCGGATGTCCATGGTGAACTCCGAAATTTCAGAGAGCTGACGCTGTTGACGTCCTGACCATGGCTCTGAGGACTTGGCCATGGAATATGTCAGGGGCTTGTGGTCCACAAACGCCGTGAACCGGCAGCCCTCCAGTAGGAAACGAAAATGCCTGGTGGCTAGGAAAAGGCCCAGCAGTTCCTTGTCAAAGGTGCTGTACTTGCGCTCGTTGTCGCGAAGTTGCTTGCTAAAGAAACCAGCGGCTGCCAGGCTCCCCTAACCCACTGCTCACACACTGCCCCCACTGCATAGTCAGAGGCATCTGTTGTCAGGGCGATCGGGGCAGAAGAAGATGGGTGTGCCAGCAGAGCAGCACTGGCTTGCGCGGTCTTGGCAGCAACGAAAGCCTTATCCAGCTCCGAAGACCAGTCCAAACTGTCCTTAGGCTTCCTGCCCCGCAGGGCGCCGTACAGGGGTTGCATGAGCTGGGCAGCGTGGGGTATGAACTGGATATAAAAGTTCACCATGCCCAGAAACTCCTGCAGAGACTGTACTGTGCGGGGGCAAGGGAACTTGACGACGGCCTCCACCCTGGCGGGAAGAGGGACGGCCCCCTGGGGAGTGATATAGTGTGCAAGGAAGGTGATGGATGACTGGCCGAACTGGCACTTGGCGGGGTTAATGATGAGGCCATGTTCACTGAGGCGCTCAAACAGCAACCGGAGGTGTGCCAGGTGTGCCGGAATGGAGCTGCTTGCCACCAAAATGTCGTCCAGGTAGCAGAACAAAAACGGCATGTCACGGAGCACAGAGTCCATCAGGCGCTGAAACGTCTGTGCTGCCCCCTTGAGGCCAAAAGGCATGCGTAGGAACTCGAAAAGGCCATAGGGTGTAATGACTGCCCTCTTAGGAACATCCTGCAGGTGGACTGGCACCTGATGGTACCCGCGCACCAGGTCCACCTTGGAGAAAATCACTGCCCCCTCCAGGTGTGCAGTGAAGTCCTGTATGTGCAGGACGGGGTACCTGTCCGGAGTGGTGGCATCATTCAGGCGACGGAAATCACCACAGGGGCGCCAACCCCCGTCGGCCTTAGTGACCATATGCAGGGGAGAAGCCCACGGGCTGTTTGAGCGTCATACAATGCCGAGGCGCTCCATGGTTGAAAACTCCTCCCTAGTGATCGCAAGCTTGGCCGAGTCCAGGCGCCGGGCCCGAGCATGGACAGGGGGCCCAACCATGGTGATGTGGTGTTCGACGCCGTGCTTAGCCACCGCAGATGAGAACGTGGGTGTGGTGAGGTCAGGGAACTTGGTGAGCAAACGCATGTAGGGATCCCTGGTGGCCATGGCGTTGGACAGACAGAGAGCTCCGCCCCCTCCAAGTGTGCAGGGGTATGAAGAGAAAGCCATGGCATCGATCAAACGACAGTTCTTAACATCAACCAGCAGATTGAATGCGCAGAGGAAATCTGCACCCAGGAGAGGTGTGGACACAGCTGCCATAACAAAGTCCCAGCCAAAACGGCGATTTCCAAACATACCTCCGCATACCTGGTGCCATATGTACGTATGGGCGTGCCATTAGCAGCGTCCATCTGGGGGCTGTGTGCGTCAGTCAAAGTGTCCACAGCCTGTGCTGGCAAGATGCTGCATTGAGCGCCAGAGTCGACCAGCAGCCACCGGCCAGATAAGGAGTCGGTTATGAACAGCAGCCTGCAGTCACGGCCAGCGCTCACTGCTGCCAACGAGCGCCGGCCCTGGTGTTTCCCTGGCCCTTAAGACTGCACAGTTTGCGACATTGCTTTGCCTTGGCCCCAAACCTGGCATGATAGTAACAGAGTCCGTCGTCAGGCTGGCACCATGACGTCACCGCAGCCGCAGTGTTCGCGTGCATAAAGCTGTTTGTAGGGAGGGGCGGGGGCGAGGGGCTTTGGCGGGGGGGCGAAGGGCTTTGGCGGGGCAGCAACATGTGGACCAACTGCTGGCGGTTGGCGAGGAAAACCCTGTCTGCTTCGGCAGCCAGGGCCCGATAGTCCTTGGAGGAAGAGAGGGGGGAACTGGCAAGTGCTGGAAGCTGGTGCAGGAAAAGGTGTGTGAACAGGAACAAGGGATCAGCCGATCCCAACACCAAGAGCATCTTTTCCATCAGGTCCGACGACTTATTATTGCAGAGACAGTTAAGCAACAACAGGTGGTCCGCTTTCTCCAGTTCAGACAGTTCATAAAGTTGCAGTAGAAAAGCCTTAAGAGCAGCGTATTTGCTGGTAGCCGGTGGCGTTTCCAACAACCTCATCATTCGCGCCGTGGTTGATGAATCCAGCGCTGTCACAACATGGAAGTATTTTGTGACATCCTGCGTAATTCCCCTGGGCTGGAACTGAGCTTCGATGTGCTGGAACCACGGCCGGGGATTGTGTTGCCAAAAGTTGGGCAATTTAAAGGTGGCCGCATAGGCGTTATCTACGTTAGCCGTAGCGGCAGCAGCGCCGTCATTGTCTCCGTCGTCGAACATAGTCAGGCGTGTTTGCGGGGTCACCAATGTGGAGGATGAAAACACGAGGACAGAGGTAGTGTAGATTCCGAGTCTTTTTACTTTACCAAAAACAGGTACAGCACAGATACAACCACCAGCAGAACCAAAACCGGCAACTTCCTGCGTGGTCTAAGAACTAACTTACCCATAACCCCCCGTTCCCTTAAAGGGTAAAACATCCCTTGGTGAATGTCTCCCATTCCCTTAATGTGGGTCACCACAATGAAGTAAAATACCAGCGTCTTGAGAGGGAAAGGTGATAATAGTGAATGGAGAGGATAACAGGTATGACCAGAGGCAAGGAGGAAAAGGCTGCAAAATGCTCAGGGCTAATCAGGAGTTGCTACTTGAAATGATAGCTATTGAATGGAGCCCCAAGGTGACCTAGTAGGAATGTTAACAATGCATGGCTGGAAGGCCACTGACAACCTGCCAGGAGAAGCTGTCTTATACAGAAAATCTTGGTTATTTACATTTCAGGAGCACAGAGATCTTATGATCACAACAGCAGTCTGTTATTTTTTAATTTCTGAACTGTACGGATGATTTAACTGGGTGACACTGACATATCAGCTTTTCTAGCACTTTGCATGAAATCCTATACAGTTTAAGATCGGGATTTCACTCAACCCACTGCTTGTTGACCAACATTAAAATGACATTATCTGCTACATTATGTGGCCTAAATTGAATCGTCCATACTTCATTGCTAAGCCACATGGGAGAACCAGCATCTTGATTTCAATATGAAATCACTTGATTAACATCTCAAGTAATTACAAATAATTTAGTGCAAATTAGCATAAATGTGGTATAATGTGGGAGCTAAGGTGATGCAGTGGTAAGCACTGTGGGCTACAGAGGGAGCTGAATGATTCAAAGCCCCCTAGGGGTCAGGGGATGCTGGGTGCTGTGAAGGGCCTCTGTGTGGAACATGTTGTCACCATGCTGTTGTCTGTGTGGGTTGTCTCTGGGTCCTTTCCGCTTTCTACCACAATCCAATTGTCTTTGGACCTTTCACATTTTGGGGGAAATGAGTTGGTGACTCTATATGATACAGAGGCAGTCTGATGTTGAATTTAGCAAGAACTATATGTGTGTGTGTGTGTGTGTGTGTGTGTGTGTGTCTGTATAAAGTCTCAGATTAGTGTGGAAGGAGGTGGTAATTGTACAGTTTCTTTTTTCTAAATAAACTTCCACTAGGGGAAAAAGTCTGAAGGCAGGGCCGACCTCCAAGAATGCCAAGAGCCCCAGCTGCACCACCGCGGGGTCGATCCTTCGGTCGGTCTCGAAGGGTTCCCCTCCTCCCCCCGAAGTGCCGAGTGGACCTCTCGACCAGATGGGAGGCGTGCAGCGGATGGGCACGCCGGCAGGGTCGAGTGTTCCAGGGGAGGGCGGCCCTGGCGGAGATCATGGGGCTCGGCCGTCCCGTGGGTGATGTGCTGGTGCGTTCCCGAGCCTCGGGACTTCTCACACCTACGCTGAGGCCCGACACAGCCCTCCCCAGCAGCTTCGCATCTGGCTGCCTCTTGGGATCATGCGCTGGGTTGCCTGGGGTTGGGAAGGGAGGGGTAAATGAAGGAGAGACGCATGTACCTGCTACCCGGCTCTCCGGCCTCAGCGCAGGTGCGCCCGGATCGACGGGGCTGCAGCCTCCTCCTCCTGCACACTCTGGGGGACCTGGGGCACCAGCGGAATCTGGGGGAACTACAGAACCTGGAGCACCTATGGAATCTGGGGGAACCTGAACCTGGGGCAACTGAACCTGGGACGGAGACTGGACCTGGGACGGAGACTGGACCTGGGAATCCTGAGGGGACCAGACATCCTGTCTCCTCTTCTTGCCCCGGAGTTTGCAGCTGCCGCGTACCGTGATGGCGGTCAGCTGAGACGGTCTTGGCGACGAGTGCAGCCTCTTCCTGAGGGTGGTGATCTCCATGTCGAGGGCCAGCTTCACGTCCCGCAGACTCTTGTAGTCCTCCCGCTGGCTGAGAATCTGGCTCCTCATAGTCAGCAGCTCCTCATCCCTCTGGTGAAGCTTCTGCTGCCACACCTCTCGCTCCCGGTCCACGGTCCTCCGCAGGGCTAGCAGCTGCCGCTCATGGTCCTGACGGAGCTGCTGCATCGCTTCCGCCAGGCTGCTGTCATACTCCCGCTGGCATCCTGAGTCCACCTCTGCCAGCCGCCTCTCGTGGCAGCTCTGGATCTCCAGGATCTCCTGCTTATGGGCGTTTCTCTGAAGGTCCAGCTGCTCCTTCAGGGCTCACACTTGGCTCTCCGTCTCACCCCTTTGCAGGATCTCCAAAGACAGCTGGTTCTGGAGGTCAGCGAGGGCGTCGCTGAGGTTCCTGTTCTCGGACAGAAGCTTACCCTGCTCTGAGTCCTTGGCGATTAGCGCCGACTCGATGTTCCGCCACTGGGCCAGGGCGTTGGCCAAATCACCCTCCACCTTGTGCCACCGGAATTGGAGTCTCTCCCTCTCGTCACCGATGTCCCTGCAGTCGATCTGCAGCCGGGCCTTCTCGGCTGCCAGCCCCTCCAGCTGCTCCAACATGGACGAGCACTCGCTCTCCAGCTTCTGGACCCGCTGGATGTAGTTGGCCAGGCGGTCGTTGAGGTGCTGGAGATCGTCCTGCTTCTGCCGGTCTGTGGTGGATGCAGGGGCGGGTTCAGCCTTAAGGGCTGAACAGGCGGACGAACAGCTGGTAGGGTGTTGACCCCTGATCCGGGCTTGGCTGTGGCACAGGCCATACACCTCGCCACATCAAATCTGTTCCCCACCCGACATACACTGCAGATCCAGAGCTGCACACGTCTCTCAAACGCAGCGGCAAACCCTGCGGCCGCTGAGGGAGTTGTGCTGGGGGCCTGAGGAGCTCTGCCGGGGGTCTGGGCGTGGTGCTGCGTGAAGGTGCCGGTGTGGCGTGAGAACACGTTGAGACTTTGATGGAGGTTCAGGAGAGTCTGCTCCTGACGCCGGAGGACGGCCTCCCAATCCGTCCGAATCTGATCCGGGCAGACGGGCACGGGGTTCTGGACGGGAGTCCAACGGGCAACAGACCAGCCTGACGAGACAGCCAGGCGAAGACGACGGTAACCATACCGATGTGGTCCAATCAGTCCAGTCCACAGTGCAGTTCAGTGTGACAGTACAGTTCAGTACGACAGGGCGACAGTTCAGTACGATCCAACAGCTTCCACTGTTGGACCCAGGCCCTAAGAAGGGGAGGTAATTGCAGGATCCAGGTGCGCCACCTCCTGCTGGCCTCATGTCAGGGTTTGGCACCCCCTATGGGGAAGGAGGTGCCCAGACCCTAACATCTGTCAATTCTGCAATGTATGGCAAGCAGGTTGGATTGAGAGAATTGCAAATAGAAAAAATAGAGTGAGTAATGAGTAGGTAGCAGTGGTGGGCTGTGCATTTCACACATAGGCCTTCAGTTATGTCTTAGTCGGACTTCAATAAATACCTTTCATAATACCATCATTCATGACACCATGACTAGAGAAATAGTATACAGAAACACACTTACTCACTACATGGCATGGCATCACCTCAATTGTGTACAAAATGGGCTATTTTCCAGCACATTTAAAACATATCTTTATGTGGGACTGTCAAAAATTAAAAGGGTATTTAAAATCTATCCAAAAACTTTTATTATGTCTGGCTCTGGTTTGGCTCGGTTGATTTGCACAGCACTGCCGGCTCTCACAGGTGAGTATCCAATCACAGGACACCTACATGTGAGTCCAGCTAGAAGGCCTTACTATCAACAACTCATGATCTGATTGGCTATCGCAACTATCTATCAATGCTATGTGTCCATTCACTTACAGTGCACAGATGCCAGCATTGTAGATTCTGAAGGCCTTGGGCAGATTTCATACAGCCTGGTAACACTAGTTAGCTGAATTGGATAAATACTTTAACCATAAAACAACACTGGAAGGACTATAACATGAAAAGAAGAGAATATGAGGAATCCTTTTATTTATTTAGGGAAAATAAATTAAAAATTAAACTAACTATTTTCATAATTATGATCACTATTTCTGGTTATGTTAGGCTAGCAGAGAAGGCCTTGTCTACCACTTGTAGATATTAAGAATAACAGACATCCCAGGAGAAAGCAGTTGTCTACCTAAGAGCAAATATAACGCATTATATAAATCTAAGTTGTCAGTCGGCTGAAACTTTTTGAAATGAGAATATTTTGGGAGGTGTGCCTCATGTTGTAATTTGTTTGGGTCTCCATCCACAGTCTTCCCCTTTTGAGGATTTCCTTGGTAATCCCAGATATTATTGGGGAAGATTGAGACAGGGAAAGTTCTCACAAGAAGAGATGGTGTTAAGTTGCCTGGTAATGTTTTTGAAGGGAGAGGTTATTTTAGGGCTTTGTCTTTAGGAAACTGTATTTCTGTTAAAATAACATTTGACACATATCAGATACTGCTGAATCACCCAAGATAAACTTGATACACTCTAATTTGTTTAGTGAGTTCATAATGTGTTCAGCACTGGTGGCAGCATTGGTTTGAGAGATGGACAGAACCAGAATGAGAACATCCTGTGGGAGTTATCTAGGTAGATCAAAACAATGCAGGGACACACCAAAGATTTCTATGTCTGTGGTCCTAAATTTCTTCCAGCCATCGCCCATCACACTACATAGCATTTAGAAACATGTTCCCTGCTTTATGTGGCTTCTCACACATAAAGAAACTAGGCAAGGAAATAAGATATGATTAATAAATAATATAATAGATGTTACCAACTGTTTCCATGTGCTTGTCAGATATTTCAAACATTAAATTTCCATTTTGTCTGATTTTACATTAGCAAGTATGTGGTGTGTTACAGTAAGAGGTCACTGTACCTTGTGAACAATATTTTGCACTAATGACCACTTCATATGGCTCAATATCTTAACATAAACTAGGTTGCATACCTACATACTATGTGGGTGATCATGTATACCGTGTGAGTGTGTGTACATATTTTAGAAATTCTTTGTTTCTGTGCCACAGGTTTCTGTGTTTTGCTGATGTTGAATTGAATTGGATTACCTTAAGGCTGCAAGATTGGTGTAAACTTTAAGAAGCGAGCTGGAGTCTGGTGCTTTAGCATTCAGCTGCTGTGCATATGCTTTACTGTCATGCCTGGTCTCATCAGCTCCCACTATAATCAGTAATGCTCTGAAGGGGAAACAGTAGGAGATGGAAAGCTAATGGAAAGCTAATTCAGATGAGTTAAGAGGTAAACAGTGACAGAACCAATTCCAGCTTCCTATCTCACTGCAAATAGGGGTGAACAGGGGAGCACAGAGACTTAACAAAGACATCGCAGATAGCCAGCACATCAGCAGGTCAAAACATAAGCATTTGGCATTTAATGTAGGAAAATCATTTAATTTAAAATAATTATTTAATTTGTACAAAATGTAATTTTGCTCAAATTAAATAATTTGAATTGTTTAATTTAAAAAGAAGTCATACATTCTTACATGAAAAGAAGAATAATTATATTATAATTATATAAAATAATTTTTTGCATCAAAAATGCTGTCATATGGAGCTTTTATGGTATTCTCCAGTAATAAATCTCAAGAATTCAAGAAAAAATTGAGATCTGATGAGTATTTTCTTTGTTTCTGAGACCTTTAGGAAGACACCACAAAGTGCTGAATGTTATTGGCTTTCCCGATAGGTCAAAAAAGAATTAATGAGGACACCATGTATTTTTGAGGTACTTTGTGACTGAAAGTGTATTCCTCAGTGCACAATGTGAAAATGAGAACCCAATCCTGAATGTGGATGTTTCCAGTCCAGTCTGCTTTGGGTTTGTTAAATAGGTCTAAACTGCACACTTGGGTGTTGACTTTCTAGATTGTCCAGCAATAAATGTACATCAAGTCAATTTGCTTATGCTGATCCATATCACAGGGCTTAAGGGACAGATATATGTGCTATCTTCATCATAATCGATGATAAATTATAGCAAAATCTCCAAATAAGAATAAAAATTGCAAGGTATTGATTTGTGCTCAACTAAAACATATAAAATCTAAAAATATTAGTAACATAAACTTTTATCAAATAAATATATTGTAATAATGAAAGTAAATGTGACACTTCTAAAGATTTAGTTTCCACAATTCACACGACAGGAATAACAGAACTATGCAGTCTTGGAAAAAATACTTGCTTTGAACATTCAAAATTGCATCTGCAGGTTTGCTGATATAGTGCAAAAACTGCTGCAGTTCACAAATCAAAACTGAAAAAAAACCTTGCCATGCTCTTAGCTGCAGTGATCAGCAAAGTTTTTCCTGTAAATTTCGAAACAGAAGATGTTTGCGAAGGGAGTGACAGGTTTTTCTTAAGGTTCTTAAGGTTTCAGCTGCCACAGTGAGAGATCTGAGCAGATTGACTCAGCAGGGTGGAAGAATTTGTGCACTGCATGACATGCTCCATCAAAATTCTTTTGAAATTGAAAAATCTTAATAGGAAGAAAATATGAAAACAAACTATCACAAAGAGTGAAATAAAATCTTCAAAGAAAATCTAATTTTATGTAAAAAGGCAGAAGTTTTATGTTAGTGACAGGTGCCACTTATTTGCACATGTACTCTCTGCAAATGACCAGGCCCATATCCCATGTGTGGTATTATAACCAGACACCTCCCAACACAGCCTTCAATCTGACTCCCTGTTTCTATGGAAATTTGTCCTTGGAAGTCTGTGTTTCTCCCAACCTTGAAAGTATCCCAAGAAGGCTCAGCTGCCAGGATATACTGCACTCAAATTCAATTGTCACAAGATAATCTGTTTCACATGTGTTCCACCCTCTCAGTAGCTTCCTGTCTTCATTGTAGATTTATTCCAACCCCTGCTGTGCTCAGAGCTCAGTGTTAACAGCTTGAAAGGAAGAATTTGAAGAATATAGGAGTAAATTAAATTTTCACTTTCCCTTTGATGACTGTATGTGTATTTTGAGTCAAAATGTTTTATTACTTCATTTTGAAAAGTCAATCATAAATGTTTTTTTTAATTCTATAAAATTGTCAGTTGTCAAATAATCAATCGATAACTGCTCTTCTAAACTCTAAACTTCACATCTAAAACAAAGTGCTTTGAATACAGTGCAAAGGTATTAATGTAGTGCTCCAGCCACATAGAGTCCTTATTAAACTGAGTTTTTATGTGCCTGAATGTTGATGCCATTTATGTGTGTTGTTCCTGTGCTCTGCAACAAATTATAATGAGAGGATATTTATTTATGGCAGCAGATGATTTAGTACTGCAGAATGATGGAATTGTCCTCTTTTTCATCTGAATTGCAACCAGAGACATATTGATTTACACCTTTTTCTGATTCTTGACCTTCATGCAGGATGTGCAATTATCCAAACAAACAATATAAAATAACACAATGCAGGATTGGTTTTTCATATGTCCAGCCTCCCTTAAATAGTCTCTAAATCAATTTTTAAAATGTTTTATTGAAAAAAAAAATCAAAGTGCTCATGCTCAGTTTATCCTGACTCTTTTTCATACAGTAAATTTCTCAAGAAAGTACATGCAAGCTTTTGACTGGTCTGGATGTTCATTGTGATAGCACTAATGAGGTCTGTGTTGATTGGTTGCAGGGAGGACAGAGCCAGAATGGGGACACGCCCAGTACGTGCACATAAACACTGAGAATTATAATATAATTATAATACAGCTGTAAAAAATGACTACCGTATTCTCACGACCATAAGGCGCACCTAAATGTCTTAAATTTTCTCCAAAATGTATGCCGCACCCTATGGTGCGGTGTGCCTATTGTGTTGTTGTGAGACGCGAAGGTAGTAGAAGACAAGGGGCGTGGCGAGAACGGCAAGGGGCGTGGCGTGAACGTGCGGACGGCGCATAAGAAGAGCACGAGCCATCAGCGCACTCAATGAGGAAGTGCACGTGCCCTCTGAACCAGGACTAAATCAGGACTAAATCAGGTCTAAATCAGGACTAAACCAGGTCTGAACCAGGACTAGACCAGTAAAGTGAAACATGCTTTTATGCTGTTTATAATTTTCACAATGTCTGGTTTGCACCGATATGTTCCGAGTCCCGAGCCCGCACAGATGTTTTACCAGTACGTTTTACCGTTGCCCTATAACCCGGTGCGCCTTTTGTATGTGTTAAATACCAAAAAGACACCCGTAACTGAAGCTGCGCCCTATAACACGGTGCGCCCTATGGTCGTGAAAATACTGTACTCTTCAGAAAATTCTGGATAACATTTTTGGCTTTCAAAACACACTCAATGACAGAAACCACAACTCTATAATAAAGTTTATATTAGTCTCATTATCATCAATCATTAGCTTGATTACGAAGTTAGTTGCTGTCTGTTTACTGTAATTTCAGGGTCTCATATACAATACATTTAATCTTTTTCTGATATTGTCTTGAATTAGTGTTCAGATATGGTTAAAATGTTTATTACAGACTTTAAGAGCAGCAGGTAGAGTTGCAAGAACATGGCTAATAATAATAAATTTAATCCACTCCCTGGTACTTTGGTCTGCCAAAGCAAGGACACTGAGAACATGCTTTGAACCAGCAACAGAGCAGTTGACGATGGAGTGACATTTAGACATTTTTCACATGGGTTGCTTTCACATGCCTATGGCATGTGACTCTGAGGCCATCAGATCATCATGCTGTGTTCCATTTACCTCAGACGTCAGAGCTATGAATAACATCACAGCCAAATTATTAGTGTACCAGCTAAATAAGATGCCGCCCCCCCCCCGAAAGCTATTCTCATGCTTCAATCAATCAGTCTTTATTTACATAGCGTCTTTTACAATCAAAAATTGTTTCAAGGCGCTTTACAGAATCCCAGGGCCTAACCCCAGACAAGCAACAGTGGCAAGGAAAATTCCCCTTACCTGTAAATGAATACAGAAGGGGGGCGGGGGGAGAAGCAGAAAAACTAAACAAGAAATAGCATCACTAGTCTACTGATGAAGCGGAGGAGAGGAGAGGAGAGGAGAGGAGAGGAGAGGAGAGGAGAGGAAACCAAGCCATGACCAGTGTGGTGACAGAAGCCTGTCAGGTGATTGTGTTTCTGGACCCCGGCAGCCTCGGCCTATAGCAGCATAACTAGTATCTTAACCTAGTGATTAGACGACCCCCTAAGTATGATAATTTGTCTGCCTATGATAATAACTGGAACTATAAGGTTAGTAACAATAAGCTTTTTCAAAGAGATATCTTTTAAGCCTAATTTTGAAAGTAGAGATGGAATGGATGCCTGCCTTGTCTGTCTATAAACAACTTCTAGAAAAATATGTGGCTCTTCTGCAATCTTCAGTGGATGAGGAAGAAAGACAAAGGTAGCATATTTTTTCTCTCATATTTCGTATTTTTACAAAAATAGTTGAAGGGCATTTTGTTTACATTCAGGGCAGCCATCTTTGAAAGCCAACTCAGAAGTGGTGATGCTTCTCCAACTTTCTGAGTAGGAAATCCAACCTTAGGGTGGCCATTTTAGTTGAAACTTCCAACTCGGAATTTGGATATTCCAACTTCCAAGTACAAATGGAATGCAGCTAAAGCACCAGTCCAGCCTCTCTTCTCTCTCTAACTTCCTCTTACCACCTCCACCTTTTCTCCTTGACTTCCCAGGACTCATAGCTGCTGAGCTGCAGTTGGCTGTTTCAGGCAGCCTGCTAACCAAGCAGCTATACAGCCTACAAACACAAGGCTTGCAGGCTAATCTTCAAAGTAACTGGAGCCACCCAGCTAGATAGCACCGAGCTGCTAACAAGCCACCTCAAAGGAACGGTTTTCCTCCAAAATGTTTCACACAGCAATGACTGCTTTAAGAAATGTATTTTCAACTTTTCCCAGCTTGGCTTCCATCAGGACCACAAGCTAAAAGAGCAAAACAAGAACTGGTAACACAACTTGGGACTAGTCAAGCTAAGCTTAGAAGCATGAACCTAGTCTTAGTTTGGTAGTCAGGTTATGGTTTAGTTGTTTCTGCTACATTGTTAAGTTGGTGTTAATTAAGTTGTATTACAAAGACTCAAGATCTGGCACCTCATGAAACACATGCATGCACACACACACACTTTTCACATGTGCATATGGCCTCCAGCATATGGTATGAGGGCCCCATACAGTCATCAGTCTTGGTTGAGCTTTGTTTCATCTTCTGTATTCATGGTTTCAAGGCCTCAGTAGCCAATTTGATATGCACACAAACACAGACACACACACACACACACACACACACACACACACACACTTGCAAGTAGTATACTCTGATAGATGTAGGTTTTTACCTTTATTCGTGTAAATTGTCACAGATCAGGCAAGAACCCACAAGCAAGACCAGAGTTTGGTTAAACACTGCTTTATTTGTACAGCGAGACAGGCGGGCAAAGCTGGACCCGCTGGGAAGCGGGACTCGGGCGAGTCCGTCCGTGGGTGAAGTCGGGGACGGAAGGCAGTTAGGTTTACCGAGGAGCAAGCAGGGTCGGATCGTCCGGGACAGGCAGGATCGGGGACAGGCAGGCAGGCGGCAGAATCTCCAGAACAGAGCACAGACAGAGTTACCGGGGGACAGAAGCAAACGGTAGGTCAGGGACAGGCAGGGTCGGTAACAGGCAGGCAAATAGACAGGAGATCGCGGGAAAGTCATGTGTAAACAGCGGACAATCTGGCAGGGGCGAAACGTTCGGCCACCATATAAATAGGCCACCTAATTGGCCTGATTGGTCACAGGTGCGCAGCGCCAGGGCGGATCCGAGGGCGGGACTGCTTGCAGCTGTGACAGAGCCCCCCCCCCCCTCAAGGGACGGCTCCCGCCGTCCCCATGGAACCCTTAGGACTGCCCCTACAGTGGGTGGGGGTCAGAACTCCTGGGACTCGGATGATTCCAAGTCACTGCCCCCATTCTCTGCTCCCACATCCTGCTCGGTCCCCTGCGCTCTGGGGCGACCCACTCTCCTGCTCCAGGATGGCTGGTCTGGGTGTTGGGCATGGAAGTCCCGTATTAAACCCTTGTCTAGGATGTGTTGCGCTGGTACCCACGGCCTCTCCTCCGGACCATATCCCTCCCAGTCCACCAGGTACTGGAGGCCCCTCCCCCAGGGTCGCTAATGCAGGAGACGACAGACCGAGTAAGCAGGGCCCCCATTCACCAGCTGTGGAGGTGGGGGAACTGGACAATCCGGGACCAGGGGACTCTCACGAGCAGGCTTGAGCCTGGAGACATGGAATGTAGGGTGAACACGCATGGACCGGGGAAAATCGAGTCTCACTGCTGCCGGGCCGATGATCCTCTGGATGGGAAATGGACACACGAACCATGGAGCCAACTTCCGGGATTCCACACGGAGTGGCAGATCCCACGTCGAGAGCCAGACCCGCTGACCCACCCTGTACCTGGGGGCCAGCGTACGGTGCCGATTGGCCGCCGTCTCGTACCGGGCGACTGCCCGAAGGAGGCTGGACCAAGCCTGGCCCCAAGTTCTTCTGCAGTGGCGGACAAAGACTGCCGCTGAGGTACAGGACACTTCGGCCCCCAGTGCCGGAAACAGGGGGGGTTGGTACCTGTATACGACCTGGAAGGGGGACATCCCAGTCGCCGAGCAGATCAGGGACTTGTGGGTGTATTCCACCCAGCCCAAAAAGGATGCCCACGTGGTCGGATCCCGCGCCGCCATGCACCTAAGGCCCGTCTCCAGGTTCTGGTTGGCACGCTCCGTCTGCCTGTTGGTCTGCGGGTGGAACCCTGAGGAAAGGCTGGCGGTGGCTCCCACAGACTGATAGAACTCCCGCCAGGACACAGACGTGAACTGCGGACCCCTGTCCAACACGATGCTCTCAGGCAAGCTGTGGAGCCGAAAGGCATGTTGGCCCACCAACTGAGCCATCTCCTTTGCTGAGGGCAGCTTGGGCAGGGGGATGAAATGTGCCTTTTTGCTAAACCTGTCCACTATGGTCAGGATTACCGAGTTCCCAGCAGACTGGGGCAGCCCGGTGACAAAATCCAGGGAGATGTGGGACCAGGGTCGGCGCGGGACTGGCAGAGGTTGCAGGAGTCTGGCTGGTGCCCGTCGTGGGTTCTCCTGCTGATTGCAGACCAGGCATGCGTTGACATACTCCCGGACGTCACCAGAACCTCTGCTTCAGGAACCCCATCGTGCGGCGTGCTCCCGGGTGACAGGCCAGCCGTGACGCATGAGCCCACTCCAGGACCTCTGCCCTGACTGGGGCAGGCACAAAGAGACGGTTGCTGGGGCAAGTGCCCGGCTGGCTGGCCATCGCCTCCCGGACCCTCTTCTTGATTCCCCACGAGATGACTGCCACGACGCACGGGGAAGGGAAAATGCTCTCCGGGGTCTTCTCCAGGCCCTCGTCCTCCTTATTAGCGAACTGTCGGGAGAGGGCGTCCGCCTTCGTGTTTCGCGACCCTGGACTATAGGTGAGGGTGAAATTAAATCTTGTAAAAAAGAGCACCCACCTTGCCTGCCGGGAGTTCAGTCTCTTTGCTGTCCAGATGTACTCCAGGTTCCAGTGGTCGGTCCAAACGAGGAAGGGCAGTTCTGTCCCCTCCAGCCAGTGCCACCATTCCTCCAGGGCCAGCTTGACCGCCAGCAGCTCCCGGTTCCCCACATCGTAATTGCATCCGGCGTCCAGGCGAAGATCCTCTTCATGCTTGTGAGGGCGGTGAGCAGGGCAGCCACGGTGCTGTAGTTCCTGAAGAACCGACAGTAAAAGTTTGCGAACCACAGGAACCGCTGGAGCTGTTTGCGGGTCTCGGGGCGTGGCCAGTCCCTGACTGCCGAGACCTTCCCCGGGTCCATCTGTATTGTCCCCGGGGCGATGACAAACCTGAGAAGCGATACCGTGGATGCGTGGAACAGGCACTTCTCGGCCTTCACAAAGAGCTGGTTCTCCAGCAGTCGTTGTAGAACTGCCCGTACATGCTGCACGTGCTCCTCGAGCCCCCTGGAAAATATGAAGATGTCATCCAGGTAGACCAACACGAATCGGTCCAGCATGTCTCGAAGGACGTCATTCACCAGGTTCTGGAATACGGCTGGCGCATGGGTCAGCCCGAACGGCATAACTTGGTACTCGTAATGGCCGGCCGGAGTGTTGAGCGCCGTCTTCCACTCGTCGCCCTCCCTGATACAGACTAGGTGGTAGGCGTTCCGCAGGTCCAACTTAGAAAATATAGTCGCCCCCTGGAGCAGCTCGAAGGCGGAGGAAATCAGGGGCAGCGGGTACCGCTTCTTGACCGTAATCTTGTTGAGCCCCCGGTAGTCGATACAAAGGCACAGGAGGATGGCCGAATCAGCCCCGCCACCAGAGAGCTTGAGTGTACTCCTCCATGGCCCTTCGCTCTGGCTCCGAGAGGGAGTAGAGTTGCCTTCTGGGTGGAGCAGTTCCGGGGAGGAGGTCAATGGCACAGTCGTAGGGCCGGTGCAGTGGCAGCGTGGCCACCCGGGGACCTTGCTGAACACTCTGGCAAGGTCATGGTACCGCTCCAGAACCCCTGCCAGGTCCGGCGGAGCCTTAGCCGAGGCCGCAGGCCCCTGCGGAGTTGGAGCCGGGATCAGGCAGGACCCATGACAGCTTGTTCCCCACTCCAGGATCTCCCCAGTCACCCAGTCCAGATGCGGGTTGTGGTGGCGGAGCCACGGATATCCCAGGACCAGAGGAAGGTCCATCTCCTCCAGGATGTGGAACCGAATCTCCTCCTGGTGACCGTTGGTTATTACCATCCGCACCGGGTCCGTCCGATGACGGATGCTCCCCAGGAGATGCCCATCCAACGCCCGGGCGGGGACAGGAGCCGCCAAGGGTTCGCGCCCCAGGCCAAGTTGGCGAGCCACCTCACCGCTGATCAGGCAGGCGTCTGCACCTGAGTTGACGAGCGCGGCGAGGTCATGTGGCCCCCCGGGGAGCAGGAAGCGGACCTGGAGCGAGAGGCGAGAAGTTTGGGGGAACGACGAAATAGGACTCACCTGGATTCCCCCAGCTACAGGTGAGTCAAGGCTTTTACCGGGCAGGCTGCCACAAAGTGACCGGGTCCCCCGCAGTACAGGTACAGATTGGATCCGTGTCGACGTCTGCGCTCTTCCCCCGTGAGTGTGGTGTAGCCCAGCTGCATGGACTCCTCCCCACCGGAGGTTGTGGCTGGGCGAGGAGTGTCTCCCGCCGGGAGCACGTCAGTCACTGCGCAGGGCGTCATCGAGTGCCTATCCCGCAGACGGGCCCGCACCCGCAGATCCACCTGGATCGCCAGATCGATGACCCCATCCAGGGTGGGGGGAACCTGGTAGGCCACCAGCGCGTCCTGGATGTGCGCAGCGAGCCCATGCAGGAACATCTCCCCCCAGGGAGTCCGGGTCCCAAGGACTCTGACGAGGCAGAGTGCAGAAGTCGATGGCATAGTATGATACAGACCTCCCCTGGCGGAGCGCCAGCAGCCGATGTGCGGCGGAGAGCCCGGAATTCCCCAGGCCGAACACCTTACGGAGCTCGGCCGAGAAAGTGGAAAAGCTGGAGCAGGCCTCCGTCTGGCGCTCCCACTCAGCCGTTCCTCAGAGGCGCGCCGGTGAGATGGGTGATGGCGAATGCTACTTTGGCAGCCTCCGTGGCGAACGTGTGGGGTTGCAGGGAGAACAACAGGGAGCAGTTGGTGACAAAGGCGTTGCAGGTCTCCGGATCGCCTTTGTACCACTCGGTACCCTGCTTTATTTGTACAGCGAGACAGGTGGGCAAAGCTGAACCCGCTCGGAAGTGGGACTCGGGCGAGTCCGTCCGTGGACGAAGTCGGGGACGGAAGGCAGTCAGGTTTACCGGGGAGCAAGCAGGGTCGGATCGTCGGGGACAGGCAGGATCGGGGACAGGCAGGCAGGCGGCAGAATCTCCAGAACAGAGCACAGACAGAGTTACCGGGGGACAGAAGCAAACGGTAGGTCAGGGACAGGTAGGGTCGGTAACAGGCAGGCAAACAGACAGGAGATCGCGGGAAAGTCATGTGTAAAGCAGTGGACAATCTGGCAGGGGCGAAACATTCAGCCACCATATAAATAGGCCGTCTAATTGGCCTGATTGGTCACAGGTGCGCAGTGCCGGGGCAGATCCTAGGGCGGGACTGCTCGCAGCTGTGACAGTAAATAAAAGTCTTTTAAACCTGTCTTTTAAATGTCTTTTATGCCTGTTTAATATTGCATAAGAGTGAACTCTGCCAACCTCTAGACCAGGGGTCACCAACACGGTGCCCATGGGCGCAAGGTCACCCTAAGGACCACATGAGTCACCCGCAAGCCAGTTCTACAAATAGCACAACTCACTAGTGAGCTGCATCTAGCTTTTAATGTTATCTTTAATTTTATTATTTCTTAATCACACTTGTATTTATATAGATGAAAAAATTACAATATCTTAAACATATATTTATTATAAATTAAGTTTAGACAAGTTTAGGTGAACTAAACTATTCTAGTTCACAAGTCGGTATTGTACGCATGACAAAACCCAGTGCTCATGCAGAGTAAGCTAGTGGGTAAAGCAAAGAGAGGTGCTGAATGCAGTTTTTTACCCCAAAAACATGGCAGAAAAAAGAAAGAAAACATCACTTTCACAATGAATGGGAGGAGATCTTTTTTACAATTGTGAACAAAACTGTGAGAAGCACAATGTGGAGAGACACTTGACTATGTGTCATAAAAGCTAGCATGCTAACTAGCCACTATGGGCAGAAAAATCCCATAAACTGAAGGCAGATTTGGGTAATTTTTTTTAGTGCAACATAGTTGATGATGATTTGTTAAAAGGGTTTGTCAGTGGCAGTGAAAAAGACATTTTTCCTATGAAATGTAATTATATAGGTATAAGTGTCTGAAAATGTAACAATTACTGAGATTAATAAAAATAATGTGATGAATATTGATATTTGTTTCTCACCTTGTCATTGTTGATAATTATTGTGAGAGATCTTTTACTCAATCAGTGTCTTCACATAGTTTGAGTATGTTCACATAGATGAGTATATTATTAATAATGTATAACTAAAGGAAAGCTGAACAAATTTGGTATTTCAGAAGAGTGTATCAAACTATGACTCTGTACCCATGAAGTAGCACTCAGTTTCAAAAGGTTTGGTGACACCTGCTCTAGACTATCAGAAACTCAAAATTCCTTCAACCATAAGTAGCTATTTATGTAGTAATTCTGATTCTACTTATTTACTTATTAATCAGAGTACTAAATTGACAGATTTAGTGACACGGTGCAGACAGAGACCCAAGAATGCCTCAATCTCATAATCAGCAATTCTCTTCACTAGAAATGTACAACAGGGAGTACTTAAATACTTAAATACTTCAGTAATGGATGGGAGGTCAGCTTTTCAGGGATCAGGCAACAGAGGCTTGAGACAGGCAGGTGAGAAATGCAGGAAAGTTGTGTATATTACAGAGGACAATCTGGCAATGAGCACATAAACCTATGACCTAAATACTGTACTATGGCTGGGTGCAGGTGTGAATACTAGGTGGGCATGGAATGGTTGCATAGATGATGTGATGGAGAAGTACTGAGAAATGAAGAGGTAGAACACAGGTGGATTACAGATTTGTGTGTGTGTGTGTGTGCACACATGTGGGTGGGTGGATATAATTTTTAAATTCCCATGCTGAAGCATGAAGATATAGAGAAGGTTTTAATATCTCATATATATATTTCATAGAAAAAGTACAAGTAGATGAATGGACAAAAAGCTGCAGTTTACGAACTCCAAAACTCTTTTGTTCAACTACTTCAAATGATTAATGATTAGAGGACCTTCCTTGCATCCATAATATCCCATTATTTCTCCATTTATGTTACATGAAAATACTAAAAATAACCTGAATTTTAAGGATCCCAAATTCATCTTGTTCTCATTGAATTTTAGGCCTTGTGGAAATAGATATTGTGTTTCATATTCATCACAATTTGTTTGTCTCTTCTGCTGTCCTTTGCTGTATTGCTGATCTCTCTCTGTCCTTTCATGTACTGCTGATCTCTCCCACTGTCTGGGACAATGGCTATAGTTGCCACAGCTGTAACCCAAACCCAGGAGCCAGGAAACTAATCCTAGGCATCACTTGAAGCAATGAGGAATACATTGACTAGTTAAGATGAACTTTCTTTGCTTCACTTGTCAGGTGTTTAAGTATAAATAATTAATTTGCCTAGTTAGACTTTCTCCTACAATTTTGACAGTATTCTGAGTAGAAATTCATATTAGTTTTTGAAAATAGCAAGACAATATGTCTATGGCATTCAGGTTAACAATTGTTTAACAAACTTATACCTCTATACCATTGAATGATAATGTTTTTTTAATTACTAAACATTTGTTCCAAATCTCTATTTCCTTCTCTTTGAATATATCTTTTAAAGCAGATTTAACATTTTAATCTAAGGCATAATGTGATACATCTTGCAGAAGAAGTGCTGGGACCCTCATCACTGATGAGGGTCATCAGGTGGTTCAGGTGGTTCGACGCTTTCAACATCAGACACTTTCACTTTTCGACGCATTCAACATCAGACATTCTCACCCAGGCAACCCAGCTGAGGCTGAGCTCAGGAACACAGACTCTGGTCTGTGTTCCAGCATTGTTCACCCATGGTCCTGCCTTCTTTATCTAGAGCCAAGGAGTGGCTTTCTCTTTGGATTCAGTTGTGGTTCTCATTGCCCTTACCTTTGCCTGTCCAGTGAAGTCCAAATTCTCTGCACCCCACCTGCTCACAGCATATTTGCCAACCCTGCCTCCTGTACTCTCCCACCAGCTCCTGATATTCAGCATTCTTCTTCTCATTTGCCTCCTCTGTGTGCTCTTTCCAGAGAACCATGAGCTCATATCTGATCGAAAGTGTGTTGATGTAATGATGGCTGGATGATCTATTTCCAGCTTCTCGTCAATGGCAGTGGTGAAAAGAAATGATTGTGCCCTTGATGTTCCATAGAGATTTCATCCAGCTTTGTGAAACATGATGGTCTTTGGCTTGTGGGGTCCCCAGGTGGGGCTGATGGCAATGGCTATGTTCTCAGCAATTGCTCTGAGCAATTGAGAAGTGCCACGACCAATGATAGCATCCTTGTCCATTGGCCTTTGGACAACTGCTTATTTGTAACCAGCAGTTTTATGAGAATCCTGGAAACAGCAGAAATAATGTGCATGAATTAGTAAGACAAGAATGTGCTGGTCATATCTCCATTAATTTGATTATGAGCAAGATTCCATATGTCCCTTGGTTTGAGTGCCAATGATGCTCTGAAAGTGCTGTTTAGTCCCATCATGGTTCGATGGGCAGAAGAGGAACAAAGCAGATCCCAAGTGTATGCAAAAGCATGTAGGAGTTTGGTGAGGTATGAAAGTGCAAGGTTATGGAGGGCCTTAAATGTGAGAAGCAGGATCTTAAAGTAGATGTGGAGGAAGACCAGAAGCCAATGAAGCTATCAATCAATCAATCAATCAATCAATCTTTATTTCTATGGCGTCTTATACAATCAAAATTGTTTCAAGGCGCTTTACAGAATCCCAGGGCCTAACCCCAGACAAGCAACAGTGGCAAGGAAAAACTCCCCTTTAACAGGAACAAACCTTGAGCAGGACCAGGCTCATGTAGGGGGACCTTCCTGCTGATGGCCGGCTGGGTAGAGAGAGAGAGAGGAGAGGAGAGGAAGAAGAGGGAGAGGAGAGGAGAGGCACAGAACACAGAAAACATACACAGAGATACAAAAATACAATATACAACAGGTCGGCGGGCCAGATGTTGTCATGCAGCTCCGACGGCGGCGATACCTGTAAATAAATAGAGGGGGGGGCAGAAAAACTACACAGGAATCTGCATAACTAGTCTGCTTAATGAGGAGGAGGAAAGGAGAGGAGAGGAAACCATCACCAGTGAGGAGGCCTGTCAGGTGATCCTGTTTCTGGACCCCGGCAGCCTTGGCCTATAGCAGCATAACTAGTATCTTAACCTGACGATTAGACGACCCCCTAAGTGTGATCATTAGTCTATCTATGATAGTAACTGGAACTACAGAATTAATAACAATAAGCTTTTTCAAAGAGGTAGGTTTTAAGTCTGGTCTTGAAAGCAGCGATGGAGTCAGCCTCCCGTACCAGGACAGGGAGCTGGTTCCATAGCAGAGGGGCCTGGTAGCTAAATGCTCAGCCCCCCAGTCTACTCCCAAAGACTCTGGGAACCACAAGTAGACCAGCGTTCTGAGAGCGGAGCGGTCTATTGGGCTGATAAGGTATCACTAGCTCCTCCAGGTAGGATGGAGCTAGGCCTCTGAGGACCTTGTAGGTCAAGAGGAGGGTTTTAAAAATGATTCTGAATTTAACGGGCAGCCAATGAAGAGACGCTAGTACAGGAGTTATGTGATCTCTTTTGTCAATACCTGTCAGAACTCTGGCTGCAGCGTTCTGGATAAGCTGAAGACTTCTTAAAGAGTTGTTTGGGCACCCTAATAGTAGAGAATTACAATAGTCCAGCCTGGAAGTAACAAAAGCATGGACTAACTTTTCAGCATCATGCTGCAATAATATCTTCCTGATCTTTCTAATGTTCCTTAGGTGAAGAAAGGCACTTCTACAGACAAATTTTATGTGTGAGTTAAAGGAGAGGTTCTGATCAAAAGTTACTCCTAGATTCCTCACAGACAGACTAGTTTCAAAGGAGATACCATCTAGAGTGATAATGTGATCTAACCTATCCCTGAGAGGTTTAGGACCAAACACCATGACTTCAGTTTTTCCTGGGTTGAGGAGAAGGAAATTTGAAGACATCCAACTTTAAGACTTTATGTCCTTAAGACAGGTCTGGAGCTTCACTAACTTCTCTGTCTCTTCTGGTTTCATGGATAAGTAGAGCTGTGTGTCGTCAGCATAACAATGAAAATTTATCCCATGCTGCCGAATAATGTTTCCTAAGGGAAGCATGTACAAGGTGAAGAGGATTGGTCCAAGTACAGAACCTTGAGGGACTCCGTGGTTAACCCTACTGTATGAAGAGGGAACACCATGGACAAGAGCAAACTGGTATCTATCAGATAAATATGATCTAAACCAGTCTAGTGCTGTCCCTTTAATCCCAACCAAGTGTTCCAGTCTCTGTAACAGGATGCTGTGATCAACTGCTATCTAACAGAAATGATGTGCCTTGTGGATGGAGTTCTAGAAATGATGCATGTTTATTGAGTTGCAGTTTATTGTGGGATTTCTGTGGCAGACCATGTAGAAGAGCATTGCAGTAATGAAGGTGGGATGTGACTAGGGTGTCAAACAATATGGAAGTGCTATACTGAATGATTTCTACAAAGATCTGGCAAAATATGGAGTCCCATTTATGTTTTTCTCAGTCACTTTGGTACATTTGTCTAATCATACTGTGCATTTCTCACAGCAATACATAAATAGCAAAACACCGTGGATTACCTACAAAAGCCACTCTTTTGGTCAAAATCCTTTGTTCATCTGTCAAATGTAATTTTCTGTGCTAATGAATGTCAGTGGCACTGGAATGACAAGCCCTGGTGTCATTGTCTATGGACAAGACATTGAAATTACTTATTCACATTATCAGTATAACTGAGAACTAATAGGTCTGATAAAAAGTATGGAAGTTTTTGATGATATTACTGTACATTTGTAAGCTAATGTATGTGGAATAGTGATTCTAAGAGACTGGACAAGATTAGTGTCTATGCTTTTCCTGTTTGTCCTGTAATTTGTTGACAGACTATGTCATTGAGATACAAAAAGGTAAAGACAGCACTAAATAGCACAAAGAAAAAAAAATAGAAATATTAACATAGGACAAATTCCTTTGTAAAAACTTACATGCAGCACTGTATGAATTACAGTCTTCCTACACCTCCTGACATTCTTGCCTGTTGGGTCACAAATTGTCATCTACATCACCAACATTGAAAGAATTCTGAGTGTCTCATCAACCTTCTGCAGGCATCTGCTGTGATGTTATCATACACTGCATCCATGGCAGCCAGATGGCTCACCTGTGTATGTCATCTTCTTTCTATCTCCTCAAAGCGATTCAAGAATGGTGAGTAGGGTGAGAGGAATTCCAGCAGCATCATGTTGTTGGACCATTACTTAGAGCGATGGAAACTGACATTGTCACACATGTCGCAGAATCATCTTCAACCTGACCCCTCTCTTGTTTAAACAATTCCTTTCACTAGAAAAACTCAAGATTAATCTGGGAGCAAATGACCAATTCAATGAATTTGTGCTAAATAAAATTTAGAAAAAAAGGCTAATGGAAATTTATAGAAATATGGTTGAAGTATTATGAGAATGCATCCAAACATTTTGTATGTAAAGATTTATATGATAAATATTGTGGGGGTGAGCCTATTCAACAGAGAGCCATTACATTATATTTTGATGACAAACAGTTGATAATGTAGGAAAAAATAAAGAATTGTATGTAATCATTTGCATGGATGCACCAAAGTATTTGCAACTTGCTTAAAGAAATGAGAAACACCTTATTTTGATGAGTACACGATGATGTGAAAATGTAATTAAAAATTAGCTTTTTCTGTTCTTTTTTCTATGTTTAAATACCAAAAAGTGTGATACTCAAAAATGTTTTCAGCATAGATAAATATATAAATAAATCACTGTACTAAATATTTTCTTTTCATCAAGGTTCCTATTGGTTAATTTGTGAGAACAATCTAAATTTGAGTGTCTCTGCATTATTGATTGTGTTTTTGCTTTATTCTTGGTGAGTTTGTCCTTTGGGGTATAAGCACCTTAAACGGTCTGAGCCCGACAAAGCAGTTTTTCATAATACAAGCAACAACACAAGCCAGTTGTTGACGAGACGCTCAGATCCGCAAAAACATACCAGTGAACATTTCAGTGTTCTGTTTTGAGGTCTCCATGGATACTTCAGTCCACAATGACAGCTTTGTCGTCCCAGTCGTGGAGGATTCAGCCCCAGATGAAAAATCAGTTTATCACAAAATATAACAGGTGTCAATCGAATTGATCTTAGATCCTAAATCCTCTGTTCTCCAGCATGTGTTGTTTTCTTCCATCTGATAAATCACACCTCCAAGGAGAGACCTGTGTTCCCCACATGGTCAAGTGGAGAAGCATGTGACCAGAGTACAGGTGTGTGTAAGAAAGTGGAGGACAGGCAGTCACGGTCAGCACAGCTGTGTGTGCTGAATGACTAATGAGCGGTTTATGGCAGCCAGGGCTGCAGAGTGTCTAATGGAGGACATACCTTGTCTACCTTCTAGTTCCCTTCTGCGCTGTCTGTGCATGAAACCAGGCTTCACACTAGTTGTCCTTAAACAGAGGGGACACAATTTTTCACTTAACAAGCTCATTATTTCACACTGCTTTTGTCCTTTGTCCTTCTTCAGCAGTGGTGCTAGGGAAAATGACGTTTGATGTGAGTTTCTGTTAAAGAGTTTGAGGAAGGTCTTTGAGGGAAGGATAATAGATCCACTAATGATGAGTACTTGCTTATGGATCCTCACAGTAATGCTAGTTTATCAGCATGAATATGCAACAGCTTTGCTGCTGACGGATGCAGATGTTCAAGGTCACTGTAGTATAGAGGTTAACAAAGGACATGAGCTGATTCAGCTTTTACAGTTTTTCTCAGTTGCTTTGGTAGATTTCTTGAATCAGAATTGAAATTATTAAAACTAATTACTCAATTTTCACATCATTGTGTCAATTAAGAAACAAGTTACAAATGCTTTGGTGCATCCATGCAAATTGCATCCAAGAGTACAATTCTCTGGTGTTCCTACATTATCAATTGTTAATGTTATGTTAATTAATACAGTATATATTTTAATGGTGCTCCATTGAATAGCCCCCCACAACATTTAGGGTTTAGTTCATTGTTGTTACATGCAATAAATACAATAACAAAAAAATATATACATTTGCATTTGACTTTTTTTTCTAGTTCCTCTAGAAGTTCTTTTAGTTCCTCTCAAACTATTCCCCATTCTTGAATCCCACTGAGGAATTTTTCAGCATGTAGATGGAAAGTATATGATGGCCAGCAACATACACAGATGAACCATCAAGCTGCCATGGATGAGGTATGTGATGACATCACAGCAGATGCCTGCAGAAGGTGGATGAGGCATTCATCCAAATTGGTTGTGATGTGGATGACAATTTGTGGCCCAATAGTCAGGAATGTCTGGAGGAGTTGGAAGACAGTAAGACTGTAAGACTGTAATTCCTACATGTAGTTTTCACGAAGGAATTCTTCCTTTGTTCACATTTCTATTTTTTGGGGGTTTTTTTTCTTTGTGGTATACAATGATGTCTTTTCCTTTCTGTATCACAATGATACGGTCTGTCAACAAATTACAGGACAGGAGAAACATAAATGCGAATGTTATCACTACCAACCTCCCACATACAATAAGGTGTAACTTACAATTTACAGTAATTGTCATCAAAACTTTATCCATAGGTTCTATCAGAACATCCATACATTTGTTTTGCAAATGTCGAAGATGACTCATACCAATGTGACAGAGAAAAGCTGTTAATCAATTTATTTTTTAACACAATGAAACTATGTTCATTGTGAATTAGTAAGATATATTTGGGGAAAGCATTTGGACTTTGGGACTCTGTTGAAGCTGTATATTTTGAATGACCTTTGTGAATCTTGGTTCTATCATTTTTTCTGCACATTAAAAAAAAGTGAAACTGAGTGGAATTGACTGAACATGAACTTTCAATAATACAGTTGTTGTCCACCAAGTAGATATTACAGAGATAAATGGTGTTTATAAATCCCCCAGAAATTCAGTTTGCATTGTTGCATTGTTTGTGTTTTAAAAATATTCTTCTCATTAAAAACACAAACAAGTATCATGTTTTCAAAGGGAGAATTTGTGCATAAATCAACCGTGAGATTTATATAATGAATTCCACCCATGCCAGATTTATTCAAAAGCTAACCCTAATGAAATACCTTTGTAAAAAGAGAGGGGGACAACTAAAGGTCTTGGTTTCACAAATTCAAAGCATTTGTTTGAATAAAGTGCTGCAATAAGCGTTCTTTACATCAGGAGTTGTAATAAACTTGTAAAATTGCTCGTTCTACACACTGAAGATGCCAATTAAACCGCTGAACATTTCAATTAACGTATTTTCACAACCATAGGGCGCACCGTGTTATAGGGCGCAGCTTCAGTTACGGGTGTCTTTTGGTATTTAACACATACAAAAGGCGCACCGGGTTATAGGGCGCGGGCGCGGGCACGGTAAAACGTACTGGTAAAACATCTGTGCGGGCTCGGGACTCGGAACATATCGGTGCAAACCAGACATTGTGAAAATTATAAACAGCCAAAAGCATGTTTCACTTTACTGGTCTAGTCCTGGGTCAGACCTGGTTTAGACCTGATTTAGTCCTGATTTAGTCCTGTTTCAGAGCGCATGTGCACTTCCTCATTGCGTGCGCTGATGGCTCGTGCTCTTCTTATGCGCCGTCCGCACGTTCACGCCACGCCCCTTGTCTTCTACTACCTTCGCGTCTCACAACAACACAATAGGCGCACCGCACCATAGGGTGCGGCGTACATTTTGGAGAAAATTTAAGACTTTTAGGTGCGCCTTATGGTCGTGGAAATACGGTAGTCATTATATAGTCAAGAGATCTCTAGCATACTAATCAAAATAAGATCGCACCTGGGCAAAACATTTTACACCCTACTCACCAAGGAATGCTTAAAAAAAGCTTGGGATTTGCCGGTCTTAGCACTTAGGGAGGGTTGTGGACTGCATCTAAACTACCTCCAAGTGCAGCCATCACTTCCCCCATGCAGGTTCCTATCAATTCATCCCTCAAATTGTAACTGACAGGTTTCTCAGGCAGAGGTGTCATTGCTTCCCTCATTCAGCACCCTGCACTGAACTGTCAGCCTGATTATCTGTCAACTGAGAGGTGGATAGGAGTGGGGGTGGGGGGTCCAGCTGGAGACAGACCAATAAACATTACATCTTTCTTGCTGCAGCACGTGTGCCAGTACATGCTCGGCCCCAAGGCTGCCACAAATCCAATCTGTCTCCATCACTCTCCTCTAGCATGTCAACCATCTTCATCCTCCTGCTCCTGTCATATGATCGCATTCTGTAATTTAACTGCAACTCATAAAGATGGAATCTGTTCAATGTGTTTTGCGACATGTGATTTGGTTAGATAAAATAAATATTTTGGGGTTTTTAATTCACATTTTTCCCTATGCAAGTCTAACCATCATCCACAAACCCTATCCTGATTAACTGTTTTTTTTCTATTTGTCCAGGACTGCAATTTTTGATCTATAAAGATAAATAAATGAAGCAGCACCAGTCATATAATCCACTCATACTCAAATGTTACTATTTGCTATAGGTTATTACAGAGACTGACGGTTCCCAAACTTACTGTGCTGGACCAGTTGATCAAAGATAGTTTTCCCAATTATCAAGCACTGAATTACCTGAACCTCTGATGCATCAGGAGCAACTATGCTCCACAATCAAAATTAAATTTGTTTACTTGAGCATCGATTTCCACTTGATTCTTCTTTTCTTTCTCCCTCAGGCATGAAGCTTAGAAGCACTCCACGACAGTCCAGAGAGGTACGGCTCTACTCAATTTTTCCCAAAACACTGGTAAACAGGCTGCTCACGAATGTTATCTGTTGTACAGGAGTGATTGTCAGGCTTGTATCTGTCAAGGCAACTGAAAGTATGTTTATACATACAACATGGGGCCAGTTGGTTTCACTCTACCCACTTGAACTAGGTCAATACATTTCTAATGGTGTAATTGAGTGTTTTGATGATTGTTGATTTGTTTAACAGCTCATGATTTTGGATAACTTACAATCGGTGGATAAACAGTAAGCAATTATTAATGAAGGGTTCCGATAAAATTAGCTTTTATTTTTGTGCAACTCTTTCACAAATGTTAACATATGTGTCCTTACCTTATTATATATTTTCACTCATTGTTATATCAACTTTGTCAAGTGCAACTTTAAGCTTCTCACAATGAGGCTACAGTTATCTTTTGGCATAACTTGTCAATCCAGGCCTGCTTCATAAATATTAATTCCATCCATGTAATAATGTATACCAGGGGTTGCCAACCTTTTTGAACCTGAGAGCTACTTCAAGGGCACTGAGTAATGCAAAGGGCTACCACTTTAATAACACACTAAGAACAACGTTGCACAGTTCACCTTTAATTTTATATTAATGACATTGTACATGAAGACACTGATTGTTAATGATTGATAATTCATCAATAATTATTCAGAATGATTCAACAAGGTAGGAAACAGAAACTTCAACATGCAATATTTTATTTCTTATTTACTTTTCAATTGTTTCATTTTCAAATGATAACTCCCACATTTTGCAGGAAGTCACGTCCAATTTTTCAAGACGCTATCAGTTTTTATCAAATCATGAACTCTGCACCATGTTTGTACAAATGACCAATTATGTAGGATTTAACAAAAAACAATTCATTTTAAAATAAACCTTTTCTGTCCGTAATGCGCTGCCGGGTGGGTAGTTAGCATGGTAGCTTTTGTGACAAGAGCCGAAGTGTCTCTCCACGTTGTTTGTCATCGCCACAGTCGCACCGCAAATGAGACTCACACAGTTTTCTTTCACATTAGTAAAAAAGAATTCTTCCTCCCATTCACTGTGAAAATAATACGTTTTCTTCCTTTTTTCCGCCATGTTTATGTGGGTAAAAACCGCTTTCGTCTCATCTTCGCACCGCTCCAGACCAAGGCTGAGTTTGTCATGCGCACTAGACTGACCTTTGACCCGTACTACGTCAGAGTTCTCATATTAGCGAACTCTGCTACTTTATGATTTGTAGGTTGTTATATATTTTTTATACTTTTTGTTTTTAATTTACATCACTGTAAATGCAATTCAAAAAGAATGGCAACACAATTTAATCAAATTTTAGACAGTGATAGTTCGTGATTAGGTCTATTTTTAGAACTGGCCTGCGGGCGACTGATATGGTCACTGCGGGCGACACGGTGCCTGCGGGCGACGCGGTGCCCATGGGCACCGGGTTGGCGACCACTGATGTATACATTCACAGGCTAACCTATATAATTTATATAAATAGGGAATCCCAATAAGCTCAATTTAATGTAATCATACTGGAGAAAGATAATCACAGTGAAATCTTTACCATTACTGTTACATGTTAGTGGCATTAAAAAGGAACTATTATGGAAGCATCCTTGACTGATTTGTAGTTGTTGTTAGATTATGTGTTGGTGGTGGGGGGTTGTTTAAGTTTCTCTTGTTATTTTATGCATGTAGTAGAAAATTATGTAGAAAATAATTAAAAATTAAACCTAAAATAAAAAAATCATGTTTGATTCCACTAGCTCAAAATTAGTTTCAAAATTCTGAAGTTTAAATGATCCTCCCACATGTTTTGACTTACTGGCCCTCAGACCATTAAAACCCCCATTACCTTAACAGTTTAGACAGAAGTGTGAGTCTGTTTCTGTCACACACGCAGCACTCTGAACTCTCTGGGGACTATGCCATCTTAGCTGACCTCTTCTCACCCTCCTCTGTGCTTTGATTATCAGCATCAGTGACAGACATACAGCAGTCAAATCTCCATGTCTGGTGTAAGTGTTGCCACAAATATTAAACAGACATTAGGGAAAATTCTGTCCCTTTTTCCCCTTCAGATGTCCCTGCAAATGAGAGCATGAGCATTTGAGACAAAATGGAAATTAGCCGAGATTCATGATGCTCTCATTACCTTGTCTCTTGTAAAATTAAAATTGTACATCCAATCCATTGACTTTATGATGTCATTAGATAGTTTAATTGAAATAAAATGTCAACATGTAAGAATGCATTGGGCATCAAATTATGTTAATTGGGGAGTATATTATTCTAATTTAGAGTCCCTATTATAGGTTTATAAGACCGTTATATGATATTACAGCTGAGTTTATTGATAGGTTAGGAAGTGTGACATTTGTGAGAAACTAAATCAGATTTTTGCCTAGGTCCCGGTGAAATAGTACCACCAGGTGGTTCAGTTGTGTACTGACAACATTTTTTTTTTTTTTTTAATTTTGGTACACATATGTTAGGAAGATTACTTTGGAAATGTAGGTGGTTACAATTACAAGTTAGACATGTAAGAGTACCCTAACTATTTCAATTAAATGTTCAAAGTAATGTAACTTATTACATTTGTTTACATTTTGATTACTTTACATTTCTTAATATTGAATTAATGCTCTCACTTGTTGTAACTATTTTCATACCATAAGACTTGATACCGTTAACTTTTAAGTAGAAATGAGCAGAAGGCTACAAAAAGACAATATAGTAAAAGACCACAAGATTGAACTTCAGTAACTTTTTTTACTGATAGAACATGCACTTGCTCTGAACCCAAAACTAATTGTTAGGCTGCATCTTACATAACAGTGTTCTTGCATCAGCAATTATATGAAACTAAAGGTGACTTTGTCATCGTCACTACTAAGCATGAGAAGACACAGGAAAGGGATGGTCCCCATTCTATTGTATGTGAGTGCTCACTGTTGCAGCTGTATGCTTAGAGGTGTCTTCAGGTTCGACAGTTTCAACATCTGCCGAACACTCTTTGTATTATACTAAAATGTATGGGCTTCTTACATGCTTTCTCCATTAAGTGCTTTTTGTATTTCCAACACAGTTGCCTTTAGAAGGAGAGTGCTCACACAAACTAAAGCTTTTGCAGCTTTAGATTGTGTCTAAATTAATATCTACTAATTCACTCTAACCTGTATTCTTGTATTGTTCTTTAGACTCTTTCTATGCACGACAAAGAGAGGGGCAAATCTGAAAATCAACGGAAGCAGAGAGAAGCAGAGAACATCCAGGCCAACCAGATCCCACCAATGCAGTTTCCGCATTTTGAGAAAAATAGACAGACAGCCACCTCGGTGTCCCGGGAGCAGGGCATGGACTCCCTTCACTTGTCTAAAAGGCAGCGCAAACTGCTGAAAACAAGTCCACCAATCAATCACACCAACAATAATTTTTCCTTGTCCTCTTCATCTCCTTCATCCTCCTCAGCTTCTTCCACCTCTAATAATTTGGCCTCAGGTTCTTTTTCTCCTGATATCATGTATACACGCAGAAAACTGGTAAAGGAGATCTGCGCTAAATATAAAAGCAGCATCTCCAAGACCATCACTCGTCATCATGTGAAACATCTTTATGTGGAGGACAAATATATGTTGTTGTACTGCCAGGTGCCCAAGGCAGGTTGTTCCAACTGGAAGAGGACTCTGATGGTGTTGGCTGGCCAGGCTTCTAATGCACAGAGCATTAAGCATGACACAGTCCACTATGGCCACCATCTCAAGACACTTGACAGCTTCAACCATCAAGGGATAATGCATCGCCTGGAGACCTACACTAAAATTATGTTTGTTCGAGAGCCTCTGGAAAGAATAGTGTCAGCATACAGGGACAAATTTGAAAATCCCAATAACTACTACCATTCTCTATTTGGTAAGCCAATAATTTCTAAGTACAGGGCTAATCCCTCCTGGGCAGCCTTGAAGACAGGCAGTGGGGTCACATTCAAGGAGTTTGTCCAGTATTTACTGGATGTTCACCGTCCTGTAGGTATGGACATTCATTGGGAACAGGTGAATCAGCTGTGCAATCCGTGTCTCATAGACTACGACTTCATTGGCAAGTTTGAGAACATGGAAGAAGAGTCAAACTTTGTCTTGCGATTGACTGGGGCACCCCCCAATGTCACGCTCCCCAGTTTTAAAGATAGAAACCCAAGTGACACGCGGACCTCTATGCAGCTCACACAAAAATACTTCTCACAGGTTGGCATGCTGGAGAAGCAGCGAGTCTACGACTTTTACTACATGGACTATTTGATGTTTAACTATTCCAAACCTTTCAAAGATTTATATTGATTTCATACATGCTTCACTTCCACAATCTCTTCACCACATTCCACTACATGCACATCCATGTCATCACATAAAAATTGAAGTAAAGGCTATTATGGGCTCTGTATCTAAGCAGAATTCAGAGATTAGACTTCATCCTAACTTTATAAAATAATCGATCCACCGTATGTACATGAAACGGCTATATCTACAGTACTACTTCAGACAGACCGGCAACAAAAACTGAATGAGTGACACAAAATGGTTTTCACTTTCTGGAACTTATTTGTGTTGTTATTCATTTGGCTTTTAATTACACAATTTGCTAATATTGCTTAAGGAGAATGATTGGGCAGACCCAAGCATTAATATCAAGGTGCATTACATCATATACATTACAGTATAATATTAAAGCAGAAACACGTGATAATAGTATATCCCAACATTGGTCACATATCACATTTTCCTGATATTGTGCAATCTTAATTTAATGCAAATGAGAATACATTGGATATACCTAGAAAGAATATTCTACATTTAATTTAAATCAGATGAGACATAATCATGTCAGTGTATTGGTGCACACTGATATGATGACTCAAAATGTCCTCCAACAAAAATGACTCCATGGGTTGTTTGCACAAGTGGTTAGGTTTCATCTTGAGCATGATGTAGATGACCTTGTAGTAGCTGTTAGCTATTAGCACCGTATCCACATACTCTTTGTACAGATGTTACAGTTATTGCTCCACACAAAGACATCATTAAACTTTTAATTTTCTGTCTCCTCTTCCTCCTTTTAAACATCCCTGCTCACAAATTTGTTAGCTGTCGCCACACAATGTTTTAAACAGACTAACTTTAACAGCTACCGCTATGTTCACACCCATGTGTAATCTGAACAACCAAACCAAAAAAATCATATTCGAACAATAAATCAGAATTGAGCATTAAAGCCTGCAGTGGCAACATAGCCAATGAGTCAGTCAGTTAGAACAATCAAACCTATTTGGTACTGCCCATGTGGTCATATCGGCTGGAGGACATGTTGCAAATATTTCTTGCAGATGAATTGACTAAATAAAAATGCTAGCAAAAGGACAGTGCTAAAATGTTTAATCAACTTGGAAGCAATGTGCATTTTTCTGTCTAGTTTTTGGCCCTTCAGCACTACAAGAATTTTATGAATTTCTGCACAATTGTGTTTAAAGGCCATGCAGGGTAAAAGGTGTTGCTGCCAATATATATATATATATATATATATATATATATATATATATATATATATATATATATATATATATATATATATATATATATATATATATATTAATATTATTTATAACCAAATTATTGGAAGTAATTAACAAAGAATGGCTGAAAATGTTTTAAACTTAGGTTTGTGTCTAAAAAGTATGATGTAGGCATTATGCTTGTGTGAAACAAATAAGACTACCCACATTCATCATCTGCCACTTCAAACACCCCATGAGCAGCCCCACACACCCCACGGAACTGCCACTGTCAGCTTTTCTGTTTCCTCTGTGTCTATCACACCTCTTCTACACATCTTCTAGGCTTTTTACTGACACTAATGTGTACAATTGTATTATGGGCATTCAGATAATTCTATATTTTTATATGTATTTCTAAAAATGATATATTCTGTGCTTCTTGGTGAAGTTATGGCTTATTTCCTTCTAATTCTTAACTGATAACAGCATAAAATGTTGTGTAACTGAAGAGTTTCTTCCCAAGACAGGACAAAAACATCTACCAGCTAAAAAAATGGACAATGCTACTGTGTCTATAAAGATTATTGAAGGTTATATTTAATGTGATATAAGTAATAATAGAATGAATGACAATGAAATGAACACTTTATTGCACCCAATCTTGTTTGGTGTATCAGTATGATAGTGGACCCTGTACAGACAAGCTGCACTTCAACCTGTTCACCCTCCTATGATAAGTACTAAGTAAGTACTATCTGTGGTGACACTCAACCTGTAAGTGTGTGTGTGTGTGTGTGTGTGTGTGTGTGTGTGTGTCTGTCTGTCTGTTCTTGTACTTGCTACATACTGAAAATATGCATTCTCCTAGCAGAGTGAGAACATTTTGGGGAAGTGAGGACATTTCAGCTTGTTCTCACAACTTCAAAGGACTATTTGAAGGTTAAGACATGGTTTTAAGGTTAGGGATGTATTTGGGTTAAGATTAGGGCAAGCGTTGAGGTCAGTTTGTTAGTTGGGATGGTTAGGGTTAGGGTTTGTGTAAGGAGTATTATACATTATGTCTATGAAAGTCCTCACAAAGTCAGGAGTACAAGCAACTGTGCGTGTGTGCATACGTATGTGTGCGTGTGTGTGTGTGTGTGTGTGTGTGTGTGTGTGTGTGTGTGTGTGTGTGTGTGTGTGTGTGTGTGTAAATTAACCTGCCATTGACACATGGGAACATTTGTGGGTACACCATACAGATACTTTCCAGATCCATTTCGACCCTTCGTAGGATTTGAAAAGTCTAAAGGTGCCTTTCCACTAATTGTACAGTTTGGTTCGGTGGGGGTACGTGTTTACCCATCTTGCATTTATCTGATACACTGTGGTGTACCATGCAATGGGCACTGCAAATAGATGATTGACAGACAATCGTTACCTTAGGGCTACTGTGCTGTCATATCCTCTATAGATTAGATTAGAGAATCAGGATTTGCCGTACATCTTTCTATTCTGAAAGAATAATTTCAGTGTATGTCAGAATTTCCTCATGTTCTTTTTCACTGGATTCATTAGAACTGAACCAAACTTTACTCCATTGTGGAAACCCAGCTTGAGATGACTGAAATGTTCCAATGACTAAAGAGCATTTTAGTCAAGGATTCCGGCAGTTAAACCTCCCTGTAAAGTGTTTTAGCTTATTTATACTGTGCAATGACAAACACAACTATGACGCCAAAACAGTGATGCTCATGTTCAGGGTTTTACATAGACATGTTATAAATATAGAAAAATTATTACCTTTCAATAACCAAGTGCGGCAACAACCAAAGCACCCAGGAAACACTTGAGCCACTGTTCAGCTCTGTAGCTTACCGAAAATGTGTTTGTCAACAAACGTATTTTTGCATATAGGTAAAGTTAAAAGACTATTATTTCAATTTCTACACACTATAATCAGCTTCTGAAGGCCTGTAGCAGTTTTGTTAGTATTACTCTT
Organism: Lagocephalus sceleratus; assembly: GCA_911728415.1. Taxonomy (NCBI): domain Eukaryota; kingdom Metazoa; phylum Chordata; class Actinopteri; order Tetraodontiformes; family Tetraodontidae; genus Lagocephalus; species Lagocephalus sceleratus. The sequence goes on from CAJVRN010000016.1 coordinate 287,264, forward strand.
TCACAGTGATGGTAATCTTTGAAACTTTGTCCATATAGTGTGTCAGCTTCTGCAATCCCCAAACTTAGTCTTTAGTTAGAATGTGATCAGATTCTACCCAAGCCAAGCCCTTTCCAAAAACACTTAATGTGTTATTAAAGGTTTTATTCTTGTAAACACTATCCCATCCCCAACCCTGCTAATAGTTACCTTTATGTATGTGGGAATATGGACAGAAGCATTATTACAGTAAAATTTGAATGTATAATTATTCATTGCTGGTGCATAAATGTGTTTGAACTATGATCTTAAGCCCTTTGCCTTATTTTACACTGCCAATTAAATGGTGTGTTTCAGGAAGATGTTCTTAAGGTGGGTGTTATTTTTGGCTGATGAATGTCTACAAATAAATTGTCTGGCATTTTCATTGTGTGGTCTTTTTTATTGTAATTGTTGTTCTGATGGAACATTTACATCAAGTTTATCGTGATTACAGAACACGAGGGAGTCCAATAATGAGCAGCAGGGTCAAAATCAACAATGAAGTGCAGTAGTGGCACATCATAAGTTTAATTTTGTTTTTTCAAATTGTTCATACGACTTCTTTCCAAAACTATCTGTTATCTGACATTTTGTAATGTCAGTTATACACCGCCCCTACCCTTCATCCTGCAGATGTTGTTTTCTGCACAACTAATCCAAGCATAGCCTGCAAGTCAGACACCAGCATTATGCTAAAATACATGTAGAGTAGAAAGTTTAAAGGTTAGGCTGAACAGTGCATACCCTCTGCCTCTGCCAGTGCCTACCAGCACATACCCAGTAGGCCCAGTACGAGCATGTGGTGTTAAACTGGCTATGCTCCCTATAGGAGTGTGCAATGAGGTAAATATAGTATCAATATCAGGTAAATATAGTATCAAATGTGTTATCATGTCCACAACATATTGTTTGTGTTTGTGCAATGTTTTTTGTGTTTTTTTCTTGGCAATGTTATAAAAGACATGCATGCTACAGCTGCTCTGGCCCTGGTGGTCGCCCGAGAGCATGGAAGTAGAGCAGAAGAAAAAAGGTCCCGCTTTACTTCCCAACAATAAGCAGCCCAACTCCATGTCACTATTCAGCCCCAGCCTCTCCTGCAGAGCTCAAAAACAGGTAAAGCAGATATTCTCATTGGTTTTCGAGTAAGACTTATGCGATGCACATTTCATCTCCAAATAAAATATTTTTTGCTCTATGCAGGTGCATCAGCATGGTTGGCACGGTCACTGGCTGGAGAGACCATGGAGAAGCATACTGGTGCACCAAAACAAAGCCAAAAAACAGGCAGGGTCAGGGGGCTCTGCAGTCACAGACACCACCACACATGCTAGAAGCCCATAGGTAATAATTAAGCTGGGTTTTATTTGTTTTTATTTTTGAGAAGGAGAAAAAACTTAAATGGTGGTTAATGAATTTTCTACAAAATAAATCTTTCTTCAGCAACTATATGGCTATTTAATAAGGTAGGCAGTTCAACCATGGTACCTCTCTCTCTGCATTTCCTACCTTAAAAAACTATCTGTACATTCATGTGATATATAATACTTATTGCTGCCAGAGCCTGTCTTGTTTTCTTCTAATCTTGCTGATTCCGGATATGGTCCATCAAGATCTGAAGGTCAGTGGCCCAGGGTTCCATATGAGGACATCTGACGATGCATCTGGGCCCATGGACTTCTTTTCTAGTACTAGTGATACTTTCTTCCATGGAGAGATTATATAGCAACTCATATAACTCTAAATATAATGAACATAGATTCTTCTTTTTCCTCTAAGAGGGTTCATTTTTTTCCTGACACAGATTGAGGGACTAAGGACGGAGGGTGTCACAGCTGTGGATTGTAAAGCCTCCCCAAAACAATGTTTGTGATTTTGCTAAATGAATTTGTTTTGATGGTATATTCTTATCTGAAAAAGGAACTTATGAATGTGGCTGCATCAGCATCATCCCAAATTGCAAACAGGTAGACTCAGAGACACTTTGGCTGTTTCACCTCAAGTTCATCTGAGAAGCACAAATATATATTGCCGTGTTTCTAATGATGGTAACAACTCTAATTTATTCTACTCCTACCTGCTCCTTCAGAGTTCCAGAAAAAGCAGCCGTAAAATGTTGATAGTGCACTGATTGGTTCAGAGTATCGTTAGAGCATCATAGCATCCTCAACTGCCTTTGATCTCTTCTGGAACCACATTTTTGCCCTTGCTGTGACAACAGTCACATACTAGGATTTAAAAATACAAGTCAATATACTCTATTATTCTTCTGCTGGTCTGTGCTCTGTATGCTTCTTTTATTTCTTGTTTGAGTTTACTTTTTTGTTAATAAAACAAAAAAGTTTTAAATACTCACTCACTAGGTGTCAAAAACCAAGGATTAGAGATGGATTTAAAGAACAGATTTAAAATCAGATCATGAGGAGGCCTGTCTAATGTGATGTGGCAACAGCTTCCACAATTTTGGAGCAGCAACATCAAAAGCATGATCCCCTCTGAGCATTCGTTAGTTTTTGGAACACTCTGGAGCAGCTGGTCAGCTGATCTGAGAGAACAGCTTGGTGAATCAGGGTGTAAGAGCTCAGAGAGGTAGGATGGGACAAGACCATTCAGGGATTTCAAAGCACATAAAGAATTTATAGTGGATTCTAAAATAGACAGGCAGCCAGAATGGACAAGATGTGCTCATGTTTACATGTACCTTTCACCCCAAGGTTTATGATTGTTTCTTTGGCAAGCTGGGCCAATGAACCCAGATCTACAGGGTGGGTACCAGTAATGGCTTCAAAAAACATTAGCTCTGTCTTTTATCATTAAAGTTTAAAATTTTCAGAGCCATGGCCTTTATGTCATCAAGAAACCTCAGAAACTTGATAGGGGACATGTCATTTTTCTTAAGTCGGACATAAATGGCAACTTTATATTAATGGAACCTGGTTTAATATCTATTATTACTGGTAATGGTCATTTCAACCATTATGTGGAGGATTTTATCTTGTAGAAAACGATTTTTCAGATGAAACTGCCTCATCTTCTCCTGCTTATCCGGGTTCGGATCACAGGAGCAGCAGCTTTGGGAGGGCAGCCCAGATAGCCCTCACCCCAGCCACTTTCACCAGTTTTTCTCCAGGTGTTCCCAGGCCAGGCATGAGATATAATCCCTCCAACATGTCCTGGGCCAACCACAAAGTCTCCTCCTGGTGGTGTCCGGAACACCTCTAAAGGGAGGCATCCAGAAGGCATCCTAGCCAGATGCCCAAACCACCTCAGCTGACTCCTCTCAATGTGGAGAAGCAGCAGTTCTACTCCAAGGTCCTTCCAGATGTCCAAGCTCTTCACCCTATCTCCAACACTAAGCCCGGCCACTCTGTGGAGGAAAGTCATTTGGGCCGTTTGTATCGACGATCTCATTCTTTTGGTAATCACTTAAAGTTTATGACAGTAGGTAAGGGTTGGAATGTAGATTAACTGGTAAATCAAGAGCTTTGTCTTTTAGCTCAGGTCCTTCTTCACCACAACAGATCGGTCAAGCACCCGCATCACTGCGGAAGCCACTCTGATCCACCTGTTGTTCTCCCGCTTCATCCTACCCTCACTCGTTGAGGAATGTAGATTAACTGGTAAATCAATTCCGTGGACCATGGCCACGGAATTGGATGTGCTAATTCACATCCCAGCCACTTCACACTCAGCTGCGAACTGGATGTCACTGTTTGATGAGGCTAAGAGAATTACATCATTCGCAAAAAGCAGCAACAAGGTCCTCTGCTCACCGAGCTCGACACCCTCCACCCCCCAGCTGCATCTAGAAATTCTGTCCACAAAGGCTATGAACAGAACTGGTGGAAAAGGCGGAGTCCAAAACTCACTAGGAACAAGTCCAATTTACAGCCAGCTACACAGACCAAGCTCCTGCTCCTTAGGTACAGAGATTGGACAGCCCTTATCAAGGGACCATCCACCCCATACTCCCAGAGCACCTTCCACAGGTTGCCCCTAGGGACCCAGTTGTAGGTCTTCTCCAAGTCCACAAAACACACATGAATTGGGTGCGCAAACTCCCAACTGCCCTCAAGCACCCCAGCAAGGGTAAAGAGCTGAGTGTTACATGGCCCATTCAGACTCAACGTCCCCCACCGCACCTGGGAAGTGGTTGAAGCTCTGTCAAAGGTGGGAGTTGAAGACCAGCATGACAGGTTCTTCTACCAGGCATGCCCAACAGATCCCCACTCCTCGTTTGGGCCTGCCAGGTCTGCACGGTGACTGCCCCTGCCAGCTTATCCAACTCAGCACCCGGTAATGATCAGTTGACAGCTCTGCACCTCTCCTTACCCGAATGTCCAAAACATGCAGCTGCAGATTAGATGGCATGACTACGAAGTCCATCGTTGACCTACGGCCTAGGCCGTCATGGTGCCAGGAGCACCAATGAACAACCTTATGCTTGAACATGGTGTTAGTTATGAACAAAGGGCAACTAGCACAGAAATCCAATAATTGCACACCACTTGTGTTCAGATCAGGCAGGCCATTCCTCCCAGGCACACCCTTTCAGGTTAAGCTGTCATTACCCTCATGGGTGTTGAAGTCTCCCAGCACAACAATGGAGTCCCCAGTCAGGACAATGTCCAGCATCCATCCTTGGGCCTCCAAAAAGGGCAAGTACTCTGAGCTACTGTTTGGTGCATATGCACAGACAACAGTAAGGACCCATTTCCCGACCCAAAGGCACAGGGAAGCAATACTTTCACTAAATTATATTGTTGTGAAAATACAGGCAAGCAAATTAAGACAAGCAAAATGCTTTTACTTTTCCTAATTAGCTTCTCAGTGCTGCTCCAGGACTATTGGCATAGTAAACATCTATGTTTCCACAACATTACAGGAGTTGTAAGCACACTTTAATGTCACTCTGTGGCCTGTACATCACATCTGGAAGAATGGCCTATTACACAGCTGTAGCTCAAAACAAAGAGGTAAAAAAAAGCTATGCTTGGGTAAACTCAGACAAAGGATTTCTTTTAGAGTAGTTGCCCTAAATTAGTTTTAGATTAATCTTAAGCACTATATATGTGATGTAAGCGCAGGATGAACTGTAATAAATTTTCCTCCTTTGTGGTAAGTAAATTTTATATTTGACACTGGGCAACAAAGGGTTGGATATTAAAATATAGCCCTTCGGGGAAATGGGGGTAACAGGTTTCAGTTTGGGATCTAAATGTATCTTGTATGGTGCATCCCTCTATAATCACATGTTTTCTGGCTGCTCAGGAGTAAAAGTTGTGCCCCATTTGCATGCTATGATTAAATGAGAGCAGGTTCTGTAATGAATGATTCTTACTCCCTAAATTTATATTACCAGTGAAATCTCTCAAAGCAGTTTCTGTCATACTCGTATTTTGCCTTCTGAAATGACATTGTTTTAATGAGAACAAAGCAGTCTTATCTGTGTGTGTGTGTGTGTGTGTGTGTGTGTGTGTGTGTGTGTGTGTGTGTGTGTGTGCTGGTGGCGGGGGGTGTCAGATGACTAAATTGCAGAACAAAATTGATCATTTTGTAGTCAGAAATTTGATTTTTTTAATGCTCAGGGCAAATTTGCACCAACACTGTTGTGTAAGTCAGAGAGCACTTTAGCGGAAGTTAAAATTGTGAACAAAACAAAAGCCATCCAGCTACCTCATTAGTGTGCTTGAAAAATCCTGACAGCTTTGAAGAGAATGTGCTTGTGTAGCTAAATCAGCTTAAGGGCCCTAAGCAAAGATACAAGGGAGGCAACTAAACATCTTTCCAAAATGATAAACAACCTCACTGTGGTTGGGAGGACTGTAAAGAGAGATTTTGTTCTATTTTCCAAGTATTATTATGTTAGGTTCGTCTGTTAATCCTCATGTTTGCCTTCTAGCTAGCATTAACATGGATGGTGACGGGTTTTCTGTGGATCCTGACTACACTCGTGCACATTCATGCATTAAAAAAAATCCACTTTTGCATGCTTACACAGGAACACCTGCATCAGTGCCACTGCAAGATTTGCCACTTATTAAAGCAAAAAGCAAATTTGTGTACTAAGCCCTCCGTTCTTCAGGCAGTTAAATCTGAGAGTCAGAAAATATTTCCCCAACAACGCAGGATGCCACATTAATTCCCTCCTTTTGCATGAGGTCCTTGTTTATTTTGGCAATGCAATGCTCCAGACACACCTCTCGGTGCAGTAAACCTCATTAAAATGATTTGCAAGAGCTCTGTTTTTAATCAAGCACAGCAAAATGACAAGTGGGAAATGGTTTCAAGAAGGAAAGACTCAAACCTTGTCTCAATGAACACCTTTTTTGATTAACTCGTACTTTTTTCAACATGCTGCTTAGCACATGCTGCAACACAGCATTGCATATTTGAAATAGTTTAAGGGTAATAAAATCTTAATTTTTCATAATTTCTTTTTCTCCTAATGGGAGGTCAAGACCCACTTCCATATGTATGCAATATTGTGTGAATAGCTAAATTAATTATATTTAATTTTTGTTTGTTTGTTTGTTTGTTTGTTTGTTTGTTTGTTTCCTCACGCGCTTTCTCCAGGCTGTTTCTACGTTTACGATGTTCCATATAACCACACGATGGCAGCACTGCATCTGAAATATAAGCAGTAAGGGGTTTCCGTCTCTAAAAATGATGATGCCGTCTGTGATTTAATACACATCAAGTGAATCCACATCAAGCTGCGTTCACTGTAGAGATGTGCTCTTTGCTACCCAATCTGCTGCCACCAGCTGTCATGCTTCTGCTTAATAGTAAAACACCCATGAAAATCCTTTAATGAACCAAAACGCTGCCATTGACCTGAATTATGTAGCAGTTCTAATGAGCTAGAATCAATAGTAGAATCTTTAATGAAGCCCATTACACTGCAAAGTATGTAACCTCGGGGTACAAAATATTTGGTTGGATAAAATAATTGTCCACTTTGCTATTTCTTATTTATGTCTTTAGCTCCAGCACATTAAAGATGTTATTAAGGCAAAAATACATATGGAGCTGAGAAAAACATCTGGGTGGTGACAATGATTGGCAGAATGACTGAGATAATAAATGCCAGATATTGTTGTCAATATAATCTACTCAAATATTATATGTAACACCGAAGTTCACACTGGAATAATTTGACATTATCATAGGGATAATATGTGAATGAAACTTCAATGCTGGAGAGACAACAAAACAGGACTCACGGTAATACTCACAATGCAGGTCATTAATTTCCTTTTGCTGTAATGAGATCAAGGTTTGTGAAAGTTCGCATTAGGTTTGTGTTGCAGCCTCAGTTGCTCGTTCCTAACCTTGCCTTCAAGTACTGAGTCTTGGCCAAGCACTAAAGCCAGATGACATCACAGCCTGTAATTCAGTTTGTTTCATATGTCAAATGCAATGATCAGACTTGTTTTGTAAAAAGAATCAACATGAAGAATACTAAAAATAAAGTAATACTAACTTTATACAACAAAGAACAAGGAAATCTGGCAACTCTGTCTGAAATGTAATCAGGAAAAATTATCCATGGAATAAAACTGCATCTTCCTGCAGAACAGGCCTCCAGTTGCTCTGACCTACAGAAGATGTCTCGTTCATGAATACAGCCATCACACCACCCATTTCAGAAAATGGGTTTTCACAAAATACCTTTTCACCATAAAAAAAATCTTGCTTTCTGAAAAATAACTGCAATCCCTTTTTCAGTCAAGGAAATCAGTAAATTTGCTGCACGTGTCAAAAAATGTGCCAACCTCCCTATTTTTCTGAGAGAAGTGAGTGCTCCATGAATCACACTGTGCTCCCACCATGCTCTCAGGTCCATGTCAAGCAGTGTGAGTGATGAAGGTGACAGAGAAGACACCTGCCCTGAACCACTGCTGACAGAGAAGCAGAGGGAAGGAGGGGGGCAGACACAGTGCCTAATGGAAGAAGCACACAACAAGGCAACAAACTTGAAGAGACTATCACTTACAGTGACAGGCCAGGAGGGTCAGTGCTATTAGTAGACTGCAGGGTGGGCCCTGAGCACATCCCGACCTTTTGAGGATAGATGGGCCTCTCTCTCAGGACTAAATTAATACTGGAAGTCTAGTGAATTGCTTTTGGAACAACGTCTTCCTAAGGAGCTAATCAGACAAGAGTTATCTGGAGTGCCTGTAGGCTGGCTGGCATGGTCACAGTGTTGTGGTGGTCTGGCAGAAGGCAGGGGGGGCGTGACAACTCACAGAAGCTCATCCCTGATGAGTATACAGCTGTGGCAGGATTCATTAAATTGATTGGATTGGATTTTTAATGGTGGATCTGCAAAGGATTTCATTCATTTTGCAGAAACAGCCAACTATACAACAAAGCCTAAAAAACACAGACAAAATGTTTGAAAATACACATATAAGGATATAATGGGAAATTGAAGCTGCAAGCAGGTTTGGGTCTCACTTCTTTGTCCCTGTCTTCCCATGCTCCATTCTCCTGTGACCACCCGAATGGGTACATATTACCATGTACAAAAATTTCAAGCATCATGAGAGGGTGTGTCAGGGGGCACGCTAGTGCCCTCTACTTTGCACACCTACATGCCTACCTTATCTGTCGTCTGCAGTTTCTCAAAAAATAAAAGGCAAAAAAGAAGTGTTCTCCCACTAAATCAATGTGATTACTCCAGTAGAGGTCCAAAATTTAAGAACCATTTTCTTCACAGTTGAACTGTCTACATATTCCAAGGTGTTCTTCTCACCCCGCTCTCACTGACTACATGCTAATAGTACACAGTGCATAATCCAGTCGGCTGTTTCCATTGTGTAATATTGTGTTTAAGTTACTCCCACTTCTGTTGCTAACAATGCTCCTCCCCTCTTGATTTTTATTTGACCTCACTTATAACTACGGTCCTTCCAACTACTTCCTTTGCAAGTTTGCGGGCCTTCTCAATTCCTGGAAGATATGCTGGAGTCCAAATAAACACAATGCAAAGTCTATTCCCAAAACATTTCCCATATTTAATATTAATTCTTGGTGTCTTTTAGGTGTGGGTGTTTCAAGACTTGTTAAGGCTGCTACCACAACATTGCATATCACTGACATGTTGATCCTCTTATGAAGAATTCCTGCCAAGGTGATAAGTATGGTGAACAACTCAGATGAAAGTACATCAATGTGATCAGATGTTCTTTTTGCTGTACTCTTTGGTATTGCAATCACCTATTGTGATTGCAATACCAAAGAGTGTGGGTGCAATCCATGGTTCTGCAATCACAGGTTCTGCAATCACAATGCAATCACAATACCTTCCAGAAGACAATACCTTCCAGAAGACAATACCTTCCAGAAGACAAGTCAATACCTTCCAGAAGACAAGTCTTCTGGAAGGTATTGTGATTGCAGAACCAGTTTCATTTATTTGTGCATCCTTTGATCTATCATTCTGCATCTGAACCCAGTCCCTGTATCTGCTCTCTAGGATGAAGTAGAAGTCAGTTTTATTATCAATATTTTTCTTACTGCACTTAGTCTTTAGAAGTTACAGATCTATCTCACATAGCCAAGCATAGAAAAATGACTGTAACTACAGAATTACTGACTATAAGCTATCTCAATGAGGAAGGTTTTGAGCCTAATCTTAAAAGTAGGGATAGAGTCAGACTCCCATAGCTGGACAGGGAGCTGGTTCCACAGCAGGTGGACCTGATGGCTAAATGTTCAGCCAAATGAAGAGTGTGACTAAAACTGTGAGTCAGTTGATTAAGCTGTTGGAAGAAACCAACTGACTCAAATTATTTAATAAAGCCATTCTTGTCATTTTCAATATCTGCATTGACATTAAAGTCTTCTTCTTCATACTTAAAATAATGACTTACTCAGTTGTGAACACCAACCTGGGACCAGCCAATACACAACCACAATACACTTTTCTGTTCTCCAGTTTAAATGAGAAATACCAGGAGTCAGGCTTTCAAATAAATTGTACCCATGTTTAGGTTTGGGCTTAATTCAGAAATAGTAGTGACAGATAGCTGCCATTGCCCCTCCTTGACCAGTGTCAAGAGGAATATGATAATTAAGGTGGGTAGGAGGAGTTGATTAATTTACAGTAAGTTAATATACTCTTCCACTAAGGTAAGACAAAATAAACCAATGCAATATTCAGCTATCAAATCATGTACTGATAGGGATTTACACAAAAAAAGATATATAGTTTATCAGTCCATATCTAATTGTCCTGATGGTTTGTTCTACTTGTGCTGTAGTACTGATTTTAATAAGATTATTGTAATAAACCATTTTTTCTCTGTGCTTGGTTGACTTTTAATCATATAACAGAGACTCACTATAGAACGAAACATGCTAATGTTGCTGGGTTCTACAGAATCAACAGAGAGACATTTAAGACTAAAACTCTGCATCCTGGCCTGGACTTGGGTTTGTCACATTACTTTGTGTCTAATATAATTGGTGAAATTACTAGAAATGAGAGGTAGTATCCTGGGAGGTATTGATACTGTCTCTCCTATTCAGACTAGTTTTTCCCCAAAAACTCTTCCAATTATACTGTCCAATATGAATATGAATGTGAATACTGTCCATCACTTTCCTTCATAAATCCATAGATCCACTTACCCCCGCCAAGGATTAAGTGCAAATGGCATGGCATTCTTTAAAAGCATCAGTCGGGCTTCAGAAAGAAATATAGCACTATAACAGCAGCTATGAATGTGGTGAATTGACTCTGTTCATAATAAACAATGGTATGTAGCACTTTTGACATTTCCAAGGCTTTTGATACATTGACCATCTCATTTTGTGGCAAAGATTATCTAATATTAGTATTTTTGATCAGGCTTGTATGGTAAACTTTCTCCGTCTGTCTTCTAAAACTAAGGTAAACTAAGGTAATGTTATTTTCAAAAAGGTCAAAACCTGGCAACATCTTAGTTGCAATTGTTCCATGTTGTAATTCAAGATTGTCTCCTGCTATAAATATTTGGGCATATGGACGTACTGTCTTTTCAAATAAATTGTACCCATGTTTAGGTTTAAATGCTCCTTTACTCAGATAGGCATGCTTCCTTCTTATATCTACTTTTTCATTGTTGAGATAACTAGTGGTAGCTATAGGTTGAGATTGCAAGATGTTGTCCTATTGTCTGTAGTAAATTTAAGGACTCAATTGGGGGGGAAGCCTTTCAATGCTTGGCTGCTCTTACCTGAAACAACCTTCAATCAATCAATCAATCAGTCTTTATTTATGTAGTGTCTTTTACAATCAAAAATTGTTTCAAGGCACTTTACAGAATCCCAGGGCCTAACCCCAGACAAGGAACAGTGGCAAGGAAAACCTTCCTTTAACAGGAAGAAACCTTGAGTAGGCTCATGTAGGGGGGAACCCCCTGCTGATGGCTGGCTGGGTAGAGAGAGAGGAGAGGAGAGGAGAGGAGAGGAAGAAGAGGGAGATGAGAGGAGAGGAGAGGCACAGAACACAGAAACACACACAAAGATACAAAAATACAATATACAACAGGTCGGCGGGCCAGATGTTGTCATGCAGCTCCGAAGGCGGCAATACCTGTAAATAAATAGAGGGGGGGGGCAGAAAAACTACACAGGAATCTGCATAACTAGTCTGCTTAATGAGGAGGAGGAAAGGAGAGGAGAGGAAACCATCACCAGTGTGGTGGCAGAGGCCTGTCAGGTGATCATGTTTCTGGACCCCGGCAGCCTTGGCCTATAGCAGCATAACTAATATCTTAACCTAGTGATTAGACGACCCCCTAAGTATGATCATTAGTCTGTCTATGATAGTAACTGGAACTACAGAATTAATAACAATAAGCTTTTTCAAAGAGGTAGGTTTTAAGTCTGGTCTTGAAAGTAGCGATGGAGTCAGCCTCCCGTACCAGGACAGGGAGCTGGTTCCATAGCAGGGGGGCCTGGTAGCTAAACGCTCGGCCCCCCAATCTACTCCCAAAGACTCTGGGAAACACAAGTAGACCAGCGTTTTGAGAGCGGAGCAGTCTATTGGGCTGATAAGGTATCACTAGCTCCTCCAGGTAGGATGGAGCTAGGCCTCTGAGGACCTTGTAGGTCAAGAGGAGGGTTTTAAAAATAATTTTGAATTTAACGGGCAGCCAATGAAGAGACGCCAGTACAGGGGTTATGTGATCTCTTTTGTCAATACCTGTCAGAACTCTGGCTGCAGCATTCTGGATCAGCTGAAGACTTCTTAAAGAGTTGTTTGGGCACCCTAATAGTAAAGAATTACAATAGTCCAGCCTGGAAGTAACAAAAGCATGAATTAACTTTTCAGCATCATGCTGCAATAATATCTTCCTGGTCTTTCTGATGTTCCTCAGGTGAAGAAAGGCACTTCTACAGACAAATTTTATGTGTGAGTTAAAGGAGAGGTTCTGATCAAAAGTTACTCCTAGATTCCTCACAGACAGACTAGTTTCTAAGGAGATACCATCTAGAGTGATAATGTGATCTAACCTATCCCTGAGAGGTTTAGGACCAAACACCATGACTTCAGTTTTTCCTGGGTTGAGGAGAAGGAAATTTGAAGACATCCAGGACTTTATGTCCTTAAGACAGGTCTGGAGCTTCACTAACTTCTCTGTCTCTTCTGGTTTCATGGATAAGTAAAGCTGTGTGTCATCAGCATAACAATGAAAATTTATCCCATGCTGCCGAATAATGTTTCCTAAGGGAAGCATGTACAGGGTGAAGAGGATTGGTCCAAGTACAGAACCTTGAGGGACTCCGTGGCTAACCCTACTGTATGAAGAGGGAACACCATGGACAAGAGCAAACTGGTATCTATCAGATAAATATGATCTAAACCAGTCTAGTGCTGTCCCTTTAATCCCAACCCAAGTGTTCCAGTCTCTGTAACAGGATGCTGTGATCAACTGTATCAAAAGCAGCACTGAGGTCCAGCAGAACCAGCATAGAAACCAGTCCATGATCCGAAGCTATAAGAAGATCATTGGTAACTTTAAGAAGTGCTGTTTCTGTGCTGTGGTGAGCTCTGAAGCCTGACTGAAACATCTCAAACAGACTGTTCCTCTAGGTGCTCCAGTAACTGAGTCACCACCACCTTCTCAAGAATTTTAGAAATAAAAGGAAGGTTGGATATCGGCCTATAATTTGCTAATACATCAGGATCCAGTGATGGTTTTTTAAGCAATGGCTTAATCACTGCCACCTTGTAGGACCGGGGTACATAACCTGTTACTAAGGAAGAATTGATCTGGTCCAGGATAGGACTGCCTATCAATGGTAGAACATCCTTCAACAGGTGTGTTGGGATGGGATCTAAAAGACACGTGGTGGTCTTGGATTTCTGAATCAGTGAAGACGCCTCAGAGAAATATATTGGGCTGAAGGTGTTTAAGGGCTCGTTGGAGAACCTGTATGTTCCCACGGTCGGCACATCTGGTGATGGTCCAGATGTTGGGATGGCCTGCTTAGCTTTCTCTCTAATGGCTAGAACTTTATGAGTAAAGAAGCTCATGAAGTCTTCACCAGTAAGGGAGGAAGGGATACATGGGTCTAAAGCAGTGTGACTCTGATAGCTGTCTATTTTACAGGAATGCCACTTCCTTTCCAGTCTTCGCACTTTCTGCTTGAGGGTCCTGATATGTGAATTATACCAGGGGGCACACCTCCTCTGATTTACTGTTTTCTTTTTCAGGGGGGCAACAGAATCAAGTGTGATTCTCAGTGAGGCTGCTACACCTTCAGCATTAGAGTCAATCTCAGCAGGGCTAAGATCATAGTGAATGATCCCTGGGGAAACACACAGTGGTCCTGGGATTAGGCCAGGGATCATTTCCTTAAACTTAGCTACAGCATTATCTGAAAGACATCTGCTATAGTAAGACTTTGTTCTGAGCATAGAAGAATCCTTAATCATAAATGTGAAAGTGATCAAAGAATGGTCTGACAGGAGTGGGTTATGAGGAAACACTGACACATGTTCTACCTCAACACCATAAGTCAGAACTAGATCTAGGGTGTGGTTGAAGGTATGAGTTGGTTGGTTTATCTGCTGGAGGAACCCAACTGACTCAAGTAATGAAATGAAGCCATTTCTAAAGCTGTCATTTACAATGTCTACGTGGATGTTAAAGTCTCCAATGATAATGACTTTGTCTGTTCTAAGGACCAAGTCAGATAAGAAGTCAGAGAACTCAGATAGGAACTCTGAATGTGGGCCAGCAGGAGGCCGATATACAACTACAAACAGAAGTGGCTTTTCTGTCTTCCGGTTCAGATGGGTGATGCCAAGAGTCAGGCTTTCAAATGAGCTGGAACTATGTTTTGGTCTAGGATTGATTGATAACTTGGAGTGATAGATTGCTGCCACTCCCCCTCCACGACCAGTAAGACGAGGAATATGATAATTAAGATGGGTAGAAGGAGTAGATTCGTTTAAACTAACATAATCCTCCTCCTGAAGCCAGGTCTCAGTGAGGCAAAAATAAATCAATATGATCTGCTATCAGGTCGTGTACTAACAGGGATTTACACAAAAGAGATCTGATATTTAACAGTCCACATTTAATTGTGATGTTGGTTTCTCCAACTTGTGCTTTAGTATTAATTTTAATAAGATTATGGTGATTGACCGCTCCCCTGCTCTGCGCTTGGTGAACCTGTAACCGTGGAACAGAGACTACCTCTATAGTGTTAAGTATGTTATTATTGGTGGATGAGGGTTCTATGGAAGCAGCAGAGAGGTGTGTAAGACTACAACTCTGCATCCTGGTCTGGACCCTGGTTTGTCAGGTCACTTTGGGTCTAATAAAATCAGCCAAGTTCCTAGAAATGACAGAGGCACCATCTCGTGTGGGATGGACACAGTCTCTCCGAATCAGACCAGGTTTTCCCCAAAAACTCTTCCAATTATCTATAAAGGACACCTGGTTTTGGGGGCACCACCGTGACAACCAGCGACGAAGCGACGACATGCGGCTATACATTTCATCGCTGGCCAGATTGGGGAGGGGACCAGAGAACGCTACAGAGTCCGACATCTTTGTTGCGTACTTGCACACCGACTCTATATTAATTTTGGTGACCTCCGACTGGCGAAGCCGGGTGTCGTTTGCGCCGACGTGAATAATAATTTTATCGTATTTTCATTTACTTTTCGCCAGCAGCTTTAAATTAGCTTCTATGTCGCCCGTTCTGGCCCCCGGGATACACTTGACTATGGTCGCTGGGGTCGGCTTCACATAGCGCAGGACTGAGTCGCCAATTACCAGGGTCGGTTTCTCAGCGGGTGTGTCGCTGAGTGGGGAAAAACAATTAGCCACGGGAAGCATTTGGTGGGCCTTTGGTTTGGGCTACGCTTCCTGCGAACCGTCACCCAGCCGCCCTGGCTAGCCGGCTGCTCGGCTGCTGCCGGGGCACCGCTAGCTGTAGCTATGCTAGGCGGCTCTGCAGCAGCTAGCTTCTCCCGGCTACCTGACGCAACTCCCGACAACTCCAAGCTACGGAACCGCGTCTCAAGCTCACTAAGCCTCGCCTCCAGAGCCATTAGGTCAGAGGGTCTGGCTGTCCTCCAAGGACCTCCCCCTGCAGACAGAGTCCCGGAAGCTGGCTCCCTGCTTCGTGGGTCCCTTTGAGGTAGTTTGGATGGTCAACCTGGTGGCCGTTTGCTTGAAGCTGCCGGCGTCCCTCAGGGTCCATCCGACCTTTCACGTCTCGCGGGTGAAGCTGGTCCAGGACTCCAAGCTGGCACCTTCGACCAAAGAGCACCCCCATTGACCACGCATTGTCAACGGCGCCCCAGGCTACACGGTCCGGCACATCCTGGATGTTCACCGGCAGGGCCACGGTTGGCAATACCTTGTGGACTGGGAGGGGTACGGCCCAGAGCATCGGTCGTGGGTGTCCCTTCGGCTCATCCTGGACCAGAGCTTCGCAGTCCCTTCGGCTCATCCTGGACCAGAGCTTCGCAGTCCCTTCGGCTCATCCTGGACCAGAGCTTCGCAGGAAGCTCTGGTCCAGGACCCGGTTCCCCGCAGGTTGTTTTTGGTTGTATCCTCCGTTGGAGCGTCCTTAGTTTACCACCTTGTTTCAGTTTGTTTGTTCCTATTGTGCCGGTATTAAACTCCGTTTGTTCCCCCACCCCCGTTTGAGCTTGTGTGTGTGTTCCACAATTGGGTCCTGTCAGTTCCGTACCTGACACTTTTTCGATATTTACATCAATTCTTGTGCACCTGCCATCACTTAATTATAGTAGACTTTTCTCATCTATCAATTCATACTGTACTGTTCTTTCCTATTGGCCCAAATACAGAATGCCTTCATTCACAAACGTGACTCTTGAGCAGTATCCGGATCAGTATCTGTTGAATTTTCTTTGCCTTTAATCTGCCTATTCTTAATAAAAATGATGGAGGGTCCATTGACTGGCCATACGTTTTTAGATTTTGAACATTTCTGACAAGTTAAAAAGCCCATCTTGTCTACTTGATGCATGCCAATTCTCAGCACAATTGGATGTACGAGATCCTTCAAAGTGTGGAAACAATCTGAAGTTGGCCATTCCAATATGGCTGACTTCCTGTTGATTTGAGAACATGAGTTACAATGATTTACCTATAGCACTGTCACTCTATTCATGGAAAAAAATGATGTTCCTCTTCCATTTCTCTGTGGATATATCAGAATAATATATGAAAATATATGAAAAATGAATCATATATCAAAAATTACATTTTTCTCTGGATTATTCACAAGATCTTGCAGGCCCTAAAAATACTACAATTACAATAGGGCCCTCACCCACTGGAATTTGTCCAACACTTGGACCCTAATTCATGAGATGAACTTCATCAGCTATTGATTATATTTAAGGCTACCTATCATGGTTTGTGTTTTTGTCTTTTCTTGTTTCTGCCATTCTTCTCTTTTTTCTCCCCATTCCTCTCTCTCAGTGCAGTGCTGAGGATGGTGTGGAGGATTAATCAAGCATCTATTTTTGGTTTGCAAATTAGTTGGCTTCAGTTATTTAAACCCACCTGTGACTTCACTGCTTGCCAGATGATGTCCACTTCATGTGTTAATCTGTTCCAGATAGTTTTTCTTGTGGACTTCACTTTCAGTTCATTCCTTAGACAAGTTGATTTATCAGTAGTCTGAACGGACATTTTAGATAGTTCAATGAACATTTTTTTCAATGATACATTGTCTCTGCATTTTGGTATCTTCATCAAATTGGAAACATCACACCCTGTCCTACCAAAATTAAAGTAGCACTTTAGCAGCACTATTGATATTTGGAACAATGGCATTATCTTCATGAAGCTCATCTGTGAAGTTCCAAAAAAGTGTGTGACCACAAATGAACCACAACAGAGAACTGTGCCTGATATGTTGACAGGCAGCAGTTTCAGTATCTGGATGTATTTTTCTGGGCACCAATTCTTTGCCAGAACCAGCCACAAGAGCTTGATGGTTGACAGAGTTGAAGGCCTGAGTTCTATGAAAGCCATGAAAAGTAATTTATTCTGTTCCTAGCATTTTGTGTAGTTGGCAAGCTATGAAGATCAAATCCATAGTACTCCTGTTTGGATCGAAGCCACTCTGAGATTCAGAGAGGATGTTTTTTGTAATAGGAAGAATCCTGTTTGCTAAGATCTAGAAAAGTGCTGTCCCAGTGGTGGACAAAAGGAGGATTCCACAGTAATTTCCACAGTCTACTTCAGTGTTTTTCAACCTTTTTTGAACCACAGCACATTTTTTACATTGGAAAAATTTTGTGGCACACCACTAACCAAAAATATTACAAAATGACACTCTGCACAGTATATTTAATTACAATATAATTTTGTAATTTATTTGTACTCAGTCAGTGTGAAACCTGGGCCTGTTTAGATGAACACAAAGCTGATATCCGGGCAGGAATGGAAGAAAGGCACACACGAAGCTCTTCTTCAACAGCTCTCAGTCTCTCTCTGTTTTTAGTTTTTATAGCAGTTAGGCTTGAAAAGCTCAGCTCACACAGATATGTTGTGGAAAATGGGAGCAATGTCAGAACAGCTTTGTTGGCCAGAATGGGGAACTCCTTTGCAGCAGTCAACCAAAAACTGTCCAAAGGAAGATCAGCAAATCTTAGTTTTAAACCACGATCCTGTTTCAGTTCAGTTAGTTCCTCCTGCTCTTGTAAAGTCATGTCCTTTCCAACAACTGATGCTGAGCTGTATGGGTCCCTAACCCAGTCAAAGCATTCAGTGGAGGCTGAAGAGAAATAAAATGACAACTTCTCCTCAAGACTTTTCAAATGTTTACCTATTACCTCACACAGTGCAGCAGTGGGACTTTGCCGTTTCTCTGTCAGTGGGAACATCTCCAGGTTGGCACGTTGCACATGTTGTTGCCAGAGGTGCACCTTTAAACGGAATCCATTTACTTTATCTGTGCTTGTAAGCAGGTTTTCATTTCGGCCCTGCATCCTTGTGTTCAGTTCATTCAGATGATTAAATATATCAGCCAGGTATGCCAGCTTTGCGCACCACTCATCACTTGCAAACAGATTTGAGTAATCAGACCTCTCATTTGTTAGAAACATTTTAAGTTCCTCTCGCAGCTCATACACACGGGTCAGCACCTTACCTCGCGACAGCCATCGGACCTCCGTATGGAGCAATAAGGCTTTATGCTCCGCTCCCATTTCCTCACACAGAGATGCGAATATCCGGCTTTTCAGAGGTCGTGTCTTTACAAAGTTCACTATGCGCACCACATCGTCCAACACAGGAACCAGTTCTGCTGGTAAAGTCTTAGCAACGAGGGCCTCACGGTGCAAAAAACAGTGCATAACAATCAGACCTGGGTTTCTTTCCTTCACTCTACTCACGAAGCCTTTGGTGCGCCCGACCATGGCTGCAGCTCCATCAGTGCAAACACTTGTGCAGTTTTCCCACGTAAGTCCTCCATGGTCAACATATTCCGATGTGACCCGAAAAATTTCCTCTCCAGTTGTTTTTTCTGGCAGTGCCTTGCAAAATAGGAAGTTTTCTCTAATGGTATCTCCATCCACAAAACGCACATTGGCCAAGAGCTGAGAATGTCCGCTAATATCCGTAGACTCGTCCACTTGCAACGCAAATTTCCTACTGATGCGTAACTTTTCCAAAACATGGCTTTCGATGTCTGTCGACATGTCATCAATACGCCTGGCAATTGTGTTATCAGAGAGCGGGACTTTAGCTATTTCTTTAACCGCGTCAGGGCCGAGCATCTCGTTGACAATGGCTTTACAGGCAGGTAGTATTAATGTCTCTGCCACAGTGTGCGACTTTTTTGATTTAGCAACGAGTTCGGCAACTAGGTAACTAGCTTTGAGCGCTTTCTCATTTACCTTTGTGGTTTTTCTCATAAACGTTGCCTGTTTCTCTGTGTTTACACGCAGGCGAACAAAATAGTCTATTGGCTTGTTTTGAAGCGACGGGTGTTTCGTTTGGAGATGGCGTTTAAGCTTGCTTGGCACCATGGCGCTGTTAGATAGCTTCTCGCCACACACCAGGCATAATGGAATAGGTGTCGTCTCATCCCCGGTGAACGTAAATCCAAACGAAAGATAGCTTTCACTATATTGCCTTGAGCTCACCGTCTTTGCTTTCTTTTTCCCACCACTCACACTAGGGCCTTCCTCCGGGTCAGAATCTTGTCCAGGGCCCAGTTCGGAGTTTGCAGTTGTCCTTTTTAAAAACTTCTCCATGACTGTCACCATGACTTCTCAAGTGCATCACTAATTCTGTTGGAGGAACGAGCCAATCATCTCCGTGTTGCCACACGGACGAATATTACGTTACTCTGCCAGTGTTTACAGCATGGACACTCGACAATGACATAGTATTTGTAGAAAATGATTAATAAATGTTAATTAAAAAAAAAAAAAAAAAAAAAGTGATACTGGATAATTTCTCACGGCACACCTGACGATCTCTCACGGCACACTAGTGTGCCGCGGCACAGTGGTTGAAAATCACTGGTCTACCTTATCTCCTTTCTTGAAGATGGAGACTATTAATGCATCCCTGATTTGTACCTGGATTCCCTTTTTTGCTACACTTTCAGGAGCAGGGAATGAATATGGCTTAGTAGATGAATATTCCTTATGCTGTCCTTCACCTCTTTTAAGTTGGGTAGTGCTCCCATGTCCTCCTTGATGAGCTTTTAAGGCAGCTGGTCCAAGTCCTCCATGTCAGGAGTGCTGTCCCTATTCGGCAGCTCATCATAATGCCCTGTTCATCTGGGTGCCATTGACTCAGCACCACCAGCCCATCCTTTGAGCAAAGGGTGTCATTATACAGCTATCGAGGCATCAAATAAGCTCCTCGTGTATCCAGAGTCAGAAAGCTGCTGGATTTCCAGAGCCTTTATTAGATCCACATTTGTTCTTCAGAGTCATCTTTACAGACTAATCTTTATGTAGCCAACCACATTGAGCAGGTACGTCAAGAAACAGGACCAGAGGCAACTCAAATTTCAAGAGCTGCGCAGATGCTGCACAGGATCAGACAAAGTAGGAAAGTAGGAAAATGATAAATGATCTTCCTTGTGATTCATGTTTCCAATGGAGAGATTGTTGCTTGTGGCAGTGTTGACAAACACTATAATGCTGCTTTGATCCAGAGTTGTTTTTAACTGCAAAAGACTCTGAAAATACATTGAGGGACAATGATACATATAACACTATGGTTTTATGCCAAAATTATTTTACACCTCCTACATTTGTTGCATTTTTCACATTTTAGAATAATTCAGTGTTTCAAAAAAACTAACTTCATAATGAACCCTATGCTGAAACATGCCTAGATGTTTTTAATTTGTGGTAAGTATTCACAGCAGTGGTCAGTTCATTTCTTTGTTTGCAGACAAAGAAATGAACAGCAGGGGAAATTGATTCAATCTTGGATTTATCCTTCCAGACAAACATAAGATCCAAACTATCTTTAGATTGACAACACTTTGCCAGTCAACTGTGACAGAAGTAGACAGAACAAAGCTAAGCTGCACCAGGAGCAGCAGGCAGCCTTTCCACACACATTTGCTTGTTTTTGTTTCTAACTGCAGCTTTCAGTGTGAAACCAGGCTCGGCCTTCTCACTGTAACACGCTGGAACCAGTCTGACTTAATCTCTGCTTTTTTTTTTTTGTCATAGCAGAGGTCTAAACTGACAAAATGAGGTCAGACACAAAGACAAAGATAAGTAATGAGAAACCACTCGCAAACATATGAGTCAATCGTAATAATGCATGGAAGAACTAACTCACTGTTGCATGCACAATGAAAGCCCAGTGTTACTTAAGGTCACTCAACACATTACTGGTGAAATAAAGCATCAGTGATGTGTGTTGTGGGCCTCTCTTCATCTTCATCTCAACCAGCATGAAAGTGATTGCCTCCCTGGTGAGCCTGGGCCTCAGCTCAACAGGAAGTCATACCATGTCAAAGAGATACATCACAGCTTAATAGGCCCAAAACATACCCAAGCAAGATATCCTACTTTCCATTATTATGTTATGCTTTGATGTATTATGGAAAAGATTATTTTTGCTAAATAAAGGACTCACAGTTGATTCTGGAAGAAATAAAGTATATAATCCCTTCATATGGTACAAACTCTAGCTTCAGTTTTCCAAGGATTAAAACAAATGCTAAAGTGTATCATTCTTTGTATGGGTGTAACAACAACAACTATCCAGTGCCATTCAATGTTTGAAAACTGGATTTTCACCAGCTAAAGTTGGTAGTATTGCATGTTGTGACCATAAAATGTCATCAGCCAGCAGTATGAGACTCTGTCAGGCAGTCTGCTGCGCAGAGTTCTCTCTCCTCTTGCCTTGGGCCCTGGTTGGCCACACTAGCTGTCACCCTTCCCCCACATTTTCCCCCTCAATCCCTCACTGTCTCTGTCTCTCTCTGTCTGTCTTTTCACTACATCTCTCTATAAACCAGGGTGCAGTGACCCACCCTTCTTTGCAACTTTCCCTTCCCTCTATGTCACCTCCAGGCATTCAGCCTCCATAGTTTTGGTGCAGACTGGGGGCATTCCTGTTTCCAAAGCCTTCAGAATACATATCAATGGCCATTGCTCTTCTGTATGTTTAGAAAGCTTAGTGCACAACTGAAGAAGGGACTCTCAGGCCTTAAATGGGCTTAATAGTGTGACTGCAGACCACAGAAAAGACCCTGGAGCCCCACACAAGAACTGGATCAGCTCAAACCATCCAAGAAGAGACCCATGTTCTCTGGCCATTGTGATGACAGCACTGTGATGGATGCTTGTAAATACAAAACATAAGTCAAGGCTCTGAGTTGATGCAGTTGTGACACATGCACTCTAATGAGTGCTGTTGCTCCACAGTGCCACTGACTTCCCTCAAGGCACATTGAGTGGGGAGAATGCTATATATGATGCAAAGCAGATGTGATTGCAGACATCACACTGCTCACGTTGTTGCTGCTTAAACAAATAGCAGCAGCCACAAAAGCAAAAGGACTGTTTTTCCTCTGTTCAGACGTTCAAAGCATGATGTTGGGTATGTGTAAAAGTGCTCATGGCCAGAAGCAAAGTAACACATTTCAGAGGCATTTTAAGGACTTCCTGAGAACATTTCATTTGTTTAGAGTAGACCATGGATGCAAAACAAAGTCTTGAGATCACCAAATTATCAATATATAAATATTACAAAAATGTATCTTTCAACTCATAAATGTATCTTTCGACAATGTTGAGTGTTGTGACAATAATAAATAAATAAAGCATCTAAAACTCATACTTAGTAATAATAAACTTTTATAAAAACTACTCTGGTATACAACCCAAAGATTGAAAATTGGGTATCATGATAACAGTGATGTTATGTCTGTGCAATACATCAATATGGAAAACAAGGTTGGTAGTGTTTGCAAAAGAATATTTGCGCTTAAGAAAATTAAAAATATATATAATATATATAAATATATTATATAAAGTCTTTTGTTTGTTAATTCCAAGAACATTTTCGTCAGACTTGAGCTATGTCTTCTTCTTTATATCAGTACTCATTGTCTTTTTCAGGTTATTGGGGGTCATTTCTTTAATCATTAATGGTCAAACATTTAACCCTTTAACACGTAGCCATCAATATTCACTCAATATTCACTGATGTCCTTACTCTGTATTGATCAGTTCATCTGTTATTACAAGCTCAGACCACAGGGTGGTAGTAAAAACAGATTGTGTCATCAAATCTCAGCTGTTGGTTCAGATTTGCTTCTGTGCAGAGGAGTCGAATTGGGTAGGAATGCTAGGGCCATGTCACTACGAATACCCAACCATTACTGTGATTACTGATACCGACGATTACTACCATCGTTGGTATCAATTACTACCGTCGGTATCAGTTACCCTCCTCCGTTACAATCATAATCAGTATCAGTACTACCATCGTCGGTAGTGTTTAGTCAAAAAGACATATCTAACCTCTTGGCCATTCCCGCAGTCACTCCATCTGCTTGTAAATGCTACTTGTAACCTGCTTGTTGGACAGGACCAGAGGTAGTGCTTTTGTTCTGCCTGGGTCACATCAGATTCATGTGATTTTTTATTTTTGGTGAATAAATTACATGTCATAGTTGTGTGTGCCTTTTTGACACATACAATAACTGTACCATCAAACTCTATGTCTATGCTCATTGTATTCCATATTTGTCAGGTGACAGGGTGGAGGAGTTGGAGGAGGAGAGGCAGGAGTAGATAAAGAGGGAGAGATAGTGAAGGGGAAACTGGAGGAGTGTCTGAAAATTCACAGGTGTGATTAAATAATGATAGTCAGCATTGTGACAAATTGAATTGCACTGCAGCCCTACAGCCTTGCAATATATAGAGAAAAACCCTGCAATATATAGAGAAACGATGAAAACTCTTGCCACTTTGTTTTTCAATAGTTGCTTTAACCTTTAGCATTGCAGAATGTATTAAATTTGTACTAACTGTACATTATATGAAATTATGATTTGAAAAGAAAATCAATCAAAACTATCAAATTTTGGGAGTGCTGACTTGGAGCACTTTTGTTTTGTCAAAATTAAATCTAATCTCTTTGGTTCTTTGAGATCAGAAAAAGGGTGTACTATTCAGATATTACTTGCTCTAAAATAAAATTAAAATATCTCCCTTTTAATTATTATTTCTAGATTTTCTCTTTAAATACATCTTGTACATCGAGGACAAAAAGATCCAAAGTCTAGCTGAGGAGTTAAGGAAAAGTGAGGACCAAAAAGCTTTGTCAGAAATTCTATACAGTTTTCTATTTTTCCCCATGAAATGGAAGGAATTTTACCTTTAAATTTTGTAATTTTTAGAATTTATGGTACATCTTAAAAGTACAAATCAATTACCCTGAACCCATAACGCAAATTACTGAAATTTTATTACTCATGCATGAAGCAGCACCTTGGAATCAGTTTATAGTTTGGAATCAATTTATATTAAACCTATTAATGTTGTTTGTACTTTTAGTGGCATCTTTCAAGAGTCAGTTTCTACAGGATTTTATTGATATTTTCACATAAGACAAAAACTGTGATATTAATGTTCTAGTAATATTAATGAAGGCCATTAGGATATTTGACCATATGAGCCACAAAATGTATTTGTTTGCACATTTTTGCTCTTATACAGTGAGGTGCAAATGGAATACAGTGACACACACACCCCAAAATGCGGGCATTTGCAAGATTCTCTTTCAAGCACTCACATCAGATCAACACCCCCTGCTTCCCCCTCTGGCATGTGGAGGAAGTTTGAAAAGAACATTCAGAACTTGCTTTTAGTAATCAGCATGCCTGGTGGAGCACGGCTGCTGTCAATCGCTCCATTCTTTCAGCCATTTGACATTCTGCTTGATGTTGGTGTGTGTCAAGGTGCAGCCGTGACACATATTGTTCATTATTTCAGAGGAGAGGAGGGCTGTAAAGGGGGTGTCAGTTTATTAATAGAATGTGTGAGGTTGTGTTGCACACAAACACCTAACAAGAACTGTGCAGAATTCCCTCAAGTGCCTAATGCAGAAATTACAGTAAGTTTCCAAAAACGCGGGGCATACAGTATTTTTTGGCTCTGTTTGTGGGTTGCAGTCAAGAGACAGTCCCACTTTTACTGGTAAATTGACGCCTGATTATTGTACTCTGATTGGGATTAACTGAGGTATTTTGAATAAACGAGGGAAAATGACTTCTTCCAACCTTCTCCGCAGACTCTCTAAGTTTGCGCACGCTCTTGCTTCTGCTAACCAGCAGATGGTACTGTGTGTCAACTCTGATCCTGCGGTACTGGGAGAAGAAACCAGCGCCGGCACTGGTCGCGCAATCAAAGAGTGAGAAAGAGGAACATCAGGCTTGAGAATGGAAAAAAATGCTTCACAACTATGCTCCGATGTCAATTGATACGCCAGCTTGTGAGATACTGTGAAAAGAACCCCAGTAGAAAAGCCATTATCCCCCAGGCGACACATTTAACGGCACCTGCAGGCTGCGCTCTTTTTCTTATAGGGCCACATTATTACTTGCACTTTATTATCATATAGTGTCTCAATGACGCTAAATTGAAAGGTTTTGGATTGATTATTGGCCTTTAATTTGTTGTTTAATATTTCCCATTGTATCATAAGCAACTGTTTTGCCATTTTTTATCATATCCTTTAGAAAGGACACGATTGGACCCTAGTGAGGTTCAGTGGAATTATCTTTTAATGAAAACCAGAACAGCCTGTTTAGAAGTGGGAGGGTATTTACCTGCCGAGGCGAGTGCAGGTCGCAGAGGGTCAGATTCGTGAATCTGTTGTGAAATCTTGGAGCAAGTCCTCATGCAAATCATCAAGATGACCTAGTTCCTCCTTTTCACATACACACGCCGCTAAAATCCATAAATTAAGGAAATTAACTGATGGGGCCCGGGGCCACTTTGTAAGCTATTTAAATCTTTAAATTTACAACATCCCTGCATACTTCATGTAATTGAACTAACTGCGGGCGTGTTTCTTTTAATGAAAAAAAAATCTCGTTTCCCCTCCAGTTTGTACCTCTGGAAACAACAAATCTGTGCCGGGGGAGATGGGATCGCTCTGAGGTGCGCTGAGCTCTGTCTAATTACGAAGACATGATGAGAGGGATGCATTGTCACACCCGACCCCACAGATCGAGCTGTCTAACCATCAGCACGATTGTTTTATTTGATTAGTATTCTTATTGTATTACAATCAGATACGTAAAAAAGCTTTTATTTGCAGCAATATAAATCTGAGCAAACTAGAGGAAATTCTGTCCACAAAAAAAACAACAACACAACAATAATCCATATTTCTCTTTTTGTTCTAATCGAATGCTAAAATTATATTGAAAAATAAACTCAGGCGACTTTCCATGGACCAATAATAAGTTCTTACGCTGGTTGGCGCCAAATATCTAGAAACGAAGAGGCCTATAGCACATCTCTGAGGAGCTGCTACAGAACTCCTAATTACCAGGCTCAATCGTGCATCAATTATTCACAGTTATTTACCCGCAAATAAACAAACATGCAAATAAATAAATAATCATGGATCCGTGTGCACCTGCCTGACTCTCCCGTTTCGCTAACGCAAAAATAAACTGGCGCGCCACTTTTGCATTGTGTCTTAAAAACAACAGCGATCCAACAAATTTGTATTCCTCTAAAACTCTGGAAGCTGTCTGCTTTCAGTGGTGTGTGTGTGTGTGTGTGTGTGTGTGGGGGGGGGGGTTCTGGGCAGATATCTCCATCTAAACCCTGCGCTATAATTGAAATGGCGCATTTGGCTGCAGGCAGGTTGTGAGGGCGCTCTCTGCAGCAGCATGCATGCATGTCCATAGACGTCATTTGGTTTTGAAGGCCTGCAGGAAATTTGCAGTTACAACTCCAGACATTAAGGCAAGAGAGAGGGAGCGAGGAGAGAAAGAGAGAGAGAGAGAGAGAGAGAGAGAGAGAGAGAGAGAGAGAGAGAGAGAGAGAGAGAGAGAGAGAAAACGGCGACACGGGGGAAAATATCGCTGCATGAAAGATCGGTTCAAGGATATCTCATCATTTTGAACATATTTTTCCTGCCCGGACTTTATCAACAAGTTAGTGTGGCGTTATTGCGCGTTGTGAGTGAAGCTATGGCGACTCGCCTGGCTTTAAACTTGAAATTTAGAATGGAGATGGAAATGTGTGCCCACTAGCTGGAACTGCCTGGGGAACTGTTACATCAGACGAAATGACAATGATTAAAATCTGTTTTTTTGCTGCTCTGAATCTGTTAAGCGAAAACCCAGTTGCCTGTTAGGTGTCTTAAACCATCAGAATCACAACTTTACACCGTAAACGATCTACTTTTGTAGGGCGAAAGATAAGTTGTTATTTATGTGCAGGCATAGTTTCTGGAATAGGAGGTATCACGTTTTCTTCCCTGAGAAAATTGCCTGGGCGAGAGAGTGGAGTTGAGCTAATTGTAGCCTAATCCCTGGCCCAGAGGCGCTTGGGCAGCCCGGAGCAAGAATCTTCTTTTATAGCTCTGCTCTGTTATTTGGAGACGGATTATTGGCTTTCTTCTTCTCATAACAAACCACAAGGGCAGTTTCATTTAGGCAGACAAGAAGCAGAAATAAGAAGCAGAATTCGAACAAGAGCGCACCTTTTTTACGCGTATTCCAATAAGAACGGAGAAGGGGAAGGAGATCGTCTCATCTATGTACAAGGTAAGGACGCTTCCTGTGCGCTTTGCTACAAAGAAGCTCGGTGAGGACAGGTCGAGACAGTCTTGCAATATAAAGCTTCAGAGATTCCTTCCAAGCAGTCCAAGCCACAGCGTGGTATCTTTTAGATAACAGCTTTCTGTGTGTGTGTGTGGCATTCAGAGGACAGACCGGGCTCTCCTGTGCGACAGACTAGGCTGCGGTTGGAGCTGGATGGTAGTGTAGTTCTGCTAACTCGGGGCATTTGGAGAAGCGAATTGAAAATATTGGGGGTTACGCGCGGACAGCGGTTGGGACTGACCGCCAACACGGATCTCGTCTGGACTCCCTACATACAATGTTTGAAACGGTAGGGTGGATATTTTAATTTAAAGGGAAACAAATGTTTTTACGCACACAGCAGCCGGTGGTTTGGTCAAACGGTAACGAAAGTAACGGGACGGCTGCTGGACCTAAAACGCGTTTTTGCACAGATTGGACAGTTTTTCCATGTGATTTTTCTAAGAGGGTGATGAAATATGCTTTTAATCCATGCAGCGGGAATAAGACGCCATGTTGATAATATGGGTGAATTAAGGGCAGAGCGCAGGCTGATATGAGGTTGTATGCAAGTGCTCCTGTTTTACGGTTATTTCATTTAGGTGTGTGTGTGTGGTTATAAAATTGATAGCTTTATGTTGTTGTTTTGTAGTTTAATGACTGAACTGATTGACCCAGACCGAGATAATGTGTGTCGAGGTGGGACAGTCCGGTATTCCCAAACTTCACAATGCCCCAAGTATTTTTATGTTCCGTCACCCCCGGATTTGAAATGTAATCTCGTCCCCCTGTAATCGTATTAAACGAACATGATACAGCTGTACAGCGGGCAACACCCTTAGAAAAAAAAAAATCCAGTCTCTTTTGTGGCCGGGGGCGCTTCCCCCAGAGCCGACGGGGCAGATCTGGACATCGACAGCGGCCTTCGGATCTGCAGGCGTGACAGTAAAACAGTCCATATGTGCAACAACACACGGGACTTTGTGCTGCTTTATTGAAGGTTAAAATGACATGATCTCAATCTTTTCAAACAGACTAGCATTATTTAAAGTTTTGTTGTATTCTTCATCGGGGAAGCTTTATATCACAAGCCAGACCTGGGGACGACAGATTCCTGATAGGAAAACGGTTCAAGTTTGAAAATATATCAAATAATATATAACTAGAACAACTAACTGTTTGTTCACAGTTACTTAGTTAAATAGGAGATTACTATCCTGAAAATGATGCCGAAAGATATGAGTCCCGTTTTAATTGAAGTACTTTCCTTCGATTCAGGTTTAACGGTTTATCTGCAGTATGGTGACATAAAGAGGCACCAGAGTATCGAAAGAGAAACTCTACCTCTAGTCAGGAAGCACTTAGGAACCAAATTGTGGTGTTGTTCATTTGAATACTATTATTGCGATATTAAATGTCCGCTCTGTCTCTGAGCGCACGGACCTGTCTTCACGCATCTGCGCTTCCAAAGTCCGCTATCCCATTAGCCTGTAATTACTGGGATTCTGCTGTGGGTCTTAAACGACACGGAACTTCAGTGCACATGTGGGGCAAGAGCCTAGTTTGGACCTTTGACGTCCATGCGTTCCTGGAGTGACTTGGACCGGTTTCTGGCGCGCCGACCCAAACATTCCGAAGTATCTCGTTACTTGACAAACAAGAGATTTGGCCTTTGTTGTGAATATGTCTGTGCGCGCCCCCACCTTCCCTCCACAGCGCATTTTTTTTGCTCTCAGATTGGTGGTTGGTGTGTCTGGGCGCATCACATCTAACACGTAAGGCGACCTTTAATTAGAATATTGCAGCAGCAGTTTGTTTTATTTCCCCCGGAGGCTGACACCTAACATCCCCCCTCTGTCTTTGCGTCAACTCTCTCTCTCTCTCTCTCTCTCTCTCTCTCTCTCTCTCTCTCACTCTCTCTCTGTCTCTCTGTCTCTCTCTCTCTCTCTCTCTCTCTCTAATAAGCATCCTCCTATCCTCGCCTCCGGTGCTGCATGAAAAGATGCAAACATTCTTAATTAGAGCAGTGGCAATACTTTCCAAGCTAAATATGCGACCAGACAGTCATGGAAGTGATCTGATAGAATTCACAAAGGAGACTTGCTTCCCCGTGTAGGATCATTGAGATTCCGTTTCCCTCTTCACCGTTATTACCATGGCTTTCCTGTACACTTGCTTTCAGGAGGGAAGAAGCATGTCACGGCTGTCTCTGACCCGGTCTCCGGTCTCTCCTCTGGCCGCTCAGGGGATCCCTCTGCCGGCTCAGCTGACCAAAGCGAACGCTCCGGTGCACATCGATGTCGGGGGACACATGTACACAAGCAGCCTGGCGACCCTCACCAAGTACCCAGATTCCAGGTAAGACGTCTGTCGGAGTTGCTCAATCAGTGATTTGCGTCCTTTCCTTTTATGGGGCAGTTCGGAATTCTTCTTGTCGGATTTTTCGACTGTAGGTTTTGATTGGACAAAATAATTCCGTTATTAGTTCATATCTAAATTATAAACTTTATTACACATTACATTTGGATCGTCAGTGTCATAATTATGCCAGTGACAACTTAATTTATGACGTTAACAGGTCAACTTTTCATCTTCCCCTTTTAAAATAAGCAATTTTCATTCTTTATTTTTCCCCAAACTCGCCTTGATTAGAATTATTACTATTATTATTTTAATGACCCTAGCCATTTAAAACTAACAAAGTCTTTTAAATTGTTCATTTCCCATTTTCAGGGGGAGGCACAGTAGTGTGTCCTGTTCTGACATTAAAGCAGCTATTGAAATATCATCAAGACAGCTTTTAATTTAAGTACATATATTTATAATGGCAGTTCCTGTGTTGGTGCATTATATTGTGGTGATTTTTAAAAATGATGTTAGTCTCTTAAAAAAAACCTCTCACTTTTGAATGTTTCCATGAACAGATAAGAAATTGATTTCTGACATCTCGCTGATCAGATTCTCCTTTTCTTAAACATACATTATAAATTTTGATGCCTTTCCGTTATGCACTTTAGTCTTCATGATGTTGGTGATCTACCCTCCCAATTTCTTCACATTCTTAACCATGTCAAGCAGGTAGCAGGTATTAGGAATCAAACTCACAAAAACACAGACAACTAATGTCTAACTTTTTTTCCAGCTGATTGGGTACTTCACCTCTTTAAATTAAAGAAAAATCTAAGGTCCTCTGCATCTCATCTCATCTCATGCTGTTTGTCATTCAATATTTTGCACTTTTCATTTCTGCATAAATTAACAGATTCCCATACGAGTTGTTAACACTCAGTAGGTTGTTGGAAAGTCTGCCAAATTGGCTACAGGAAACAATCCACATAATCCCTTGGTAATAAAGTCTTGATATTCATAGAGTCCACTGACAGGAAATCCCTGACAACTCTTGTTTTGTTCCCAACTACAAGAAGTCATGAGAAAAACAAAGCTCAGACAAGGACTCATAATTCACAACTTACAGTGATATTTTTTTTTAATTTTCAAGTAGCTGCCTGAACACAAGGCTTATGTCACAATTTCTGTTGTACATGTTCTGTTGTACATGTTAAAAAACATTTTCTTTAATGAGCATGTTTAAGCACACCTCAGATGGTTTTAACTACAGGGTTGGTCATGTTTTAGGCCAGTGTTCTTTTCTACTTTAAGCTTGTTTCTGTGATGCTTTGGACTTTACAAAGTAGTTATTCTTCAGTGACAGACATGCAGGACACCATACAAATGAGGGACACAGTTTTTACAGTGAGAGTAAAGATCAAAAATTCTCTCTCTGTCTCTCACTCTGTCTCCTTATGTCTCTCTCTCTCTCACCATCTCTCTCTTCCACACATGATCATTTGCCCTCTCTCACTATTTCTCTTTTTGTCTTTCACTCTCTCACTCTCTCTCTCTATCAAACACACACACACAGACACACACACGCGCAAACACATACACTCCGTGTTTCTCAGTCTCCTCAGTGTACAGTTGCCCTCAGGGCTCCACTTTCCACTGGAGCCAGTGAAAAGGAGGGGCCCTTTTGTGTGAATTAGGATAATGGCTGACAGCAGAAAGCAAAATGCTGGCATAGCCGTACAAGCCATGCTCAGCCATGTCTGGGCCGTGCTACAAAAGCATACAGTCTTAAATGATCACTTTTAATGGATTGGGTTCTAAATAATGTAGCAGACTGAGAGAAAGTTAGTCTAGTAACTAATGTGTGGTTGTTCATCTTCTTCTTTGTGGCCCATATTAAGGGACAGAGGTCATGAAACATTGATGCACTCTGTGTAACTCTGGTAGAGGACAGGCAAAGCAACACTTCAGCAGAAACTAGGGAAATTAGGGGAAATGTTTCATATGCAAGGAAATAATTTTGAAAGGACCCTTGGACATTATTCTCTATGTCAAAAAGTCATCTGTGTGTCCTCAAATGATTGATCATGGCTTAGTTCTCCTCTTTATTCTGCTGAAATCTTTATGTATATAATGTTCATTTGTTGCCAATCTATTTTATTAAGGACAGCTAATGCACTACATCCCTTATTTATATTTATTATGATGAGTTCAACAGTCAGATTCAGTGCAGTGTTTCATGTTTTTGTACCTTTTTTCTACAAACTCAGTGTTTTTAACATTAATATGCCCGTGACTTTAGCTTCAGTTTCTTCTGGGAAATCTATGTTCGTCCTTCATGTTAGGTTATGCATTCTTTGCACGCATATTAGCATCACTTCACATACCTAAACAACCGTTGTCCTCCCCCTGCTGGACACTTACGGTTATTGCAACATGAAGTGCCCACCCACTGCCCTGCTACCTACCCTCACTTGACATTGCAGGGGTGTCAGATCTGAGCTGTTGCTGTCCTCGATGACCTCCCACACCCACCAGCACTCCCTCTCTACAACTGTTTTTTACCCGCACAATTCATGCATGCAATCTCCCCCTCAAATGTTTTTTTCACATATCATCTGTGACTCTATTCTAATTTTGTATTTTTCTTTTTCCCCCTTGTCAATTGCTGCATGTTTTGCGGCTTATTTGGACTCTCTTAATTTCTCTTTGTTACTCCCCCAACCCCCCACACACCCAGCACACACACAGAGGCGCACACATGCGTACCCGTTTTCACTCTCCTTGTGTGATTAAAAAAACACCCCCTTCCAATTCAGGGACAGAATGGAAAAAATGGGGAGACCAACTGAGAGAAAGAGAGAGGGAGAAAGAGAGAGTAGAAGAGAGAGGAAAGAAAAAGAAAAACAGGCAGCTTTTTAATTGCTTTTTAAAAAAGTGGAGATGAAAAACAGAGTTAGCCTGGGGGGGTATGGTGAAATTCTAGCTGGAAGAATTGCAAGACCATATGAGAAAGGAACACCTCAGGCAAAACAGGGAGATGAGTATTGGGTTTTTTTTTTATAAAGCATTTTGCATCGATTTCCAGAGAGAGCAAGTCAGGGAAGGATGGAGACAGGGAGTGAAAGAAAGAAAGAGAGTCAGGGTGAAAGAGAGAAGGGATGGCATCAGAGGAGAGAGGCAGAGAAAACCATCTTTGCTCTTTACACTCAAACCAAAGAGAAGGAGAAACATGTGTGTGTTACACGATGACTTCAGTGTGTTGAGGTGACATATTGAGGTCAGCTGATGCTTCATATGGCCAATGGATCCTAGTAGTGAGCACTGTTACAAGAGGGGTGATTGTAATTGTAAATTCACTAAATGGAATTTGTGAATTTAGTCTCTACTGCTGCTGCTGGCTGCCTTCCACTGTCTTGTAACAGAGTGTGACAATGCCAGTGAGCACTCAGGCAGAACCACGAGTGTCCTTGTTTTTGAGCAGGTGTGTAAGATATTTGATGGCATGTAGATCAGATGATCAATTATCCACTGCTAATTGCACCAAGATGGTGATGCTGCTCTGTCATTTATGTACATTATGCTGCAAACTGTTTAGCACAAAAGTCAGATTGAAATATTTATTTTTTCCACTTAAATGTTTGATGATACTATTTACCTTGTAGAACAAAGCAATCATATGTGGAAGAGGTTTGCAGGTTCATGAGATTATTAGAACAGGGAGAGAGAGAGAGAGTCCAGGTTAGCAACAAAGAAACCACCTAAAGATGACGGGAAATTAATATCCATCCCAGCATATCTGCAGGCATGGCACCAACGCAGTGTGATGAAAGTTTAAAGATAACAGCAATTTCCAATCTTTGCCTTGATGAGCCCCTGTAGCCAACCTCAGCTGCAGCCCTTTAATCTTGAAATACAGAAGGGGTTAAGTGTGGGACAATGAGGCAGCAACATGTGTCATATTATTCCAGCTAAAGGTCAGCAGTTTTTAGTAAAATTTGAACTACATTGCTATTTTAATAATGAATGAGCTATTTAATTTCACATATTATTATTATCATTGTGCTTTTATCATACATGTTCTTTAGGTTTTGCCTTTACAAATAAAAGAAAAATGCCAGAATCATATTATTTTATAACACGATTGATTCAAAAGAATTATTCTGTCATACAAATCATGCAATAAAAAAATATGTGGGGTTATTTTTCCCAGATGCCTCTTCCATATTAGCATGTAGGCCTCCACTATCTATCCGTGTTTCATTTACAGTCCTCTGACAGATGGAATAATAGAGCTGTAATACTGCATTCATGCCATTAATTTCTGTAAGTACAAGTGAGCAAGCGTATGTGTTGTTATAATCTCTATGCAGAAGGGACACTTCAAACGAGTCTGGAATGGAGGAACTGTGCCTTGAGCCCCTTGTTTCAACCTGGGATGCTAATATATTTCAAGCTTAGTGCTAATAAAATTGAAAAATAAATGGAGGGTAATTGTTTCATGCATTTCACGGAAGCTGGTTTATTCGGCTTGTGTGTGTCTGTGTGTGTGCGTATGCATGTGTGTGACTGTGCGTTTGCATGGTTGTTTGTGCGTGCATTTCAATTTTCAGAATCAGTCGTCTGTTCAATGGCACTGAGCCCATTGTGTTGGACAGCTTGAAGCAGCACTACTTCATAGATCGGGATGGCGAGATCTTCCGCTACATTCTCAGCTTCCTCAGGACCAGCAAACTGCTCCTTCCAGAAGACTTCAAGGTATAACTGCACCACAACACTATAGCTGTATTGTGTGTACTACATCAGCTCACACTTGTAACACATAACCATACTTAAAGCTCAGACGCATTGATTCATCTGCCCTGATGTGCTGCAACATGTGAATTTCTTCAGATTACATTAAAGTGTCAATGGTGTTTAACCACTTAGGAGTTTTGAGTTTAGGGTCATCTTCCTCCCTTTCTGCATAAGCAGTAATTAAGGAAACTTTGTAGAGGGCTAAAAAAGGAACATGGATCTGACTCGAGTGAAGTGTACAGTGGGTGGTGAGGGAAAATGCTAACAGGTGTGAGGCATGGTCCAGTAGCATGTGTTCCAAAAGCCCTTAGCTGTTGTTTTTGATTTAAAGTGGTTTCTGCAGATGTGAGAGCAGGTGGAATGACCTGCTGATCTGACTGACTTCCTCACAGGGAGAGGGGTATCACTGACAGTCAGGAGCTCTCTGAGAGAGCTGAGGCAGTTTCTTTCAAGAACCTTTGTGCCACAGATGCATCCCTGTGATGTTGCATTGGTTAATATTAGGTTTGGGAGGCTGAACATACCATGTGCCTGATGTGAGGCTGAAGGGATCAATTTGCATGTGTGTTTAGTGTGGGTCTTACCTTACTAACAGTCTTTGCACCAAATAGTAGATTTACCATCCACATAAACTATTTTTATTAAGATATAAGTAAAATAAAATGTATTTTTGATAACGGCTTTAATTCTTGAAACAGCTACTTTCTGCTGACTATAACCAGGAAGTGTTTCGTTTGTAATTGTAAATCAGTGGGCTGAACAGTGGTAAAATATTTGAAATATTTCATCTATATTAAATTAATCAGTGAATGAATGGATCCCCACAATATCATATCTGGTGTGTTCAAGGCCACTGAGATACAAATTATTATTAGTTATTATTATTATTATTATTATTATTATTATTATTATTATTATTATTATTATTATTATTATTATTATTTATTTTAGAACAAACTTGTTAAAGTTCACTTTCCAGAGGAATAAGAATTAATGTTTTAATTATTTACATTAATGCATTCATACAATTCTGCATCATTGTAATTATAATCATGTTTTTATCTCTTTTATATCATACCACATGAATTATTAATAAGTTATTCATAAAACAAAGTAAAGATTATGTTAAGATTACATTAAGGGGTGTCATTTTTTCTCACTAATTCATATATTTATTGATGCATATATTAGCTTGAAACCAAAGCTTGAAACCAAAGTGCTGCTTGAAACTATGTGATGAATTCTCATGTAATCTCACTGTGAGTATCCACACAAATGCATGCAACCTTGTCAGAATATATTCTGCCCACAGCTTTGCCCTGTTCAAGGCTTTTTGTTCAGTGTTACTTTTCCAGGGTGTATTCTCCACTTCTTTGCCATTATAAATTATGTGACCTTTCCACTTTACTAGGATTTGTTCATCGGCTCCACTGTAAGGTTAAACTGCTCTTTAGTCCTTATGGGCTGAAAAGAGCACTGGTACTCAGACAAAATGAACATGAGCACATTTTCTGCAAATGATGTCCTGACTTATTTCCAATCAGTTTTTACCCCTCGTATTTGTGTTCTCCTCCTTCCATTCGGTGAAGTTTTGACAGTCCAATCAGGCACCATGCTTGAAAAGACTGCATTCGACTCCATTGTTTCAACCCATTATGATAAGCTCACTTTGGCTGATGTTGATCTGCATACCTTTCAATTTGTGTGAAGCTGGGAAGTGGAAAAAAAAATGCAAATACTGCGAGGCGGAATTGAGTATGTCCTTATCTGAACATAATCAGGCTTGCCGTCGCCAGAGGGCCCAGTCTGTTCTGCTGCTGGCAGCCACGGTGCTGTGTGTTTAGCTAAATCAATGTGAAAGTCTGAGCAGAATAGCAAAAGAAAAAAATTCAGCCTACATCATTGGAACAATATATTCACTATTAATATGCTCCCCCCTCTCATTTATTCAGAGTACAATTAATCACAAGGGAGTAAGCAATGTCATATTGAAGTCATGGGTTTAAAGCAGTACATGTGCGTTGCCCTTTAGTTTAATACATCTTTTGGGTTTTTTAGATCTTCTTCTAATAACAAAAAAAAAGCATGTGTCTTGGCCAATTTAGATCACCCATGAATCCTCTCCTTGCTCAGTTGTAGTCCTTTTTCATTCAAATACTGCACATGTGGTGGGTCTGCATCGGCTTTCTGACTCCATCACAGTGACTTTTTCCATCATTTACTTCTTCTCCTTTTTCTCTGCCTTAACCGCTGCATCTCCTTCTCTCTGTCCTTCTTTGAGATGTTGCCTTGCCGGTAGGCACTTGGGTCAGATCATTATTCTGAAGCTCAAATGGGCTGCCTGGACACAGAATTGGGGGATGAATTGTCTTATAGAGCTGGCAGCTGTAGCAGCATTTCCAGCAGCCAGGACAGAGCTGTTTGCCCTGTCTTCCTCTCATCCTCACCTTGGTGCTTAGCATTACTCTGTTGTTTTCTGCACTGCTCAGGATGACTAAAGTGCCTCGCAGATAGACCCCTGTTAAAAACATATCCATCCATGGCTTCAGACCTGTGAAGGATGAGGAGCAACACTTTGATACAGAGAGCTGCCTGAAGGGGAGCATCTCTGTATGAGTTTTGTCAGCTGCAGCAAGAGGGCCAGGAGAGAAAAAAGACAGCGAAAAGAGGAGAGAGAAAGAGGGAGGATTTACTCCTCCCCTTTTTTCATATTTTAAAATCTTGTGTGTTGTGTCACTGCTCATTCAGATGGAGCCGTATTTGGGTGTTGCTCACCTCAAATGACAGCAGTCACAATGCTGGAGAGATAGAGGGATGGAGGAAGGGGGGAGGGGGTTTTCAAGGCTAAACAGTCAAGAAGAGAAGGGTTAATGCTGGATGTACTTTGATGACGTGGTCTGTTTTTACACCCAGCTGTGAATCAGAGTAGAAAAAGGGAAAAACTTATTTGTTTTTTTTATCAGGTTTCCCTGGCTCAAAACAGTCAGGAGGAAACTGACACAGTGCAATTTCAAAATAATACCTTTACAGAAGATTTTACATTGGTGTTGTAATATTTCAAATATTCCATGCTACAGAGACAGAGTGGGACCATTCAAATCTTATCAAGTCTCAATGAGTGTCTTACTGAGTATACATTATTATTATTATTATTATTATTATTATTATTATTATTATTATTATTATTATTATTATTATTATTATCATTGGCACACAATTTATTTGTATGGTACTACTGAGAATTCAGTACTATATTCTGGATAAATGTTAACATACATTATGCCAAATTATTAACATTAGAAATGTTTATGAACAAAAATAATCAAATTCAAAGCCTGACTAGAGTAAAAATACTCTCTTTCCTCATGTAATGTTGCCATCTCTGATCAGAGTTATTTTCTTTGGCAGTTTTTGCACATACACAAGCAAATAAATCTATATATTATAACTTTAAATTAAAGCAATTATCATTTCATCAGTAGCATTAATTTCCTGTAAGATGATTAAATCAACTACACACATTAAAAACATGAATAAAAATCAATGATATTAGTTTGTGAGCGCTGAATAAATTAGGATTTCATTTTTTTGTCACAGTGAAACACTAATCAGAACACTGATTTATTAATTACTAATTGTTTAGCTAAAATATGTACTGCATTTAGGTGCAGCCTAATTAAATCTCTAATAGGAGCCTAACATTAGGCCACAAGACTCATTAACATAAAACTCCTCCATGTGAGGAATACATTAGAATCCTCCTCAGCTGATGATGGTCCTCATGTTCACTTGCACACATCTTTTCCTCACCTCCCATCTGCCTCCAATAGCGAAACCTCCACCCTCCTGTACTTCTATGGTGGCAGGGAATTATGTTGCCATCTGGTCTTTTGGGAAATTAGAGGCAAGAGCACAGGGGCAAATGGCCCCTGGTAAGCTTTGCCCAGGAGGGAGAGGCAGACAATCTGCTGCAGACCGTCTGAACAACGGAATGTAGCATCCCATTTCAATGGAGTCCTATTGCTGGCCTTCTCTGTAGTCTACTCACTGAAACACAGTAAAGGCTAGGAAAGCTCTGCCAACAGCAACTGTGAAGGAGCACTGAGCATGCCTATGCTCTTGTTTATTGAGAGTGTAGTCCTGGTGGTCAGAGTACATAACCACTACTGCTTTATCAATTGTTTTTTCCTGATGATGCTATTTTGGGAATAACTTAATGTAATGTAATGCAATTATCTTAAATTACCTTCAATTTAACATGGGTAAACAAATGGTAAACTTTTTTCTGGTCTACCATACATGTCTGTGTTTTGCTGCATTGGTCTTTCAGTGGTGTCAAAGTTTAGAATGCAATGACAGCGATACTCCTGGAATAGTTGAAGTTTAAGCACCTATCTCAATCATGTTTGTTGTGGCACATGGGGTTGTGTGGCACAGGGGGATGCCAAGACAGCCTGTAAATATTCTAGCCACACTCAATGTAATAAAAGATTTCCTAATGACTTTGTTTTTTGACTAAATTTGGTAATACATTTTAACAGAATGAAACTGTTATAACCCAGAGGACATTGCACACATACAAACTCACTGCACATAATTCCATATTCCAGGACTTTTACCTGCTTTACGAGGAAGCCCGCTATTACCAGCTGACACCCATGGTCAAGGAACTGGAGCGCTGGAAGCAGGAGCGCGAGCAGCGACGACTAGCACAGCCATGTGACTGTCTGGTGGTCCGTGTCACCCCTGACCTGGGAGAAAGGATCGCTTTGAGTGGCGAGAAGGTGCTCATTGAGGAGATCTTTCCTGAGACGGGAGATGTAATGTGTAACTCAGTCAATGCGGGATGGAACCAGGACCCAACACACGTCATCCGTTTTCCCCTTAACG
The DNA here is from genome assembly GCA_911728415.1 of Lagocephalus sceleratus. Lineage (NCBI taxonomy): Eukaryota > Metazoa > Chordata > Actinopteri > Tetraodontiformes > Tetraodontidae > Lagocephalus > Lagocephalus sceleratus. The sequence goes on from CAJVRN010000016.1 coordinate 327,131, forward strand.
GCTACTGCAGGCTCAACTCTGTACAGGTAACACACTAGAATGCATCTTGCTGATTCACTGCCAGTCACAGAGAATAGTCACTAAGGAGATAGGACATGTCTGAAAAAAACAACCCTAAATCCATATCCAAGTTGGACAAAGACATTAGAGAAAATAAATAATACTTCTGTTAGTTTCTGAGTCAAGTATGCATGTTGCCAATTGGACTGTTACTACAGATAAACTGTAGTGAAAAATAATACCATAATTTATGTATTCAACACAGTATACCATATAAAAGTATTTAATTCAAATAGAGTGCATTAACATCAGAAATGCCATGAGGTTTTACGCATTTATTTAAGGGTCCTATTAATTAAGCAGGTTGTTGCTTTTCAAAATTCCTAATGTCTGTCTAGTCTATTACATTCATGCTATAAGGTTTGAAAACTATTTTAAAGATCAATTGTAATTTTCACTTATATCATATACTGTGTCAACATGTTTGCTTTCCCTCACACAGCAGAAATGTCAGACAGCAAATAGAATATTTTATTCATGAGTCGTTACTTTTTTTTTCAGTTTAATATGTCTGCAGAATTCTCATGTTGATGAGAGTTACTTTTGAAATCTACTGTGACTCTGACACTAGTTTAGAGTAGTGGGTGCAGTTTTCAGGTGAAGCTGATGATACATTTTACTACACATATGTCTAAAGCTAGAATGTTTTCTGGTTTTTATCACAGACTCTAATATAGATGTCCACCTGCAAACGTTGTTTTGAGGTTGCTGGTATGATTTGTGGCCCTTAAAAGTCCTTTATTCCACATTCAAGATTTAAAGCTTGTTGTGTCTACCTGCGATAATAGCCACTCAAATGGAGCTACAATCAGTTTGTCAAGAGATTACCTGGGGTAATAACAGGTGTGCATGCTCTGGGTGCTGTTTCATTCTGTTTTAGCTTTTGTGGCTGTGAAATGTGAACTTAACTCATGATCTGCGGCTGCTTGTTATTATCTTTTTATGTTCTTGCATTTATTTCAGTAAATATCTATACTACTGATACAGACTTGCTTGATTGAAAGAAGAGTGTGTGAAGCAGATGTTTAAAATTTCTTTTAACCAGAGAGGACTGTATAAAGCAGAACACAAAATATAATAAGCTTGCACCACAGGATTGATAAAACACATTGTAAGGCCACAGCCACAAACAGGCAGACATGTAGAGGATCATCAGCACCCGGAGCAAGCATCTCCTAGGCAGGCTAGTGTGTTCCGACACCTCCACCTTCCTGCTGCTAGTGTGTGAGATCACCTCCGGGGAGAAGAGCCGAGCAAGAAGGACAAAGCACGCGTGGACTGCGGCCATGTTTTCCTGCGAAATGATGAAGAAGAGAAACGGAGAAGAGGGTGAAAATGATATGCATAATTTACGCTTTACTCCTTTTTAAGACACAGCTCCTTTTTTAAAAAGACTCCAATATAACACTGCTCAAGGCAATTGAAATACACGTATTGCATTTTTTAATACCATACTTACAATTTCTCAAACAGCCTAAACCGGTTTATACTTCTTTTATAGATTTTTAAATGACTTGCAATATAATTAATTGGCCGCATCAACTAACACAACATTTTCCTACTCTGTTTACCAGTGAGACTGGTTATGGAATGTGAGCCTTTCTCAATAACATGGACTGAAAGGAGATTTTTTTTTTTTTTTGTAGGTTAGCTTTTCCTGAAGGTGAGAAACGGTTTCCTGTAAGCGATGCTGTCTTTTGTCGCAGCAAGGCCTCTCTTGGTGTCATCAAGCACCCTAAGGTGCTCTTTTCCGTCTCACACTTGTCCTTTTAAGACATGCAGATATTTAAATTTAAAAGTGAAAAATGTGCAAACTCCACACATTCATAAGAACATGGCCTGGTTCATTAACCATAGATAGATGATGACACTAAGAGCAGATGCCAGTGTTTTTCTTGCAAGGGGAGATTATTTTCTTCTAAACAACTTACTCAATCTGTCCTCTCATTGTTCCATGAAGGTATGAGAAGGTTAGGAAAGTAATCCTCATCTAAAGCCACCAGACAATGAGTCTCTGTTCTGCTGCACACAACCACACCCAGTTAATAGATGGCAGGGAGGGTGGTGCCCCAGGCGTTTATGACTGGACCATTTCTACAGGAGATCCTGAAAGCATGGCTGCAGATACATTAATATATGCACACAGATAACTGACCTGTGTGCTTTTCGCAGAGCCAAGTCACACTGCTTAAACAAGGCAATCTAGTTTTTGATGGGTTTTTTTTGTTTGTTTGTTTGTTTTTTTTAGCATTTATTCGTTTTAAAATTTGCATCCCTAAGATCATTAGTAAAAGTCACTCATTTATCTAAATTGCAAGGATTTATTTTTGGAACTATTTCAAGGGTATGAAACTTCATGTCCACACACATCATTTAAGATAGCAATACTCAAAGAAAGGAAGCTCTTGTATTATTACAAGGTTTAAATGTGTGAATCCAGCTCCAGCCTTCCTCATTACTATTCAGATGTGAGAATGAGAATAAACAGCTCAACAATGGTGAGTGTTTCTCTATGAAGTCATGAATGGAATTTAAGGAAATAATCCAAGACACATGTTCTGTGATGTTGATCCAGCACTGGAGAAAAACGAGCAGCCACTGCACTTAAAGCAGGGAAAATATTTAGCCAAGCAACCACACATACACATACACACACACACACACACACACGTCCCAAAGCCTACCGCTCTATACATCACCATGATAAAACACTCAGATCAGACCAGAGCCAATCTGTCCTTCATCAATGTGACAGCGGACATAGTCGTAGAGAAGGGACTCCCTGTCCCCCTGCTGCCTGGGCAGTGAATGCAACATGTTGCAACACTCTTACTTGTCACTGCCACTCCATCAATCAAGTACTGGGTGGAAAGAGAAAGCACAGCACAGGGCAGACAAGGACAAGCAAACACTTCAGGAGCAGATGAAGACATCAACGCCACTGTGGATACAGGTTTCTGCGCTGCCTGTGAGGATCAGTGTGCAGAGCAGCATCAACTGGCACCAAATTAATCAGCAGTTTGCAGTCAAGACGAAGACTGGACACTATACCTGATGCTGGCAGTGTGAATGCCAAAAAGCAGAAAGGAGACTTTTGTCTGTGACCCTGAAAACAACTAACAGGAGTTGCAATGTAGCTGTAGGAAAAAAGCAAGAGCAGAGAAAAGAATGGGATCAAATATAGAGACAGTGAAATTAACATATATCAGAATTTTAATTGCAGTTTAGAGTTTCCACCCAGAAAACATGGTTTCAGTACTGCAGAGCCAGAGCCTCCTGCTTCATACAGATATAAAAGGTTACTGAATGAGTGCCAGAGTTTTTTTTACTTTAGATCTGAATTGTATCGACCTCACCTATCTCTGTTCTCTGTCTATCTTGGTTGCTCTTTACAAAACTGAGATTAGAAGGCTTTCCTACAAGGAGCACTTCCTCTAAATTGTCCTGTGAAGTCGCACTGTAACAGTATCTGTCAACAGAAAAAATTAAAATTTCTGTTGAACACAATCTTGTCTCCTCTGCAGAGACATTGCAATTAAAAAAACAACAAAAAACAAACAAACAAAAAAACACACTGTAAAGTGTCTCTAGTTTATCCTTACAAAAACTCGCAGATGAGGGCTGAAGCTTCTTGGCTGTTCTGTGCTGGTGATGAACAGATGATATGGCATACAGACTCATATTAAAGACCGTGTAGAGTTAAACACAACCAACCCACTGAGTGTAGTTACACTGTGAGTGTGTGTCAAATGTGTCAGTTAACTTTGAGCCCTGTGCTAGGAAGACCACCTTCCAGCACCTCCAGAGAGGCCACATGAGTGTGTGCACTCCAGTGGCCATTAATATTATATAAGCACTCAGTTCTAAGCCGTGAGATGTTTCCACTTTGATTCCTGCATTATCGTCACTGCGGTGTAAATACACGGTGCTGGGAGATCGGAGCAGCGGGGATGATAAATTCCCCTTTCTTCCCAGTTGTGACCCTAGATTTGAATGGCAGCTCAGTGAGATGAATGCTCAGCGGTACGTGTATCTGTTGGGGGGTGGTAGTCACTTGGCTCCTGTGCAGCCAAGTCAAGCTTGTAACAGTGGGAATGGTTTATTATGTTTCCAATATATAAGCATCACTGGGGATGAAAAGGGTGAACAGGGGATATTGTTCAGCACTCTGCTTGGATCACAGAGCCTGGAAATGACAAGAAGAATTGTTAAAGTTGATTATAGAAGTAGTGAACTTTAGTTGAGTGTTGCTGTTGTCACTCGTGGCACTCGAAACAAAAGAAAACTGATAATCTGCTATAATTCCACTTTCACTATATTCAATTAAATGCATCTTTACATATCTTTATAGCTGAGTGACAGATCAACTATTAATAGTTACAGTCAAAAATTTCTCCAGCTGCTTTACAGAAACCCAGGGCCAGACCCCCAATAATAAACAGTAACAACTCCTCTAATAGGAAGACTCCTTGAGTGGGACCAGGCTCACATGGGGAAATCTCCTGCTGATGGCCATCTGGTTAAAAAAGGAGGAGAAGGGGGAAAAAGAAATAAAAACAGAAAGACAAGAGAATAGACACATACATCATACATGCAAATACATCAGTTACTAGAAAGCACTTGGAGAGTGCAGACCTCAGCCAAGCGCAACAGTTCCTGGCATACTGTGATTTCCACCATAAATATTAGTCCCACATATACGTTGACTACATATTTAGATTCCTTGACTGTAAAAACATACCGTTAGCCACTGGAATCATAACAATATATGTCTTAGTTCAGTAGTTATTCATGAAAATCATATTTTCTGTAATGGTGGTTTTCTTCTGGATCTTGCTCCATATGTCATGATCCGTTGCCATACTACATATGCAAAATTGACTCAGCTACATGACGGCACTTGTTAGAAATTTCTACCTCTAATATAAGGTAGCACAGTAGGGAAAAATATAAGGGCACCTCCATTTTTATCCATCCATCCATCCATCCATCCATCCATCCATCCATCCATCTTCTACCGCTTGTTCCTCCACTGAGGGGGGACTGGAGCCTATCCCAGAGCAATGGGCGGAGGCAGGGTACACCCTGGACTGGTCGCCAGTCAATCGCAGGGCCGACACAGAAACAAACAACCATTTGCTCTCACACCTACAGGCAATTTAGAGTTTCCAATTAGCCTAACCCCAAACATGCATGTCTTTGGACTGTGGGAGGAAGCCGGAGTACCCAGAGAGAACGCAGGCACAGGGAGCCACACAAAAAGTTCACACCACCATGCCGCCCCAGATCCAGATCAGCCTTTGGAATATGATAGAGGATCCCATTGTCCATCCTTGAGTCAAATTGCATGGGGTTTGGCCAATAATTAACTGAGATATTGAGAAACTTTTTGGCCCAATTTACCACAATGTTAACAAAAATTTCAAAGTGATCCAGAATCCAGGATTTCTTCCAGATCACCCCCACAATCAAATCTTTTCACATTTCCAACAAATCCTGAAAATTTCACCAAAATCGGTCCATAACTTTTTGAGTTATGTTGCTAACAGACAGACAAACAGACAGACAGACAGACAGACATACGCCAGCAAAAACATAACCTCCTGGCGGAGGTAATAATGAGCAATCAAAGCTATAGCTGAGTGGGTCAGTGGGGTCAGAAGTCAGCAGTCAGTGGACAAATACAGAATGTGTTGAAACTGACTTTTGAAATAATTTTTATGGTTTCACTCAAGTGAGGCGGGAAAGTAAGCAGGGCAATCTGCATAAGTACTACACATGGTAAAATGGGAACTGAAGGCCTGCAGTCAAGTATTCTGCACTGATCTGAACCACCATGACATGTGTTAGCTCTTTAAGAGGCTGGTTTCTTTTAACAGTCAGCTGGGATTGATTTCAGGCTAGTGTCCTGTGGACACTAAAACTTTTTTGCTTGGATTCATCTTAATTATTCAATGCATTGTTTACTCCCCCATGGCATTAATTCACAGTGTCAAACCAAATATGAAGATATTTAAGGTCTCTTACAGTCAGTTCAGCTAAAACTATCATTAATAATATCCCCAAGTCTTTTCTGCTGCCATACATTACTGATAAAAGTGAAATCAGGCTATCTTTATTGATCAGGCCATTCTCCTCCGTGACCAAATTCAATGCCAAACATAACAGAGTCCCACATGTGTTAAGAGATGATGGGGAAAATGCAATGTGATGCAATGATCAAAGAAGGCTCTGTAATATCATTTCCATAATTGTCAGGCTCTTCCATCGTCTGTCATGGATTTGGGTGTGTTTGATGCTTGGGCAGGTCTCTTAATTAGCTGTTCTCACCATCATAAGCTGGCTGCCCCCTTCTGTCTCACAAATTACAAGAGTTTGTCATTGTTTGTAGGGCCACAGGACAAAAAAGATGGAGGGAAGGTAAATGTTTCCAAGTGGCCCTGTCTGCTTGCAAGCAGCTCTTCACTTTGTATGCATACTGTATGTTTGAATTTATGTCTGTGGGCTTCTTTCACGGGCCCGTGATTGTCTTTGCATTGTGTAACTGATCTGCATATCACATACCTGTGAGGGAAAGGTGTCTATGGCTACTCCATTGGAGCCCTGGAACATGCCAGAGGTCATCTTCTACCAGGAGTTTTGCTTCCCTGTGTAGATGGCAGTTTTCGGCTTCGAGCAGGGAGGGTTAGCCGACAGCAAGACCTTTCATTTCCATGGGCTGCACACTCTGTTAAAAAGGACAGATGAATAAGTAAATGCACGTAGTTTCTCATGCTGGGATTTAGATATGCCCTCTCTAACGCTCTCTCCAGTGCTTTGTCCTCACTCACCTCAGTCATTAGTCCACATCCTCATTCTCCACACATCACTGTCTCTATCATCTACTCATGGACCTCACTTCTCCTCTCCTCTCACCTCAGCCTCATTACTCAAATTGGGAGCTCCAGTAATCACCAAACTGAGCCCCTTAACACCCCTCCCTCCCTCACTCCCTCCCTCCCTCATGTCTTGCTCCCCTCATCTCTTTGGTTCAGGAGCCAGTCCTGCAGAAGTGGCATGAATATTGCAGAGGTGGTGTGATGCTGAAGTGCCCACTAGTTTAATTCCATCACTGTTTGTGATCCAAGACGAGGTTAATGACACCTGCTGAAGATGGAAGGCTAACGGGGGGACAATGATAACAACACATTGCTGAAGGTTATTTCATGATAGATAGATAAGATATAATTTTAAATGTCTGGTATAGTCTAATTGATTTCTAATTTCTAAGCGCCATTCTTGTATGTATCATTGACATAAGATGAAAGATGTGTTGCCACTTTCTCTCGTTATTAATATAAGTGGCATATATAGCATAGAGGAAGCCACTGAAGTTTGGGATGTGAGCACTGCCATCACACCTTGTTGATGATATTTACATTATAAGATTACACCCATATGGCAAAGCTCATCAAACCAAATAAATGGGGAAAATGAGTCCAGATTATTGTGTGCACACAGTGCCTACTATTAATGCCTTCTCTCTGTCTCTCTCTATTTTTAAAAATCAGGTTCTGGAGCGTCTTTTCCAGAAAGGTTTCAGTGTTGCAGCATCCTGTGGAGGAGGTGTGGACTCGTCCCAGTTCAGCGAGTATGTGTTGTGTCGTGAGGACCGACGGAGTCTCTCCATCAACACTCCCATCAGGATAAAACAAGAACCCCTGGACTAAAACATCCTGCCAACCCCTTTCGCCGACCCTGTAATACCTTCTATCTTCTTAAACTGCCCCTCACTGCCTAAATCTACCCCTACTCCACTTCCTCAACAACTCCCCCACCAACCCCAACAGACTGTATCGAAGTAAAAGCAGAGGCTTGTTTACCTCACCGGCTCTGCAGAACTTTAAAGGAGAATGTAGAACCAAACAAAGGAGGAAAAAAAAAAGCATCGGCAGCAAAAGTTTTTCATTATATTTAATAACACCCAAAGAATCTGGGACAGTGATGGAAGCAACAACAACAAATGGACTCAACAGCAACCCACCCCAGGCATTTAGTCTGATTAACCCCCCTCCCCAGTTTATATAGAAGGTTAACTTTATTTCACTTAACTCCCCATTTCATCACTGCACTGTCCACTTCTGCATCTGTACAAGGCCCTGTTTTAAGTTAATGGCATCGACTCTAGCCCACTCTGGTACTGGGAATGTTTGGCAGATGGAACACTGTTCATAATGACAGGAAAAAGAAGTAATCTCCCAAAAGGTCATCCATCTCCAAAAACCCCTCAGACCTCACTACATAGGCTTCTCTCCCAACGAAAAGTGTTGTTTGCTAAAACCGATTGTTTATGACAGTTGTAATTGAAGTTTAAAAGTATGATCTCCTTGCTCAGTTTGCTGTTTTTATCATGACATGGTGTAAACAATTATTATTAATAGGATTATTTTAAATGTTGGATTTTTTTTTTTTTCCTTTTTTTCTAAAGTGAAGGATGTATGAACGTTGTGTTCATTAGACTTTGAGAGCTGTGAGAGAGCATCGCTTGGCAGTAGCTGCAGAAATGCTGATGTCTCCGGGCTACGTGGCTAAAGCGATCTGGCTGGCAGTGTGTTTGGAGCCAGAGAAAAAAAGTCCCATTGTTCAAACAGGAATGGAAGCGAACCTGGATGTTTCAACATTGTTTATTGTGAAATGTTTCGCACACAAAAAGTGCTCTGCTCAGTAGCTCTGAAACATATCTCTGATCAGGCTCTTTGTTAGGTTTAACTAAAGTTTTGAAAACGCAAGATCTAGTTTGAAGTTGCAGAAGCTCTGATCTTATTACAGTTGGGTTGCATAAGAATGTTGAAGACCAGAGGAACATTGTGGAGGGCTGACGTTTACCAGTATGTCTCACCATCAGCGAGAGACATACTCTAAATACGTAAAAGATTCTTTGCACTTAAGTATTTCCTGCTGGGTGGCCCTGACCTGTTCTCATAGCACCAGAAGAAACAGGGTGCACATTTTATTGATTGTACAGAGACACCATCTCTTTTAAGTTTGTAGCTGAAGAAGATGTGTCACTCAAAATGTTCAGATAGCAACATAAGTCCCTCCAGGCCTCTAGTTTTGACAGTTTGTTTGAGACTTGCACCCACAACCTTCATAGAAATTTAAAGAATTTTTTTTGCCTTTTCATTCTAACATTGTCACTTCTAAGTCTTGTTTTAGTGGCTTCTCACATGCGTGTGAGGCAGAACCCAGAGTGAACTCCACTCGCAGCACTGGCGCATTATTCACAAAGAGGTGAGTAGGCGGCATTTACTCCGTCCTGCTCTTATTCTTTTACTGTTGTTCTCAACGTTTCTGGATCAAAAAGAAAAAAAAATATAACAGGACATGGCAAGTTTTTATACACTTCATAGTTGTGTGTGACTTAAACATGCTGTTTCTTTCCACCTATACAATTTTGACAGTTGTTTTCCTTAAATTCATTTATTTTTATAAGCTAATGTGGTAAATGGGCAATTTTCCCTCTGACCATACTGCCCTAACATTATCAGAGCCAAATGAGTGGAAAATGAAGACAAGCTCAGTGTACAGTAAGTGTAGCTCCCAGTCCAGTGTGCTCCCCCTGGAGTATCAATCTTATGATATTTGTTGCGACCTGCCAGCGGCCTGTCTTTGCATCCAGTGGCCTCAAAGGGAATGGTCAACCAGGTCTTTTTATGTGCTGAAGCATGTTGGGTTCATCACAGCCCCCCCCCCACACACACACACACACGCACGCACACACACCCGAAGGCTCACAGCGCAGCGGTTGCCAGTAGACCCTCGGGTTGCACCTCCTGCTGCTCTGTCATTCCCATTCCCTGGTTTTGAAAATGCTACAGCTCGCTGGAACCACATGGCAGCCTAGGAAACAAACTAATGAGTCAAATGTGAGTACACTCAGAACATACAGTACAGCTGGGCAACCTCGCTCTGCTACCCATCCACAGGATGTTGATCAGATTGGTACGAGGTGTGAACTTGTGAGGACAAAAAGGGCAAGAGTACATATGGGCAAGATATGATAAAATCTAATGTTTTATCATTGCATCTCTTTAGGAGATAAATCCTTTTACATCAAGGTGTCATGCCATTAATTGAGAGAAGCAAATGCAACACTGGATGCAAACCAGTGACTGGCTACTAAATTTAACTGAATGGTCCTTAACAGACAGAAAATGTCAACATCCTGTGTTGTTAAGTGCCATAATAAAAAAGTAATGGTTTCAATGTTGATTGTAATAAAAGACCAGCTCCTACTGCTAGAAAAAAATCCAGTTTACACATTTATGTACCAAATATGCACCTAAATATAATTAGCTGTGCTGAATTTCAATTCTCAGCACTGACAAATGAGGAGCATATTTTAATTTGATGTTGCACTTACATCATTACAGTAAGAGAATTGTCATTTATTTTTGGACAACCTCAGATCTTTTCGTGTCATAATCAAATAAAAATAATTTTGATAGTGAGTTATCATGTCCAGCAACTGCTTTGACCTCTTTGTATGGCTCCACCTACAAGGAATTGTCACCATGTTTACAAACTGAAAATGGTCTATAAACGGGGATGTCTGCTCAGCATTTGGAATAATAAAATCTATAGTGTTTCCACTTTCATCTGAGCAGCAGGGAAACAACAGCATGAGATTGACTGTACAGAACTGGAAACTCCAATGATGTGTTCACACATGCCGTCCCTGCACATGAAGTCCTGCTCAGTACTGGCATTTACTTCACATCTAGGGTTGGTCACTTGTACAGCTATTGTATAATGAATTATCAGGGTCTCAAAGGGAGCCTTGTGTTTTTAGGAGAATTCTCAGTCCTCTAAAGAAAAGAATTCAGAACATAACATTGTGTACATATGGATTAAGACATTTCAAAAGGTATCAAAAGGTGCAAATGTATATTATTTAAAGTACTTAAAAACAATTACAGTGTTGTATTAAAGGGCATGTGTTCATTTACAGCATCTCCATTTGACTTTTCTTGCATATTTGAGATAATAAAAGGATGTATTGTAGATCTGGTGTGTGTCTTACTCTTCCTTCTGTCTCACTCTGAAAAACTAATCAATTACAGTAATTAAGAAATGTTAAAGAGCTCCATTCCAGAGCTCACATCAGGGTGTCCATGAAACCAGAACAGACGATGATCTCTCCAGCCTGTAACTTAACTGGTTCATTTCCCTAGCTTTGATTCAAGGTGGTGAAATTACAGCTCCAGAGGGACCAAGGAATGGCCTGAGATCTCGCAAAAACCAATATGCTCCCAAACCCCAATATTTTACACACAGTTAAATAGTTTGGTCTTTTAAAGAATGCTGCTTAATTAGCAGCAGAAACCTTGGGGGACTTTTCTTAGTCGAACAGCAGCACTCAGCTACCATGTGCGGTGTTAGAAATGGAAATGAAGCCAGCTGAATTATCGTTTGCTTTTGGTAATATTGTCTTGCAGAAAAAAAACAACCCAAAAATACAGCTTTTCAAGTGTGAGGAATCAGAGGAGGAAAAGATAGTTCTAAATTAAGTCATTTTAGAGCAGAATTGACAAATTGTTTTAGTTCCTATTCTGCCTCCAATATTATAGTCTTTATATTACCTTGAATGTACATTTGTCTATAGCCCATTAAAACAATGTGTGAAGCTATCAGTAGTGTCTGCTCTGTTTAGTAAACAGCTTATTTATTCCTTTACAAAATAGGTACAAATACATAATTATTGTTCTTTTCACACAAACAGGAAATTTTAAAGATATGTACAAGAGTTTACCAAAAATAACGTGGTTCTAATAAACACATAATTTTGTAAACAATATTTACAAATTATCCTTACACTGAAATGTTCCTTTTTCCATTTCTTTACAAGCGGTAATAATGTCCTAATGTTTTGGCTAAAAAGCTGAAGTAGTTGTAGTCATATTGTAGTGTTTTTGTAGTACAAGTAGAAACATCCTGTGAAACCACAAGAAACCATAAAAATCACCAATAAAAACATCACAAATCCTCATTGTTGTGCTTGCTTTTACAATATGGTGTTTGGAGATACAATCTATGAAAAACTGTTAAGCCTAAAAAAAAAAAAAAACTCCTTTTAAAGAAGTTGACAATACTGTATACGATGAATTCTTTTCTTGCTATAATACAGAGACAACTTTAAGTTGTCAGGTAAAATTGAATAGAAAAAGTGCTGTCAAAATATACAATGCACAACAATTGTTCAAAAATGTCACCAATATTTAAATAAATGTCATGATGACAAGAAAATCTGCATAGAGGCCAAGATATTTAGTTAAATAGAAAAACAAAACAAAGAATCTTACATCATACATCAGAGTTGATTAAAAAAACATGAAAAGCAAGTGCATCGTCCCATTTGTCTCGAGAGAATTAACACGAGAAACAAGAATTAACACGAGAAACAAAGACAAGATTAGACTAAAAGAGTGAGATCAACTGCTTCTTCTCACAGTTTAAACATTAACAGATAGACATTTATTTAATTCAAAATGAACATGTTGAAACTGTGCACTGAAATGAGGACTGTTTTACAATTTGGGGGCTGATGGGGGGCTCTGAGAAGACCTAAAAAAAAAAGGTAATCCAGGAATGCTTGCCAAGTCATCTTCTCCCTGGCCACATTGGCATTTCATAGCCAGTTTTATGAGGTTAGTGTTATGGTAGACAATCATTCACTCATGAAGTGTTCACATTTTTTTGGGTTGAAAAGAAAAATGCTTGGGTAACTGACCAGAAACTGATGCTATCGTGTGACCCTGTTTTAACCTTTAGCAGAAGTTTATAATCATAATAATAATAATAATAATAATAATAATAATAATAATAATAATAACAACAACAACAACAACAACAACAACAATTGTCATCTTCATCATCATCATCATGAGGACTCCAGTCTGTAGGGGACTGGGCTGAGAAGCAGAGGGTTCCTGGTTCAAGCTGAAAAGTGTGCAGGTAGCAGGAAAGGTGCCACTACACGCCCAGAGCACAGCCAAGGTACCCATTAGCATAGCACCAAACCCCCCAAGCTCAGAGGCCCTGCAATAAGCTGGCAACTCGTCCAGGGGTGTGCCTCGCCTGAATGCAGCTGGGATAGGATCCAGCACCCTCTCTGCGACCCTGAAAGGGATAAAGCAGTTAAGGGGAAAAAAAAAAAAAAAATCTATATACTATATATATATATATATATATATATATATATATATATATATATATATATATATATATATATACATCATATATATATATATATATATATATATATATATATATATATATATATATATATATCACCATTGTCGTTCTACAGGTGAAGAGAATAAAGAAAGTGAGTGAGTTTGACACAAAGCACATGGTTTTACAGAACACTATTTAACATAACATACAGACAGATGGGCTACTCTTTTTCTTACAAAACATACACGTAAAAAAATACATGCTTACAAAATAACTCAAAAAGAACTATTTACACATAATTAAAAGACATTTGTTTAGAATGTTAATGCTTTTAAATAGTGCACAGAAATCAACATTTTTTTGATTTAAGGGGTTAGTTTAAACTACATTTATTAAACAATGTTCATTGCTGGAGTAATCCTTAGTTTTAGGTTTGGATACACTAAAAGCCAATGAATAACTAGCATGCTCTGGATCAAACTGTTGATAAAAACAGCTTGTTCCTTCAACCTTTTCAAACACAAAAAATTGATTATGACCTTTAAACTGAACACACAGTGAACCTAAATGAAGACAAAGTTTTATTTGTATATGCTTCTCTCTCTGTGATGTCAGTAAAAGCTACATCAATTGTCACTACAGTACATATGGAGATGCAGAGCTGAAACATTAAGACCTGATCTGAAGGCACGTGGCTGGGAATGTGGAGGAGGAGGTGTTTGAGGTGGGCGCTGAGCAGACCAGAGGCTACTTGAGCAGGGCACGGTAAAGGAGGAGGGAGTGGGCGGTTTCTCTCTCCTGCTCCATGTAGAAAATTAAGTCCCTGAGGTTGACGCGAGTGATGCGCTGCCGTGTGTACTGTCGAGACGATGACGACAGGGTTGAGGGGCTGGCCAGGGAGGCGGCCATGCTGCCCGAAACCTGGGAACACAATAGAGGGCAAAAGGTGAGGTGATGAATAATAAAATCACTCTATAACATTTATCAGTTATATTGTGAAAGGCCAGAGGCTGGTTGTTATCATGTAGATAGCACCAACTGGTTAAATATTCAACAGGTTTCCATTATTAGCCAACTATAAAATTCCATAAATAAAATAGTAACAATAAAAAGAATGTCTTCAACTTTGTCTCATCATCATATGTGGTATTGTCGGTAAAAGTCTTGCATGGCCCCAAATAAATGTTTTATTTGATTGGACACTTCAGACCCATTCCAACCATAAGAGACCAGGTACACAGTGGGAGAATCGCAACTGTTTGTTCTAATGGTGACACACAAACAGGAAGTAAACCCAGAAACCTTTACCAGTATGTGTACTAAATAAACACATTTCATTGGACTGAAGGTATGTCATTATTGCATGAATATCTCTCCAGTTCATATATGTATATCCCAAAGGGCTGTGCTCAAACACATCCTGTGAATTGAAGGTCTTTTCACATATAAATTGCTTTTCTCATTTAAATGTCACGTTCACTATGTGACTGCTTTATAGATAGAAGGTAAAGGCATAGGGAATCACATGGCAGCACATCCACGCGCACTCAGTGAGGCAGCTGTAGTTCTGTCAAACAGCAATTACTGCAAATACTTAAATGTGGACTTACAGTATCTCCAACTGTGCTCTTTTATTTGTACCAATGAATAACAATACAGTACTGATGGTAACTTGGAGCAGCATATAAACTTGTAGGATTATTAAATTTCTTGTCATATTGTTATTGCATTTCTTACCCTCAAGAAGCTGTTTGTGAATAAATACCATAAGACAAGGGTGATTATTTCACTTTTTTATTATTTTTTCATCACTCACTGGTATAGTGACCTTATGAAAAACACATATGCTTCAGGGAAAAGAGCATGATTATAGATTATCTCAAAACAAAATGAATTTAAACATCTATTAAGTCAGAATCTAAGCACTAAAAAAACCAAGGGCTTTGGTGTCAAAAGTGCAGTATTTTTTAACTCTCATGATTGATTGTGCCACTGAATGCATATTGATGCATTCAGTTGTGGTGTAAAGTTGTGTATATCTCCAGCTATGAAATACTTTTCTTGCAGAGCCTGAGTAAGAACAAAAAATACATAGGGCAAGAACAATGTTCTGACACCACAGAAAACACATAGGATACATGGACTTGATGCCAAGGAAACCTGCTTTTACATTATTCTGCAGATGCAGAATAATGTAAAAGCTGCAAACAGATTTTCCCATTTAAATGAACAATGCTGCTGGCATACATGAGCACTGATGTCTCACTGAGAAACAAAGCCAATTTTTGTATATATTTACTAGGAAAAAGGATGACAATAATAAAAATGACATAAAAGATAACACATAAAACATAGGAGTGTATACAGATGGTGATATATATCAAGAGATGCATTTACATTTGGAAATGGGAAACAATGGGAAACGAAAACCAGTGTGTGCCCATTAGAACCCAGACAAAGAGAAATAAGACAGACATTTCAAGCAGAAACACCCTCTCACAATTACATTGATTGCACCACTCTGTAAACACACAGTACAGACAGGACTTAATTGCAAACATATGATGGGTATGAATTTACAAGAACCAAACAAAAGTCCCTCCAGCTCCCACCCCCTCTTACTTGTCTTTGTGTACACTATGTGATGGGGCTTTGTCTCAGATTTCTGTTTCTCTCAATACACTCTCTGACCCTGTGGAGGATTAGTGAGGGTAGCAAGGCCACATTTACCACCAATTTACTCCATCCACATTCACCCTGTCACAGCTGCTGACATTTCACTGAATTACAGCGAAGTGCTTCTTATACCCATCAGCATTAACATGGAAACCACCTGCCATATTTATTGGTGTCGCAAAACCAGCTCTAACCTGTCAGGATGTGGATTATTTTGGGGTCCTAGAATCTCTTTTTTTCATGGATCAGTTAACTGCATCCCATTAATGGTTGTTTAGATTGGTATATTGAGAACTGGAAGCCATATCAATGCCTTTGGGATTGTTTTCATGTTCCTCACGCCATTACTCACGGACCTGAAGTTTCCCAGCAAACTGCTGCACTTTAACAACATAGTTATTGTCAGTCACTTTTCAGTGGTTTACGATTGTATCTGATCTGTGTTTTGACTTGAGCATGCCATATTAAAAGGTTACAGTAAACCCTATTCAATGCTGCATGGATTATTAGTATATACAAATAAAAGAAACTCCTACTTCCAGGAACTGCATTCTGTGTCTGCGAGATTGAGGAGATAACTCCGCAAGTATAATTTAGACTCGAGTGTCTTCAATGATGTATTACAAATACTGCAAGACAATTACAAGTTGATATAAAGAAATTTCCATTGCTTGCTCTCCACTGAGTGCACCAGAGGGATATTAAATATTACTATTAATGATATGTATATTATAGGACAGGGCTTGGTGTAGACTTGAACATGTCAATTTAAATTAAGTCTAGTTTATAAGAAATCAAAATAGAGACCCTTATAATAGCTGAGACTAAAAAAAGACAAAGGAAAACAATCAATGTGAATCAAAATCAATTCCTATAATCACAAAACCAATGCAGTTGGGAAAAAAGACGATTAGATGATTAGAATAAGAATAACAATAGTAAATCTTGCAAGAAACTTTTTTCAATTGCCAATACCATCATGGAGAATGCTTCCACCCACTGCAGGTGACGTGATTTTCAATCTATCTTTTGCTGCTCTAACACTATAAATTGTGTGTGTGATCAATAAAGGCTACCTTATCTTTTAAATTTTAACTTAATTATGTTCTGTTAATGTGATACTTTGAGGAATGTGTGCGTGTGTATATACACACACGTGTATATATATACAACACACATACGTAAATAGTAATAACAATTTTTTTGGTTAAAACCTTACAAATTGACTAAAAGTTTTCTTATTGCATTTAAAAAAAAACATCGGCCATTACCAACATCAGTGAAGAGAACAATTCTGATATCTGATACCCAGTCTGCAATACATATTTACCAGTCTGGTCTCTGATGATGTACTGACAACACAGTACTCACCTCAGTTCTCTTTAGATCAACTGAGGCTGACCACATGAGAAGGATGGGCCTGCCTACTGCCAGTCCAATTACTGCCACACTCCATAGCCCTGGTGACAGTGTTGCAGATTTGACTAATCAAAGCTATCCATCCACCTGGATGGATGGACATGAGTGACCCACGGGCAGTTGGTGCTGCGGTGGTACCATCGAAGAGGTGGTTTGTGATGAGCAAAAGGAAGACAGCAAATATAGTCAAATATTTCTGCAGTTCTGTGCAAAAGCTCCCAGAATGCATTATTCCCTTCAGGGACGGGACAGCCTTAAGTGATCCAAATACAGGAAGAAAGGTCATCGCTTGTCCAGGAATTCACTCAAAGCAGCCTCTCATTCCCCCCCTTGTTTTATGTGCCCTCCATTTGCCAGCAGACACGGTTCTGTTATCGTCGGCATCTATGGACATCAAAAACTAAGGAGATGCAGGAAAGACCCATCACAAAAAAGAGGGTGTTGTGGAATGTCACTTATAAAGAAAAATGAGACATCAGCGGTCACACTTTTCCTGTCACTAGTAATTACCCAGTAATGTGAAATTGAATGAAAAACAAAATGGTGGGCTCTGGAAGGTAACAGTTGACGAAAGGACTGGGCAAGAAAAGTAATGAGTGTAGAGGTGGACAGGAAGCAAAACTTAAATTCTCAACACCAACCTGGTCAATAAAAGTTCCATGATGCAAAAAACAACATCTGTCATTTTATCTGTGATGGGCGCTTGAAGGCATTATGTCACACAACATATCCATCGTACAGACTGCACAGGGATACTATGATACATCGCTTTAGACATTTGACTTCTTTGGAGAGTGGGATGGAGGAAATGGAAGAAAGAAGATAAGGAAAAAAGGCAAGCTGGCAATAAAGCCTTTCTTTGCTTTCTCTGGTCATCAGCCACAGTGTTGACATACATGACAAAGTGATAATGGGCTGCAGCTATTGTTTTACACCATTTCACCCTTTTATGGTTTCCTGGGCAGACATGTTCATACACACATTCAGGTGAAAAAGCCTGAATGTGCAGGCAAGTAGCAAATTATTACAAGTAGTAAAATGGAGGAGGGTAAGGGTAAAACAGTCTACAGACCATATTCTGTTGAGGAATAAAAAAGAGAATAGTCTTATTCTGACACAAACACAGAGAGAGGAATTATGTTGAAATCCAAATAGTGATTGTGTATATGGACTTTGCTTCAAATAAACTGTACAAACATGTTAATCATGCTTAGGGAGTCCTGAATACAACTTCAAATTTGTCAGAAATAAATGGGCTATAGAGAATAATGAGATGTAAAAGGTGCCAAAATGTAGGTGCCACCCTCTCCTCTCTGTCTTTGACTCCATTTGCGCTAGGGCAGCAGTGATCCTCATAGGTGTCTGAAGGAATTTGCATTCAGTCCTTTATTGTCTCTGAAGTGGAATGGGTGAGGTTCTTGCTGATTTGTAGGTTCTAACCCAGTGCAACTGGGTCTTGATACCAGAGCCAATATTGGATTTGGCCCAGGTCACACCTCAGGGCGGTGGGTTAATAGCCCACTTCACCAGGCACACATAGCAACACGGCCCCACACCGGCCAACCTGCCATCTCAGCACTCTATCTCCAGCAGAACACACATACAGACACACTTGTATTGTTCGTAGGACTTTGTGATGGCCAACATGCTAACAAGGTGCTGTATTAACAGAAACTGGCAAGCAAACATTGCTCAGCATTCACGTCCCAGGATAAGATTAGCCCCATGTTGGTAGAGAAACAGATAAGCTTTTGTTGTTACTACTTTGATGCTGAAAGATCTCTAAAAGTCTGATGCTTATGCTGGAGGCAAGGATGACATATATAGCACAACAGAGACAGACTGTTGA
Source organism: Lagocephalus sceleratus (assembly GCA_911728415.1). Lineage (NCBI taxonomy): Eukaryota > Metazoa > Chordata > Actinopteri > Tetraodontiformes > Tetraodontidae > Lagocephalus > Lagocephalus sceleratus. The sequence continues at coordinate 346,350 of CAJVRN010000016.1, forward strand.
CAAGCCAAACAAAGACATGGAGCAAAAGCTGATTGAGTTGGTGTTTATTTAATCTTGTGTGGAAATTAACAGCATTAATTCAGATATTGATGAGGATTTTGTGTGATACATAGAGTCGGGCATTACTACATAATCACTTTGTTTTGAGAAATGAACACTTAACACATCTTACAGTTTTTCCTTCACTCTTAATGGATCTCTGCTCTTTAGTGACAGGCTGAAAGGTGGACCAGCTAAAGAACTGGCTCATGGTAAGACTGACTGACTCACTGACTCACTCACTAACTCGCGAAATGCCTGACTGACTATGTGCTAGGAAGCAAAACTTTCCCACATGTTCTCCTCCACGCCACATTTCGGCTGGGGAACGCTCTCTCATCCTTTCAAAATGTTTACAGTGTGGTGCCCAGCCGTGGGAGTACAACCCCGCTTCATTTCTACACTCGGCCAGAAACGCCTCTTCTACTGCCGCCATTAATCAGTGGCAGAGACTTTCTCTCTCGCTTTCTTGCCTCTCCTTTTTCTCGCTCCTCTACGCCCACAGACATGCTGGATGAGGCCATTCTGAAAGAGTTAACAGATGTCGGCTGAGTCGCCCCAGGCTTCCTGACATCGCCCAAGTGATGTATTTGATGTGGAGTTTATTCAGCTCTAATAAACGTATAAAGAATTAGAATAATAATACACAGATGTACATGGCCAGATTATATGCTGGAGTCTCTCTTTGATGCAGACAAGACAGCCTAGATTAACAGAACCAGGAAAAGGATGAAAAGGATTTTGGTTCAGCCCATGGATAATCAGAGCAGTCAGGATGGACTAGTGCTACAGCTGTATATCCAAGCAGTGGCACAGGTGGCCTCTGGTCTAATCACAGAGTTCTATGAAAAGTCAAGACGATGAGCAACCAGTTTCACTTTTGCCTCAAAAAAAACCCCAACACATTTGCCACATTTTTATTTTCCTTCTGATAAAGCACTTACAGTTTTGCTAATTTGCCATTCTGCGTAAAACAGAAACGAAAAAAGTTAAGCCAGGAGAGGAAACGACTGAGGTCTAGCATTTTGATCATGCCCCCCCCCCCACACACACACACGAAAAGGACAGAATCACTCTGAAAACAAACAACTTCCATTTGCTTCACAACTAAAGAACAACAAATCTCAAAAATGGCCAATTGCGGCGCATCTCAATACCCACATAAACCATAAAAACAGCTACACAGCTCCATGGCAATGCATTGCAACTGTGCAGAATTTCAGTCAAGGAGAAAGAAGGCAAAAAAACACCTTATTACTTCTAACTCCTGCAAGCCATTTTGGTCTCCAAAGGTTTTAGAGCGCCGCAGGCCATGTGTCTGCAGTGTTTCGGGAAATGACTTGCCTTCGCACGAACACTGCTATGTTCTGCAGCACTGCTGCCCCCAGCATCCCCGCTCAATTTCTGTTTAACCCCTTCCTTCCTTCCCTCGCTCTGACTCACTGCAACCGAGAGCTCACACCCAGCACAATACTGTCACATTGTTCAGCCTCCTCCAGAGCAAGGCATATCAGACCTTTTTTTCCCCAAGTTAACACATTATCTGCATGTCTAATTTGGACACTTAAGCATTTGACAGCTCTTAAGAAATGGTGAAAAATGTTGGGGAAAAGAAAGATTGGAAAAAAAAAAACCTTCACCCTTCCACTTGGTCTAATACAATATGCGACACAGTTTGCACACTTGAGTGTGTATCAACGGTGGATTAAATCTGCAAACTCGTTGACACAACACATAATTAAAACATCTTGCTCGAGGTCAGGAATTTTCTAATTAGTAGTGTACTGACAAAGCTGCAATTCCATCGCCCAGAGTTTCAAAGTCCACAGGTTACTGCTAAGATGAAAGCTGACCTTGGAGCACAATTCTGCAGGGCTTCTCATAAGATTCCTCTGAAGACAGTCACAGGGTCACCAAGCTAAACACTGCAGCACCCGGAACCTTGCTTCCAAACAAAGAACTTCAAACTTTCCTGCCTGGAAACACAAGCAACACACCCCACCTCAACCAACCCACCCACCCTCTTGCTTTCTTTTCAATGTGAGCACAACAAAAGATTGTGTGAGCACGACCAGATGAAGAAATCACAACATGTTTTAATCTATTCAATTAAAATGCTCAAAGCCTGGTAACAACTTGTTAAATAAAACAAAGGCTTTGTGATCTGAGTCTTTGGAGCTTGACAGCATCATAAAGAAAGGTGTGGTAACAGAACATAATAACTTATACTTCACATTACTACATAACTAAATGAGTGGAATGTTCTATTCTCTAGAACAATGGGAATCTGTTTTGCCCATAGAATATACGACCAAAAATTGTTTTTCTAGCTTTTTATGGATTGAGCAGAAGCCGCTGAGGACACTAAAACATCTAACAGGATAACCTGGACAATTAAAGCAGGACAAGTATCTTTGGCTACATAAAGTATCTGAAGTAGAACTTTTACAACATTAAAAATTTAAGGCGTTTCATATATAAAATGAACCCAATTAGAGTTAAAACAGGAGAAGTGTAATGAGTCTCAAGTCAGAATGCTTGTCTTCAGAACTACTCACTAATGAGCCCTTGTTGGTTTTGCAGACTTTACTTTCAATGGTGTGGCACTGTCATTTCTGCTGGGTTTTAATTTTTAATTCAAGTTGAATGAGAGGGTGGTGACTGAGTTAATAATCAAGGCACTGGGGTGTTTTGCAGCCGATGGATAGCTGGGAGAAGTTGCCAAATGAGGGTTGTGGTCGACCCTTTGATGTCTATGTAAAATGATCCAAATAAGCTCCAGTTAACAAAAGTGCATCTGTTCAGACTGGGATTGAACGTAAATGACCACACTAAGGGGGCCAGATCCTGCAAATGGCCTAAGTGGGGAAAAAAGAGGGAGCTAATGTAACAATGCCATGGCATTGAATGATGAAAGTGACAACTCACTTGAGAATGAGATGGGAGAGCAAAAGCGAGCATGGCAGTTCCTGCCGCTGTGCAGATACAAGCTGTATGCTGAGCTGTCATTCTTTGCATAAATCCTCACATGAGTAGTAAGACATTTCACTTACAAGAAAAGAAACACACCAAGGGGCCACAGATATGCAGATGGAAGAGATTAGAAGGCACATTTTAGGGAGAGGTTCACACTATGAAATAGTCCTTGATCTCAAACTGACATAAATGGGGCCATTTTTGACATCATTTAGCCATTACAGGCAGTGCGGCTGTCACTGGTCCCTATGCACTTGATGTGATGGCTGCTAAGTGTGAGAGACAAGAAACAGTCTGTCTGAAGAGCAGGTCTGATTAAAATCTCGGCACTTGTGGGAAGTAGTTTCATGTTTTATATGGATGGCCCAGAAAAACAAAGGAATTCTTCACAGATTTTCAAAACAGTGTCTCTGAATCCCTCTGACATTGTTACTGACTCCCACCCAAGACACCAGGCTGAGAGGCACATTTTTGGAACCATACAGAGATGAGAACATCCTTTACCAGTGCTACAAGTTATAATTGTCCCAATTAGCATGAGAGAAATTTGACAATCAAAATGTGGTTGGTTGTCGAGGTGGCCTGTAGCATAACAATGACAGGAAGCCCTCCGAAAATCCGACTCATTAAAGTTTTACTGTAACTCTCCTGGAGGCCTTGTTCATCCCATCAGGCTCATCTTCCACACACCCTGAGGGCTTCCTCCATACCTGCACAGCATTTTGGCAACTAGCTTTGTTCTCTGCCTACAATGTCGTCATTTCCAGGCAGCTGTGTGTGTATAATGCTTATCTACATATTGACTTGGTTTAAATCCACATCCTTGTCAGACATAATAATTACACATCTTTTAAAAGGAAGAACTCAATTCTTCCTGCACCTGAGGCGGGCAGCCACAGGAGTTGCCCATCGGCGCCCAGCAAACACACCTCCGGCGCTGCCTGGTACCTAACAGCTTCAGTAGATACTTACTGCCATTGCCTTCTGCAGTGCAATGGGAGCTTTCTGCTAGCGAATGGAGAGTGCCATCATAAGGACTCTGCGCGTGGTTTTGGTGTGCTGCAGAAACAAAACCATTGAAATATAATCTGGATATGTCATAAAGACGCACACACACACACACACACACACACACACACAGACCTTCCTTAATATGCTCACATAGACAAATACACAAATAATATTGGCATGGTAACACAGACCAGTCTAGGAGGTATGTTTAGATTTTGTGTCTCTTTGGACCCTACTGCATGTGTATGTATGTAAGACCTTCCAAAAGGCCAAGAAGGTCTCTTTTCAAGCCAAACCTCCACTGCTCATGCAATCAGAAGTGACTTGGGTGACAGAAGCCATATGCAGCAATTTAGAACTCTTCCAAAAGTTCTATCAGCGGAGGCTGTTCATTAGACCAGCACATACATAATTGATATAATCTAAAAAATACATCTGATCATAAATCAAAAATGGGAATGAGGAGAGACTGCGGTTTTCTGGTATTGCCAAATCCTTGTTTTGGGAAAAGCTAACAGAGTTCAGATGTTGGGAGAGTGGCCTTCCAAACACAGCCAACCACAGCTGTTGCCTTGAGGGCAGAAAGAGGCAGACCTGGTGACACACAACAGTCACATCAAATATAACCTACTGTATATTTATATGGTCTTTACAAAATCAGTTCTTTGCTAAATTGGTTTATTGAACATCTATACAAAGAGAAAGAAAGTTTTCATGATAGGATTCATCAGATTACATTCTACTCACTACTTTACATACATTAGATTAATGGCACAAGGACACATCTACAGTGTAACAGGTAATTCAGTGAGTCATTCATTGCCGATGATATTCATGTGCACATTGATGCCTGAATTCAAATGACAATTTTTGTCAAAAAAGGCCATATTTCATAGTTAATTGGCCTCCCTAATTAGTACAAGATGTTGAGTTCCCATAACAGACAGTGATCTAAGTGTTAAAGCCTTAAATGGAGAACATTCCCTTTACTTTGATGAGGGTCCTTGTACAAGCCCAACTGCACTGTACATTGCACAGCCAATGATCGATTCTACATCTTAATTAGGAAAACTACAAACAAGAGGGGTGAATTAATGAAGTGTGTACTTTGTCAAACAGCTGCCTGATTATATTTATTAAGATATATTTTAAATGTAATGATTTGGGCAATTAACTGTAGACCTTTCTCTAACCTTCAAGTGAAAAAATGGGGACAAGATGCAAGCAATAAGGCCACAGACGTAACGGAAAATAGTATCATCCCAAAACTGATGAAACACACAACAAAGGCTCAGGAAGCTTTGTGCATCTGGGATAGAGATTGTACCACGTTTAACTTCTGCATACACTCTAATCCGAGTCATTTATAGATGCTGCATTACACTGTCCTGATGTTGTAACAGGACATGTTTTAGAGCCCCTCTGCTTGCCTGCGATCCTCATTCCAGTTAATGATCTGAAATGCTCCACAAAAAACAATACAGAAAAATAACAAACAAGATCTAAAAGTGTGTGTAGTCTTTATCATCAGTGCCTTTTTCATGGCCATTTATTTCTAACTTTTTTTTCTAATTTGGTCAAATGGAAAGCAGCGAAAAGAAAAAAAATTAAGCCGAGCTGAAAAGTGCGACTTGGATTTAATATTTTATAATTGCCAAGGGACATTCTAAGATCAATGAATTTTTGCCCGGGACGCACATCAGAAAGAGATGTACTTCAGTCTTTTTAGGGAACATTGGTCTATTTAATTCCAGTGTCTGATGCATGTGAAATATGCCTTCCATGGCCTCCTTCTTCTTCCCCAGGCACTGCTACAGGCAGACATTACCGCTTTTAATGGGCCGCCATGAGAAGAGGCAAGTCAGCCAATAACCCATCCTCATTAATGGATCTCCCTTGTTTATTCTCTTTTACCATTTTCTAAAGCTAATTTTAGATTTTCTGTTTTTCTGTTTAAAGACAAAATAGAGGACAGTGTATCACAGCAGTATTTTAGCACAAGACAATTAAAAAAAACCCTCAATTATTTAAGTTGTTTATCTGTCGAGCTAATGTAAGTGGTGTGTAGATGGTCATAGTTATGAAAGGGAGGACAATGTAATGGGATTGTTAAACATAGGCTCTATTACAGAGCAGACTAAAATAAGGGAACAACTCTACTTAACAGTAGTAGTAGGAGTTTTTGTTGGCGGAAACTACACAAAACTGTCATATCAACAGCTAGTGTCCTTAAGATTAGAAACCTCAACAAAAACTAAATAACAGACAAATAATAGTATCCCTCACTGATGATCATTTTGCATTTTGTGCATGCACCACCTTAATGGAAAGCACACGATGAAATGCATATAATGCACCATTTGGACAGTAGTTTCAGTGCAGAGGAGAAAGATACCATAAGACACTAATATAAAAACAGATATAGTGAGATATATAGACTGACTCTCACCCTTTCATTCTATATAAAAGTTAAAAGAATTACCATCCAGTTAACAGAAAATGTGATATAACCTAAAGAATGCATACTGTATACAGAAGCTCTGAGATAAATAGAACTATAAGTCTTCCTGAGTGGGCTCCCTCATTTGTTTTTGGTTGAGAGACTTCTTGAATAACTGTTTCCTTTTGAATTTTTCAATGTATGCAGGTAAAAAATTCCACTGTGAACCAGGGGCAGAGCTAAAGAGCTTGCCCCGGGTAGCATGGGCTACCTTTAAAATCTGATTGGACACCTCCCGTGCCGTCCGAGCTGATTGACAGCCATGTAACTGCATGTCTTCTTCGAAGATGCAAAATGCAATTCATTTTATAGAAGTTGCGTGTTTGATTTTACAGCATGAGAATGAGGATGTATAAGTCTAAGATTCTTGTATAACACAATCTTGATGTTAAGTATGGTTTTTATTAAGCTTTTAAGCACTATGACTAATGTTTGATTACAGTTAAACTGGCAAAAAAAATAAATTAACAAATTGGAAAAAATATAAATTATTCATTTATTTATCAGGTAGCTAAATTAGCCCTCTCGTGCTGAAAAGGAAACTACTGTGGGTTCTCTGAACTTTGCAGAGAACCCACAGTAGAGAACCCAGTCCAGTTTTTATGCTTTTCATTTTTGATGTTCAAGCCATTAATGAAATGAAAGAGGTGGCCAAAAGGCACAGTTGAAGGAAAAACACTTAAACACCTAGTAAAATAATACATGTGGTGTAGTGTCATTTTTCTAATTGCTTCAGAGTAATTATATCTTTTCAACTTTTCATGTATAAGTGCATTTTATTTGGTGACCTATGTTTAACCTTTGTATATTGAAAGAGTGCCAGAAAAAGGTTTTGTACTTTTGTAAGAATGCCAGAGCAGTTGTGTACAATGAAAACCACTACTGGTCCTCTCACATGTAAGAGTATAAAGCTGTCTGGCTAAATTTCAGAGGGTCATTAAACTGTTTAACAAATAAACTTAATAAAAAAAGATGAAGCATGCAGAGATGGAGCAGCTAATATCTAAAACTGTCTGGTTATTTTTAAAGAAGGTGTGTGCCCCCAAAACCTGGGTAGTAAAACACCAATAGAATGCACCAAGTGGAGGAAGGAAAGGAGTTTTGTTTTTTTTTAAATGCATGGTTTCCCCTGTTCCCACACTCATTATTTTCAGTATATAAAAGTTGATGTATTGAGAATGTAAAATCAGTCCATGGAACTGTTCAAGAGTGAAGAATAAAGCTTTCTGGACTTAACTTCACTGGACTGTGGTGGTTATTTTTGACTTTGTGGATTTCTAAACTCTGACACAAAGTTCAAGATAATTAAGTGGTTATTACCCAACTCCTCACCCTAACCCTAAACATCCCCACTAACCACCTGACCCTAAACCCAACTGTAACCCCAACCTTAAAACCAGGTCTTAACTCTCAGACAGTCCTTTGAAGTTGCAAGGATCAGCCAAAATGTCTTCCCTTCTCAAAAATGTCTTTTGCTAGTAAAATGTGGATTTTCAGTATGTAGCAAATACAAGAACATGCGCGCACACACACACACACGCACACACACACAAACACACACACAAACAAAGCAAGATATCCAAAGACATGAGAGTTGCTGAAGTAAGGTTTAACAGACAACATTCTCCAGGGCTCCCCTGTTCTGTATCAGAGGCTTGGTGTTGACAACTTGATTAGCAGTGCCCGCATCGTTAAACTCTTGAGTCGTTCAAAATACAATCACATGTTCAGAATCAGAATTTAGAAGCCTACAGTTTCCATCTCCTCAGGGACCAAGAAGCAGCTGCAGTATGGCGATGCAGGGACTGAAAGATATTCTCTCAGTCCATATGAGTGAGGAAGGCGTAGGATGAGGAGAGTGGGCACGCACGCTACAATATTTCACAGCATGGGGCCTGGGAAGTTAGGCTGTCCCCATGTCCCTGGCCAGCAGGCTAGCTAGAGAGGCAGCCATTATCGCCTCGCCTCCATAGAAGTGAGGCAATTATATCAAGATTAACAAGGGAGGTAATTAATTTCTTTCAGATGGGTATCTTTATCTGCCCGGGGCTCAACTTTGTTGTCAAAACTGTATATTTAACCATTATTTAAGGGCAAAGTTTTGGAGGCAGAGAAGGGGGTGCGGTTGGAGGGGTGACTACTTTTCTTTGATATACTGGATGTTCTTATCTAAATAGAAAGACTAAACTGTTAACACTATATATTGTGTTTATGTAGATAAACACTGTAAACAACTTTTTTAATGTTTTTAATTCTTTTTTTTATGATAAGATGATTTTTTTTAATAACAGTTATTTTGAATTGGAAAAAATAATTTCAATGAATGATTTTTCAATCCAACATCAACACTGCCAGTCTTCAACTGGGATCCCTGTGCAACCCTCAAGGCCTTCCAAAGCATTAAACCTGCCATTTAAAGCAGAAGTATAAACACAACATACTTTTCAGAATGGAGATGAGGGTGTGATGCTTGCATGCTAGTTTTCATTGTGTTGATCAAATCCTTCATCCGAGAGCAGGCTAATGATATAAATCAGAGCCAAAATTATAAGATAGAGCCAAAAGTAAAATTATAAAATAATAAATTTATCTCCAGGAAAATACATCCAAGTAACTTCAAATGGGAACAACTGTATCCAAACTGTTTTAGTATAAATGTTGTCCTTTGCAGCCTAAATGTGATTTAGAGAATTTTCTTTTATTGCAGTCATATTAGTTTGCATTCAGTGTTCACTGATGGAAGTAAATGGAAGAAAAGGCATAATAGTAAACCCATTGCAACCCATATAGCGAATGTTTTGGGTTTTCTTTGCTTTCAGTTACTTACATGGTCTATATTTGTTACAGTATCTTTAATTGTATTGTGGATATTTGTGCAAATAAGGTGAAATTGATGTAACTTTTCTGAAGAGTTTTCTTTGTTGCAGAGTGACACGTTTTTTTTGCTGCTATGATGTCCCGTTACTTATGCAGCTGATGCATCACCATCTGGCCTACACACCCTGCAGTGGAAACAGGAGATAGATAAACATTTACCATTCTAAAAAGACTGCACCAAACTGAGAAGCATTTGATGAAAATGCAAGTTTTTAGTCAATCCAGGAACTATTTGGATTGCACCTTAAGTATGCTGTCACAAAGCTCATAGTGTGAGATAAAATAGTTAGAATTATTTTATATTGAGGTGAGTGAGAAAATAGTGTTCCGAACAGCTGCTTCTAGATTTTTTTCTGCTTTATAATCAACCATTATGACAACCCCTAGGTTCTGATAGTTCTATGATAAACTTGATTTACTATAATTAACTAATAAAATTCATTAATAAAACAAAAAATAGCACATTTTACAAACTAGAGATTGTAGATGTGTGTTAGACTTAACTTCAACTTTTCTTTTTTAGCTGATTTTGAGAATTTGTTTTGAATGTGCTGATTTACTTGGCTATTAGAAAGAATTTTAATGCGCATCATTAACAGAACAATGCTTTAACAACTCTCTTATCATTTTATAGAGAGCATCTGTTTATAGACACACTATGAGCATGACTCAAAGGATGTCACTCTGTCACATCTGGCTCTCCAGATGTTTTTTCTTGTTGCATACAGGTCAATACTGTCACTGATCTTATAAATTATCTCAACATCGAGAAGGATTTGCATCAGAATTTGTACAGACATTCAGAGCCACATCCAGAGAATGAATGATTTGGACTGGAGGTTTGATGTGACATTTGGTACATCTAAAAAAACTCTTCGTTAAAAGTCAATCTTGAGTAAACCAAAAGCCAAAATGTTCATGGCACAAGAAATGCCATCTTAAAATTACTAATGTAAAGATTAACTAGAAGCTACGTTGTTGAATTCCAGTTTTGTTTTTGTATTTACTCTTATATTTACTTTTTCAAACTATCAAACCATTGACTCATCATTACATATACTTCAGTGTCTGCCAACTACAGTCAAATGAAACACCAGAATTCTATTAGCTTCACTCCACTAGTCCACCAGTATTTCAGTGGCTCAGGGAACTCATGTTCAGTTTTAAAGTGTTGTGACTTTTAATTTCAATTAGATAGCCAACATGTGTTCAAAATGGTGACAACTGTTACTTCAAATGTTGTTTGATGTATGATCATGTCATTTTCTTTGTGGTGATCCACTTTTCATACTTAATCAATATAGCACTGCAGCAGATGGAATTGGATTATATGTTCCAGATAGTATATTATATATTGGCATAAATGAAGGGGGAAAAAAAAAAGAAAAAATAATGCTAATGCTATAGCTGTATTTAAAATACTTTAACCTGTGGTCCATCATGCAATAACCACTGGTGGGTAGGTCTGTTCTTCGAATTGTGTTGGGGAAGGGAAAGTTGCCAAAGTGCACCGTCTTTAAGCTCTAAGAACACATGGCGCTCTGCCAAGGAGACCCCGTAACCATTCGGAAGACTCAACTCTGTCTCCATTGTGTCTTTGCTGGAAGTATATATTTGCCTTAAGATGAAAAGTCAAACTAATATTATAATCTTCTTGACATTATGAAACCTATAGCAGTTTATCTTTGCCCTCTTTAATCATATTTATGTAGTATGTAGAGATGAAAATCCCACACGGGAATCCCCGGCCTTCATTACACTCTGATAAAAAATAATGCTAATATCATTACTTCAGATAGAATTCAACAGAGAAATAAATAAACAAAAACATTGGCTAATCGGGGGTTAATGTTAATGAACCCAGAGGATTTTAAGATGTCTTCACAAAGAGGATCTGTGTATTTTAAGAAAGCTTAAATGTCAAGGTCATGTTAGCTGTCTTGTCCACTAAAAATGTTTATGCTTGGACAGGAACACTAGGGAATCAAGTAGTAGCCCTTGAACAACATATGAACATTCAAGGCAAACTGTTAGAAAGAAAAAGAAGGAAAATTGAGAAGAGAGGGGGAGGAGGAGCTTGCCCAGTATACTGCCCCTTTTCCAACTAGCCTATCTCCTTAACCAAATAGCCTGGTGGGTCCTAGTCCTCTGGGTTCCTACAGTACACCCCACCTCCAGCTCCAGACCCCTTATTCTCTGTGACTTTCCTGTTTGTCTGGCTGAAGACCTGGTCATTTTAGTCCCAGGCATAACTCTGGGTAGTGACCCAGGAGGCAGAGTAAAAGGAGAGGAAGAGAAGGACAGAGGGGAGGTTGTTGGGGAGAGGGTGAAGAGAGACACTGAACGCTCCCGAGTTGGGATTGATTTACTTCATTAACCAAGATTACAAGTTTAACTTACAAACCAGAGGTCAAAATTTCTCATTAACAAGGGGACCAGGGAGAACCTCAGGGCTTGGAGACCACTCTTATTACTGACTACACATTTCAATCTGTCTTTGATGTTCCATGTCTGCCTTTCTACCCCCTCTCTCCCCCTACTATTTTTTTGGCAGTGAGGTTGATTTTAATTGTAGCTATAGAACAGAGCATAGTTTGCCTGTAAGCCAGCCTCCACATCTGTAGTGAGTGCAGCTTTAGTGATATTGGGTGCAGTCCATAGCTTGAGGCTAATTTTAATGGTCCCCCCTCCCCTTCTTCATTGGAGACTCAGATTGTTTTCCACGTGATTCTTGTTAATTTAGCTGGAGGAAAGGGCATCAGTTTTCCTTGCGCTGTTCCCCCTCTCTCCCCATGCCTCTCACTCTATTGCCTCACTCCTTCTTTCTGATCTACAGCCTCAAAGAAAGAAGGTGAAATGAATTCAAATGGAAATATAGAATGTGCTCACTTTTAAATTTGCTCGCCTACCCCTTGTCCCTCGTATTGCGCCTGGTAGAGTTAGATATGAACAAGGCAGTGTGGTTTTACAAACTGAGGCAATCTAGCTGCTATTGTCACGTTTTACGTCAAACAAACAAAGCTCCTTCCTTTGATGTGATAAATGGCCTCAGCAGCAGGTTGATAGCTACGAGCCTGTAAATGTTTTAGGCTTGTTATAAAGCATGTTTGACATTGTGAGACGTTGTGTATTGAGTCACACTGTAGAGGCATCAATGCTAAATGTGAAGGTGGATGAGAAGTAGTTTCAAAGGCAAGCAACATAGAAGCCACGTGGTGTTGTCAAGACATACCAAACAGAGACACGATATAACAAGCAGAGACATGGTATAACATCACGATACCCAAAAGTCAATAAGCATGAAGTGAAACAGTTCATTTGAAATGTCTAATTGGACAAAACAGATGTGATGAAACAATTGCAAAAATTTCCATGAACGATTATGATGAATGCATTTGTCATTTTTAATTTTAAAGGTAAAAAAAATCACCCTCTAAGTTATCAGTTTTGCTTTTTTCAAAGCATCTCACCCTTGACTTTTGTGGCAAACTTCAAAACACCGAGTGAACAGATTATAAGGATTAGGGCTATGGGAAGGTTAGTATTGAGCTGGGGGGCTTGCGGTGTGCACGCCTGCATGGCCTCTGCCTTTGCAGTGACCCACCGCTGGGGCCACAGCAGGTCGTCCTCCAGAAAGACAGCCAGCAGCTCAGGCCATTGGTTCCTTGGAGCTAATCCACCCTGCGGAGCCCTGTAAGGGCCCTTTGTTCCCTCCTGCAGACTAGATCAAGCTGGAGACACACCAGCCTTGACTGGCTATCAGTTTCACAGCCCATGGCAATCCACATCCAGGCTCAAGCCCAAGCCTGGTCAAGCCAGCATCAAATTAAAGCTGGATGAACAGGGGGCATGGGGATTGGGTTAGTAGGGATGGATCAAAATTATGCCACCTGAATTCCGTCACAGATGGATCGCAATGAAAAAGCAGAGGAATGAGCATCAGCAAGGCAATATGGAAGAGGAAGAGGAGTATTTCAGGAGCTCTGTCTCTTGGTGAACAGGGCAGATCTGAACAAGACCATTATCTGGCTCCTAATTTGAAAACTGGCACAACACTGAACGGTTGCCTTTGTCTGGGATTAATGCAGAAAGCTCAGGATGCGATGTCAGAGGGAAATAATCAGCATGGGCCCTTCATAACGTTGGCTACTCGCGCTCCTGGCCAGGGCCCCCCGGCTCATTTCTGTGGAGATGAAATCTATGACAAGCCCCTCAGTGAAGCTGAGAGCAGGCAACAGTCCAGTAACACCCACAGGCCTCCAGGCATCCTGTGACCCCCTTAGAAAAGTCACATTCACTTTGCTCTGGAGAAGGGAAAGAGAATGCTGCAGGCATTTCCAGCCCATGTGAAATGAAGAAATGTGAGGAGGTGAAAACGAAGTGAAAATAAGTTAAGATTCTTCCTCTGCCCCTCTGCAATTATTCCAAAAGGGGGGGGGGGGCATGCTGTGACTTCATTTTAACATGTCCCCTAATTTTACAGGAATAGGACATTACAAAAAGCCTAATGTATATTAATCTTTATGTTGTGTAAGTGCATTTGGGAAACAGTTTGAGAAAGCAGCTTCTTCAATGCAGCAGAAGGTCGTGGGCTAATACCCATCAGGGTAAAACATTCGAAAGTGGTTGGCATTGCACTCAAGGACCAGAAGTAATGCTTTTATTTTGTTATTTATGCCTTTTCACTGGGTACATTACTATGCGCCTCTGCAGCATGTTGCTGCTAAGCGAACAATGTGAGGATGCAACTCCACACGAATGTTATTAAAATGACCACTTGACATTCAAAATTCAGGCTTATTTTATATTCAACATATTTACAGATGAATATGTATAATTTAATGTTCCCCTGATGCCTCAAGGAAAATGTGACTTGGTGCGGAAACTCTGCCTGACTTCAGGAACAACCCTGCACCAGTGAAACATGATACCTAAGCCATGGAACCTCAAACAGAAGATTCTTTATAGTAACAAAGTTCAGCTTAATTAAGGACAGACTAGGCAAATATGTCTCCATTCTTCCTACAAAGGTTTTCCTATGCAAGTTGTGTTCAATATTAAATTGTCAATAATGCTCTCTTAAAGAATGTGTGGTTGAAAACTAAAGCTGTGGGGGATGAGAGTCTAACAGAAAAGCCCTGTCCACAAAACAAACTTATACTCCAGTGCCTCCAGAAATGTACTGGGAAATAAATTATTTTGGGGATTTCAAAATGTGTTCATCTTTGTCCAATTTTATACTGTAGTTCAACAAGAGACTCATGGTTAAGAGGGCACCATGTTACAGTGTTGGGAGCCTGTCACTACACAAGTTTAGTTATGGATCCATACAATTGCTTGGATTCTGTGGCAAGAAGGATGCTAAATTGGGGGAAAAAAAACACTTGATGATTTGAGTCTCAGAGTCTTTTTGTACTTGCATGTGACAGTTGCGTTGACTCTACCACCTCTTAGTGCATCGCATACTATATAATATAATAAATTGGACTGTGTGCAGAGAAGAATGGCAAAAGCATTTACAGAAAAAAAAGACTTAAACAACATCCATTTAAATTTAAAGATGAACAAAATGTTTAGGATAATTGTGTAGGATATGAAATATAACACAATAATATGATTGAGACACCACTTCTAAGTCACTGAAAGGTCTCCATAGCTGTGTCTGAAACCAGACACTTGTTCCCATACTCCCTATACTGTATATTTGGCACTAAACTGGCATGATCTGATTGGCATCATAGCATTGCATAGTGAATTTAAAATTACTCAAATGTACACTACTTTTCCCAAACTGGGATATATTGACTGCACGATATAGAGTGATGCTCCCCTAACATTCAACAGCCCAACAAAATAGCGTACACCCTATTGAGTGCACAATACAGAGGATAGGGGGTGGTTTCAGACAAAGGGCAGGTAAACATTAATCAAGTAGAAAATAATAGAATTTAGATAACATTTCAGCACTAGGACAGTAACATGAACAGAATGTATTTCTTACCTCTGTCCCTGATAATGTGGCCCCCGGTGAATCTACTTTACGTTTTTTGCGAGGTCCAATGGCGGCCAGTGCTGTCAAGTTAGCATCTCGCTGCCTCATCTGGGCTAGTTCCTGTTGTTGCATCTGGGGAAAGCAGCAAAGTTCGAAATGAGACAGAAGCCTGGAAAATATATTAAATTGCAACAAAGAAAATTGTGTGAAAATGAAAACACATGAAAATTGTACACAGGTCTTCCAAAGCTGGTATAAGAATTTGACTTAAATTTTATTATTTGACCTATTTATTATATTAATGTCGTTCATAAGTAAAGGATCATTTCCCAAATATTCTCTACACTATCTACTATCACTATCTGGTTGTGTTAGTTTCAGAAATGTAAGCAAGGTATTAACAAAAAAACAAAGGAATCAACATGTTGAGTAATCCAGCAATAGCCAAACATATGTAATCTGCCTGCTGCTTTTAGCTTGCATGTGTACAGGGCCAACTGGAAAAAAAGTCCTTTCGTATCTAGCTGAAAGAGGAATATCAATCCCTGCTGAGAAGGAAGCATCACCCCCTGCTTTGATGGAGTCGAACATATGTCCATCGATAAATTGATTCTTTCCTGGTGCATTTGTACTGGGACAAAGACAATAGACTGATTAAACAGCCCAATCATCCTTTAGCTGCAGCTTGACTTCTGTGTGCATGTAAAGTTGTAAAGAGCATCAAAGTTCCCAATTTACTTTAAAGAAGAGAGGCAGCAAGTGCACCTCCTTTACTCTCATTCACCTACCAATCGCTTCAATATTACATTTCCAGCTCTGCAGCTAACCACATTTCAATTCATTTGTTTTATCCATCAAGACACAGAATCACCCATCTACACTGCGAAACTCAAGAAGATCCAGTGAATTATGAGGTAAAAAATGAGGAAAACATAAATATCTAAATAATACAGCAATCTTCCATCACTCAGTTCATCCATGCAGTCTCTAATCTCTCCTGAGCATAACAAAATGGAAGCCCAATGTCAGCCATTAACAGAGGTACTGAAAGATCCAGTGTACCATGTAGTCACACAGCTTATGATTTCTACAGTTGATGATGTATAAGGGAAACTTGTAGCGAAGCACTGCCCAAGGTAATGTCATGTCTAGCCACAAGGCAAAGGGGAAACCTAACATTGCTGCAAGCTGCCCTTTCTATTGCTTGAATGTGTGAATGCCTGGGGCCATGACACAGAGGGTGTCAGCACTCCCTCTATATGAATACACACACACACTCACACACACACGACTATCAATCTTAACCACAGTGCTGTGAATGCCTACCCACCAGCTAGCCTGCGTGACTGCCTGCTGGGTTAGAAAGGCCTAGGTTGAAGCAAACAGGGACAATCAATGTGCGCTTTCATGTCTTTCGAGCTCTTTCATGTTATCTCTCAGCATGCATCTGCTCAGTGCTCATGTTTGTGCGAGGCATGTGTGTTGTCTGATCAGGTGAAAATTTCATGTTACTTTCAGATGGTGCTCTTTAAAAGGTTGCTTTGGTGTATAAAGTCTGATCTAAAATGTGCATGCCGTTGCCTCTGATTTTCTCCTAAAGCCCCATCGGCAAGGCATGCCCTTTAGGGTGTAGCCACTTCACATTTAGCACGGTGGAACTGCACAAAGATTCAAACACTCTGACAACATGAATTTAAGGAATAAATATATGGTAGTAATATTTGTCCTCATTTAAAAAAAAATATTTTTCTTGATTTATGACTGATCGTCTTTAAAAAATTTGTGCTTTTGTAGTTTAATACTAATAGTGGCAAGCTGTAAATGTGTTTTGAAATAGTAGGGGTTCAATAATTAAATAACAGTCAACAAAAATCAATCGCAAAATTAGTTGCCAACTATTCTGATTGTCGATTATTCGCTGGTGATTATTCTGTCACAGATGGACTAAATATTGTTCCCTGTATTGTTACTATCAGACAACTCTGGGACCATTTCAGACTTGAGAAAACACAAAAAAGATCAGATGAAAAATTTGGAGGGCTGATCTTGCGCAAGACAGCCACACATCAGTCATACATGAACATTTAAAAGTGAAGCACACCAGACATATGGGCAACACATCTATTCACAGCTTATTAGCTGTCTATTCACAGCTTATTAGCTGTGAATAGACAAAGTTGCCTTTTTAGATTCATCTCAAGATTTTAGCTAAAGCCTGCTACCTTAAAGGACAATTCCGAGAAAAATCCAGACAGAGCTAGACTTTCCTAATATTTTAAGTCTAAAAGAATGACTCTTAAGTTTTTTTTAATTGCTGTTGTTATGCAGTAGACCTATCTGTGCCCACATCACTGCAGCAGTTTATAATGGTGGCAGACGGATCTTGGGCTGTTTAGCCTACTTACATCTAATGAAACTGCACTTTTTTTATCCACAGCCAATGTCAGATGGCCTGAGAACCTACATAGTCAGATGGCTATTCCAACATTAATCGAGGGATGTGTTTCCTTCCAGAAATCTGACATTTTTGTAAATTTAGATTTAATACAAAGTCTTGCATGAGCATCACGCTGACATGCTCATTGTGTTTACAGGTAGTCTGAAGCTACCATTAAACAATCCACCATTATTGAGATAATACTGGTAAGAAAATGTTCAGGTTGATATTACTTTGCTTTCATATGAAAAATGGGAACTTCAAATTACCTGTAAATATATAGATTTATTTTTTAAATTCTTCAATTAAACACTTGTCTTTATATCTGAATTGTTATTTAGCAATAGACAACTAGTTTAAATAACCTCAAGGGGAATTTAAAAGCATATGATCAATTATGAACCAATGGGTAATTTTAAACTTCATAACTATCAAAACTATCATTGCAGCCCGACTTGATAGCCCTATGCAAATGTAGTTGGAGGTTATAATCATGTCAGAACAAGATAGCAGACAAGGCAAAAAAGCTGGAGTTGCCTATTGCCCTCATCCACATAGCACGTCACATTATTATCAATGCTAAACCTATTAGAATTGCAAACAACACACAAATCTCCCCTGGACTGGCCCTCAAGAATCTTTCTTCACTAGGAAACAGCAACAGAACAGAAAAGAAAGGAAAGCATGGCGGGGAGAAGTCCGCTATCTCACTGATGGCACCAGGATGCCGGCATCTCTGCCTGGCAGTTGGCACCAGGCATGGGCTCCCAGTGCCCACAGCAACTGCCTGCATTTTCAGATTTATGACTGTATGATAAATGAAGTCTCCATTTTACCATCTGCAAGCCTCCAGTCTGTGTTTCCCATCAATAAAGAGCCTGGAATGACACAGGGAGACTGATTTCTGATTTCAATCTGGTGCCACCATCCAGTCTCTACCTTCATTTAATGGCTACCAACTGACACAACCCAGAGCTTAGAAAAGCTTTAAAAGATTGGGTTTCCCTAAGGAGATGTTTGAACACTACCCAAATCAAACAGTGACATTAAATATGTTAATGCAGATCCACACAGATGTATAAATGCGATCAAGTAAGACTAAGACTAAAAAGTGATGTGGGTATTTAAGAGGCTATCATTTGATCTTCCAAACCTTTCACTATTGACTAAGTTATTTTTGTGTTTTATTCAAGCAATTTCACTGTTATGGAATGTGCTTTTAATGTATCCATTACATGAAAAAATGTGCAGAATCAGCTACAAAGGAATCAGAACTACAGTGGAAGAATAACTCTGCCTTCACCCTCCATTCAGCAATGTGAAACGATATGTGCAATCACCCCCGAAAACTCAAAGGTATAGACGAAATTTATCCATGACTAACATAACAAGCAGCTGGGAGGATGCATGAATTGCATTAAAGTCCAATCAATTGTGTCATAAAAAATATCTACTGTTCCAAAGTCACGTAAATACCAGTGGTTCCAGTCTGTCTGTATGCCCTTTTAAAAAAGGGAACTGGAACTTGTTGAGTCAAATTATTAGTAAAGGTCAGGAGCTGTAGAACATTTTAAAGATACTCAAAATAATCAATGTATGGCTGTGTAAGAAATGCTGTTGGTCTTGATGTACAAAGCACAGAATAATGGTCTGTCAGGAAAAAAAAACAGAATCACAAGAAAAATTTAATTCGGCCCACATATGGTATTTCCGCCATGTAAATGATGTGCACAGGGACGGTCAGATTTAATACAACAGAGTCTCTATTCATCACGGCTCAAGATGTCAAGCAAAAATACATGAGTAGATTAAGAGCAAGAAATAGTAGAATAAATAATAAATTACATCTTGTATTTTTTGTACATTTAAATGGTAAATTACCCTAACATCTATTTTTCAAGTTTGTTCTCACAATGTAACGTTATAAAAATCACAAGAATTAAATTCTTATAAAAAAGGGTGGGTAATGAATGGCAATCTTTACCAGTAGTCTAAAACTAGTCTAAAAAAGTAATATAAATATAAAATATATGCTACGTTATCATTTTCATTTGCTAGTACAACCAATAACAATTAAAAAAGAAAATTAAACATTTAATAAGAGAAGACTGTATGTACAATGAATAAGTCAATAAATAATAAAAAGTTGAATGTTGAATGTTCACGTCTTAAATATAGTCCATAATAGATCAATTAATCTGTTATGGAACCATCAGTTTTACAAGTTGGGTTTTCAGTTGGAATGGGATATACTCTCCTTACTGAAGGAGTTGGTGAGGTGTCATGATAGATTTGTGCTCCTCACCTGAAGTCTGTTGGAAAAGCCCCGGTAGAGTCAACAAGTCAGACTAAATGGACTGAAGATTTTCAGAAAACTAATGAAAAGACTATATGTGTGATTTAATGCTGTTTAATGGTATCAAGAATGATTAGAGCTCCTTGGAGTAGTCCCACTGTGAAACATACAGCACTAACCACAAAACCGCTTCTTTATGACGAAAAAACGTCCACCTCTGAGCTTTCTGATATTTGACTTTGAAAGATTGAGGATGGGGGTAAGCTGCTGGAGCCATGTTGGCCAACCTGCCATGCTACATTTCTGCTGTTTTTAACAAAGGCTTTTCACTTCATCCTCCCTCCCTCCTTCTCCTGGCTTGCAGGGCTGCTTGGGGCCCCCCAGACGCTTACAGACAGATGTCCTTGGTGGAGCAGAACATGCTCTGCTTGACGTCACATGAGGCTACAGGGCTGTTGAGGAAGCTGAAGGGCTGTCTGCCTTCCATAGGCCATAGTTTGAAAGGCACACTATTGTTTTTAGTCGGTCTGTCTCCTTTGCAGAAATCTTTTGGAGCAACAAGACACAGCAGGAATCATTTCAGTACGTAGACATAACACATGCCAGTTTTAGAAAATGTTTGCCTGTCGTCTGAAGATTCTTGATGGCATATATTCCTTTTCCACAAAAAAAGAGCAAAAATCTGGATTGTTTTAAGTGGAATAACTACTATTTAATCACAATTAATAAATGTTAGAATACACCTAGGTGAATGAGAATAAATTAAAAATCATAGTATACAAGGGGACTGAGGAAGAAAAAAATTCTACATTTTACGTATTCGATGATTTGTGAAATACCATACATACAGATGGAATTGAAATGCATCAAAATTAAGTGAAAATAAATGCTTTCTTCCTTATAAAAGTCTAGCAGCTCCACCAAGAGACAAAATCTTAAGGTTTCATTATTTTAAAAGGAGCAAACAACAACAAAATTAACTTAAAATTACTTAACTCAAACATGACCACTTAGCATTTGAACATTAGTAATCCTTTGATTTACATAGTTGCATTTCAATATTTGGGAATCTGCATACCGCCTAGCATAGCTTTATATGAATTACATTTATTTTAACATGTGAATTTCTTTTGTTATATTGTGTGGTAAAATACGACATCACATCATAACTGCTGCACATCCATCAATGACGGTGAAGAAGGTTATTTAACCAGACTTCAACCAGTATGAATTTAAATATGGCAATCTTTTCTAGTTTAAAGACAATACTGTTTTCTTTAGTTGTGCATTGAAGTGTGAATGTTGGCATTTTCTATGCTTTATGCAGGTCTGTAATTTAGTGATCTCATTCACCTGACACCCACATGGCCGGCATTATGCGAACATCTGCGAGCTGCATCTTGAGGCCTTTCTTCATGCGTAGTGCCTGGCAGTTAATTTGCTGCAGGGGGAAAGGCCATTTGCAGGAACCAATCAGGATTCACTCCTCCATCTGCACCCAGGCGCTACATAGTGATGTGATTCTGCCTCAAACTGCCAATGCAGGATTGTCTTTGTCTTGGAGAGCATCTGACTTCATCACCAGTGATTACTGATTACATATGGTAACATTTTTTAATATTATAATATTGAACCTTTATGTATAGTCCATTTAAGTCTACTTGGGGTTACTTTTTGCACCACCAACTGGCTGCCCATTTTGGAACACACACTTCATTACATGTTCAAAGCAAATCTGTTTGTGTTTCTATTATTTCACCTATGGAGATTAATTCAAAATGCATGCATGAACTAATAGTCTTGGCTCAGCTTGTTCCATTTCCTCTGAAGCTGAGCATGTTAGAAGTGTTTCCAGGGCTAAGGACCAATTATTCACAGCCCTCAGGTGTCCCCAGAGCTAAGGTCATTATGTGAATGTCACTATCATGACCCTGCCATTCCCTCATCATCTGCAACGCATTTCCTGAGACAAAAACTGCACATGAACTGAACAAGGCAGACAGGATTAATACCTTTACTTTGGAATACAATTTTGATAAATAATAACATTTGCGTTGCACATTTTCCAGAGAAGTATTTAATGAAGGCGTAAGAAATCAGTGGTAAGCAGAATCTGATGGTGCTACACTGGAGCATTGAAAGGAAAGTGGTGATCATTAAAAAATACTGCTTATCTAAGGGAAAATTTTGTACTTTAAATGTTCTTGTGCTTTGTCTAATTCTATACAGCTGTGCTTCGTCTAGCAGTCTTTTCTCTCTCTCTCCGTCTCTTTTTTAACATTTAGATTCACAGCTCATCATCTTCTATTGATCGTTTCTTATTTGCATCCAGGAAGAGATGAGAACTCAGATATTCACACTCGGAGAGAGGACGATGTCAATGATTTATTCATTTCCAAATCAAAAAAAAAGAGTGAAAGGAAGGTAGATGAGAAGGGGGAATCTTCATAGGCAGCAGGCGACTAGCAGGCTCAGAGGCTGGGCTCCTCTCCCCAACACCGCCCTGAGGCACATGGTGTGCAAGTCCTCCTAATTAACAAGGTGAATCATACTGCCGCTCTCTAATTAGCCAACATGACAATCTAATGGAAACATGCAAGCCGAGCTGGCACACTTAGTATCACCTAACAAAGACCTCTGGTCGTGTCCTTCCTATATGAATTCCACAAAAATGACACCTCTGACAATAGAGGCAAAAAGAAAAAGATCATGGGGCACATCAGTTCAGGGAAGTATGTTTTAGGGAGAGGTCAGAAGGGAGAAGTTAGCTGGTGATGATGAGGTGTTTTTTTTCCCCTCCCCTCTTCTGTGTGCGGTGTTTGTCGACTAATTGAAACGTGTCCTGCCTCCCACTTCCCTCTCACTTATATCCCAGGCACAGGAGGCTGGCACCTCGCCACCAGCATAGCTCAGTATCCCCAATTCCCCTGTCGCTGGAGTCCCAAGGAGTGCTCTGGCGCACAAAGAGAAAAGTGAACCTACAGGCTTAGACAGCGAGAAGACGAGTTGCTATCTCCCTCTGAGGCAGAAAAAAAAAATCTCCTTTTTTTGTTGTTTTGCTTCTCATTACAGCACTTTGTAATATTCGAAAACACACAGGAACACCAAAGGTACTTTTAAAGCTTGCTCCTTTTTTCTTGTAATATGTCTTGAGGAAAAGAAAAAAATGAAGTTGAGACAACAAAGCAACAAATAAAATTATGGTTAGTGCATTATCTTTAGGACCTACAAAACAGACCTTGTGATAATAACCCCTAACAAGCACACACTTGTGAATGCACTCACTCTGTCTCTTCCAGGAAATCTAACTAAAATTAATTCAAATAAAAGGACACCTACTAATGATAACCAACTTTCTCAGGCTAGTTTTAAAAAAAAGGATACTTTGGGCGAACATGGGAACATGCTCAGAATACTCCAAGCTGATCATGGATGATGCTCATCTGTTCATATTATCGTATTATACGAGGCCAGAAGACGACAATACAACAATGATAAACTGGGATACAAAAAAACCAGCAGATTCACTTTGAAATCAGCACAGAAAGAGAGAGTACGTGGATGAGAGCAGCAGGCGTTCGCCCTGAGGTCTGCCTGGTGGGGGAGAGCGCCTCTTTGAGCAGAGTGGTTTGTAGAGGGCCAGAGGATGATAGCCTATGAACTCACAGATATAACTGGCCTAATAAAAACTAAGGGGCATTGACACACAAGAGCCTCTCCTCTCTGGAGAAGTGTGAGCTGCTGGCTGAAGGAGCTTTCAGTGTGGGTGGATTCTAGTCTATCCATGACCTGGCCACTTGTGGAGGATGCCAGGCCAATCAAGAAGCATGCATGTGCACATTAAGGGCAAGTGCACACCAGCAGAGCAAAGGGCTGAGGGTTAAATAACATACGTAGCCTTCACGTGGATGGTTCCTTATCAAATGATATGCTAAATTCTGCCATTTTGGTGCAGTTTTAGATTTTAATTGGAGTCACACTAGGTTCAAAGTTGAGTGAGGGCAGAATTAATGTGGAAGAAGTTCAAGACATTTGAAGCTATGCTGTACCTCAGCATGATAAATCAAAAAAAAATAAACAAAGAAAAATAAAAATAAACAAACACACGTGTCTCAGTAAAATGTAAAACTTTAAATCCTGCTAAAATAGCCTTTACAATCTGTTGGTTGACAATATGGGTATTGGCCTATTTCTAACGAATAATGAAGGCATTTTGGATTATCTTCTGGAAACTGTAAGTTGAAATGTTGAAATATAATGAAAGTGGATTAAAGATACGAGAACATTGCATGTTCCCATGTTTATGTATGATAATGTGCTGACGTTATTGATGTGACTATACTCAGGACTACTTTGGACTGAGAGTACTGATAATCATACAAAATTTAGTGCAATAAAGCATGCAAATATAGAAAGAGATTTCACACATTTATAAAAAATAAATCATGTCTGTTATTTGGTATTTGTGTTATTTTTAAAATGAACCAGCATTCTTGAAATGGTTCTGCTTAAGCAGCTGAGTAGTCCTCAAAATGAGCTTTTGTCCAGATTTTGGACAGAAGTAGTAGCCAATTTGTCTTTCCTCTCTTCCCACATCTTTCTCTACCTGCCTTCATCCACTCCTCATCACCAGTTTCCTGTGTCCACTTGTGCCTCCAGATGTGACTGCAATGATGAATCTGTGGCCTCAGTGTGTATGTGTGCCTGACATTGTGATGTATCTCTACTGGGCCTTGTCCCCCTCTCTATCACTCTCTTCCAAGTCTCCTATTATTTCTTCTTCTCTCTATCTCTTTTCCTTTCCTTTTTCTCGTTCTCTCACTCAGTGATGAGGTATTGCCTGGCATCTTGCCTCAGTTATGGAACATACACCAACACACAGACACAGCACCATCACCGACAACAAAACAACAAACATGAACTGAGCTCACAATTTGCCAATTGATTTTCACTGGAGGCAGTTCTGAAATAGTCCATCTGACCTTTTGGCCAAATGGTGGTGAATGCGGGACAGGAGATTCTGCCTCTGTCGTGCAAAACTCTCTGTCAGCATCTATGATACCAAATTGCTCTGCTGGAGACAATGCTGTGGTTCAGTTGTGGGTACAAGTACACATATAAAAACACATCCAGCTAATAATGATTATATTGATACATAGATTAAACTAATTTTCAGTGCGAAATGTTGAAAAAGGTGAGAATTTGTTATTTTGTGCTAATTTGTGTTGCATTTATTTTTATGTTCTATCATTCTGATTTTTTAGATATCATGGTAGGTGAAGTAAAATGACACATTTTATAAGTTGAAATTCCTTTTTTTAAGTAAAGAAAATATAAACCAAAGAGACATTTTCCCCAAGTGTAATTATGTTCATTTATAGTTATAGTACTTGTGTCAGTGCCGATAGATTTTAACAATTTTGCAACAAACAAAAATGTATGTATTTCTTTGTTTCCTAGGCAAAAAAATCAAATATTTTAAAATAATGTAATAGCAAAAGCTTTATGTGCTCTGTTATCTTTTTCCCCCTTCCTCCCGAATAATGAAACTGCTTTATTGACTTCTGTGTTGATATAACTGCACATCCACTTGTCTATTTTTCAGCTGTCCATCGTGACCATTCACTGTAATTTAGAAAATCAAATAACAAATTGAAACAGTACTTACAAGAGGAAATTATAACAGTGCCGGTAAAACTAGGAATGTTTGTGACACTCATGTGAGCATGCCATTACACACTTAAGTGTAGCATACATTCTGAACTGCACAAGGTAGCAATAGGTGGGTCTGTACACACTGCAACTGCTCATGCATGGGTGTAAATAGTTCTTTTCAGTATAATGCAGGCGTGGGACTGGGGTAGAGCAACACTCTCTTCAGCAGTGAAGGGGCATACTGTTCACATCTTAATTTAAATATTTATGGATAAAATGAAGAAACATAATGCATAATTATACCCCACAGGTGTGTATAAAGATGTGGTATATTTCACATGCATTTGAGGGAGGTTTGTAACTGATGCAAGCTCAACAATTCTGTCTGTTCATTAAAGATATGTAGATTAATTCCTTCTGATTGTAGCCCAAGTGTGTAATAGCAGCTTTTTAGTTGTCTTTTTAAAAGCAAATCAAAGCACACTTTACATCCACTTTGTTCTAGCAAAGAGGTAATGTCCTCATCAGGAAGAGTATCTGAGGGTCATTATCTCAATCAACTTTGCTAAGATATGTGAACTGCAGACATATTCTGCCGCATGCAAAACAAACAACCACGGGAGATTATGAAAACCAGAATGATTCGGGGGTTGAGAAACCATGTCCATTAAATGAAAAAGAAACAAGTTGAATGGGGGTGGAAGGAGGTTCTGTGTGATTGTGATGTAGGGGTAGTAGGAGGAAACTGGGGGTGTCTTCCTTCATCCTCTTGAGAACACATTACATAAAGTAACAATTTCCAAACCACCTTCTTAAAATTCCAGAAGCAAATGAAAATGTGCACCCATCTCCTCACGAGGCACTAATCTGGCCATATCCAGATGACGAGCGGACTGCCACTTAACAGGGAGGAGATCCACTTTGATCACATGGCCCCTGGGGCAAAACCTATCGTGCTGTCTATTACAGAGTTTCATTTGCATATGTGGGGCTTATGGGTAGGCTGAGATCTAGAGTGAAGGTTCTAAATGGCAGCAGGGCTCAGTGTTGCTAGAAAGAAATGTCCAAGAGAGATGCAGAGAAAAGACATAACGCTGCCAGTAGCCAGAGGAAAGAGAAGTCCAGTTCTCACTTGAAGGTCACTCGTTCAACACAGTGAAACATAATATCTAGAATAAGAATATCCTAAAAATTAAATACTTAAGCCAAACACCAATAGCAAGTTGCCCTGAAGGAGGGCATTCGTTATTACCTCCAAACATAAATGATGGAGTGGCTGACAATAATGGCCGATTGTACTGTGAAGAAGTCGGGTGAAAAACTCTAAAGTGTAGAAGTATAAATTCTGGAGTTGCTGAGAAAAGTGTATACCTACTCAATAAACTTTGGATGAACAAAAGACTTTTCCAAACACAGCAAGTTACTTAGAAGGAACCGCATTTGCTACTTAAGTTCTCTAACAACATCAACAACAGGTGAGTGGTGTTTCATCCTGCTACCTACGCAACCCACTCCACCCATTCTCTCCACGATCCTCTTGATGCTTGTTAGTGAGTCAAGGACTTGAAGCACCCAGTGAAGTTTTCACGAGGTAAACAAAGTGGGGGAAAAAAAATAAAATATATATATAGTTATATATATATATATTTATAAACGCAAACTTCCACAAGACCGAATTACTTTGGTTTTTTCGTAAACAACATTAACCAACCACTTGAAGAACAGTGGTCTACTTTCTCAGTTCCACTGGGAATTTTTTCCGTATATACAACCTGCACTTGAAATGAAAAGTGTATGGCATCATACAGGCAACAGAAGAGCATTATAACAGTAAAACATTCACAATTTATAATCCTGCATGCCATGCATTGTGCTATTGCTTTATATGGGGAAAATGTTTTTTTCCTCCTTTGTAGCATTTAAAGTTAGTTTAGGGCATAAATTGGTACATTTAAAGCATCTTCGCTTGTTTTTATTTCTACAGACTTGCTGCAAATTGACTTTTTGAAAAAAGTAGGATATATGTGCTTGCAGTCTTTGGATGAAGAAAAAGAATAGGGGTGGTGGAGGAAGAGGATGGGGTCTGTGGCGCGCATAGAAAATAATTTTTCACACATGGCCTTCAATCAGTGCGAATAATTCCTTAAACTTTTTTCAAATCAGGCTTTAAATGGCATTACATATGTAGCGACACATGAAAAATTAATACGCTGGAGTCGGGGAAATGTCAAGGGTAATGATCTCTGCAGCAGCTTACCTCCTTAGCTTTCTGTTTCAGTCGAGCCTGTTCTGGGTCCTCTTGCCTGGAGCGACTCTGAGGAGTAAAGAGGAGGAAAAAACACAGGTTAACAGCTGGTTTAAGGACTCCACCCTTCCACCCACCCCTCGCTACTCATCTGTTGCTGCTGATGCAAAAATAGTGTAAAATGGGAACAGGATACAGAGGTGTCAAGGACATCGCATTTGAATTCAGAGAAGTGCAATGGAGCAGCCCCCGGGGGTTGATGGCCTTTAAACCTGCTCCAAATCCAGCCCTAAATAAGCCGCTGGAGGGGGATTCTAATCAAAAGAGGTTATTAAAAATTCTGCTCAAGCTAGCGCACACACACACACACACTAAGTCACACACAGGGCAAAGTATGTTGGCGAGTATCAGTGGCAGTGAGTGAGTGTGTGCGTGTGTCACTGGCCTAACAACACAGCACTTCTATTTTAATCAGCAGCCAAGATCTGGGTAAATGTGCTTGTCCCTGAGAATTCTTCAACACACAGCCAAATGTACATGAACGGCTGACCACTGCAGGCAAAGCAGACAAATTATGGTGCTTTGTATGCTGAGCAATGTTGTGTTGATGATCTGGATATAATCTGTGCATATTTATTTTTGCAGTAATGAATATGATGCAGTACTAAATATGATGAGGCCTATGCAAAAACAGCCTTTTCAACTATTGTCTATTATGAGTTTTATCAAGGGCATATTCAAGATTTAACCCCTTCAATTTTTTTACTGACTTAAATTAATAAATTAATAAAACCAGATAGACCTTGAATTTATTTTACGAGTTTTAATATTTAATTTCTGTATCAAATGCTAAATCAATCAGAGTGACTGACGGGTCTCGCTCTAATGTGGGATGATTTCAGCTTCTGTCTTCTTTTCTCCCCTTCTTCTCCTCATCTTCTCTGGCTTATGGACGTAGAACTGCCCCCTCTAGCCTTTCTGCTAATTGGCTTTAAATATATCAGGCGGTTCACGTACTGGTCGTATCTCAACTAAGACTAATGTGTTTGCCCTCTGGTTGGCCCAAACATCCCTCAAGACTTGAGTCATATTTTAAACTGGCTGCATAGAATCAGGGAGGGGAGCTTGTTGTGTAGGAAGGAGGAGACAAGACGCAGGAGTGGAGGGGATTATTATTTGCGATTATTATTTATTCTTATTCAAGAGGTCAAATTAGCTGGCACTCAAGCAGGGGAGAGGTGAGCACTGGGGAGGGTGGTGGGTGGGGGAGGTGGAGGGCTTGGTAAGATGTACTGCTTGCAAAGGGCAGGGATACTACTGGCATTCTTAACATCTCATGTGTCAGATGCCCTGATTTTGCCATTTACAGGGTACAATGGTAAAATACCAGCCTGGTAAAAGGTTCTGGAACGCTAAAAGTTGTGAGGCAGGTTGTAAAGAACACAAAAATTCACAATGCTATTTAAAAAAAGAAAACTTCACATTTTAGCAGTATGTCCACAGTGTAGTAGTCAACTGTAGCTTGTTGTGGTGAGGTTTTAATAGACCTTTACTTTTTTTTTTTCTACTTTTACTTTTTGAGCGCCCAGAGCATCATACTTATATTTATTTGTGTAGCTGTGGGCTGTAAAAGGAAGGAGGGAAGTTAACTTGATATTGAATATTTTGTCAATATATTCTGCCAAATATGAAGTTTACTTGATAAATTATCGCTCTTTTTGCAGGAATCATTGATACAATTGTTTATTAAAATGGCCTTGTCTAATTTAAAACATTCCTGACAGGAAAACAGAATATCATCTCAACAATAAAGGATCAATATCAAACTTCTATGAAAAATGTTTGTGAGGGGTTTGTGAGCTTTGTGTGTAAATAAGGAGGCATGGAACGAGAAACATGATTGCCATTTTCTAAGGAACATGTATCATTTGTGGTTCAATTTTTCCATGTTTATTCATGAGCAAATGCTTTTTTTACTACATGCCTTTTGAAGACATGAGCCAAGTTCTTATTTTTTCAAGCTTTCAATTTCACATTTAAGGTTAAGTTTAGCAACATCAACAATGTGCAACATTGAGACATATCCTAAATCCTATAGGCAGGCTTGATGACTTCCTCTGTGCCCTTAAATATTTTTAATACTAGTACTTTAAATTATCTATTTTTTCCCTTTTAAATGTTTTAAACTGAATCTATTGTTTTGTTTGTATATAATGTACTAGTTTCTTAGAACACCACCTAATCAGGGTTATAACCCAGATCTAACTCAGAGTCATTTTACAGTCATGTAAAATGGTTTAATCACTGCATCACTCAGGCACCTGGAACATATTTACACCTAACTAAGCAAACAAAATGGCAAAAAAAAAGCACACCCCTTATGAAGTTATACAATGTTAACAGCCAGTGATCAATTTCTTTGCATATCAGAGAGAAGCAGTTCATCTGTCATGATGAAATTATATTTGCATCTCAATATCATGATATTACAAGATCATCCATGATAGAGCAGATTCGTCATTGTACCATAAACCTAAAATTCCAACAATAAAAAAAATAATTTCTACCTTAATATCAACCAAGGTAAGCATAACAATTGAAGCCAATAGTTACTCTTCCCATTTTGTGAAGTGTAGAATCCACTTTGTCATCAAAGCTAAGATTCACTTTTCCAAGTTGAAAACACCATGGCAACAAAAGGCAAAAGCTATAAACATGGCTCTGAAGTAAAATCATCTACTCAGTGATGCTCAGGCAATCCAAACAGCCCAAGGAGGACTTTGAGAACTTTGTTATTCTGTTGATAATTTTGGAAATAAAAAAATAATAAAAACACATCGTTCAGCCATTCAAAATTGGCTGACATATGGTAGTATATTGGTGTAAGGGTTAAAGTGTCAAAGAGATGTTATTTGTATTAAAATATTTATTTGGGAAATACAGACAGGTCACTGAGAATTGGGGGCAAGTCATCCCCAATTTTTCGAATATCCTGCATGAACCTGACCAAAGGGTAATAATGCAATTAATCCTGAGCAAGCTGCAATGACAATCTTAACTGTGGGACACTGGCTCCATTCAAAATTAATTAAATTAACCTGGCTTTCTTCTAATGTTCCACCTCAAGGCATTTTCCTTAACACATGTTCTCTCTTTCATTCTGTGGTCATCTTTCTAAATTTCAAGACCAATTCTTGAAAAACAAATGCTGTGTATGAGGAGGCCAAAGATCAGAGCTAGGAACAATGACATGACAACCCAGGATGGATAAAACTCATAGATAGGTCACTTCAGTCATACGATTGATACTGGACTTGATTATGATACTTAACCCCAAAAATAGATCCTAAAGCTGTATCTTTGGTATATGAATGTGAATGAATCATAAATCCTCATTTCTGACTGGTTATTGTGCCATGGGTGTATGAATGAGCATAAAAGGGTGATTGCACACTTATTTAAGAAATCAAGAGCAGTCAAAGATGAGAAAAGTGCAACATACAGTTCATTTACCACAGGACATAACAGAAGAAAAGGACATTTACTAAGACCTTTTCAACCTTTCAAGTTCCTGATTAACCTTGCTTATAAAGGAAGATATATTTTACTTCCACTCTGCAGAGAAGCAGGTGCCAGAGGGGAACTTTAATCCCATATTTGAGGAGTAAAGGGAAGTCTCTATGTAGCCAGACTACAACTGTCTTTAAAGGTTCTGACCGGAGATTTGCTTTTTTTACGTGTCTTGAATGAGAACCAGAGCTGCAGAAATCCCACACAGACATATTATACAAAAAATATACAAAGACAAAGAATATACACACTTTGCACAGGACCATGAAACATTAAAATCACAGTATTGGTTTAAGTATCAGAATGATTTTTAATCTTGAATTTAATTTGTTTGTTAAGACATTTGATCATTCATGTTGCTTATATAAAACTAAAGGCCACTAAAATCAACCCTTGTACCTATCAGAGCAGTCAGAATAATGATACTTCTTCACTGCTTTCAAGATTACACATTCAATTTCTGGAGAAGAAGAAAAAGCCTCAATACTTGCAAAACAATTGTACAATTATCCTAATGCTACTTGGCACCTGGGGCCATATTTATGAATATTGTGAGAATACATTTGGGCTTCGAAACATTTAGCCCAGAAACATTTAGCAACGGCATAAGTATCCGAGGACACTACGAGACAATGTCAGCAATATAGATTTAGTTTCATCTAACTGATGTGAATAATCCTACAGTATATATGTGAAGCATCATACCAAAAAAAATCTAAAGACGTTATAATGAATGCCTAATGACATTCTTTCATTTAAATAATGAATCGGATTTAACTAATAAAATAAATAATAAATTGACAGCCACATTTCAAAAAGCCACCAAATATTTGAAAATCCTCTTCACACAATAGCCAATTAACATATGGAACGTTAATATATTTGTTTACTAAGGATTTTCTCAGCTGCTGTTATTTTTAGGACTTCAATCATTTTCTATTATTAATCCTAAAATTATTTCAACTCTGAGCTCCAGCCAATTAAAATCTGATTAAACTCTTAAACTGATTAAACTGATTTATGTTCAAGAATTACTTTAGCTGGAACATCTGTATGGTTGTAAAATTAGTTTATGTCTTATGAGTTTATGCATATGCCCATGCTCTATCATTGTCCTAATTTACTTCAGACATATTTTGCTGGTCAAACCCTGCAAAGATTTAATACTTTTTATGACTTCCTTCATACCAACATATTCAAGACTAAGGAAAAACAATTTAAGTTTCATGAATACAAACGCTGGGGTCAGTCCTACCTGATCACTTCAAACATGGGACTGATTTGCATCGTGTACACAGCAGGGCCAGTGTCCACACTGCTTGATGCAAAGGGATAAGTGATACACCCCTATGATCATCTCCTATTTTCCATGTTTTCAGAGAGAAAGAAGGGAGACAGAAGCAATGGGGGGGGGGCACAAGCCCACAAGGACACTACGAGGTCATTTTATCTACTGTAATCACACTCCTGACTGTCAGGCAAGTCACAACAGTAAAATTCACACATAAACACACAACTGCATGGAGAAACAACTGACACTCTCTCTCTCTTTCACAGACACACACGCACGCACACAGGCGCGCACACGAGGATGCGGAGGTTGGAGTAACTTACTTTAGCGGCTTTTAACAGAATCTCTCTCTCCTGCTCATCTTTCCTCTGCTTCTCGATTCTCTCCAGTTGCTCAAAGAAGCGAAGCTGAGAGCGAACGTCTGCCGTCTGCTCATAGTACTCATCATCCTGGCATGGAAACAGAAAAAGAATCACTGTAACAGCTTACAAAGCTACAAGTTTCATCCTGCCATGATGGCTCAGATTTTAGGCACAAAATTCAGAACTTCAGGGTGGCACTCTGTTTATCTATACATACTACATCAAAAGGGGGGAAAACATACAATATTTATTGTAAAAATATCCGAGTTCAGAAGGAAGTGTGTTCGGAATATAATTTTCTAGTAGTTTCAGAGACAGAGAGAGGTGTGATTTATCATGTGCATTACCTGTAATAACTCTGCTAGAAATACTTTCCTAGAATTTGATAGACTGCTTTCCCCATTTAGATGTATTATCACCATCAAAGATTACAGTAAACATTAAAAACAACCTCCAACAATTTCTGCCACAGACCAGAGAGGAAAGGAGAAAATCTTTCCCATTAAATTCAATATCCATATAACAATTATAGATAGAAAAAGGCCACATTTAGCCTTGTAATGCAGGTAGATGTATACAGAAATATGTATGGAAATATAAATAAAGATATATACCAGTACCAGTGAAAGTCTGTACCATGTAACTTTTTTGTATTATATATTTCTGTTTTTTATTTGTATGCAAATAAAAGCCTGAAATTCCATGAGGAATTAAGAGGAAACAATGAACAGATAAAATAGAAAGAAATTAACGTAAATGTTAAAAACAGTTTTAGTTAAACCCACAAAGGCAACCTTCATCAGATTAACAACTTGAACACACAAACTTCTACTCTTTACAGACAATGTGACTCTCTGGGTGCACTGTCACTTCCCACTTGGAAATCACAAGCACAGCTATATAAAAACTTTTGTAGGTCATCAAAAGTAATAAGATAATTGCTTCGTTTACATAAGTGTGTCTCTTTTGCATATCTGTTCTCACTTTATGTCACTCATATTTCTGTGTGTGTGTGTGTGTGTGTGTGTGTGTGTGTGGGGGGGGGTAGTGGTGTTGGATGAGAGAAGCTGGGTGGCACAGAGCACAAAGGCACATCAGAAGGGGCTCATTGCCAGCACCCCTACCCCCCCCCATCCTCCCTCTTCTTTGTTGCAGAGCTGAGCCTGCACTCTTGCCGTAGCTCCTGCTGCCGCTGCCGAAGCCCGGTTGCTCTTTAAGGCCGCTTTTGGTCTCTTCTCTTTTTTTTTTTTACCCCCCTCTTTTTTCCGCTGATGTCAACAGAGTGGCTTCACAGAACTCCCTGCCTCTCACACACCTCATTTACAAAACCACAAAAGAGGGAGAGAATGAACGAGTAGAAAAAGAGGAATTGCAAAACAAGATGGGGACAGCTCTAGCGCAACTCTTCCTCACTCTTTCTCCTCCGCTCATGATGTTCATGGTGTCAGTGGAAAAAAAAAAAAGATACTTTTTCAAAGTTCCCCCAGTTTTCCCAACAATGCCCAGATTCAGGCTGGTAGTTGAGATGGTTTGAATATATACCCATTATAGTTGTATAGTAAGTATTCAGGAACTACAAGAGATGTCACCAATAAAAAAAGAGATGCAGGTGTGTGCAGGCGAGCATTTAAAGTTCTTTCATGCCTCAAGTTTTGGCTGAGTGACTGAAAAGGCTGAGCTTTCCTGTTTATCAACTTGAGGGTAAAAAACAGTGTCTCATATTAGCTTTTATGTATTTGTTTCTGCGGTAAAGTTGTGTTATTGTCTGTGTTTATGTGTGAGGCTTAAAAGGGAATTTATATGATCTGTGCCAGAATGTTGAAGCTAACTGGGATGCCAAGTTTGTCAGTTAACAAACAGTATGCACAAAGTATGTGGTTGAATGTCCTCATCCAGTTTCTTTACAAAATAAGCTCAGCTCATCCATTTGAAGGACTCATCAGGTACCAGCCACCCATAGTATACTCATTACTTTTAACTATTAAAAGTTTTCAGTCTTTATAAATAATATATTTATTTATTTAGCTACAATATCTAGCATATCAATGCAGTTAAGAAAATCAGCCAAAGGAGAAAACAAGAGAATAGGATAATGTAATCAATAAACAGATGAAATGTCATGAGGTCAAAGCACTAATCAAGAAATATAGAAAACCAGATGCAACCTTTCTTTAATTTTCTAAATGTGATTTAAATATAATTGTGTCTTCATTTAGTTACAAGCCGTACAGTTCCTACACAGACAGTGTTATATGGAAACGTTCTCAATTTAAAATTGGGTGCTTTGGAAATTGTCGTAGGATGATCACTCCAACAGCAGTTTCATATGTACCCAGTGCTTTATGTCATATCTGTGTGTGCTGCCATTATTGTTACCTTACAAGAGTCCATTCGATGTTGCGCAACAGTGGAAACTTTTTCTATGACAGTACGAAGTCGCGACTGTGCGGCATGTGAGATGAATGTCACTGTCTCCATTGGGACCTCTGTGACTCCAAACCTCTTGGCTGCAAAGGAGAGGGACACACACATACATACATACAAACCAGAATGTAAGTTATAAAGTTCCATTTATATTGCGAGCATCTATATGATAAAGATCAGTATGTGCAGTTAATCATTATTATTACAACAGCAGCACATGATGCTGGGTCGCACAAGCAGGCTTCCATGTCCTAAAAAGGAGACATTCAAGGAGATTAATATTTCAGAGAAAGATTAAAAGACTGATGAGTCAGACAGATACATTCCTTTGAACAAAAACTGATCCGAAGCAAAAAGCAAAAAAATTACTCGAATATACATAAAGTGTATATAAACTGTGCATACCCTTTAATCTTTCACAATTGGTTGAAAAGTAGATAAGGAAAATATATACACTTTGGCTGTTAAAGACTGAATAAATGTTATTTTACTTTGGAGACAGTATACATGAATTCCCTAATTCTCTGACCTTTCCATTCCAGGTTCACATTTGTAGACTTGATTAAATGGTCTGAGACCCCCCCCCCTCACTGATATTAATCTCCACTGCATCCCTACCATTACCTCCTCAAATAATAAAAAAAAAAATCCCCATAGCATCAAGTTGTCACAGATATAGTTCATACATGTTTTAAACATTTCTGCTTTAGCAAAGGGTACAGTGGTTTCATAAAAGGGTTTCCTAACCTCTACCTATGGTCACATTGTGGCTTTCAGTTAACAGTATGACTCCTTCAAAATGGCCATATTGTTAAAGTCCACAGATTTAAACATTCCTAAATGTTTTTTAAATATTGTGTGTATAAACTATAATTACTCCATCACGTTTACTAATTGGTAAACTACACCCCCTCAATCATTTTATAAACTCACTTGAATTAAGAATAATTATTTTGAATTCAAGTAATGGTTTGGAGTTGCTATGTAATCTGTGAAGTGATGAGACTGTCATTGCCTATAAAATCCTGATACTAAATGTGAGTGCAAAGCCCTTCTTTTGTCATTTTTGGCTTGTGTAAACTGATACAACAAGCCAATATGTGCAAACATGTGTCAAGGAACAAGTGGGGGGAGAGATGAGTGTGTGCACTGGAATCCAAAACACTACAGCTTTTGCAGAATGCATGGGCTGTACCTGTGTTCAGGTTCCAGAACCAATCCGAGGAAAGGTAGAAACAGATTTAAGACAAATTGTTTGAAAAGAATAAATGGAATAGAAGAGGAAAATAAGAGCAAAACCAGAGGAGCCAATATTCAATCAATCCAGAGCAAAAGAAAAATCTCTGTTCTGTTTTAATAATGCTGAAAAAAGAAATATACTGAAAATGTCTTTTGGTGAGAAATAACCATGGGGCTAGAAAGGCAACAGTGAAATTTGAATCATGATGTAAATGAGAAGAGTTAAACTTGGTGCTTGTACAGGAAAATGAGACAAGGGGCTCTGACTGAGTGG
This sequence comes from Lagocephalus sceleratus, assembly GCA_911728415.1. NCBI lineage: Eukaryota > Metazoa > Chordata > Actinopteri > Tetraodontiformes > Tetraodontidae > Lagocephalus > Lagocephalus sceleratus. The sequence goes on from CAJVRN010000016.1 coordinate 383,538, forward strand.
AGCTGGCAGGCCAGGGGAACCTCCCTTGGACTGCTGTCAGCTGAGAGTGTGGAAAGGCCAATCACTGACACAACAAAGCTGCTTAAGTGCCACTTCCCCAGCAGGGGGCACCCTAACCTCCTGCCCAGTGTCATGCTGGGTGCTTCCCTGAGGAAGGATTTGTATTTTTAAACAACTCCTTTGCCTGAAGGTGATGAGATAACAATCATGCCAAGAGTCCATGCATGAAAACACAGCCTGCAGGCCTCGGTACTACATTAAAGATACTTTAATTAAGGTAAGAAAATATGAGGGCGCCTGACTTCCCGTCACGTGGAATTATGCTGTGGATATTTTTGATCTGATGCACGGGAGTAAGATGCTAGGCACAGTTTTATTTTGAGTTATACTGCTCATTATACAGTTTCATGGGTTTGACTGTGCAGCAAGAGCCTTAAGTGAAATCCCAGCAATAAAACTGACTGACTGACTGCTGCTAGCAAAAAGAGGTAATGAAGACATCATCACTTTCATCCAAAGCTGCAAACAAACCAACATTTCTCCACCTGTATTGATTAGCACACCAAATATTGCATACCATCAGAGCATCAAGGACCAATAAAAGAGAGAAAGAATCAAAATCTAACCGCCAAGTCTCAATCCTCTAAAAAACGAGTCCCTTTAGTCCAGAGGACAATCTGACAACCAGCCTTCAAAAGACAAACCCATAAAGTATTTATGTGTGTGCCTGCGGTCCAGTGAGTTCAGACAGCCACTGAAGAATTCATTAAAGGAGGTGAAAGAATTGTTAAGTGTATCAAATTTAAACCGAGGCCAAACAAGAAAAGGCTCAGCCTGTAACACTGTAGGAAAGAATCAAAACTGTCTTTAGTGATGACACTATGAATACAGAAACAACATGTTCTTCAGACAAAAGACAACAGCTTCTGATTTCATCACTGTTGCTCTGGGTTGTTCTGGAGAGAAGGGATGCAAAGCACTGATATAATATGAAGAACTGTGCATCTGCTGAAAGGAGCAGCAGATTGAGAGGTGATGAGAGGTGAACCTGTTCAAATGTGTCTTACCTATTTCCAATATTCGTCGGTGGAGTAGTCCAGGTTGGAGAAAGGTTTCATCTTTACATGAGCGAATTTGTGTTCCCACCAGTTCAGAATTAGTGGCCAGTATTCTGGCGCTCTCCTCATTCAGGTTTACCCCAGCCATGGAGGCGACATCATTAATGTCATCGTCATCCCTGCAGCAAATTAGCATAATGGTTTTAGTCAAAATACATTTGAAATCAGAATTGGTCAAATTTAAACATCACGATTTCAGACGATCACAGAAAAGGAAGACATTTTCCTCATTTATTTCATGAAAATGCTAATGTTGAGTATTACAGAACACTACCACATTTTCTTCCTCTTTCACTCAGGACTTCTAACAGTGCCGAAACTCTTGTTTGAAGTGGAACAAATTCCCAAGAAGTGACAGGTAAAGGTCACTTTAAATTTGATACATACGTTGATACATGATACATACAACATATGTTTCTCTATGCTTCATAATATAAATCACAGATGAGCTTTGTTGAAGGGTGCACGAGTCACTTATAAATGACAGAACTGCTTAACTGTTTTAAAAAGAACATTTACAATTTTAAAAAAAATTATAAAAAAGAGGAAGAATTGTAATACAAAAGCTATGCACACTCACTGAGTTTGATTGGTTTAACAAGCCCACAGTTACAAAAAGAAACCAAGATCTCACTCTCTTTCAGGAATAATTCCTTGGATGACACTGCCTATTAGTTTTATGAATGTGGCCGTTGTTTTGGTCACAATGGCATAGTAGTCTCATTCCCACATGTATCTGTGTCGGTAGTGCAATGTGAGTTCTTTAGGGTCATGCAAATAGCTTGAAACCATGTAAGAGTACCCAGATGGGGCAGTTATTATTAATGTGGCTCCTTACCAATTTTGACTAATAGACTGCATAGATAGCTTTGAATTTCACTCAAAAGCTGGTCATTTTTCACAAGGTTAATTGATAAAGATGCATATATGTATATACTTGGCAAGAAGGGTTTGTTGACTCTGGACTGAACCAGAGCGAGAAAGGGTCTTTGTGAGCAGCTCTGACAGAAGGAAAAAAACAAACATACTGCAGAACACATGTAGAGAAGCTTCTCGCCCCTCACTGGTTCACCTCCACAGCCATTTGCATTCATGCCGCAGATGTTGTTCGCAACAGAGCTTGTGTGTGCATTGCTGTGCTTATGGCTGATGTGGGAATGCACAGTTGGCCAACTCCACCCCGCTGGGACCATCTCGCTCTTTGGTGCCAGCCACAGAGAGCCAATATGAAACTTGACAACACAACGGGAGGATGACAAAGAGAATTAGCGCCAACTCCCTAAACTTCACAAACCTCTACCTTCTCTATTATTTCCTCTCCCCTAGTAGCCACTTGAAGTATCTACACAACAACACAGGCATGAATGGATTACACTAGTCATGCATCTTTCTCTATTTTGTCCTCAAAGATAAGTTAAAGCCGGTGGTCATGTTCACATGGGTAAGCAAAGAATAGCTGCTGCTTCCAGAGCTTCAGGTATAAACAGATATGTAGATGACCTCATCATCTGTATGAAGCTGTGTAAAAAGGAGGAAAAACAATCCTCAAAGAACATTTATTAACAGGTCAGCACTGGTTACAACATAAGAAATGTGCTGCTTACATGATTACAGAAAATAATTATGAAACCAAATTATTTGGCTTTAAATAATCTGTGGTTTTAAGCCTGAAAAACGCTAATACTTTTACAGTTATGGGTAAAATATCTATCTAGTCTTTCTTGTTGCTTTGTCATCACCTTTAAGATGTGATTGTACACTGACTGAAAAGAATATAATTTATGAAAAAAAACCTAACCCTAACTGTCAGCAGGAATAGAAGAGAGCTCTCACTACATGAGCTACAACTCAATCCAGGAACACTGGTAATATTAGGAGCATATAGAGTCTTTCATTTTCTTAGATTTCTGGGTATTTTGGTCCACTGGGGCTCAAATGAAATAATAACGCCAAAGACAGGTCTGACATTAAAAGGAGGGAATGAGATATGAAATACAAAATATTCCTGACGATACCTCTGTGCTAATAAAGCAGAGATGTAATTAGCTCACACAGAAGCTAAAGAGCAGCCTCTCAGTTATTGCACTGGTTTGGCTTGAGGACATGGAGCCGGCGGTCACATGAATACATATGCATGTCGTTTCCATATCAAGCTCATGTTTCACAGAGGGCACGCCATAGGTGGTGAGTCGATTGCTTTGCCATTTAGTGGTTGAAACTGTGCAAGTGTATGGATATATGGAAAGGGCGGGGGGGGTAGACCCACATCTCCTCCTCACACCAGCACACATACTCCTAGAACAGCACCATCTCACCAGCCCACAGCTCTTGTGGATAAAGGTCTTGTGCCCTGGCAGGGGGTCCCGATTGATGGCTGTGACCAGGCCCATGCTTGATGTGCCTTGACTGAGAGACACAGATCCCTGGAGAAGTATTCTCCAAAAGGGAGCCTGGGGTAAACTGGGCAGCTACGCCTGATGGGATTAGTGTTCATGACCAACAGGAATTATAACAGTGTGGTACAAGAAGGCTGGAAAAACAAAAAGTAACAATAATTTTAATTCTTCGACCACCCACGCTCACACAACTCACCAACGTTTAAAAAACAGGCTGTGGCATGGCTGATGTGCTGATCGAGGTGCATTATAGGTCTGAGGTGGCAGGTAAAAAAAGCAGAACAGCAATCCTGGTTGTTTCTGGAGAACCATGATATTTTCAACAACTTTTCAAGTATGTTTATAGAATTGCAGCTTCAAATATGGATTTGATCCAAAAGCGTGGCTGCAGAGTTTCCAAATATCTGTATCAACAATATCTGGGAGGTCACTTTTATGTCCTAATTGAGTCACATTTTATTTGTAAGGGCTTTTATTTAACAAAACAGCCACATGATGGCGTAATTTATAGAACAACAAAGGATGGAACTACAAACTCTAGTAGATGATGGAAAAGTGCTGCTGGACTCGAAAAATCCACTGGCAACTGCATTTGGCGAGGAAAATGCTTTTTTCCTCACTTTTCATGTCTTTTCCTATGCGACCGTGTGAGTTTGGGAGTTTATGTGTGCAGATGTGTGTCCACCATGTAGGGCGGGGCTGGATTTGAGGGGCAGAACTTGGAGGTTGGCAAAGGGCTGAGGGCCTCGACTGGCTCGCCTGTGATTACAGCGGATGTCAAGTGTTTACAAAGAGATCAGGGGTGGGGGTTGGCGGGTGGTGGGGAAGCAGAGACAGCTGCTTTCACTCTGTACTGTAAACCACACACACACACAAACACACACTTGCACTTACACAGAGGGCTGGATCTGTACTGGAAACTCCACAAGCCCTGCAGTGTGTGTTTGTGCTACAACTGGCCGTTGGGACCAGTGGCTCAGACTGACAGGCTTACACACATCAGGCCCCCCAACTACAGCTGAGCATGGTGCAGGCTGAATGAGTACGAGGCTTGTGGATGCTGACTGACCAGGTCAGCTGAGGGGAGTAATGCATAGAGGGTTAATAGGTTAGATGAGTCAAAAGTTCTGTGTGTCACAAAAGTTGCTTATTTTACCTGGGTTATATAGCATAGACCCTGAACAAAAAAAAAACATTTTTAAAATCAGTATTTGAGTGGGTTGAGTCTTGATTTCAGTATTGAAATTTCCCAATTTCACATTTGCTTTTAAACAGATAGAAATGCAGAGTAAATATTAAGTAAATACGGGTTGTTTAAGTAAGTTGAATTTTGCCAAAAATGACACACATACATATATTTTCAGCTGTCTGATAAAAATCAAAGACATTACCCACATTTGTGAAGAAAAATAATGACTCCACACAAAAACCTTGTTACTGTAAATGCTCAGTACGAGTATTTGCTGCATTTGCCCTGCTTCTCACTTACACATTTGCTGATTAAATTTTACATGTTGTGTTTAAAAACATGTTTTTAAAAAATATGTAAGCAAGTTTAATTATTAGTGATGTGTGAGCAATCAATGACAGACAAATTATCATACTGTGTTCCTAGTGTTTACAAAGGTCACACACCATTTTTGGGTAATTAAAAAGGTCTTTATATCCTAGTCTTACACAGAAATGAACTGGGAAAATGGGAGATATACAGATATTTATACAGTCTTATTGTTGTTTAAACATTACAATAATAATCATCTTCAATGATTGCCAAAGAACCACATGCTGTTCTGCTTGCTGAAGTGTCAGCGAATTATTGTCAGATCTGAGTAAAAGAAAAATGTTCTTTCAAATGTCCGTTATGGGGTTCATCCGTGACAGTGCTATAAGTGGGCTTATGTTCAAACCAGTGTGTTTGTGTGCAGAGGGCGACTGTGATCCCCGTGAGGGGAAAAGGTTGTCAGTAACAAGCAAGCCTGACAGCTTAATTACCAACGCAGCTAAAGATTTATTGGTTTATCAATCAGAACCCCGGGCACTGCATTTGCCCTCAGGAGACAGGAGCTATTACCATGAACCCGTTGGCCCATATGACCCAGACACTCTTCTTGCCCCAGCCTGGTCACACCAGGGCAGGACTAAACCCCCACTCATGTCATTGCACGCATGCACATAATCTGATACTGTACATGCATACACGTTGTATCCTGGGGATTTTTTAGTATATACAAATGTTCATTTGCACTCAAGCTTGGAAGCAAACAAACACACAGAAAGAGACGTATGTGGAGGCATGTATATACGTACTAGCGTGTATGTGCTTCACACACACTGACAGGCAAATACAAATACACAAAACATGGACCACAAAGGCCAGCATGTGGGCGATGAACCTTTTATGTTTTGAGACAAAAGCGTAGCTGAAGCAGAGAGAGAGGAGGGAGAGAGAAAGAGAGAGCGCTGCAGGCCAAATACTGCATGTTTGACTTAACCAAAAGGTATTTTCAGAACCGCATCCAGAAATTCCAACCATCTGGACACAATTACCTTATTCCTAAAATAAGATCCAGTTCATCTGTAATCTTTTCAATGAGTTGTGACACTGATATGGGGGGCAATTGTGAGGGTGATGTATTGACTGGATGTGTGTCGCTATGTGATGGGTGCAGAGAGGGTGAGTAAGAGAGGGAAAGAGGGGGCCATGACCAACCACACCAGCAGCAGCCGGGCAGGCAGGCAGCCAGGTGGTCAGGCAGGCAACTGGGATAAACACTCACAGCCTTAGCTGAGAGTATAGCCTGTAGATGTGTGGTGCATTTTAGAGAAATGCTGCCCCCATGCGACAGATACTCGGAAAGGCAGCCACTCTCCCGGTAGAATGTACCTGAAAGAGCCTCCTCCAGGGTCATTGAGCTTGTTTTTCTGATTCCCAGAAATCTGAACAGCCATACCCAGAGGACTCTTGCCTGCTTGGATGATAGTTCCCTTCCCCAATGTACCTGTTAAATAAAAGAGAAAAAGCTGAACAAAGTGCTAAACAAAATAGGAAATGAGTAATGTTATCATTGAAGTGTCCCTTTCCATCTGCATCAAATTTCCTCCTGCCTTACAACTACCTTCAGCTGTGTCTGTCATCCTCTTGGGGGTAGATGCAGGGTAGGATGAGGGGAGCGGTACTGTCGCTCTCCCCAGGTTGGCGCAAAAAGCGTCATTCTGTCAATATCACTGCGCTTCACCGGCTCTCCTTACTCTCCTAAACCGCATCCTGCTCCGAGACACGTTTTCCAGAGAGGCATAAGGACTGCCAGAGTGAATTTAAACTTGATTTTAACAAGCATGTTCTTAGCCGAGAGGCACAGAAAAGTATTTTTAGAACTATCCCCACATTCCAATTTATGGGCATAAAACAACCTACAGATCTTTCACTGCAGGCTATCTCAGGAAAGGGGGCAGATCAAATTTGTATGCATCTCCAATAGTGCAGGCGCAAGCAGACACATACAAGCAAAAACAGGTACAAACACACCGATTACACACACCACCTGAGAGCACACATCTCTCTTTGGGGAGTGTTATGCCTGGTTGGTGTTGGGGCGATATTTGTGGGCTTCTGTGGGAAGAGTGTTTGTGAATCAGTGTGAGTAAGCAGCAGCGCAACTGTTTGAGAAAGCTTTATAAGCAGACAGGAAAAAAATACCTGTCTGTTTACACATCTTACATCCTGTTGAGAGAACACTGGGCATGTCACTAATGGTTGTCTTCATTTAACTGTGGCCCTTTGTACAACCAGAAGATCAGACATGATGCAGCCATGTGGCTAATAGACCAGACTTATTGGCAAGAGCAAAACTTTCCATGTGATTGTACATATCACATTTATAATAATGTAATCACATTTCTATTCTTACTTTGTGCTCTGGCAGACTGTGTGATGACCACAGGCATCCTGACTTGACCACCAACAGCACCTGCTGTCTTCATACCCTGAAAATGTATCAACAAGTAAGAATTATGGATGAAGCATTAAATGAGGTTGAGGTATGAAATGGTATGCTTTCTGAAACATATTTCCATTGTTATTGTAGCATCTCACACAGGAAGTATATTGTGGGTTACTGCAACAGCAAATAACTCTCAACACCAAGATCAATAGAAATGCACAATGAGTGTAGATTTCCACCATGGTATATGACCCAGAAGAAGAAGAAAAAGAAAAGGCTGGGGGAGAGTGTGTTGGGTTATCACAGTGACTTCCTTCCTTGGTAGCAGCCATAGGCCCAGCCTCTGGCTCAGTCATCCATTCCTACCAGTTTGCTTTTTGCTGCATATTTTTTAGCCTTGTTTTCCATTCCCTGACACATGCTATATTACTGTTCAAGCTAGTGAAAAAAAGACAGAGGCCATTTTTCCTACAGATCCACTGCAGGGGCCTATGAGAGTGGGAGGATAAGGAAAGAAAATAATACATTCAGCACAGGCAGAGATAGCGAGCACCTCTGGCCAGCCAGTGACACAGTTAAGAGGGAAAAAATAAGTCAGGTAGAAAGTTTGAAAATCAAAGGTTAAGAGGAAAACACTGAAACTGAACTGAAGGCATTTTGTTTATTTTAAAATTCACATACTAACCTAGTTTTGTTTTTGATTAATAATACTTTGTGACTGCTGAGAATATCACATACTACCATTATGATTATAACTCTTCACCACAGGATTTACTGTATAATTTCAAAATGTCTTTTAACACCAGCGCAATGCTATATACTATTACCTAGTCTTTCACTCTGCACCCACCCACCTTTGTTATGAAACTATGCTGAATCATGGTTGTATTATTGGCCTTGGTCATGAGTTACACTTCTGTCCATTTGTATTTACTTTGAAAAAATGCTTGCTGCCACTGTCAGAAAGGCGTGGTGCAGGGGCAAGAGTAGATCACTTCTAACCTACTTCAACCATCGGCCTGAACTCATACTGCTGATGTGCCAGTGGCAATCATTACAAATGTTTTGTGCAATAGCGTATGAGGTTGCACGTGTGTGCATGTGTGTGTGCGTGTGTGTGTGTGTGTGTGTGTGTGTGTGTGAGAGAGAGAGATAGAGATGGACCACAGGCATGTTCTGGACATAGACTGCGGCCCCCACATTGCTTTAAAATTGACCTGGGGCTGACCTAGTTACCTCGCTTCACCCTGCAACAGTTAACAGTTGGCGTAAGGCAGAGTGGGAGGGTGATGCGAGTACGAGGCAGGGGAAGATACAGTGAAGGGAAGTGTTTGAAAGAGTCTGAGTGGTCAGACAGGAGTAGCAAGTGAGAGAAATGTAAAGGAAAACAAAGAAATCTGGCTTTTTCAGGTTACTGTCTGGATCAACCTTGGTCTGGCAGGTTCTCTAAACCACAGGGTGCTCTTTGTGTACATGTTTCTACCCAACGTAGGCATACAATGAAATCTAGAAATAAAAAATAGCTATTAAATTGGATTTTTTTGACAGTGTTGAATCATGCTATCCTGTTCTCCAGATTGATATCTGATTCTGTTTCTTCGGCCTAAGGGAAACTTGAAGTGCGATCAGATTTTGTCGTTGGAAGACATTATTCTTGAGCTTATTTTATACATCTACTTCAACAGGTTTCAATTTAAATCAGAAGTGATCAGATAATCCAAGTGTGCTCTTTACCCAGAAACTCCCAGTTTCCACCTATGCCATGTAACTGACAGGGACTTCATCTTTAAATGTGATAACTGTGGCCAGAATAAGGTCCATAAGTGTGTTTGCATCATACATACCATGGCACCTGAATGTCCAAGAGGCCCAGTGGGCAGTGCACTGGCTCCCCCAGTGGTGCTCATGCTGTTAGGATGGTGTATTCGGGCAGCTGGCCCGGTCACCATTGCAGGGGGAGTGCCACTGGGTGCTGTTTTGACTCCCTGCTGCGGGGGCTGCGTCAGGGACTGCTGACTATTCAGTAAAGACAGACGCAGGGCCGGGAGACTCTTCTGTTGATGGACAGAGACAGAGAGTAAAGTTTGAGGGCAATGAAGAAAATAGACCTGTCAGAATGACATATAAAGAGCGGCAAAAACAGACTTTGATTATGTTCCCTGCTTAATTTGGCATGATGTTGTATCTAAACTTGGCTGCAGGAAGCTAAAGGAACACCTGCCAAGACGTGACAATACCTGTATCGTGCAATTTAATATTGCCAAAGAAAATAGTCCATATGGTGGGAGAAGGCCATGAGACCTTTCTGGAATCACCCAGTCACTGCCAACCTGAAGAGCTGATGTCACTTTGCGCACTATTTCAGGCAAAATTTTGACGTAAGCAACCTAACATTGCATGACAACACGTGTTTGTGGTGGGGTTTGGCGGTCGGCTGCCTTGATGTGACGTTCATTGCGGTTGGCTGGAAAAACCTGCTGGCTACTGGCATGGACGACTGCAGGGGCCACTGTCACACACAGTCAGGAGTAAAGGCCACAAGGGTGTGTGTACATGCCATTTCATGTGTGTGCATTTTACTTTCAGGCCTAGCCGTCAGACATAATGAAGAACTGAAGGGGGTGATTTGGGTATCTGTAAGGGTTCCGTCTGCATCACAGGCAGGTTAAAATGAGTCCAGAAAACAAAAGCTCATAATTTAATCAATACTGTTTCAGTGGAAGTATGGGTAAAGTTTAAAGAGAGTCAATTGAGAACCAGATTCACTTATATAAAATGCTTTGTCCTTAAATATGCATCCTCCAAACTGCTGTTGTGCTGCTATGCTCACCAACAACTATCTCCACATAGTAAATAATAAATTAATTTTGTCATTCAACTCAGTGTGAATTGTTTATATTTATTACAGGGTTAATTATTATTAATGTTATTATTAATAATAATAGAAAAGTTGGAAATTGGCTTTGGAAAGGTGTTTTTGGAGCTGTAAGACAGAAGTGACTTCAGGAGAACTTTACAATAAGAATAGGCATATTTGATTTGAAGAAAAAAGTAAGATGAAGCAAACCTTGAGAAATGGGACCAGATAAGGCTGTGGAGAAGACTTGAGCTCTGCCTGTAGCCGACTGGTGAATTCCTCTGGTTCAATCTTGGCATCCTGTAAGGAAGACAGAAACAAACAGAGAACCCAGACACTAAAAGCTTTAATCCACTGTGGTGACTTAAAGATGAGAATCTGTCCCCTGGTGTAGATGACCAACCACTTAACTCCCATCCTGACGCCCCCAGGTGCATTCATTAATGTGCAACTGTGTTGAGGATGAATAGTTGTGATGAAGAAATTATGCATTTGAAAATAGGTTCATGCTGCCATCTATAGGTTTTAAATATTTTATACAAATTAAGTCAACAGTGACTTACAGTAAATATACTCTTTGTCATACTGCAAAAAGAGTGGAATGAAAATGCACTGAAATTAAAGAAGCACTTTAAAGTCAGATAAAAATCACATTCAAAAGTAACATAATGTATTATATAAACTAAAGCAAACCATCTAGAGATTGCCCTGTCAAGAACATTTTGGGTGCTCACCAGCAAATCCTGAACGAGAGCCTTGACGTTTTTAGAGGTCTCAGGAGATGGAGAATTGTGAGATGCCAGTTTGATAAGTGTGGCCAGGAAATTTTTACACTTCTTGACATTCTCCTGCATTTCCTGCAAATCATTAAAGAACAAAAAAAATCAAATAAACAAAAACTTTATTAGGACGCTGCTCGCAGATGAGAAGAGCAAGATGAGCAAAACTTAATTTAAGTTCTATGTTATGTACTATGGCATCTCTGATATGATGAGAGAGAGAGGAGAGAGAGAGAGAGAGAGAGAGAGAGAGAGAGAGAGAGAGAGAGAGAGAGAGAGAGAGAGAGAGAGAGAGAGAGAGAGAGAGAGAGAGAGAGAGAGAGAGAGAGAGAGAGAGAGAGAGAGAGAGAGAGAGAGAGAGAGAGAGAGAGAGAGAACCATCAATGAAGCGTATCCCCGGACCCTAGGTATGTCTATGCTTTTATGTCTGTGCGTATGTGTCTGTGGGCTGTGAAACACTTGTGTGAATGCATGATTGCAGATGTGTGAGCATGTGTGAGACTTTCGATGCATGTCCAGCTGTGTGAGGCTTGTGGGTCCAGGGCTGAGCCGTGACACAGCCAGCCTGCTGGCAGATGTGACAGTGCCTGCGCCCTTGAGGGTGGAGGGCAGGGGTGGTGGGTGTAATGGGCACAGAAACGAACCTGGGACACGACAGGAGCACCAGAGGCTGCGGCGACGCCTGACTGTGGAGGCTGCACAGGCTGGGATGGAGCCTGGGGGGGCATAACTACAGGGGTCTGCTGTGGAGCCATCACAGCCACGGTTGGTGCCAGGGGGCCCTTCTGGAAGAGCAAAGAAGAGATTAAGAGATAAACAGGATGTGACGCCTCGCTTACAGCAAGGCCACAGAGAACAGGAGGCAGGCGCCACAGTGCTCCTGTCACATCTGGTGTCCTGACTTGAGTGGACATTGCTTAACAGACAAGGAGGAGGGAGAGGAAGTGGTAATCAGCGAAAGGCTGGGAAGGATTGGAAAATCATCAATGCTACTCATCAGTCACCTATTTCAGAAGACCGATTCATGTTCATGTTAAACACCAGTCCCTCACTGCCTCAAGGCGCTAAAGGACTAGAAAGTATCTCACATCCAAAGCATAATTTTTTGCTCAATTGCCATAAGCAGTCTCTCACTCTGAAGCCCTCATCACCTCTTTGAAACCTCCCAGGGCCTGTTCACACTTGGCAATAAAATACATCTTACTTGATGCAATGGTAATCTGACAGCCCTAAATAGAGGCCGGAACACACAAAATGCACAGGAGCAACAGTCAATATGAATTTTTATGCTTGTGTAAACTGTTATGAGACATCTCCCAAAACACAGAGGTCAAATCTGAAAAGTAAATGAGGCGCCAACCAGCAATGGTGAACACCTACTCTGAGCTTTAGTGCGATGGTTGGCATTTTCTTTACAGCAAAAAAAGTTTTATTAAAATACAGGAAGATTGTATTTCAAGATACAATCTCAACACACAGTATTTGGAAACACTGGATCTGATGAGAGCCTCCAGGCCTGCAAAATATAAGATAGAGTATTAACTTAAAATATTATCTCTGCCAGTGGCAGTGTACAGCACAGTATGCTATGATGAGTAGCCAGGGCAGCAACCCCCGCCAGCTATACTTGTTTCAGTTGGTGGAAATTATTATTCAACACTTTCTCTGAAAACAACTTGTTTGCCGGATTATGTTTGAGAATAAGTGTCATTATTCAGCAGAAGGAGTTACTTCAACTTCATTCTTGTCCTTTGGATAAAACATGCAAATGCAGCTCCATGAAAACAGCAACAATGAATTATGATTTGTGTTTTTTTATATGGTCAGGGTAAGATGTGAGCGTTCAGCCTGAAAACTTTAAATCTGAAAATAACACATATGTAAGAAATAAATATTCTTATTCTCTCAAAAGGTAACATGTCACTGGTGATACATCGGTGTTTACACATTGCAATGAAATATGCCATAAACATTTCATTATTGGTACATCTTTATAAACGGGGATTATCTCACTGGGCGGAGTGCTGGACAGGAGGAGGCGGAAGAGGAAGAGGAGGAAGTCTGCAGGGCAGGACTGGATGGAGTAGAAGGGGCAGAGGGTACCATCTTGGCTGTGGTCAAAGTACACTGCCTGGTGGTCTGAGCGGTCACAGGAGACTGTAAGAAAGAAGGCAACAGGAAGAGAGGGGAAGAGAGGAGAAAGGGACAAAAAGGATTGCATAAAGAACATATCAGAGAATGCAGGTGTGAAAGGAGATCTGGGAAAATGAATTTATATAAGGCATAAAGACAAGGACTAAACAACAAATGTAGGTAAAGAGAGAGAAAGAGACAGGGCAACAAAAAGAACACTAGCATGCCTTGAAGACAAATGAGTAAAGGTCATGGCATGAGGATATAAGGAAGGTGGCAGCATGTTGCAGACAAGTGAAAAAGAGAGGAGCCTGTTTGTCCAGGTCAGGTCAGGTGATGTTGTAATAGTGCTCGTAAGTGAAAGACAAAGATACCAATGGCATTTAACTAAGTGTAAAACACAAGGAATGGACAAATACATGGAGATCATGTGCATCATCAAATCTGCTATTGTTTGTGAGTCCATATTTATTATAGCCAAAGTTGGATCTGATAGTCTGGTATCATTATAGAGGCATGACTATATGCTTGCTCAGTATTGCCAGGAGTATATAATGACAATGGCAAAATGTGGCAAAGGTTTATTCGCTTCTCTTTTCTTCTGTTGTGTACTGGTGTAGTGGTTTGTGCCCCCCTCCCCACCATCCACATACTGGTATTGCTAACCCCATACTCGTGCACTGACTTGTTGATCTCTGAACCTACTGACCCTCTCAGCTCTAGCTTTCATTACTTATTCTAATCAATATATTTGAATGTTGGTGTATGTGTTTGATGTGTCTATTCTCTCCTCTTTCTGCCCCCACCCCTACTTCTTTACTGTTGCTTGTCAGAGGTCTGGCAAATGGTTTCTGTAAAGCACCCAGAGACAATTTTGATTGTAACAGACACTATATAAATAAAGATGAATTTCCTTTAATTTTGCTTTCAGTAATAATAATAGGAGAGGCTGAATGAAAAGGCTCGGAGCATAATCTAATATATAAGCATCAAAATTATAATAACTATGGTGAATAATCCAATCAATCAACTTGTAGAAACAAATAACCTTTATGATGCTCAATTAATTGTCAAACATTTAACTACAAACTGGTTTGTTGAAGTCTTGATGTTTTAACCACCTGAGATCCTGAGGACATTACATCTATTTTTTAGTATATATTGAAATATACATATTCTTAAAAATTCTAGTGTCACTGTATGAGGACACAATTTGGAAAAATGATTTCCATTAATCTAACCAATTCCAAATTGCAAGAAGAAATTTAAAAAAATGTACACCAAGTTCATGCCTAAGGAGATTAAGTCAAAACTATCTGGCATTTGGAACCGTCATTACTTTGTAAGAAAAGCAGCCCCAGAACATGATGCCACCACCCAACAACACATCTATCACTGGATGGTGTTTTTCATGTTTAATTAATCTTGGGCTTCTCTGAATACCTTTGTTAAGCTATTTGCGGATCAATTCAGCTGTAATGACAAAATCAGAAATCTGCAAACAATAAAAGCTATATATTAAAAATACACACCTAGTTTCTTACATTTTTTGTAATGTTTCTATGAAAACGATGATTGCTATTTGGATATTGAGCTCTATATTTTAACAATTAAAAAAAACATCTATTTTATTGTGAAAATGTATTGTCATCCACAGTATTCAGTAAATTCTGTACAGTTGTGAACTCAATGTGATGAGTACAAGAATGAGAGAGCAGAGAAGCTGGGTTAGTGTGCCCCACACACACACACAACTAAAAGTTTTGTAGGATGTAAAAGAATGGTGAGGAGTTGGGGGATGTTGCTGTATGAGGGATGAGGAAAAGGTGGTCGGGATAATGGGGGGGTGTTGTTGAGAGCTACGGGGTGCATCTAACCACTAGCAATGCCTATCTCTCCCTCTCACACACACAGCCAGACACACACAAACACAGTCAAGAACCAAAGCCTTGTTAGGTTTTTAAAATAATCAGGCAGTTGGATGATGAATGATTTAACAGGGATGGAAGGAAGGAAGCTCAGGATGCCTTCCGTTTCTCCCCTCAGGGTCGTGGGAAGACTGACAGGCCGACAGAGGGGTTGAGCTCTGGGAATAAACACCATTCCCTTTCATTTTCCTGCTTCTGCTTTTCCTGTCGAGACGGCAACGCCGCAGCCCAATAATGTGTCATCAGAGTGACTTCGAGCAGCTATGGCAATCTGCAACTCTCTTTCATGAGGGGCACGCATCAGACTGAGCACAGGTTGGATAGAGGTGGATGAAGGCCATGTTTATATAACTGATGGGGGCAGATGTTTCACCTGTCTTATAAGATAAAAGAATCAAAGAAGCAGGGAGAGTTATGGCCTTGTTATAATTTTCACAATGTGAAAAGGAATAAGTGCTTAGTACCATGAAGGAGGACTTCTCTCTTGATTAATGGGAACTCATCCCATTAATGACACTTCAGAAGGCAAGGTACATCGGGCAAAACTGTTGTAATTTAGTGTCTGGGTCAAACATTTCAGATAAATTCACATGACAGATCCTATTGTAATGAGTTTAAAACTGAGCTGTGCCCTCGCAGGGCTATTTGCAATTCTTGCCAAAATAGAAATAAGCACATAAGCAAAGCAATGCAAAACAGTTTTGTGAGCATTCATTGTACATTTGTCCTTGCAGCAGTCCGTTATATTGTGAATAATTGGAAAACATATGCTTTTTAAGAATGAATAACTATAAAATCTACAATGAATGACTGCAATATTGCCCGCAGATATAGTAGTTTGTAGGGGTATTAAGCATTTCACTGGTTACTAACATTCCATTAGAAAGATGCACCTTATAATGGGCCTCATATTAAAAGAATACTTGCACTCTAGATCAACACTTAAATGAGTCTACCAGATAAAATAAATTATTTGTTATTCACATAAAACCACACAAGACACCTAATAAATGACAGGAGATCACCAATCACTTACGATGTAAATGTAATGTAAACAGACAGATTTTAATAAGCAGAAGTTTGAATAATAACTATAGCTGAAATTTTGGAACTTAATTAGCTTAATTTGAGGTTTGAAACAAATTACGTGACATCAAAGAACCATAGAGATATATCAGAGATCAGATCTATCAAATTAAGCACGCTGATAAAAGCACACTTATGTTACTTGTCAGGTCTAAACACTGAGGTAGCATGATTTTATGGTCATCACAAGCAAAAAATAAACACATTCGCTATGTCTACTAGGAAAATAGAGCATTAAAATTAAGCGTTTACGCGCGCAGGAAAAAACCGTGGTCAGTAAACAATCAAATGCTGCCCTCTAGTGCCTGTCATTTGTCTTTGCAGTCACTGATATGAAAAGGTACTTCGATTTTTAGGGGGAGGGGCCCATTATTTGCAGCCTTAGAGGCTCAAAACAAAAAGTGTATTAAGAAAAAATTGCTCTCTTATTTAATTATTTTTCAAGATATTAAGAGATAAGGACTTCAGCCTCAAGCACTTTGAAATAATATTGTACTTTATCAACCAAGCACAATACTGATAGAGGTGTATGGACAAAGTTTAGAAATGAGCTTAAAACCTTTCTTTCAGACCAAATTTAACCATTAAATAGTAATTGTGTGCGTTTCTTAACTATGCTGATATTACTGGTTTAATAGCTGTAGGTCCATTTGTAAGGTGTGGGTGTTTTAAATGGAAAAATAAGTCAGTTATTAGAGTGTACTGTATTTGATTTCTTTCTGATTTTATTTTATTTTTTTCCATTTTCTTTCTGTATTTTTCAATTAACTTAATGCTAACCACAATAATTTTGATTAATTATTGTCACTTCAAGTAAACAAAACAGAAGGAGAGGAGAAGGGAAGCAGTGCCTGAGTTAAGCGTGAATGGAGACAGCTCAATCCTTCCATCTGTTATCACGGGAAATTTGAGGTCTTTGTTGAACAAAATGGAAGAGCTAGCGGCACTGACAAGGAGCAGGAGTATCAGAGTCCAGACTAATGCTTTTCAGAGACCTGGTTTAACAACCTCACGCTGGACTCACTGGTGCAGAGCGCACAGGAATACAAGGGAGTGATAAGAAGATGGGTGGAGGAATTGTGCTGTCTGTGAACAACAAGTGGTGTAAGTTGGCTTGTTACCACCACCAAGCCCAACATATGTACTACATGATTTTGGAGACTGCACCACTTCAGGCTGGGTCCATTACATCCCATCAGATGAAGGCATTAGTGAGGATCATCCTCAAACACCTCCACCCCTCGTTAACCTGAACATGGGTGGATGATGCTGTCAACTACCTGCTGCCAACATCCCTGTCTCACCTGGAAGAGTCTAGAAATACTGTGAGGATTACCTTTTGTTGATTCCTCCAGTGCTTACAATACCATCCATCCCTGCTTAGGGTGAAACTGGAGAGAGTGGGGGCCAGTGACCAACTGGCTGCATGGGTCACCAACTACCTCACTGACAGGCCCCAGTTGAGGCTGAAGGACTGTGTGTCTGAAATGCTTGTCTGCAGCACAAGCGCTGCCGAGGGAAAAGCCCTCTCACCTCCTCACCCTGTACAGATCAGAATTCACATAGTCTATGGACAGTTGCCATCTCTAGAAATTCTCTGCTGAAGCTGCCATTGAGAGGGGTGTGTCAGATGCGAATGACTTTGAGTATAGGAAGATCCCTTCTCACATGGACTGTGTGAGCTGAATCACTTCCAGAGTCAGTGCCAGAAAGACAAAGATGGTGATCTACTTCAGCAGGAATCCCTCATCTGACATTGCACCGGTACACAAACACTGTCCTCCAGGGTCTTGACATTGTCAACACACTGGACTGGAATGACAATACTGATTCGCTCTGTAAGAGGGGTCAGAGACGCTTACTATATGGTGAGGAGGCTGGAATCTTTTGGTGTGTGTAGACCACTTTTGGAGCATGTGGTAGTATCTGTCGTCTTTTATGCAGTGGTCTGCTGGGGAGGGGTGTTCTGATGTTATGTTGATTAAAAGAGCCAGTTCAGTCTGTGGCTGTCCCCTGGACTCTGTCGAGGTGATAGGGATAGGTGGGCTCTGGCTATCAGTGTCAGGGGCAACACCTCCACTCTCTGCATCAGACTCCTTCAACAAAAGGGTCAGACATCCAAGGTATAGGAAGAGGTGCTTGCACAGGTCATTCATACCTTCTACACTGTTAGAATTCAATGCTACACTATAATTCTGCCATGGCAACAAACCTTTTCATATCACAGTATGCCTGATATTTACTGATGTTTCATCAATGCACTCAAACTAATGTCCTAGTTGCGCACTTTTATGACCTTTTTGATTTGACTCATATACTTATATTACTTATGTGCATATAAATAAGATTTCCTTTCTTTGCAGCACTTACTATTATTTTGTCTTTAGATTGTTGTTAGAGCTGCTATATGTACCCAAATTCCGAAAATGTCTTATCTTGAAGTGTCATGAGACCATGGATGTGATTCCAGACCTGTTATATCTAAAGTAAGATCCAACATGGGAATTTGATTGATGTAAAATTTAATAAAAGAAGCCAATAATGCTGAACCACAGAACTATGAGAACAGGTGCAAAGCAAAAGGCTTAACGGAATTAAAAAGCTGCTCATCTTCTCACTACCATGATTATGGGGAGTCCAACTTGATGGATGGGCAGACAGATGAATGGATGGACAGTTGCCTATGTCTTTAGGCATACATAAGCAACGCACAAAGCTAGTGATGATGTATGAACCTTTTGAATCACCCAGCACGATCAATAAATCTGGATGTTTGCGGGAACGGACTGTTCTGAAACTTGAATGCAAAACAAAAAAACTAAGTTATTAAAACAAAAGCTATGTTTTCATGCTGATACAACCACATATAAACTGTTTTAATGACGGTGTCACACCATGTGTGCACATGATGACATAGATGTCAGAAGAAGCCATACTTGGGCTCCACAGAGTGTGATGGGGAGGGGACACACAAGAAATAGCCATAGTGTGAGTGCAACCTTATTTAAGTGTTCACAACATTATTCTTTCATGTTGACTCATGTTGTCACGTTATAAATACTAGAAAGCACTCGTAGAGCACAGACCTCCACCAAGTTTATATAAATTGCAATAAAATCCGTCTTCTGGATCAGATCTGGAACAGCCTTTGGAATATGATAGAGGATCCCATTGCCCATTCTTGAGTCAAATTTCATGGGGTTTGGTCAATAATTAACTGAGATACTGAGAAACAAAATTTTTGGCCCCATTTACCACAATGTTAACAAAAATTTCAAAGTGATCCAGAATCCAGGATTTCATCTGGATCACCCCCAAAAGGAAATCTGTTCTTCCTTTTCACATTTCCAACAAATCCTGAAAATTTCATCAAAATTGGTCCATAACTTTTTGAGTTATGTTGCTAACAGACAAAAAAACGCCGGCAAAAACATAACCTCCTTGGCCGAGGTAATAACCTCAGCCTGTGGTGCCACTAACACTGCAGTTGATGTGATACACTTGCACAGCAAATATACAACGCCACCTACTGTTGAGAGATGAGACTCTGATCATGCCAAACATAATGAACTTAATCCATCTTTACCTCTATCTTTATTTAGTCAATAAAAATGTACAAAATATAAAGAGCCCATTAAATGAGACAAACCATAAGTAAAATGCATAATAAAATAATTTTTATATATCAGTCAATCCCTACTAAAATCACTAAAGATGACCAGGCAACATTGATGAACAAAAAGAACTGAAACTATTTTGTTTTAAACTGGAATCGGTTTGATCAAATGGACTATTTATGGCAAAGACTGGGAAGAAACGAGAGACAGTGATAGGGTTTGGAGTGTTTTGCTACTTTCAGCATTTCGACGTTATTAATTCCATCGATCGTGAATTCACTTTGAACAAACAAGTATATTTAGAAAGTAACGCTGTTTCCTTTATGCAGATAAAGACCTGGTATGTTAGCCACCAGTGCTAACTCTATCCTAATTGTATTTTGTGATTTATTCACTAATGATCGTTTATCTTTCTACTGCTGGTTTTCACTGAGGGTCGCGGGGGGATTCGAACCCGGGGCCTCCTTGCTGTGAGGCAACAGTGCTAACCACCAAAGCAGGTTGTTAATAAATTGTTTTGTGTTGCATTTATGTGCCATGCCTGTTGTGTATGTTAAGTGAAGTCTTGCTACAGTTTGGATTCTGCATATTGTAAATAGTCTGGGTTCTGCCTCCACCTGTAATAAAGAATTTGCTGTGTCGTGATTGCTGTCTTTTATTTTAAAATGAGAAAAGAGCCAACAATACAAAACAAACACAGAAAGAGTTAGAGTTTCAGACCGACTTGTTATGGAGACCCACACTGAAGAGGTACTATGGTGTAATGGAAAACCATTGTGACCATACTGTCGTCACAATGGTTTAACTGAGTAGAGCCGATACTGTGTAGCAGAAAAGCATCATCTGTATGCTACAATCGGGTCCAGTTTCAACCCATTATAACTGTGATATTTTATTGTGGCATTGAGTGCATTGTTTTAGGACTGTAATAATACCTCATGCCTGTTTTTTTTTTAATCGGTTAGGCTGTTTCAGTAAATATGGAATAATTTTATATATTAATATACATAGGACACCTACAGTAGATATCGAGTCCCAAAACAAATAATCTACATCCTGAAGAGAAAAGTAAATTCAATATTATTAATATATTTTTACCTGAAAAAATTAAGTGTGACGCTACAAATATTTGTTAAAACATCACAATTGCATACTCTGTTCTCATTCCCTCCCTTGATAGATGTATAGATGGATAGACATAATCCAGTATTATAGAATTGGGAAAAAAAGGTTGGTTTATAACAATGAAAATGATGGCAACACATTTTCAAATATCTGCAGGTTACAAATTAACAGATTCACTCAAATATTAGAAAGTGTAGAGATATATTTAAATTCAGAAACTTTACTGTGAACTCTAATTACCAATACTAATCAAAAGCATATATGAAAAAGTTTATTTACTGTAAGAATGATCCTGTGAATGTACCTGATACTAGGCATGCAGCTTTTAGGAGTAATAGAGTAAACTGCGCTTTTGTTACTGTCATATCAATCGTAGTGCTGTTTTATATAACATTATCTAAAAGCCATTTGGATCTGGTTTTAATGATTTATTGGTTTACTGGACTTATTGTTGTTGAAGCTCGTTTTAGTAAATCCATTGTTTCAAATATGTTATAAAAATAAAGTTGCCCTTCCCCAACTTGTTGCATTATCACATATCTTGTAATATAATGTGCTTTAACAGAACACCTTTTTATTTTCCAACTTGTCTATTTTTGTGCTCAGTGTTGTCATCATACTCATCACCAAATGTTGAGAGGGAAGTTATCATGTGTTTTCTGCACTCACCTGCGGAGCTGCTACTCTGAAAGATGCGCCTGTCGTGGGGGTGGCAGGTCGGGGGGAGATGTTGTTCTGGGCCTGGGCCTGAGCTTGAGCCTGAACTTGAGCCAGAGCTTGCTGTGGAAACATCACCAGCTGACCCAACTCTGTGCGTACCAGCACCATTCCTGAAGGGCAACAGCAATCATTTGTTAAAAACAACACAGCACACTGAAACAAGAAGCTTGTGTAAATGCAAAGCTGGAAAACCATAAACAAGATGTCAGGTTAATGACAAGATGATTTTGTAGCATGTGCTTACATGCACTTTGCATGTGCTACTACATGCACCTGCAAGGTTTGTTCAAATGTATATAAGCAGTCACATTGAACTTTTTTTTGTTTTTACAAAACTTTAACTCTGCAGACTCCCAGATAGACAAATTATACCATTTCTCTCTCTGTGCCACAACACAAGAGCCTACCTACAAAGGTGTCTTTTCTCATGGAGTTGTGTTTTACTTTGATTACTCCAATTCATAGTTGACTCATTTCAGCACAAAGGGGAATATCAATGCTCGCAATAAAGTAGAAATTTGTGTTTATGAGTTTATCATTTTTATTGTTTGTAATGGTGCAACAGGATTAATTCTCATACGTGGCAAAGACAATTTTCTTAACTGTGATTCAATTAAGAGATAAAAGTTTAAAAACTGTAGTATAGTATCATTATTGTATGTTTGAGCATGTGGTAAATTGTTGCCTTACATAAACACATAATCATCAGTTTATATTTGTGACAATATGACTACACTCTGAGTTTCCTGTGAACAAAAGTGTGGCTTAGATCAAACATCTGCTAAGCTACACAAACAATAGTTTATTGAGTTCATAAGACATATTTGATGGCATTTCTTTATGGCAGTCTTTCTATTGTGGTAATACACTTCTTTGCATGCTGTAAAAGTTTTTTGTGTGTGTGTGTGTGTGTGTGTGTGTGTGTAAAGCATTTTGGGCTATCATTTGACACTTTAAAGTTGTCCACCTGGTCATGCTAAAGCTCATGATGGGCATAAATGCATCACACAAACTGAATCGTACTGACAATAGATAAGGCTCACTCAATTTAATACAAGTACACTTAGTAGCAGGTTCTTCAAGTCTCCTTCTCCCCCCTGCAACCTTACCCGGTGGGATGGTAAATCCAGGGGGCAATTGAATTGTTGTCTGCTGCTGAGGTGGTCTGACAATCAGCTGGGGGGCGACAATCCTTTGAGGCGCTGTAAGTGCTGGACGGGGCTGAGCTGTTGCTGTGGTGGCCGCAGTAGCTGTGGGAGAAGGGGCCGTGGGTCTGACCACTGTAAGTGTGGTGGTCACCGTTGTAGTCTGAGAAGTTGCGCATGCACCAGTTGTCGCTCCTGCACCTGTGGAACAGGCAGGGGCTGTGGCAGAGCTCAAAGGCTGGGTCACTGTGGTGGTGGTGGTGGCGGCTGCAGCTGTGGTCGTTGGTGGTGGGGTGACAGCACTGGCTGCTGCAGGAACTGTATTTATGACAGAGTTGACAACGCCCGGCTGGCTCGACAGCACCAGTTTGGACTGAAGCTCGTCTTTTTTGCATGCCACCGTGTCT
Organism: Lagocephalus sceleratus; assembly: GCA_911728415.1. Taxonomy (NCBI): domain Eukaryota; kingdom Metazoa; phylum Chordata; class Actinopteri; order Tetraodontiformes; family Tetraodontidae; genus Lagocephalus; species Lagocephalus sceleratus. The sequence goes on from CAJVRN010000016.1 coordinate 406,790, forward strand.
GTGACCTCCTTGTCTTCGTTCACCAGTGATGCTGAGGAGGCAGCGGGTGCTGTCCGTGCGCCCTGCTGGACCAAGGCCGAGACACTGGTCCCGTTCCCGTTCTGTGCAATCGCCACAATGTGGTTGGGGAGTCTCTGCAGGGCGATGGTGGGGGTACCCCGGTCCAGAGCGATAGCCGACTGACCAGCGGGCAGGTTCGCGTTAGATAAAGTGAATGTCGAGGTGTTGATGGGGGATCTCACCGCTGGAGTACAGTTGTGTGTACTTGTGTTCGTGTCCACGGGACCAGCGTTGACGTTTTCTGCCATGGCTGTGTTGCTGCTCCTTCTGGTCGTCACAGCTGCGCCGTTCAAACTCTTGATTCGAGCCGAAGCGGCTCTCCGCGGGTTGGCCACACGCTTCCTCGGGGGGGTCGCCTCCGCGGACGCCTCGCCTGTTCCGGGGACCACCTTACACCCCCGCTCGGATGCGGAGCAGGTCCTGGCTTGTGTGGTTGCCAAAGTTGCGGGCGCAGGCGGTGTGGTGACGGAGGTTCGGGGCGACGCGGAGTCGCTGCTCGGCGTCTTCACGCCGGCAGCCGGAGCGGCGGACGGCTCGCCGACAGGAGGGGAGCAGCCCCGGGGAGGAGACGTGGAAGTTCTGTCCGGGCTGACGTCTTTAGAGTTAATGTCTTGGCGCATCTCGGGTTTATTACGCCGTCCTTGTTGTTGTTGTTGTTCTGGTGTTGTGGTGCCCACTGGAGCTGGGAAGGTTTTTCCTAAGTGATGGTTGGCGGGAGGCTCTGAGCCAGCGCCTCCGTTCTCTTCTGTTTTCCCTGCTGGGTTGCTTTGGCCGGCAAGCTGTGATTCTAATGAGCCCACCAGGTCGCTCACGGCTTTCTCATCCACCTCTGAAAAGAGCATATCTTCCAGGGGGTCTGAGGCGCCCGCCATCTCTGATCGTAGATCGCTGTTGTGTGGTGGCAGTGCGCATGCGTGTTGCTGGGCATTGTGGGAAAGAACATGACGTCACGACCCGACCAGAGGCCGATTTTTCAAACCAGATGTGATGTTGGTCCACATTAAGTCCGCGGCAGGGCGCCCCGCGTCCTGCACACGCAGCAGGACCGGGGACCCGGGCGGGCAACAGCATCTGCGTATGTGTGAAAACGCATCCGATAATATTCATATACTCAAAAACCCTGCCCCGTTTAATTTATTGCACGTTTTCCACAGGCATGCCCATAGAACCAGACAAAACGTCACACATCCCAGTGAGCAAAACGTCTTGTTCGTGTTTTTTGAGGCTGTCGGTCGGAGGAAAGCGACGTCACTTGGGCCACAGCCTTTTTTTCCCGGCGTGCTTTGCGGCGGGCGGTGGAGGACGCGGACGGCCATGTCGTGGTAGCAGCAGCAGCAGCAGCAGCAGCGAGCCGCTCTGGTCCCCTGCTCGGCTCACTTGTTTGTGGGATGTAGAACTGATCTCCGAACCTGCTCCCTGCGAAACACACGTCGGCTCTAACGCACCGCAACTTTCGTTCGAGTAAGTGAGACAGCGACTCCCCCGGACGACCATGAGCGGAGGAGGGACGCCGTACATCGGCAGCAAGATCAGCCTGATCTCAAAGGCCGAGATTCGTTACGAGGGGATTTTGTACACCATTGACACCGAAAACTCGACAGTAGCTCTCGCCAAAGGTAGGTTCTGTGAACGGTCCTCACCCGTTGCCCACCTATATGTTGTTTGATGGCGTTATTTATCGACGCTGCTGAGTTAGCGCCGCTAGCTGGAGCTGCTAGTTCTCTGTATCCTTTGTTTACCTTGTTCAGGCTGACGGTACCTTTCGCTCTTAATTTGGACTAACAGACCTTTTTTAAAGAAAAATGCTACATTTAACATCCTTTTAATTTAGTTTGTGTTTGTGCTACCATCGAAAACGCTAATATTAATAGTCGATTGACCAATGGTCATTAACAGTCTAAAATGATAATAGTGTCACTTTTGAGTGTGTTTGACGTAATTTTGTTGAGTCAAAATATTTGCAAAAGCAAGAATCAACGGAACTGTTTTCTGAAATTCTCTACCCAGTTCGTTCTTTAGGAACTGAAGATCGGCCCACTGACAGACCCATTCCTCCCCGGGATGAAGTGTTTGAGTACATCATCTTTCGAGGTGGTGATATAAAGGACCTGACAGTTTGTGAGGCTCCCAAAAGTTCCAGCAACCTGCCTCAGGACCCAGCTATTGTTCAAGTGAGATTTTAATGTGTTTTTTCAACAGCCACACTTTTAGACGTCTACACAAATTTAGTTTTGACTTTTTTGTCTATCAAATTATAATAGGAAAACAAAGCTTGATTAAAAGTAACAATTAATATTCATGCTTGTGCTTTCAATAATATGTTAATGAGACAATTGTTGTGTGAAGACTATAAGACTTCAAAACAATTGTCTGCTGCTACTTAACTTTTAAGTAATCTGTAATGTAATCACACAAAGGCTATATCACTTTGGCTGATGGACAACGAGAAGCTTATAAAGACACTCAACAAATATACCTCATCATTAATCCACAAACTTTCTTTCATTTAGTTTTTATTCAACTTCATTTAAACAATATATGTTGTGTTTGTGTTACTCTAAGCAACCTTCTATTTCTACCCTACTACTCCTTTAATACTATGGTGGCACCGACATGGTTTAGTTTGGCTCGGTTCAGTAAGGTACAGCACTTCAGCCCAGTGTGGTTAAGGGAACTGCTTTATCTTCACAGTGGGGCCGTCCACTTGACAGTGTGTTGTAAATGTTGATGCCAATGGTTTTCCAATGGTATGGGGTGAGATTTGGGTGTATATTTCATTAAGTAAAATGATGACTTAATTTAATTAAGTCATTGCATATTATTTTATCTTTGGCAAAGGGTGTTCCCAACTATCTTCTGCTAATGTTTTGCTGTCCACTATCATTACATACTTGAGAGATGTGGTTTCAGTCTCAACTCTGGAATATACACAAATGTGACAGTTTTTCTTCATGATTAAAAGCTTCGAAAGTGATAAGCTATGAGGAAAGTTAATTTGTCTGATTAATCAGTTTACACAACATTACGAGTGCTGGCATATAATCTTGCACCGATAAGCTTGGCTATATCTTGGTGGAGAAAATACTGCCAAATCGGTACACTCCGAACACTGTAGGACAGTTCGGTTTCTCAAAGTAAAAATGGGTATTTCTTGACCTGTGACCAACAGATTTCTAAAATATATTAAAGATGTACTCATGGAATGACTCTTTATGTATAATTCTTCTCTATAATGACTTGTCTATTGTCTGCCATCAAAGCTAAAATAATTTTTGTGTAAAAGGGTATTGAATTTATTGTTTTTCATTTATTTTCTGCAGTCATCGGTTGGAACTACAAATGCTGCCGCTACGCCTTCATTTCAGTCAACTGGGCCCTATGCTTCATACAACAGGACTCCTGGCCCATCATACAGCCAGTTTGGTGTTACACCCCTTGCTGGGCAGCAGTTTGGTTCTACTAGTGCAGGCAAGTATCAATTGTAATGGGTATTACAATGGGTATTACAAAATAACTTGAATTTAATTTTGATTTTTTTTTTTTTTTTTTTTAAAGCAGGGGCCAACAGTCCGAAGCTGGATATTTTAACTGGTTCCACCCTGGATCGACCAGTGGGGTCATCGTCAGCAGCTGCCCCAGCACCACCAGCGCCTGTGGGACAGAGAAGTCATACAGGAGTAACAAGTGTCAGACCCACCAGCACAAATGCTGAGAGCCAGAAGCCCCCAGACCTCCTAGAGCAGAGAAGAGGTGAATTCATTTAATTTGACACTGTGTATTAATTCTGTATTAATATTCTTTACTCTGCTTGTGTTAGAGCCATACCATTTTTTTTTAATAAACTGGTGATTTGTGCCTCTTTTTGTCCAGTTTCTGAGGTTCAGAAGATGTCACAGCAAGATAATGAACAAAGTGCTGCTGAAAACCGAGAGTCTAAATATCAGGCTGCTGGTATGTACTTTTTTCACTTGTCTTTACCTGCCATTATTATTATTATTATATTAAATCATGTTTTTATTATCATTTTAATGTGTCTTTGGACGATTTCATACAAGTGAATCAAGACATGTGGACGTTTTCTTTTTTTTTTTCTTTAATTCTCATGTATCACTAATTATGTTACGTTTTGTAGAATTACTGCTTCATAGTTGTTCCCTGCTGTTCCTTAGCTGCTGCTCAGTCTGCTCGGCGTAGTCGGGGAAGAGGAAATCGCAGCAGAGGTCGAGTTAACATGCGTCGGGACGGCCCCATGAAGTTTGAAGAAGACTTTGACTTTGAGACTGCAAACGCCCAGTTTCACAAAGATGAACTTGGCAAGGAGCTTCAGAACAAGCTCAAGCTGAAAGGTAAAATGTCCTCAGCCACTCTAGCTGATGAAATATTGTCTCCTCATAACACCATCTACTTATTCTACAATACTGTTATTTATTTCACTGTTCTTGAGATTGAAACACAAATGGACTGCTAACAAAATTGTACCCAAGAATCCCAGAAATAGTATGTTAGCACAGTCACTAATGTCTTTTTAGAAGTGAGGCTGTTCTAATATGGACCTTAAACATTTCTAATATAACCACAGATGAGAAAACGCTGAATGGAGAAGAAACTGGGGACTCGGAAAATGTGGCCACTGAGGAGGAGGAGACGGTGATCAACAGTTGCTACTATGACAAGACCAAATCCTTCTTTGATAACCTGTCCTGTGACAATTCAAGGTACATACATATTTTCACTTTTCAATCTTTTCTAGTTACAAAAGGAATCTCTAAACTGCGGTCCTCCTGTGGAATACTTGCAGGTTAACCCCTTTTATCAAAATAATGTTGGGCCTCTTGTATGTGCTTTTATGATATAAGTGATGGATTTTTGTAATATGATGCAGAACTAGTTTCTGTTTTTCATTAGACCAACCAGAGGGCCCTTATAGAAAACTAAAGTATACACTGGTGTCATGATGTATATTTAATGTCTTTGTTAATGTACACATTTTGGAGGTCGGTCACTTTTTAGGTCAGTAAATCGTGGAATTGACTTTTACTTTCGTGAATTTCACTTTGACTTACATATATTTTTTTAAGTACCTTTTAAAAAGCAATGCATAAAAAATCCAATGCATTAATATAATTAATACATTTTTATTAACAACTGATAGTAAACAATGTACTGAAGGGCTTTTGTTTCTGTCTCTTACAGTAAATCAGGTGACAGAGGATTTTCAAGGTAAGTCGTATTATTTTTTGTTGTTGGAGGATTGTGGATGTGGATAAAAAGGACAAAAATCAGAATGTTATCAAGTTCAGATATTAATTCATTTGCCCGTGTAAATAAACAGAAGTAGCCAGAAACGTGCACACTTCTGCATAATATGCAATATATAATTGAGACCAAAATCATGATTGGATGGTTACCTTTAGTCCCTCTTTATCCCCGATTACTTGATTATGGAGCATTGTCTGTGATTATGTTGACACCATGCTGGTCGCTCTCAGGGAACGGAGGTCAACCTGGGCAGAAGAGAGACGCATGAATTCAGAGACATTTGGCATCCCTCTCAGACACAACCGAGGAAGAGGGGGGTTCCGTGGTCGAGGTTTTATGGCACCCCGTGGCAGCAGGGGGCGCCCTCTGAGCAAGGGCTCTTTTGGGACACCCAGAGGCGGTCCACCGGGTTTCAGAGGCGGTAGAGGAGGTCGAGATTTCTCTGATTTTGAATACAGGGTAAGTCATTAAGTCACTCTGTGGATAAAAATGCATTACAAAGCTGTTTTTTTTGTTTTTGTTTTTTTAACTTTTCATTGCTTGTGTGTTTCTCTCCAGAAGGATAACAAGGTGGCTGCATAGTGGCGCAGTCAGAATATGGTAGCATCTCCTGAAATGATTCCTGTTGGTCCCAACATTTCCCAGATATGGTGAAGAAACCCTGTCAGTCACCAGTTCTGTGGCTGACTGCTTTACATCAGGGAGTGACGCTTCATCTCTCTTTCCTTCACTTTGAGAAGCTTCTTTTTTTGGTCAGGATTAACAACAATATGTTTGCATACATTTTTCTGGAGTAATTGTGTATTTTTTGCAACAGTGGAGTCCAATTCATACAAAAAAGGAAGTCTTTACTGTGGGAAGCTGAAAACAGAAAGCCTACTGTGAGTGGATCACAGTTAATGTGACCAATGGCTTTATTTCTTTTCTTGGTTAGTTTCATATTAATGTGGCTGCAAGCCATCATTGCATTTCCTATTGCGTCATCTTTTCTCTACTAGTTTGATTGCTATTGCTGTTCATTATTTTTATCCAGTTTGTAAACAAAGACTTTTTCCTCCATGATAACCGATGGTGAACTCAAAGCCAGCTGAAAATGATCTGGGCAACAAAACGTGTGAATGTATTTTTGATTTTGTGAACCGTCACCTTTACAAGGTTTAGCTGCCTCAGCTGGGATCAACTCCAGCACACTGTCCCTCCATGCAGATGTTCAGGATTTTCACAAACCCTCTCCTGAATTGTTTTTGCCATGTTTGCAATTGAACAGCTGGATTTATTTTTCAACAGGTTATTGTTTAAGAAAGGCCGAACAAATGAAACGCGAGAAACGGCAATTAACTCCATTCCTGCGTCTCGAGTTTTTTCAGTCAGACAGGACAGTCACAGCAAACTGAAGAATCTTGTATATGAAACTTCTGTTATTTTTTTCCAAAAGGACTTTGAGAATTTTTATTTAGCAAAATAGAGCACATAAAATATGGCGCTGCCTGGTTGGTTTGTACTTTTTTGTTTGTCAACCATATTGTCTTGTTTTTTCCAAACAGTCAGAGGCCTCTAACATTTTTTTTCTGTTTTTGTCAACACAACTGTCTGGAGTTATTGTTTTCTTTACTTTTTTTTTAATATGTGTAAACTGGATGTGGTACCAGAATACTGAGGGGCAGGAGGGTCTCTTTCATTTTCAATCTTATTTTTAGTACTTTAGAGATTTCAGAGTACTTTTGCCTTTGACTTTTTTTTTTTTCCAACTCTCCATTTAACTGAAAGTTTATAGTTGGATAGGAATATTGACAGCACTACATACTTATTTGTGCCTGTTGATTGCCCTCCATGTTTACAACAAAACAGGCCAGTTTGTGTGGGAGGAATTGTGTTAAACTGGATATTACTTCAATTGTTCATTACTGTATAATAGCCATAGGAAACGTTGCTTCATGTTGGCTCTGCAATTACCAGCAAGATAGACTTTGAGACAAAATGTATTACTGAATTATTTCATCTTTTCTTTGTATGTTTGTTACTTCTTATAGCCACTGGAATTGTAAACCAGGAGTTTTCTTGAAAATATCAGCAAAAAGTTTTTACAAAAAATAAAGAGTCATTGAATTAAGTTGAGTTGTATTAATTTGCATGTTGTCAAGTTATCCTGTCATTACTCTATTTGTTCTGCTTCTGTCCAAACTTGGATAGGGCATGTTCAACGATAAAGTATGCATGGGAACAACTCTTCCTCTTGTTATGGGAAGAATATCAGGTTGAAAACCTTCAAATGCAAACAGAAATTTACAGGCATCACTTTCAAAGGAAACAATTAACTCCTTCTCATTTCTAAATATTTTAAGTAATTCAACTTAAATGGTTTTAAAGTGTATATTTGCTACTTTAATATTACAAACATTTCACTAGCATTTATTATCAATAGTTACTTCAACATTAAAGAATGAAATCCAATGTGAAACCTTTAGTATTAGAAAATATTTCATTTAAACCTTCGATCAAATAATTAAATCGTTAAACAAGTAACACAGTAAATGGCATCAATCCATACCAGCAGCTTATTTGTGGTGTGACAGTGTTTATCTCTGTTGTCTGCTCTCTGAGGTGCAGAGTGTTTCTGCAGGCAGATGCTTTCACTCCACTGACTGCTGATGAGCAGGAGGGTTTCCCTCTCCTTCACAGGGGCTGCACTGCTGCACTCCGCCTCAGGAGGCATTGTTACTGTGCACTGACTGACTTAATTTGACCTTTGACCTGGCACATGTTCTGCATTTTAATGCATATAGTAATAAATCCCATGATTGCTACAGGACACTTACAGCACTTTGATATCACGCCCACATAATGTTGGCCGTTTGTCCGAGGAACTTGTCGATTTTAGCTGAACTTTGCTCATAGATCTGGCTGGAGTTAAATCTGTCTCCATGGTTTCCAAGTTACGGTACAGCCACCGTAGAGGCTCATGAAGAAGTGACATTATTTGTTTAGTTTGGAATGCCGTCTCTGTGTTTGTCTATATTTGTATCAGTTTAAATATTAAACCCGAACTTGGTCTCAGCCTGTGTCCAATCCTTTTTGTTACAGAATTCTCATGTTCATGGAACGACAGTTTATTTTGATAGCTCGTGGTTGACAAAAGGGATCAAAGCGACGATCGCATACTGATGTCACGTGATCGGTAGATTACGCAACCGCTATCAAGTGTGTAAATGGACCGGGGCCACGAGGGGGCGCTGTTCGGGGCCGGCGGCCACTTTTGGACAGGCACATCCGCGGCCGCTCGTTACTTTACTGCGCATGCGCACGTCCGGGACGCTATTGGTTTGATATTTGAGACGTTATTAAATCAGTTTTCTTGGAAAATGTCGATCGTGTTTGTACCAAAGAAACTCCGAGGGACGGCAAAAATTAATCAAGAAACAATACAGAGAGTAAGACGCCTTATGAGCAGCCCTCTTAGCTGTTTTAATGTGCACGATTGTCAGGCAGTAGCTTTAGCATTTGGCTACATACTTAACTCCAGGTATTCTGAGATCACTGTGTTAACACCATATTAGACCCCATATTCGTGAAATAGTCTAATAGTTGATCATTTCTTAAATGGTTTTAACGTGGTAATCCCGACTCTCTGTTTTTACGTTCTCTGCCCAGCTGTTGGACGAGAACGACCAGTTAATTCGCTGCATCAGTGAGTACATGCAGAAGGGACGAGCGGTCGAGTGTGTTCAGTGAGTCTGTTCGTTGATGTATGCTGCTTTGTTGTGGTGTGTAGAGGTTCACGGCTCACTGTCTTCTCATACTTCCCGCCAGATATCAGCAAATCCTGCACCGCAACATCGTGTACCTGGGGACGATCGCCGACGCCAGCCCGGACGGCGGCTCGCTTCCCCCGCATGTGAGCAACACACATCCTCACAACTGTGAACAAACCCTGGAGACAACCGAGCGATCACCAAAGCTGTCCTTTCTGTTCACAGAGCACACCTACTGGATCCTCGCTCACCAGCCCGGCTGAGAATGGACACGGGGGGGCAGGCTAGTGGTCGTTGGGACTATCCAAGAGTGCATTTTAATTTATTTTACAGTTTACCAGCCTTCAATGTGGCACAATTGTGCATTTTCAGTCTGTTTATTAAAAATGGGTTATTTTTGAATAAAGATTGTGTTGTCAGAAGACCTGATGTGAGTGTGTGTGACTAGAGGAAAGTTACTGTCTAAATGTTAGGGCTTTAGGTAGAAAGTGCAAAGTATATTTAATGTAATGTGTACAAAGTATACAAAGTGTATTTCATTGCTAATCATTTTATTTTTTTGCATTGCTGGTACACTTGGAAAGATTCAGTTGCCAACTCAAAACAACAATAAGCAACATAAGCCAAGCAGTCCCCCTTCATATCTTCTATCAGGGCAACAATTTTTATTACTTTTTTCTTTTGTTGAAGCTACTAGTAAACCATTTGACACAGCTGAGAAGCTAACAGTTACAGTCCCAGGTCTGTAATGATGTCTTACTTGTTTAAAAAAAAAAAAAATGGCTGCAACAGTTTGGGAGAAAACACAGACAAAAGCAACAAACCCTATATTTTGATTGTGCAAAGCACATTAACTATAAAAAGATATATATTTATATGTATATACAGCAAACAATTTCTGTAAACATGTTAAGTATGTTAGTTTTGTGAAAACATGGTGTTTCATAAATACAGGCAACATTGGCATCTGCAAACGTCACAAAAAGAACATTCTGGGCTTGTTAAAAAAAATAGCCCATTTGCCATAGAAACCAACAAAGGGCTTGGAAAAAGGCCCTCACCACACAATGTTTTAGTGTTTAGCATGGCATATTTGGTAACCTTTATAGATGGTGTAGTTCAACTCTGGAAAAATGTGCTTTTCACATATTGGGAGGTGGAAAATAATCTTTCATGTAATATGCCTACAAGAATACTAACATACAGTAATGGTATAATGTATGAAAATACAAAAATAAGATTAATACTGTCAATACCTGTACAAAAAATATGGTATTATTAAAGACAAACTGGGATTATGGGAGTTAGTGTCAATTTCAAACAACCAATAATTAGAGGAGGAAATAAATGTTTTTTCAGTGTGAAGATGTCGGGCGTATAACCGTTTCTCAATAATCTCAGACCCCCTCGCATCTTCAGCACAATGCTTTGGTTGGAAATAATATTCTGCAAGTGCTATCAATACCAACATGGCACATTGTTACTGCTATAACCCCTAACTCTGGTATGTTGTTGAAAAAGTAGTGTATTTCTCTCAAAGTACTTGTCTGCAGTGACTATATGCTGAGCCTGCTCAAAGCCTCTTAATAAAAAGAACTAAATATTTATATTTCAATGTCAGTATTTTACAAGCTATGAAACAGTAGATGGTAGCTGTATTCTGAATCATCTTTGTATGAGATTTGGCAGTTACAGCTATGTAGACACAGTATATTTGATGGGCAAAATGTGAGCGTGTCAAGCCCCTGCCCTCTTCTAATAAGCTTCTAATAAGTCATTCACACACAAACAAACAAACAAACACACGCACGCACATGTTCAGCTGCAGAAGCCAAGTGGATGATGGCCTTGCACGTCTCCAGCTCTCGTCTGAAGTGATGTCTGCTCAACAGACAGAAACGCCCGTTAGACTAAACTGCTGTGGGCGTGACCCATGCACCTCTCATAGTTAAAACATTGCAGTTCAAAATACATCTCTTTTTTTCAAACATGGATGTCTGACGTGGAAAAATATAGATAGAAAAGTGTTGAGCCAGTGTTTGTACTTATTTTTGCCTCTAAGGCTTCGAAATCTTCCAATTCTGTGGGTGTGGACTGTGACAACTACAGCTCAGCGCTCTGTGGCTCTGCTAACAGAGCTCCAGGTCCCCAGTGGCACTTCCCCATCAAGGTGTCTGTCTGCCATCAGTACTGGGGAAGGTATGAGGACCTGTGCTCATGTTTGAGGGGGAAAGACTTAAAGTCCTTAGTCATGGGTTTGTGTTGTTGCTGCTGTTGCTGCTGTTGCTGCTGCTGCTGCTGCTGCTGCGTGAACGGGAAGCCAGAGGAGATGCCAGTGGAGGGGGAGCAATCGCTGGCGGTGGACCATACAGGAGACTGCAACATCTGCATGGTGTCGCTCCACTGAGAGGAAGGAGGGATGTTCATCTGGAACAAGGAAGAGCTGGGATTGGGCATGGTGTTGGTATGGGTGGTGTGGTGCTGCCATGGTGCCTTCGGAGGCCAGGTTTTAGTTTTGCTGTCCTGTGCGGAACAAACAGACAACTATCAGCAATAGTGAGAGACTGAATAATTAAAGGAGTCATCACACAAAACATGCATATTGGTGTTAGACCAAGAGGTTTTGTGAGGCTTTGATTCTGCTCCATTGATGTGGTCACCACAAGAGACTATTCACATCCTCGCTCCCTGAAATCACCTGCTCAGCCTCACGTGAGTTGTGTGTCTAAAAGTCACTCCCATATCAACTGCTCTGTTGTTGGATGCCAAAATCAACATAAAAGTGTTTCAGCATCTCTGCATTGGCAGACCAAACTACCAGGGACCAGGGGATACATTTATATTCATTAATAATGTTCCTGCTACTCTGCCTGCCACTCATCGTGTCTACAACTAAACATTTTGCACCTGAATGTTTAAAATTTTGGGACAATACCAGGCAAAGATGAAAGTCTCGCTGCTTGTGAAACATTAAGCTTAACCTGCTTAACGATTAACCCTGAAATTATGGTGGACAGACAGCAACTAACTGCTAATGGTGCTAATGCTTGATGCATTGTCCTCTCTATGGCCAACAGGACTACTGGAATAACACTGTAATGTACTCTTGCCAGAGAAAGTCTCGGTATGAAAAAGCTCTATATTTGATTTTTTTTCCTAATAAATTTTAAGAATTGATTTACAGACAATTTAAGTTAAAGACTCCATCATCATTTGCAGCATATTGTGTGACTCCAATTTTTTTTAAAGCAAGAAATCAGAATAGGCCAGACTTCCATACAGAACCATAACAAAACAGCTCAAACTTGCCTGGGCATCATCCGTCATGTGATGGAGTGGTGGCGAGGGCAGATTACACACCTCCGGCTCACCACAGCTGTGTTTTCTACCAACAAAAGCATTATAATGATCAGACATTTTTCAATTGATCGCTGATTAGAAGAACGCATTTTGATATCAAGCCAGCCTTACCTCCTTTGTTTCACTGCAGCTACAAGGTCTGGGCCAGAAAACATGGAGAAGAGGCTGTCACCATTTGCAGAAGAGGTTTCATCACTGGAGCTGGCCGAGTCGCCCTGGTTGGCTGACCAGCTGCTGTTGATGGCCTCCCTGAAAACAAAATAACAACAGTGTCTCAGAGTTATGTGATTATGTCTTCCTCCACTCCCTCAGCAGCAAATGCATGAAAGTGAAAATTAAAAGTGAAAAGGAACAATTTTTATGACTGGGGGCAACTGAAATGTCACCGATTACTGCAGGAAGGTGCTACAGACTGAATTTAAATGGACATCAATATGGACATGGTTATTGTCATGTATATCAATGATATTTGCCACAATGAGAAGTGATTCATTGCATAATAATACTAACAATGAGATGCATTGATCCCCGCAGCACAATACAAGCAGGATTAATCCAGAAGATGAGACTGAGATTTTATTCCTGTCTTTATGCAACTTCATTATTAGCCACACAAGTGGATGGTTTGATTTTATTTTCAACTTTAATGCATAAAGTTGGACTTGCTGGGATTTATGACCTATACTGCTGCTTGCCACCAGAGGGAGTAAACTGTGCTGCCCCTCATCATTATCCTCTATCAGTACTTCTATGTTTATATACAATACACACATCAGCAATGGGTTGGAATTATTTTTTCATTTTTACCTCCGCCAAGGAGGTTATGTTTTTGCCGGTGTTTGTCTGTTTGTCTGTCTGTTAGCAACATAACTCAAAAAGTTATGGACCAATTTTGATTAAATTTTCAGGATTTGTTGGAAATGTGAAAAGGAAGAACTGATTTCATTTTGGGGGTGATCCGGAAGAAATCCTGGATTCTGGATCACATTGAAATTTCATTAACATTGTGGTAAATGGGGCCAAAAGGAATTGTTGCGCTTGGCGGAGGTCTGTGCTCTCCGAGTGCTTTCTAGTTTTTTAATAGTTTAATAGTTTTGATCATTTCTGGATACAGTAGTGGAGCTCGTGTACTGTGAGGACACTCACCCCTCACTGAAGTACTCTGGGTGGGACCAGGTCCTGTGCTGCTCATCAGGCATTGGCCAGTTGCTGCGTGGGTTGCTGGGACGACGGATATGCTGCACCTGCCGTTTCTGCTGCATGGCCTGACTGACACCAGCAACGTAACGTGCGAACTCCGGATCGGAGCCAACTGTGTATGGAAAGGGAGGATAGACACAACTTTGAGTTTCTGACACCCTCAGCTTTTTTCTTTCACTCCCTGGAGCTCAATCCATTTAGCCAGACTGTCTATCATAGCAGAAAAATCACAATGGCTATAAGTCGATGGTGCACAATAGGCCCCAGCTGCAATCAAAAGAGGCTGCTGCACTGTAAAAATAGCAACCGACATTGGCTAAATTCAGCACAAACGGTCAACTTGCAGTCACAGGCCCAACAGATAACTTACTTAGATCAGGTTTCTTTCTAAACTCGTCTGAAATCTTGTTAAACCTTTAGCAGATAGTACATCAGCAGTTTTACATAGTTTCGCATCCCTAGCACAGTATTACACTTGTGCTGTACATTTCTAAATGTTTGGAGTCTAGGAAATATGTGCAAAGTTTGGTCTTATTTTCATGTCTTTTCCTTTCAAGGCAACCTTTAACCAGGCAAGAAATTAGCAGTGTCATTTACCTTTATTCTATGTTCCTTTGGTGCACGACATGTTATTTCTGCATTCAATGGACATTTGTAAAACACAAGCCCAGAAATGCTGGTATAATTCATAATTACACTTAACTGCTGCTCTGGAAAATTCTTTCTATATAATAAATGTGTCAGCAAAACTCCACAATGCTGAGATTACAGTCTGATTATAGGTTGTTTTTAAGCATCTGTTAACAACAAAAGTGATGACAAGATGCTCCTCAAACATATATATCTTTACTAACAGTGCAGACATGAATGTTTTTTATCTACTGGTGTTGTAATGTCCTGGTGTGGTTTCTGGTGACTTTATTGTCCTTCAAATGTGTTATTTTAATAAGCTGCAGTATAACCAGAGTGTATGAAAGTCACCAGAAGACCCTTTCTGCAAGTAAAAGTGAGGTGAGTCTCACCAGCTGGGTCAAATGGCAGCGAGTCTCCCAAAACTCCAAACGCTCCTTCACTCTGGTCCCTGTTGGGCCAAGTGTTGTTGCGGGGCCCCTGTGGTTTCTGACCCAGCATCTCTGACATGACACTGTCCATGTAGGTGCTGACCAGACCCAGACTATAAAGGTCTGAACTCAGATCTGGAAGTCCAGGAGAGCCCCACTGCCCAATTGGTCCAAGGGGGGACAGCCCTCCTGGTGGACCCTGTGGTGGAGGCTGCTGCCCAGATGTCCCAAGCCACTTGTTTGTCACTCTTTGCTGAGAGAGCACCTGGGGCGGCGTCTGCTGAGATGGGAGTTGAGACAGAGGTGGCTGCTGTTGATTGATGGGCTGCAGAAGGTGCTGGTAGTATTGCAGGGTCTGTGGTGAGGGCTGCTGGGGTGGTGGAGGAGGGGGCTGCTGCTGCTGGGGTGGAGGTGGCTGTGGTTGTGGCTGCTGTTTCTGCACTGCCTGAGGCTGGGGTTGGGGCTGGGGCTGAGTCTGAGCTGGGGGCTGCAGGGCAGTATGAGAGATGGACTGAGATGTTGGTGGTAACCCAGTGGGGGGCTTTATCTCAGCAGGATTTGCAGATGCAACAGAGTTCCTTCTCTTTACCAGAGGTGATGCCTGCTGGGATTTTCCCATGTTAAATCCTGAGAGAAAGTCAATGACATCCTGCATCTCCTGATCAGTCGGCAGGTTCATCCCCTGCTCCTGAGACACGGAGCCATTAGCCAGCTGGATTTGCTGGGAAGAGTCAGACGTGCAGGACAGGCCGCTCATCTGCAGGATGCTCTGCAGTCTCCCGTCACTGTGGCCAAGACTCTTGGCCTTATCATCAGAAGTACTGGTTGTTAACATGCTGCGAGATGGGGTGCTAGGGATGGAATAACTTCCCCCATTATTAGAGCTGGATGAAACCTTCTTGGTAAACTTGGAAGTAAGCTTAGATATTGTTCTGGGCAATCCACTGGAGGCCTTGGAGGTGGTGCCTGGAGTCATATCTACTTGGCTTCCATAGTCTGGAGTGTCCCGCAGTTGTATCTGAATAGTGGGCAGGGCTTGCTCTCTAAAGAAAACACAAGTATTGGGTAAGTGTATAATAACATAGTAGAATAACCTTAATTCAGTTGTTTCACCTATGTAATGATAAATAATATCAGACAAAATGCAACATAAAATAAGATAAAGCAAGCATGAGGGGCTCTTTATGGTTTACTGACTTTCTGTCCTTCCATCTGCTGATGTCAAACACTGCTGTGTAGAGCACATCCACTAAACCAAGAGTCTTCTCTGGGTCCAAGCTCCGCTGAAGCAAAGACATAGTGGCGGGGTCCTCCTTCAGACACCTGAGCATAACACAGCAAACAGAACTAGAGAACACCCTCAGACTAAAGAAGCGCCCACTTTAGCCTGGAAAAATCCATACATTAGCCGCATTGGTGTATAAGCCATAGGGTTCAAAGTGTGGAAAAAAAGTAGCGGTTTATAGTCCAGAAAATATGGTAATTTGCTGTAATACTAGGTTTACCATGTAGAGGGGACCTGGACCACCACCTTGGAACCCTCAAGAGTGATCTGGGGAGCATAAGTCTCTTTATTCTCTATCTGAGCAGTGTCAACAACCACCTGTTGAGACAAAGTCATGCATCAGGATAGGAAACACATTTAGGATCATACAAACAATTCAAAGGCAGTGAATTCCCCTTAGAGGTAGAGTGGATTATTATTCCCTCTCACCATTCAAGTGAAAACCAATCAATGACATCAAATAAGCTAAACTTCCTGCTCTGTTACACTCATTTATTTGTGAGTTCTTTGACAGTAGCCATGATTCCATGAGTCCTGTGCAGCTAAGCCACAAAGAGGGAGGTGGCCGCTTCCTGAATCACAGGAAGTTAAACCATTGTTATTTATAAATGAAAAAAAATAAAAAACAGGTGTATCCTCTGAAACCATGGCTGACAATGTGAGGCACACACACACACACACACACGCCAAAATACATTACACAGAAAAATCATTGTCATTGGTGAACATTCTTTCCTGAAAGAGCAGAACATATAAGGTGTGTGTGTGTGTGTGTTGTGTGTGTTTGTGTGTGTTTGTGTCTGTGCAAAAGCCTGAAAATGGAGACGTTTCAGACATTGAATGTGGATGGAGGTGTTACTAACACATGACAGTAGTTGAGAGTTTAGTGGCTGTACATTATAGTAGTGGCTGTCTTTTTATGTTGGATATGTCTCTTTGTGTCTACATACACTGCTTAATGATATATTGTGATCTATTTTAAGTTGAACAGCCACAGGCTCAGATAAGGAGTTAATGCACCGTGCTCATCCATCCTCCAGGGATTGTTTTACAGTTACTAAGTGGTTGGCAGCTCTGGATGGAAATGCTCCCTTAACTTGACACACAAAAACAGTGCTGACCACACAAAGGAAATAAACACGGGAGCATAAACACACTGGTCTTCTTCTGAGGAGTCCTGTGGGTGACCCTTCCTCCCCATGATTCTTCATTTCAACAGGGAGAGGGAGGGTGGGGTCTGTTTTCAGGCACACCCAGACTAGCCCATTCCTCACACAGATGCTGCAGGAATGTTTCTTCTCTTTTGTGTGTCTCTAGTGTTTGTTTACACGTTTTAGCTGCCTTGAAGCAAACTGACAGATTCCCTCATCTACATTACAAATCTGAGAAACAAGGGAATGAAAGCCCCCAAACACACAGAATCTAGAAATCGCCGACTATATCAGACTGGAGCTTAACGCAGCCAGAGCTGCAGTTATTCATATCAAAATCAGATAATCTGCTAATCATGAGCAGAGGCACATAAACACACACAGACAATGTTCTCTCATTGCTTCACAGAATATCCCAAGAGCTTAAAATCATTGTAATAATATACTGTAATAATAATAAAGTAATTTGTGGCTTAGTTCATAACACCAATACTAAATGAATTAAAAATTAAATATATAAATACAATTACGTTTATTAATTCCTGATTTTGACCTGTGACAGAAGTTCCTTTTGTTAGTATTTTAAACATTTAACACTCTAGGAAAAATAGTTCTTTATGCCATTTTCCCCAAGATGAAAACCTATAACAACATTGCAAAAGATGGTTTCACAATAGTCAATACAGCTATTAACATGTGTAGTTTACTACCCTTCATTTCAATCAATCATGTCTTTTGATTTATGTGAGAAAAACTATATAGATTTTATGTCTTCATCAGATGTCTTCATCTTTCAATATCCAATCCTTCAGATAGTTTTCACATGGTCTTTTCCCTATGTCCTCTTTTTGCCTCTCAATGAAGCTTCCTTGTGTGCCAGAAAATCTCCCATGTGACACTGTACAGCACAGTATATACAGCACTATAAATGGATTAAACTTGCCTCGAGGTGAAACCTGCTTTCATCACTCATTCAGCTTTAACTCATCCTCAGTGGTAGGACACAATCACCAGTGTTATCATGATAGAATATAGCAATACTAAGAGCAAATGCAATTCTTTTGTAAATTGTTTGTATTGTTTATAAATTATTTCATAAAAACTGTCCACGACAGCCTGTGGTCAGAGCTACCACTAAGAACCCATACAATTCAACAATTCATACATAAAATAGATACAGCTGAAACACATGAAACTTAAACTAACTGGAAAATTCCTTTTATTTCCGCTGCTTGAAAATGTGGTCCCCAGAGTGCTTTAATGCAGCATTTTTAACCAGTGTACTCACCAGACCAGCCTGAGCAAATAGCAATTGCACAGCTGTCTTGCAGGCTCCTCTCCAGCTGGATGGACAGACTTGGTTAAGGACCTCTGTGACGGGAGATTCATCCCGAGGAGTCACTCCGTTCTGGCCCAGTGCCTCCTTAATGAGCTGCAGCATCGTGTGCTGAAGGAAACAAAAAACATTCAACAAATTGTGTCTATGTGATAGTACAGATGCCACAAAAAGCAAGTCAAGTCCGTCATTAGCGCACTTATCTGCAGCGGTCATCACTCACAGCACTGTGTGTGTGTCAATGAATGTTTGTGTGTGTTTGTGTGTGTGTTTGTGTATGTGTGAGCATGTGAGGGTTACTTGGAGGTTGGCCACAAGCAACATTATGACCAAGTCTATGAGCATACCGTCTTCAGTTTGAGGTTTTCAGCAGCTGACTCGTTGAAGGACACTCCTTTGAGGAAGTGGGAGCCGATCTGTACGGGGATAGTGGGCAGCTCACACTGGATGGGCTGAGACATGGTCTGTATTCTGCCTGCCTGCTGGGCCTCCACATCGCTGCAGCAGCCCTGTCCACAACATACTACTGTTACAATAATAATCTCGACAAGTATGTTTACTGATAATTATATTACTAAGTTATACTGCTTTTTGAGAGTGAACACACCTGCAAAGCTGCCTCTACAGCTTTGGGGTTAAGATGAAAGCCAGCCTTCAGAGCATACTCACTATGACCCAGACTGTCCAGAGCTGCTTTGTAGGCCTGGTAGACAAGAGACATTATACAGATATTCAACGGACTATCACAGAGATGAAAACATTTTATTTGCAACCTTATTAATGAGTTCCCCCGGTTCATCAAGTATAAATAACCAGTTCGTGAAGGTACCTGTAAGGCATTGTCAATTTTCATGTTCAGCTCCTTCAACTGGTTTTCAGGGATGGTGGTGTTGTTGGAGCAGAAGAGCTGCTGAACCTGGATGCCTGCCAGGCAGCCATCTCGGCCCCTCTCTCTGAGCTTCCCTGTGGCCTGAGGAGACAACAGCGTGAATGACAACAGAAACACCCTCCAAAACACGAAGTAATTACTGAATGAATAAACATCATATAAAGATGACATCATTCCCAAAATTCAAGCAATAGAGAACAGGATCTGAAAGTAAACCCAGCATTTTTTTTTTACCAAGTTAACTAATAGAAATGTGAATGAGATTATTTAAATAAGGAGCACTTTCACACTTCTTGGAGAAATGGTGCTTCTTTTGCTGTAATTCCCCTCTAGGGCTAAAATTTTCCTTGCAATAGCTTAATGGATTAATCAATCACCTATTCTCTCTTACTCGCTTTAAACCACAAGCTGACAACGGGCCACTGTGGCTAATTAGTTTCAGGATTAGTTTGTTTCAATTTAAATTGCCTTTATTGAGGTAGGGTGGCAGTTACGTTGGTACACAGCAACTTGGAATGCCAAGTTAATAGAAATTGCCCTCACAAAAAGAGGATAGAAATTTGTCAAACAAGTGGGATTTTCCCATTAAGACTAATCCTATATTTGTGAGAAGATATGAAGAATGCACACCTGGGCTGCACCCTTCCATGAGCGGGATGCTTCATCCAGTTCTGTGAGTGCTCCAAGGTCAGAGCTCTGGGAACAGGCATTGGCGCAGTGTTCCTGGGCATGAGCAAGAGCTTCTGCCAGACAGGACTGTGCCACAGGCTGGACTTTCTGCAATGCCTGGGACAGAAACTGGAAATGGACCTGCATCACTGTAAAGAAACATCGACCCAGCACCTGGAAAGACAGAGATTACTGTTACAACAGACTTTATTTTCATTCTCTGCATGCCTCTGTTGGACGCTTGACAGTGCAAATAATAAGGATGCCTGCAGGATAGGAAACTAACATGCATGTCCACATGCCACGGTGATTAACCAACACTTCTACCAACCAAATTCCTCCACTTTCAAGTCTCAAGGGTTCATATTCCACACCCCAAGGACAGAGTACCTTAGAGTATTCTCTATATTTGGGGAAAAACATTATCTGTATCTGATTAAAAAAGACAGTCTGACAAAAGTATAAGGACTAGTTTTGTGATTCCATTTGCCAACATCTGCCATATTTTTTATGCTAAAATTCCATTAACAATATCAATTAGTGTTAGCATTTATTCAAAAATCTGAAAATAAGACCAGTGGATTGCAGGGAGCACACACCATTCACACACCCACAAGTCTAGCCTAATGTTCATACTGGAGAGAAGATGTAAAATTCCAAATAAATAAATAAGAAAAAAAAATAAGAAAATCTTTTATGATCTATTACTCAAAACAACATTCAGAGGTGG
This sequence comes from Lagocephalus sceleratus, assembly GCA_911728415.1. Lineage (NCBI taxonomy): Eukaryota > Metazoa > Chordata > Actinopteri > Tetraodontiformes > Tetraodontidae > Lagocephalus > Lagocephalus sceleratus. The sequence continues at coordinate 427,539 of CAJVRN010000016.1, forward strand.
TCCGGGCCACCACATTTGTTACCATCAACTCAACCACTGAGGGCAAAGCTAGAGCACACACCCGTGATTGGAGGCTGGAGTCAGCCGTGTGCCTGACCCAGGTTCAAATCCGGCTCATCATGCCCTTGTCCCCAGATTTCCTGTCTCCTGCAGTAAAGGCTAAAAAATTCTGAAAACAACTTTTTGACTACCTGAACTACATTCAATCTCAAAATCCAGAATTTGAGTCAGTATCTGAAGGTGCGAAATATTGCTCATGCTTTCCACAGTTAAGGGTCAATGGTGGAGCCATGGAGTTTCATATATGTATATTCCAAACACCATCAGGTCTTAAGTAAAACTAACACAACTGTTAAAGAATCTCTGGTCAATACTGGGATGATATACTGACCACAGAGCTTACTGGGAGTTCACATAAACACAGGCCTGGATCCAGTATGCACAATGTTCCTGCTTTTACTTTGGGCATTGCTCAACTAACAAGAATTAAATCGATGGACTGAATCTGTCTGCAAAAGACCCTCAGAATACAGACTCTGGGTTTCTGCCTAGAGACAGTCTGGATGGTATAAAAAGTTGTACAAAGAAATTGAACATATAGCTCAGTAATGCAAAACGCAAAGTATGTGCCACGTAATGTCATAAAAAAGCATCAGCAAATGATGACAATTAGATCAAAATGTTAAATAAAAAAGTCTCCAGCAACAATGTTAGAAAAAAAAAAAAGAGCCCATGAGTAGAACGGCAGATAATGGATAACACATGTGATTGGCTATGTGGTATTCCACACAGTCATGGAAAATATGAGGAATAACTGTTCAGCAGAGCCAAAGCGACAGTGGGGCCCTTTCAAGCCCAAACAAGGTGAAACACAAATCAATGAACATGAACTTCTTTTGTGCACTAGAAAAATACTGAGTACACAAGACTATTGAGTGTGTGCATGTGTGGGGGGGGTGTCAGACTAACTATATTATAAAAAAAAACCAAAAAAAAAAACACATGCCATGGACATGTTATTGTTAAATGTGCTGCCCACTATCAAAGTATCAAGGATCCAATTATGACACTATTCAATTCATTAACTCTTCACAAGACAAATGCTAGAAATATAAGTTAAAAATCAAAGTTAAACAGCACAGATTTTTTTCTGCATTATAATATAAATATGAACAATATGAATCATTGCTTTTTAGACTATGCAGTGTATGCTTCTTCTTTAACTTTCATTTATTCTTGACTTAAATCCAAAGGTCTATACTTAAATCACACTGATTGATTTAACAGCACCAGAAAATTGTGTTACTGTCCATATAATACATAAAACATTGGTATAATTCATAAACACTTCTGTAACCCCCACCAAAGAGGTAATAATTCTTTCACTACATTAAAAAAAGGTGGCGATCGTTCTTTTTAAGACAAATTACAATTGAAATACTGAATGTCAAGGTACTGCAACAATTTTGTTCCAATTCACACTGAAATAATTTCTTGTCAGTGTAACAGCACATGGCAGTAACAAGCATGCTACTTTCAGGGTGAATGCTGTAAAAATTTAATTCCAGACATATTGTATTATGGTCTGGACAAAATAGTGTTTTTAAAAAGCAATATGGTGTTCTTTTAATGAAGTTCTGACATATGTTGTTGATTGTGAATAACATTGGTGCAGGTATAGGGTAGGGTGTCACTTTTTCCAAGACTTCCATAACAATTAATTGGTCTTTTATGGGTTTTAAGATTTTCTTGTTTGTTAGTCCGTGCAAAAAAACAAGAAAAGAAAAAAAATGCTCTACAATACGACAGTGAACAGTGAGCACCCACCATACCCTACGATCAACCTCATGATATATCCAGTGGTTAAGAAAAACAAGTAACAGAACAGAGACACATGCAGCTGGCTTGGATTAGACAACTTATGCATCTATCCACCCGAAGAAGCCAGACCTTTGTGTCTCTGTGGCTTTCACTCTGAGGTTTTTAGCTTGTGAGCTTGGTAAATGGCCCATCCATGATATTCATGCATACTTGGAAGTAAAGTAATTCTGAACAGCCAGGATGCAGGGCTCTGACATGGAAAAACAGGTTTGTTTTGAACACTACTGACTTGAACTTTCAAGGGACTCTCAGTAAAAAAAAACAAAAAAAACAAATATGAAACACAGGGAGGGGGAGGGGGCATAAGAATGAAAGAGGAGATGATGAGGACATGAGCTCAGAGGGAACACAGAGGGGAAAGCTTCACATACCACAACCCCCAATCAGAGAAATGCATTTGGTTCTTTCTGAAGACCTCATAATGCACCAGGCTGCCAAACAGCATTCCTCAACTCAAAAGGAAAGCCTCTTTTATAGTTTCAAATATATTACCTCATTAGGGACAGGTTAAATTTGCAGTGATGATCACCCATTTAAAATATGTTAATGGTATCAGCAATGTTCCTTTTGAAAACTTAAAAAAAAAAATATTGTAGATTTTTACACAAAACACTGGAGACTGTAAAATCCTGTTTTCATCAGATTTTTATCAGCCTAAACGAAGATTATTCATAGATTTTGCATCTACTATGTCACTTTGGCTCTCTACTTTGTTTCCATGTCTGGCACATTATTCACACATCGTCCAACATAACACGAATGTGGAATGTTTGAAACAGAGTGTAATAGAACTAGCAGACATCAATAAGGGCAATTTTTGTGTTCCCTACACTGCTTTAACAAATGCACCTTTTATACATAGAGCCAGACACTAAGTGTGAGTGCCAGTACATGCGGTCTAAACTTTCACAGTCTTGGGCTTCCTCAATATTCATTTGTGCATATCCAAGACCACAGAGAGTCAGATTTACTGACTGCGGTGAAAAAGTGTTTCCTGTTTTGGGCTCAGCCACATCCACCAAGGTCCTGCTATCCCTTCAGCCATTTGTTGCTACATGCTAAAGAATTATGAAAACACTACAAGTTCATTTGTTTTATATGTAGGGTTTCATGTAAATAGGTAGTTCAATCAGCTTTTGTTTTTTCGCTTTTTTCCCCCCAATTCTAAAGTATGAAGTCATTATGAGTAAAAATAAAGTATAGTAAACTATATAGACTAAAGCATCCTGCATGTAAAGCAAAATGGTAGATAAGAGTTTGAACTTAAAGAAAGGAAGTGTGTTTCTGTTGTACTGCTAACAAAGCAGAGATCCAGATATTCATACACACAGAGATATGTTTGGATTTCTGCTGTTTGGAAGCAGCTGAACACAGCAATATAAATCACTGTCCATCGCAAGAAAAGTCGTGCAATTATTTAATAATTTTGTCCACTTTTTCCGTAGGTGACATGGGGGCTGGCCTGTTGGTGTATCCTAAAATGAACCTGTGGCTGGTGTCCGAGAGTGTCAGCATTCATTATCCAAACTGGATTAATGAGCCTTCTGATCTGGGTTTAAACTTGGTCTCACAACACAGCCTGAGCTTTTAAGTATAGAATTACTACAGCGCTGTTACCTATAGAGGCTGCATAATAAATTCCTCCAAGGTTTTTACTTCTTCTTCTAGGTCTTTAATAACGCTGAGCAAAAGCTCTATGAGCTAAAAGTTAAATCTTTCAGTTCATAAAAGCTAAACAAGGTTAAACTGACAAAATTATACAAAAGCAACATTTGAGATAGAGACATAAAATGAAAGTAATTCCCACAAACATGTCTGCTCTATTGCCTCGACTGAACATCAGCAAATTCAAAATTATTGAAAAGTGGAGATCCTTTGGATGACAATTTTTTTTCCTCACATTGTGTGTGTTTTTCCACACCTTGCCTTCAGACACTGACACAAGCAAAAAAATGGGAAGTTAGAAGCCTATTTAAGCCAGCAAAGCCTGATTCAGAGTCAGCCTCTGGAGAATGCAGCTAAGCATCTTAGTGCTTCTGCTATGAGTCATAGATAAAAGAGAATGACAAAGGCTGTGCTATTAACTGTCCCACTACAGCAGGGGTGTCCAAACTGTTCCATAAAGGGTCGTGTGGCTGCAGGTTTTTGTTCCAACCAGTCAAGCACACCCAGTTTGACCAATCAGCTGTCTGAAGGCTCAGATGAGTTGATTAAATGAGTCAAATCTGGTGTGCTGCTGCTGGGTTGAACAAAAACCTGCAGCCACACGGCCCTTTGTGGAACAGTTTGGACACCCCTGCGCTACAGGTTGTGAGCTTAACTAATTATTTCCAGTACAGTAAATATTGAGTTTTAAGGTCAATATTTTATGTCTTTGTTTGACAATAAATACAACACAGGGTAATTTTAGTCAAAACAAGGTGTAGAACTCCAGCACAAAAACAAGTTCAGCAGGTAGATGATATGGAATTCTGTGTCAGAGCCTACCTCAACATCCTGCAGGCTAAAGTCATTCTGGTCTTTGAAGTTGGCGGCTCCAGCGCTCAGCTCCATCAGCATCTTGGCGATCTCAGGCTTTATTGCTGAAGTCAGCCTGCTCGCGGCCTCCATGACATGTTCCTGCACATCCTTTAGTTGCATAGCTGCTTTTGAATAGTGAGAGGTCCTGAACACACTGCTGAACAGCTCTGTGAGAAAGGCGCTGGCCCTGCAGAACACATTCAGGGCATCCAAGTATTTGGAGATGCCTTGCTGGATGTCTGCAACCGCAGTAGTGACGCTGGGTGGAGGTGGGTGGCAGCTACCAGGCATACCCACTCCACTGCCAATGGGTGAAGACGTTGAGCAACTGGACGCCAGGGAGGCGTTCAGGGTCCGACTCAGTTCAGGCATCTGGTATTGCTGGTGCTGCTGGATTTTCTGCTTGGACCCGCCGAGCAAAAAGCGACGCTTGTAGTCCATTTTACTTTCCTGCGCACTACAACAATACATAAGTGGTGCAACAGCACCAAAAGCTGCTCCTTAATTCCTTTTTCCTCTGCAAAGTGTTGTTAATCCTTTCAAAAAGCGCTGAACCCAACAGTCCAAAAACAGTTCAAGTCAAGTAAAAGAAAGCTTAAGGATTCCTCTTGCCAGGTCTCATCTCAGTGTGCCTTGTAGAGAGGCTGCTCAGACTACGGTGAGGTTGAAGTGCAGTCAGGAAGACCGGTAGGCTGAAATACTTAAATGCAGCCCTGCTGCAGATACATCAACACCAGCTTAAAAAAATAGCACAAACCCACCTCCAAATGATCCGTTTCCAGCTTAATAAAAATGATCATAATAGAGAAGGGAACACTACTTACTTAAAGTGATTAAACAGCCACATTTAAAGTGCATTACCTCCTTCAAAATAGGGGGAAAAAAAACCTTCATACAGTATCTAGAGTATATACACATGTATGTATGTACATAGAAACCCTATATTCAGCCCAAGTAAGTAAAATAAAAAGGAATTTTAAAAAGAATAAATCGAAAGAAAATGAGACACTGTTCAACAGCACAGGAAAAAAATGGCTAGTAAAACAAACACAAAAGGTAAATGCTGGAGTCAGAGGATAGATATTTGTCTTCTCTTGCACACTGGTTGGTGAAAATGCTGTAGGGAGTGACAGATCCAGTCTGTCAAATCCTCTTCACAAAGCAGGACTCTCTGCAGGCAGTGAGCGAGTGGCCAGCTGATAGCTCTGTCTGCTCGTCTCAAGTCTCCAGCAGCTTCCTGGTTTGTCTCTTGTCTGCTGAGGTAGATATTACTCACCGTGGAAACAAGTGTGCTTTGAGATCTCGCTGCGCTCCGTGGATGCAGATTAGAGCGACAAAAGCACAAATGTATCTGTAAGGCCTCTAGGTCATTTCCTAAGGGAGGAAAGGGCAGAGACAGAAAAGAATGATGAGCTTTTTCCCCTAAATCCTTCCATTGTTCAATTCCAAAATATTAAACTTTAACATTGAAATCAATAACCTAATATGGTTTAATGGCCAATATAAAACTAATACAAAAAACTATATAACAAAAAACCTGTACATTCTATACTATTTACTATTTTAGTGAAGAAGAAATTAAACAAGGAACATTTCCACTGACAATTTTGATAAATGACAAAAATATAATGTGCAAAAGAACACACATCACAATTCAGCCTAGTTTAAGCATCCATAATTTTATCATCATAAAAAAGTCTGGAAAAGAAGTAGAATATATAGAAGTTGAGGTCTTTTCCTGATTTATACACCACCATATTTGGTTACATTAATTAAACTAGTAATGGTCAGCAAAGAGCTGTTGTACATTTCTAGATGATTACTAACCCCCACATGCCACACACAGTTTTTTTTTTAAAAGAATCTCTGGCAGTGTCTGATTTAGCAAAAAAGCAGTTGCATGAGAAAAAATCTAGCAAGAGGTCATTGTTGCAGCACACATTGCAGGCTCTGTTGAGCTTCGCACAGTAGGAGTGACAATCCTCTCATTCAATGTCATTATGAGACGTGTCTTTCTGCCTGCAACCTTTTCACTTGGCATTATGAGTTACATTCATAATGTAACATTTTGTATCAAGGAGGAATTTGCCCTCCCATCTCTTTGCTCAACTAAGCTAGAAAACAAAGGTCAGATCATGTGTAGAGTTTAAAAAGAGACATGTTCAAGATTGAAGATAGATGTGCTGTAGTAAGTGATCTACTACCATTTAAAATGCAACATGCAAACAATTAGTTTCATTCTTTCCATTCCTGTACAAATAATTCATGGAAAGTGACAAAACCGGTTTAATAGTAGTTTATCTGTTAAAACTGTGGTGGAGAGAAGATTGGATTCTGGTTTTGTAATTTGTTTGCGATGCTTTCAAAGAAAAGAACATTTCACCGAGCTGTTTTAATTTCTATTTTCAGCCCTAGTGGCACTAAAACCAATTCAGCTATACTCCTGATATTATAGTCAATGGAATGCGAATGTAGAGATGACAGACTAATCTGTACCCTCCACAGCAGGCCCTGTGGAGGGTACACATCAGTTCTGTGGAACTGATTCTGTTATCCTATGATACCAGCCGAAAGCCGCTGTGTTTTGGGAAGAATCTGGAATAAACAGTCCACTGTCATTGCATATGATCATGCAGGGCAGTGGATTTCCATGGTTAGTTACTACTTATAATCACCACAATCCTCCATGGTCTAATGTTAAAACCTCACTTCCTGTCACAAAAACAAAAGGAAAGCCTGAAAAAATGGCTTGGACCATCTCTGGTAGTAATGTAGAGAATCACAGCTTAAAAAAGGAAAAAAATAAACCAAAAACAATGTGCAGCACAATGCTCTAAATTATAAATGGTTTGTTCTGTACAAGGGATTTTAAATTTATTTCAGAGCACAGTGACAAGTCACATCCAGCAAGCATGTTTTTAGATCGACAAATTAGATTAGATGGCAGTTTATATCTAAAAGATAGATATCTAAAACTCAACTATTACAGCCACATTTCCTCCAACACAGACCACTGACAAAGATCTACCAGTAACATTAAATATTTAATAAAATGCACATTCTTGTACCACAGTAAGAGACATGATCACATACAGAATAGAAGGCAGCATTAAGTCAATAAAGGCTTGCTGGTTCCGGTTCCTCTAGCCACGCATTACAATAAGTGAGAGCTTACATTTGAAAACGTAGGTCTAAAGTTTGGATTCCATTTAGACTGATTTTAAGGGTAACCATTTACTCTTATATTTTATATTTACCTTGGGTAATTTGCTTCATATTATCAGTACCTGTTTTGATAATTTGCCTGAAACACTTATTACATATTTATAATACAACCATATTGACAGGTTTATCATTCCTTCAATAAAAACATCACTAATGTCTACAGATTTTAATTTATTTTAAGACTGTTTTTTTGTCAATTAAAGTCTTTTTAGAAACACTTGCAAACTCTTATATAGCCTATTGCAGCTGGAATTAATTAAAACTGGTGTGTGGTTCACTCGGCATACGGCTTTAGAAAAGTAGGCGGAAAACCAAAAGTGAAATATTTCATGTTTGAGCACACATTCTGCTTTTTTTGTTTTGTTTAATTAGCAGTGTCAATCCACAGCTCGGCATGTGTTTGTGAGCATTTGTCTTTCTGTGGAAACAAATTATATAAAGTGTGTACATATACATATATATTCATTTAAAAACTCAAAATATCTTGTCTTGAATGTTTCTTTACTCAAAGGATACAAGTAAAACTGCTTAAGAAAAAAAACAAAACAATAATTTCTCTGTGCTAAACCAAAATTAAAATTTCTGTGAACATAAGGGGGATTCACATGCATGAAAAATATGCCACAGTAATTCTATATTAAAGATCTAAAAATGTGATTTTACTCAGCAACGTCATTGGAAACTGAAAGTGAGGTAATTTCCTTCCTGAATTTTAGGCAGAGGAATTCCCAAGAAGAACAGACAGCATCAATATTAATGAGCCTTGCTTCACACTCATGGGAGCTCCACTGGCCGCCAGCCCTCTTATGCAGAGTGCACTCGATTAGAAATTGCACCCAAACACACACGTGATCCCCTAGATGCACAGTGGCGTTGAGCCAGCCCATTTTAATATCCTTCGACAGGCATGGGCTGCTTCAGGCTAATGTTAGCTCCACTTCCACATGCACGATACGTGTCAGCTGCTTAGCTTCAACAGGAAGGGGGTTAGGGTTTCCTGGCTCAAGCAACAAATACGTCACACAAAACTATGCTAGTGGGAAGAGGCATGTAGTAAATCATACCACGTATGATTTAACTGTCTGCACAAACAACCACTGCCATCATCATTAAGAAGAAAGCAGCATTTATATATCAGAGCAGTCTCACGTAGAAATCACATGGTTTTGTTTTTCATATACTGTATTTATATAAATATAAATACATATTATTTTTAGAGTCATAGCCAAATTTCATTTTATCTTCTCTAATCGACTAGTGCCCAGTAAATGTACTGATTAGTAGGGAAATCCAACCCAGCATGCACAACTGAAAGTGGTGAGAAGCACTAGCCATCTATTTTTTTAAATTATTTTTAATCACTTTCTCAAGGAGATTTCATAAAATGAAGACGCCATCCCACCCCTGGAGTCACAAGTCTAATTCAATAACCTTTGGGTTAACAACAGGTATTATTTCTGGATCTGCAGCAATATTTATGTGGCTTTCATAGGTCCACTTTTGTTCCAGGGAGCTCAAACTATGGATGGGACAACTGTTAGCCATGCTGACAGCTCCTTATCCATCTGCCACAGTGAAGCAAACACACAGAATCTTGAAGCTCCAGCCGCAGACCCAACATTAGCCCTCTCATGAAGTCTATTTCAGCCTCCATGAGCAAAACAGCTGCCCCATGGTCCACACCACACTGTTTTTAGACACTCCAAAAGGTTTAGCTCAAAGGGGGAAAAAGTTCCACCTTACATCTGTTGCCAGTGAAGCAAAGGAATGCATTTCCCCAGAATCCGTTAAATTTGGGATGACATGAGCACAGAAATGCAGGTCAGGACACCTGAACATGCACTGCAAAACAGTGAAATATTGGAATAATTATATGGAAAAGTGACCAATGATTTATGGTGAGAAGGAGAAAATGTGGACTGTTTCTTTTGGTTGAAGAAGCTTCAGTCATTGAACACATTCCACAGAGCAGATAAGCTGTAGTACAGAGAATCAGCAATCAGGTCGAGGAGGTCAGCCCAAATGAGAGGACAAGTGCCATGAGCAACTGTGTGACAGGAGCTGAGCCAGGCTCCTCTTGCCCACCGAACACAAGGCAACCATTGTGGAAGGCCCTTGTCTTCTCATACCAGCACAAAAAACCTACACTATGGTGCATGCAGCTGCATTATGAGTACAAGAAGCAAATAATGGCCATGGATTTAAAGTCGAACAAGAAGAAGAATAATCAACATCTTAATACTCAATCTGGAATTCTTGTAGACATATATTTTAGAAATTGGATTTGCTCCCATAACTCATCCTGTTTCTGCTGGGTTTTTTTGGGTTGAATGTTCTTTCACAGGCAGTTATCATGGTCGGTTCTGCTGAACTTCTCTTAATTTATCTAAGACATTCTCCATTTCCAAGCAGTTCATAAACGTTTTTCCATCCCTTTAATAAACCACTGTTGGGCAAGTTTGTACAAACTTAATGCTCCTATCACTCAAGAGCCTGATACTGTTGGAGGATGGGCTGGATAATATTAGACTAACCTGGGCTGTCATAACAGACACTGTAAGTAGCTTATAGTGCTCGTAAAAATAGCTGACGGCCCAGGCCAACAAAAGAAACATTCAAGGTCTGTGTCCCATTCAAAGTCATGGGACTTTGTCTTCAACAAATATGTTCAAACGCCTTCAGATAGAGAGAGTTTCTGACTTTTAGATGCACACATGAATGCAAATACAAACACTATCAGATTTGATCTCATCAGAGCCACGGCACAAGGCACACGCCCCTTTCACCATTTCAACTTTGAGGAAACAGACTAAACCAAGAGAGAGCCCATTCAGGACAGCATTGTGTGTTTCATGTACTCCACAAGTAAGCGCTGCCATAACCGAGCCACAAACATCACTGCCATTCACGAAAGGATGGTGAGCAAAATGCAATTGATGGAATTGCTTTCCTCAGCTGAACATGAGGTTCACCAAAGTCATCAGGTTGTGCTGCATACCAGCCACCAGAGTGACGAGGGGCATTTATTCTGGCTCTGATTTATTGGCACTTCCAGGGAAAGTAGAAACAGACACAAATTAATTGTATTGACACACCAGACCTGCAGTATCTCAAATAAGAAATGGAGCTTTACAACTAAAGTTAAAAAAAGAATTTAAAAAAAAGTTGCTACTCTGCAACCAAGTATCTGTCCACAATTTAACAGATATGAGAACAGAAGATGATAGAAGTCCTAAACTCCAGAACACTAACGTTGAATGATCTTAAACCACGCAACTGTGGTGGTGATGTTGTTGCAAACAGTTGCTAACAGTTCTAGGGTTAAAAGCAGACATAAAACAAGGCAACAAATCAACACCATCAGCTGCAGTAACTATATAGCTGACCCTGACTTCTGACCTCTTTCTGAAACAACACGGGCTGAATATATCTGCAGGGAATAAAACAGGCAGATATCACATTACATGAGAGTTCTGTGGCAGCCTCAATTCTTGCTGAATTTGATCATTCGAGTATTCATGCATCCACTGAACATTTCACTCGGGGGCAAATAGCTGACCACAAACTAAGGCTGTAGTGGTTTCCCAGGAGACAAGTGTGAGATTTCCCATGCTACAAGCCAAGTCCCTATCATCTGGTCCCTCACTGGCTGGTTCTCTTGCAATCAAATTTGAGATCAGATGTATCTGCACCATGAAATTAGTTAATTTAATTTAGATATACAGAAAATGAGCTCTAAAGATATTCCAAAAAAACATCTCATTAAAAAAGACAAAACACATTGGTGATACCTGCCTCCAGATACAGCAGATACCTCCTAGTTTACTGTAATTATGACAAAACTTAACCCTACAACAGAAAAAAAATGTACATCCATCTGCTAGACATGGAAATATCTGATGGATCTGATCTGTCATTTCATCTCACTGTAGACTGCCATACTGTTTTCCAAAAGCATCTTCATTAAATCCAAACAACAGATAAAGTTTATTTAAATGCAAATGGTGTTTACCATTATTTATGAGCCTTGGTATGGACATGATCATATAACAGTCTATATGTGCTTATATTACAACAAATAGGCTGAAGGCAAGAGTAACTCTTCATAGAGGAAAAGTTCCCATTCAACCAGTATTCAGTTGAGTGGCAAGATTTGGTGCAATTAAGAGGAAAAGTGCCATTATCCTGGTCTTTTCTAATAAAGACAATTTGTTTGTAAAAGTATCAGTAAGATCATCCTCTCAAACATCATTAATAAAACAGAGTAATGACAGAGTCACGGATTTCAGACTAAATGGGGATGTGTAACTTCTAGAATCCCTCACTTGTGCCTTCATCTCCTGAGTCCTTGTGAACTTGGCACAGCCAAACAGAAACCAGTTTAATAGGTTGCTTACTTACTTGTACCAAGGTGGAGGCCAGACTTTTACTGCTGTTGCTGTTTGCATGGGTGTAAGCTACAGGACAATTAGTTTAGCAAATTATTTCACATTGATTTGGATCACCATCTGGTTTGTTTTTTCATCCGCCACCAGAGATGTGAAACAACTCCCTGCTTGTGCAATCTGTCCAGACAATTGTTGCTGAATGCATTCGTTGACTAAATGCAACAAAACTCTGGTCAGCAGAGTCAGGAGTGTAATCTGTGGATCCCAATGTCTTTCCCACTGCTGCAGCAGCTGCTGTGAGTAAGCATTGTGGGGAATGCAAGCATGTCAGCATGCTCCTCAAAAATACATATGCAGACACTTATGGAACAAAGGTACTTGGTTGAAACTGGAAAAATTAGACCAACAAATCTACTTTTTTAAAAAACCTTGAACAGTGTTGTCACTTATTCAGTAAGCATTGTAATTAGCATTATAATTACAGAATATCCAAAATAAGCATATGATTTAAGTTTTCAACAGACCACAGATACATAAAGTCACAAGCTTTTTTAGATTAATTCATCCCTCCCTGGCAGTGAATACTCTGTAGCACTCACCAATGCAAGCTAAACTAGGTAACAACAGCAACACTGGAAGTCTCTTTTGTTGAAGGAAATATCAGTCAGGTCTGTTAGACAATAAAACTGAGACCAAACCTGTAATCCACCTGAGGCAAGCAAAGCAAAGACCAATCTTGTGACTTTATTTTGACTTTGTCACACAAGCATCCGGGATTCAAATAAGGTTAAATAGTCTTCCTTCTTGTCAAATACTGACAAAGTTGAGAGGCTTTAGAAAGATAAATGTAGCCATAGCGTTAGTCCAACGAGTGCCGCTACCATTAAGGTGCACAGTTGGATAAGCCATTGCGAAGACTGAGTTTACACAGAGAAAAGGATTTTGCAGAGCACACATTTCTATACTGAGCTAGCTGTGGCAGATGTCAACATGTTGGTCCAGGATTGTTTAAAAAACACCAATGTTGCCTTGAAAAAAATGTTAAAAAGGAAATGCAAAGATGCAAAAATAACTGGCTCTCCAGTATGACCTTATGCTACTATACTATATCATTTGTTCCTTGAGTCATTGGTTTATTTCGTTCAGTTTAATTCTTTGGTATTGATATTGCTTAAAAATAAGATTAAGCAATATCGTAACTTGAATTAGAGCATCACAAGAAATTCTGTGAATCATAACATTTTATCATATCATCAGATATCAGGGCATAAATAGACATCAATTCATCTACAGCCATCTGATATTAAAGTGGATATTGACACAAACACCTCCCACAAAAATTAATGGGTGACGATATTAGAATAAAACTGACCAAAGGTCAGTAAGCCTAATTTGACATGTCATTCCCATCATGAGTAATAACCTCTATGGACTTTGTCAAACCTAAACCCTGACTATATTTAAAAGCCACCAGGCAGGAAAAGCACATCCCAATGAGACTGTTCATGACTAGACACCTCCGGAGAAGTGGGCCAAAATATTATTTATTAATGTGACTCTAGTTTTTTTTTTTTTACAATGCAGATATTATACAAAACCGTGTACATCGAATAACTGGGGTTGTTTGAGACAAATTGTTGCATTATTACATGTAAAGCTGATGTTCAAATTTTCTCACATTGTTATGAGTGGCAGTAGGCATGATTGGTAGACAATTAAAAAAAAAAAAAAAAGTGTATAAAATCTCAAAACCCCAGTAACAGTGCTGCTGCTCCGGGATACACTTCCAGACACAATATTACAACATCCGTAAGTGAAACTGATGAATAAACACAATGATGAATATAGCCATGTCTCTGAGACAGGAAAACAATGGATTAGTTTTGATTAGTCTGGTATTTATTGCACACACCGATCACTATTTAACAAGAAGGTGTAAGAGAGTTTCATCGAAACTCTGACATGACATGGCCCGAGTCTGAAGAGCACTATGTCGCAGCTATTAATACGGCCTTTAACGCCCCATATGCAGAGTCGCTGGAGACCATTTCGAAGCATTAGTGCCAGCACACGGTGACGGGTAGATCTGTAGACTGACACGACAGCGTCGCATATTCCCGGTAAACAGGGTCGCTGCATTTCCCACTTTGACACTCAGCCGTGGACGCACAGAATATGTGTTAGCTCAGGGCTAGTCCACGGGCTGGGGACACTGTCGGTATATGACGGATGGGAATCACACCATCGCGGTTGTAAACCACTCCATCTACCTCTCTCACGTCCAGCTACATTTGATTTTTGAGAGGGTCACGCCAATACTGACCGAGCGAGTAAGTTGGGAAGCAGCACCCCGGGGTCCGTTATCGGACGCGCAGCCAAAACCCGGTGCTGTCAAAGCTCACCAAATTTGCGCTGATTTTCGCCATCATCTTAAATGCTTTCCGTTGACAACACGTTAATCACATTAAATGTATTTTCCACAGACCTACACCAGTGAATCTAATAACAGAAATACTCGATATCGCCATCGGCTCCTCCTTCCTTGCATAGGCGGATGCACTTAATCAACAGATATCACACTGAATCTAAATGTCACATAAGACTCATGAGCCTCATAAACACTGTCACTAGTCCCCGAGCACATATATCGGACTGTTTGTGCCCCTAAAGGTGGCTAACCAGAAAACATGTCCGCTAATAAATGAGCCTTTCACAGGTTGGAAGCTGGCTAGCTCTCCGGCTAAGCGGGCTACCCGTTAGCTACTTGGCTAACTCGCTGCGACGCGATTGTGTAGGCTGGTTTTAAAAAAAAAACAAGCAAATGAAAGCACCGCTGCAACATGGGCCTCAGCGGAAAGTGACACCGTATCTTCCAGGAACCCAACAGCCCCAGAAAAACGAAAGAGAGAGGTAGAGTTGTTGAGCACATCGCTTACCAGCTCCGGGCATCCACCCTCTTGACAGCGAACCCCTGTCTGTGACCACAGGCCATAATAAAGACCGCCACATCCGGCCGCCCCTTCGCAATAAAGCCGGGGGACGAGCTGCTCTTTCAGGTTCGATACGTTAATGACACACATGCGACGTTTAAACACTACATTTGGGTCAATATTTTATCCTATCATTACTAGTCATAGGCAGTAGTCACACAGTGGCACTATGAAATCAGAACGTTCTGCTAATAGACAAAAAAATTGCGTAAACCGTTGTCAATGCATTACACTTAAACAGTGTCAGTATATAAATACACTACATTGTTCAACCTTGTTATTTGGTCTTAATTTGATATTATTACGTTTATTTACACTCATTCTTGAAGCTTCCGCCCACTTATTTTGAAATCACAGAGCTAGTTCCGACATTACTCCATCCTGCGCACACGCACAGTTCAGACGTCATGTTGAGTGAATTATTTCATTTTCACCACAGAAGAATTTACCAGAATTTAACAAACATTGTATTTTTAAAATGAAGTCGTATAGCTCTTGTACAATTATTCCAGGTCATGTAGAGTCTATTACTATTTTGTCAAAACGTTTTACACTGTATAGTTTATTCTTAATAGAAAGTTGTTTATTAGGTAGAATTATAAAATAATTAAATATTAAATGGTAGAAATGATTGAAATATATATATATTAAAGATTAAAATAATCCTTTGTCTCAAGATTGGTAATGTATACCAAACAATGGCTATTATAATGTTATTCAAGTTTATAATTCGATTTAAAACTCATTTAGATACGAACTTTGAGTAATTTGTCAATTTGCTAAAGCAGTTTTGACATCTGAAAATAACGATCTCTTCAATCTAATGACCAAGCATTTTTTGCCCTCTAATGTTGAGTGAAGAATATTACATGTGCTCACAACGGTCACATGGGGGCGTTTAGATCTACAGTTTGAATCGCAGCAGACTCCACAATAGTTGCCGCAACATTTCTAGGTCTCACGTCTTTCGATCTTAAAATTACAAGAAAAATACAGCCTACACTTATCAGAAGTAACACCTCATAAATAATTACAATGGTCCAATAATCTTCTGCAATGTTTTTTTAAATTGGCTTTCCTACTGGAGAAGTGGGTATACTCATTTTACCCTTTTAAAAAAATAACACCTGCTTTAGAAACAGTGACATGTAAGACTACTGTAAAATCAGTCAAAAGTATTTGCTGTTTATCAAATAATTTCTGCCGCTTTATCTTAAAGGAAGGATTACAAAATTCGATAATTCAATACTGACTCACAGACTAGTGAGAGCGAAGCGTGCATTTTGAACTATATGATCAGTGTATTCTTTTGTAAACTGACTCTTTGCCAGAGGGTGTTTAGACTGGTCACACAAGCAGCCTGCATGAATGTAAAATATATACAACATGAGGCAACAGTGGTGTTTCAGTTTTTAAGTTTTTTAATATTTATTTGATTCAAATCTGAAATTGATAATTCATATCAATTCATATTCAACATCTGTGTATGTTCTGTCAGATCTTCATCCTACGGGTACGTGTGTGCAGGTGCCATGTTTCATGACATTTGGATGAGAAATAACAAATGATTGGTCAATAACGAGTGCTGTGGCTTTGTGCTGTCCAGCTGGGCACACCATGTTCTAACTACGGGCTCTGGGCTAGTATGTTAAAAAAGAACAAAAACAAATATATTTACAATAAATCAGGAGTTACATCACTCTCAACCTCAAGTACTGGGTCTCTAACATTGTACCAAGTACTGGGTCTCTAACATGTAGAATGCAGGGATGAGGCAGAACAATGGCTCTTCAACCAGGCCCTTGTATACTTTCTAGGATCAAACTTGGAAGTAGGTGGGCCATTGATTTTAATGATGCTTAGGCTTGATATGTTGGAGATGAGTATGGCATCCCTCTTTTCTGAGCTTATATTGTTAATAAGGCTCAGTTCACTCTGCTGTACTCAAGGATCCTCTCTGACAGGGGTGGGGGGAGCAGCCCTTGGCCTCATGTTTACGGAACTGCACCAGCGTAGCATCACTAACAGCTGAGCTGCTGGCTGATGCAGCATCGTGAAATTTGTAATTTTGAAAGCATTTTTGTGTGTGTGTGTGTGTGTGTGTGTGTGTGTGTGTGTGTGTGTGTGTGCGCGCGCGTGTGTTTGAATAACATGTTGATTATGTATCCTAAATGCTGAATATTTTAAGTAAACTTGGAAAAGTGAATGTGTCAGTCAGCATTATTTTCCTCAGCAGGATCTGGCCTGATTGGCTCACCACCCCTAATGCCTAAAATGAACCAATCCAAGGCAGTGAGTACCAGCCAATTAGATGTAGAGGAGAGCGGGTCATGGCTTCAACCAGTGGCCTTTAACTAGGAACCCTTAAAATAAAAAATAAAAGATGGCAAGAGCAGATGGCGCATATAAAGTGGATTATTAGTGTTTTGGGTTTGTTTTTTTTTGGGGTATTTTATTCATAAGTAAATATATAAAAACCCAAGTATTAAATATAAAACCAAAGCTTACATGTGGCTCATATGTTATACAAACTAAGTATAAAAAGAGGCAAACCGATCTTTATATTTGAATACATTTGTAAATAAATGTTTCATAGGGTAGTAGAGTAAATATAGTGCTCATATGGATATCTTTACAACTTATGCTAATCATGCAAATCATAAAGGGCACTCCCCTGCAGTGCCACCCCAAGTGGGTGTGACATGAATATTATGTGTCTCTTGTAGGCAGGGCAGTTGTGGATCCAGCCTGAATGTCCTTCAAAAAGCAGTCGCTCTGACCTGCTCGTCCCACTCAGCCAGGCTCGTAAGATCACGCAGAGCACAGCAAGCCCTATCTGGACATCATGGGACTCACACAGGATCCCAACTTCCATAAGCTTCAGGACTGGTACACAGCTCATGCCCTCAACATCAACCTGAGACATCTGTTTGAGACTGACAAGGAGAGATTCAACAAGCTCAGGTATAGTTTCTAACCAAATCAGTTCAAAGCTGAACCTTTTTAGTCAAAAAATGAGATCACAGATCTGTTCTAAGACAATCTATGTTTGTGTGTGTGTGTGTGTGTGTGTGTGTGTGTGTGTGTGTGTGTGTGCGTGTGTGTGTGCGCGCATGTGTGTGTTCTGGCAGCTTGACACTGAAAACTGATGATGGGGATATTCTTCTTGATTACTCCAAGAATCTGGTCACTGATGAAGTCCTGAAGATGCTTGTTGATCTGGTAAATGTATTCAAAAATGATAATGAAGCAGGGATTATTTGCAATTTTTTGCTGTAGATTGCAAATAGAACCTCAAGTCTAGACTCCTAAAGCTCTCATTTCATTACTGACATCCCCAATAGTTTGCTGCTGCTGTAATGGCTTATTTATTGTTTTCTTCAGGCTAAGTCTAGAGGCATTGAAGCTGCCAGGGAGAAGATGTTCAAAGGAGAGAAGATCAACTTCACCGAGGTGCTCATTGTTAGACAGATTTGAGCTGTTCCCAGTGTTGGGCTCTCGACCTTTTACTTGAAATGGTCACAGTGTTTACACATGTCAGAGCCACAGGCAAACATGAGCTTCAACACAACAGCACTAATAAGTATAGTTCAATTGAATCATTACAATCGATCCAGGTTTTAAATGTGTTTATTCTGGGTACAAAGGGTCGTGCTGTGCTCCATGTGGCTCTGAGGAACCGTTCCAACAAGCCCATCATGGTGGATGGCAAGGATGTGATGCCAGATGTCAACAAAGTTCTTGAGAAGATGAAAGGCTTTTGTCATGTGAGTCAAATCAACAAACCACACAGCACAGCATTGAGGTTTATGTGTTTTGTGGTTTAGTACTTCTGCTCATTGGGGTTTGATGTTACTAGCTCAGTTATGAGAGGATGAATTAAGATTACTGTGCTTGTTGCAGAAAGTCCGCAGCGGAGAGTGGAAAGGCTATACGGGAAAGGCCATCACAGATGTTGTCAATGTTGGCATCGGTGGATCTGACCTTGTAAGTTGAGTTAATGAAAGCCTTTTTAGAAATGTAAACTTCTTATTAGAATGTGTCCCTCATTTGATCTGAATTAAAGGGTCCCCTGATGGTGACTGAAGCCCTGAAGCCGTACTCAAAGGGTGGACCTCGTGTGTGGTTCGTGTCAAATATTGATGGAACTCATATTGCCAAAACCCTGGCACAGCTAAATGCTGAGACTACCCTCTTCATCATTGCATCCAAGGTAATTTTTATTTTATAGCTCACCATGGCAATGATTCACAGTGGAAAGACCTTTGAACTTTCTTTAATACCTCTTTAACCTGGCTTGAAGTTAAAATGTCTGACAGTGTAATTGAGGTTTTAGGGTTTTAAAATCTGTTTTTGATTCCAGCTAGAACTTTTGTATATGGAATTCTTCCTTGTACAATCCCACAACATGCACATTGGGTGAATGGAGACTGATTTGCTCCTAAGTCTGGGAGAGAATGTGTTGTGTGTGCTGTGATGGATTGATGGACGGATGATTCATTTTCTTTGGGCTAGTGAATGTGGCTCCATTGTTCATCAAGATTCTTTATAGGCAACTACACCAATGTTACATCAACTGACACCTCATATGATTCATAAGAAATAAGCTATACAGTAACAGCAGTCACTTTAAAGTGCATCCATTCAGAATATTCTTGCTACCTCAGAATCTAATTCCAATTTTCCATTTAGCTGCATTAAGTATTCATCCTGGTTCACTGTCTATTCCCTTTTCTAAAGACTTTCACCACCCAAGAGACCATCACCAATGCTGAGTCAGCCAAAGCTTGGTTCCTTGAACATGCCAGAGATGTGAGTTTGTGTTCTCCACAAGCAGCTGCAGCATCTGCTCTTTAATCAGTGTGCACTCTCTTAGTGATCATGTTTGCATTTCCACAGGCAGCTGCTGTTGCCAAGCACTTTGTGGCCCTGTCTACAAATGGAGTGAGCCACCTTTTATTATTTATTTATCTATGTATTTTTCTTTAACAGCTTGGATGTTTTGCTTCTGCCCAGATCTCTGTTTCTAACCTTCTCACTTGTCTGTGTTTTCCCCCACTCAGCCTAAAGTGAAGGACTTCGGCATTGACACAGAGAACATGTTTGAGTTCTGGGATGTGAGTGCTCTTTAATGCTTAAAGCCCACTGTGCGCGGCAACTCCTGTCTCCACCAGCAGATTGCAATAGAGCTGCAGGCAGTGGCTAAAAATAAGTTTGACTTTTGACCTGTGAAGTAGGTGGAACAAACACTGGTCAGCAGCTGCTGGGTAATCAGAGGACTCGGTTATTATTGGTAGCGACCTTCTCTCTTGAGAGGTTACTGTAAAGGCTATGTTGCCTCAAAGGTCAGGAAGTTGCTTTGAGTTACTAGTATTTAAGGCATAATGGTTATAATGTCACCTGTATGTAACTACAAATGTGCATGCCACAGGAGTCAGGATGGGAAGTGAACAGAACTGTGCAATTCATTTAATGATAAAAAATGTCTTGGCTTGAAGGGACGAAATATGTTTAAACTTTTGCCTTTTAGTTGCAGGTAGCGATTTAAAGAAAAAATCCATGAGTGCACTGTAACGTCACTATTATTATATTTCAGTGGGTTGGCGGACGTTTCTCCTTGTGGTCTGCCATTGGAATGGCCATTGCCCTCCATATTGGTATGTATACTGTAGCAATATATTTCATGCATCATCTCTATCATTTCAAAGCTGCTTTAATTTCAAAACATGTTTACTACAATGTAAGCAGCCCTGTGTGGTTGTGCTTGCAGACAGTACTTCAAAACAGATGCTAATATCACCATTCCAACACGTCCGTAGAATAAATAAACATTTGTTTTGACAAGGCATAATATCTGATATGCTCATGGATTTACTTCTGATCTGGCAACAGTAACACATCAGAATTATGGCAGTTACAGAATGTTTGAGATTTTCACACACAGACACACACACATGCACAAGATTTATTTCAACAGAAGTTCTAAATTGTTTGAACTACTATATCTTCTGTCATCATCAGGTTTTGACAATTTTGAAAAGCTTCTTTCGGGAGCTCATTGGATGGTAGGCCCTCTGGAGTCTCATCATGTGTACGATGCAGGTGAAGATCAAAAAGCATGAATGTAAACTAACTTCTGTGCTCCAGGACAACCACTTCCGCACCGCTCCCCTGGACAAGAACGCCCCTGTCCTGCTGGCTCTGCTGGGGATCTGGTACATCAACTTCTTCCATGCTGAGAATCATGCCCTCTTGCCCTATGACCAGTATATGCACCGGTTTACTGCATACTTCCAACAGGTCAAGCACAGGTTTAACAGTTTAGATCCTTAAATTTTCAGACCTTTTGAGTGGCCTTGAACAACCATTTTTATTTACAGGGTGACATGGAGTCAAACGGCAAGTACATTACCAATCATGGAGTGCGTGTAAACTACCACACTGGGCCAATTGTGTGGGGAGAACCAGGAACCAATGGACAGCATGCTTTCTACCAGCTCATCCATCAAGGTAGAATAACCAAAGATCAGCATTCAGCTGCAACATAAATATAACAACATAAAAATGAGTTTAATTGAATTGAAAAAAATCTACTTATCTTGCCTTTTCACTTTGAGAGACAATATATTTGTTGATGCAGCACGTACAGCTAATTGAGTAAAAAATGGAAGTCGTCCTTTTAAAAGATAAGGCTTGAGAATTACTGCTGTCAGGTATTTGTGTGTGATGTTACCCTCCAACTAGTCTGATGTATTTTCTAACCATTTCCATCACAGGAACACGAATGGTGCCTGCTGACTTCCTGATTCCAGCTCAATCACAACATCCCATCAGGGGCAACTTACACCACAAGGTATAAAGAGGTTTTGAAACTGTTGCATGTTATTTACTGGACACATTAAACTGGAAGTGTTTTTTGAATTTAAACTGCAAAAATACATCTTTTTGCATTTTTGCAGTCCCTGAAAAAACAAAGGCAACTGTGTTTTTTTACATATGTGGCTAATATGTGTATGTTCACACAGCTGCATAGAGAACTTGTATGGAAAAAATACTCTGCATACATAATCTATTTTACTTCATAACTGTTGTGTTATGCAAATATAGGACATTGCTGACCTAATGTCATAGAACACAAATAGACCAAAGTGAGACCTCTGCTGGTTTACTCCCTGTAATTTAAACATGCTACACTCTGTCTGATATTTGCGTTTTGAATGTCATTGTAGATCCTAGTTGCAAACTTTCTGGCCCAGACTGAGGCTCTCATGAGGGGTAAGACCACAGAGGAGGCCAGGAAGGAGCTGGAGGCTGGTGGGCTGAGTGGAGAAGCTCTGGAGAAAATCCTGCCGCACAAGGTAAGTGCAATCACTCAATAAATGTTTTGTGAAAATAAACACAGTTATAGACGCTGGACTGTACATTATAAATTAAATACAAAAAAATATTGTTTTAGATTTGGCCACCTAATGTCGTATGTGTATGTGCCCCTGGTGGCCTTAAATAAGCATCTATCAGCTATCCAGTCATGAAAATGAAAACATAATTGATGGAAGCAGAAAGATTAATATCATATCCTCTTTGTTTACCTCAGGTGTTCCAAGGAAACAGGCCCACCACCTCAATCATTTTCAAGAAACTGAGCCCTTATACACTAGGAGCACTTATAGGTGAGAGAGCACAAAAACGTCCTTCAGATAATTATTATTTTCTTTAAATGTTAAAAGCCCAAAGCAATAGCCAATCGCATGACAAAAGATTCTTGGATGACCATAAGGTGATTTAGGCTGTTGATGTCCTTCACTGACAATCTGTTTACATGGCAAAAAGGACAGAATTTTAAAAGTTTGCTAAAATGAAGATGAACGCTGAGTAAAAGTAAAACTCTACTATCTGTGTCTCTCGTCTGTGCTTCATGTTATCACCACCCCTTATACTTTTATCTTTCAAAGCGACATCTTACTGCAGTTTTAAATTATTCACATTTCGTCGATACTTGGAATGATAAAATCCTTATTATCCTTATTCAGCATAAACGTGGAGTTTTCATCATCTGAAAGAGAGAACCAGAACTCGGGGTCTTTCACCTAAAACTAAGCAATACACACACATATAATTCACACACTTAATCAAAAGTTCACACACTTAATCTAAAGTTTATAATCCATCCAATAATCCATTCCTAATTATTTGGAAATTTCCTTGAATGTTTCCTGTCATGTCTATCTATATTCTTCTGAGAGCTACAGTATGTGTACAATACTGATATTAAACATTTGAATAGTAACTGCTCCTGACATTAGAAAATGGTTGTTCGAAAGTCTTTTCCCCCTTGAATATATTTGAAGAATAAATGAGAAATCCTCGTGAATATTTGTATCCCAATATTGTTATTCTGTCTTTGTTTCACAGCGATGTACGAGCACAAGATCTTCATTCAAGGTTTAATGTGGGAGATCAACAGTTTTGACCAGTGGGGGTGAGACAAATTATATGCTTAATATGAATATACAGTATGTCCACAACCAATTACAACACCCATCTTTAATGTGGAGCGTTTCAAATTGAAAAATAACCCTAAACAAGCAACAGACAGCCATTATTACACACTCATAGTATAGCAATGATTTATTTAAACACAGAGAATTGTATTTGAAATTCCATCCAAAGTTTCCAAAAGTGTAAAGTGTTGACAAAAATCAATGAGAGTCAATTTCACATCATGGTGAGAGCTGGAGCAATAAAATATTCTGCATATTGATAGTTTTGAGCAAATATTGTACTATAATATAAGTTAATACAAAAATAAAAACAGTCCGTCTTTAGTTTAAAAAGTAATCTTTGATAAATAAAAGGCAGATAAACTCACCCTTCTGCTTCCCCCTGTGTGTTATTAGAGTTGAACTGGGCAAACAACTGGCGAAGAAGATTGAGCCTGAGCTCAAGGACGCCACAGAGGTCCACTCCCATGACTCATCCACCAACGGTCTCATCAACTTCCTCAAGAAGAACTTTGCCTGAGTCGAACATTATTTTTTCACTCCTCATCGTTCCACATCCCTATATCTCTGGTTACTCCCACACAGTCCAGCTGAGCCCCTCTGAACATTTTCACTGTCAGAAGGAATACCAATCATGCATTTTATGCATGTTTGTGCAGCCACAAGAGGAAAACTCTTTTTTATTTTGTTGAGGACACAGTGAAAATACTCCAGTGTAATTAGAAGTATTTATGGGGAAAAAACATGACTGGCAGTTTCCACATTTGATCAAATAAAATCTATAAAATACACACAAATGAACGTTTTATTTATTCTTTCAATATTGCTGAATAACTAAATTCAACTTTCAGTATTGCTTTTTATGTTCACAGGACAAAAAACATAGACATGGCTGACTGGAGAGTCTAAATTGTAGCGAGCATATTCCAACACGATGGATGGATGGGTGGTTGGGTCGATAGATGAGTTTGGGATATCCGAGTGCCACTAGATGGCAACAGTGTACCAGTTTATTGGGCTCAATGCCGCAGACTACAAAAACTCCCAACACATTGTGAGAGGTCGGCGCATATGCCCCCCATAAATCCCCAGATTCCAAAACATCATCAATTCAGACGTAAACAAACAAACAAACAAACAAACAAACAAAAAACAAACAAACAAACATGTAGACTAAACAAATAGACTAGACTGCAGTATCTAAACTGAACTCTCTGCCTCAACTGTACATGCATAAGACAGTAAATTGGCTTTGGTAAAGACATCTCCCACAATGCATTAGATGATGTGACGTGAGTAATGTGAGTGTCTGTGTGTATGTGTGGACAGACAGAAAATTTGAAAAAAAAAAATCAAGACCCTCAGACTCCACTGGGTTTTCATTGCTGTTGCCAAGCAACAATACTTTACTTGGAATCTTACTTGTGCTTTTTATCTACAGCTCGGAAGCACAATGCAGAACAAAGTGAAACTGTAGGAAATTGTCCTTATTTTTGTACAGAATTATTACGACCACCCCCCCCTTCCCATACACATACTTCCTAGGCATGTGATTGTTTCCAAGCACGGGCAGTATATGTGTCATGCTGAGTCATGATTCACACACTTACAGCTCATTCTGGAGATTTCAATGCTGGTTTGAAATAAACAAGCTGATGAAAGAAGTTGATCAGGGCAAGATCAAAGGGCACATGGAGAGGACGAAATGGGTTCTGTGAACGTTCCTGAGATGTTTGTGGAACAATGGTGGGTACATACCCTCACATTCCACTTCATGCTTTATTGGCTCGGCCTGTCATTCTTTTTTTTTCTTTCTTTCCTTTTTTCTTTCTCTCTTTCTCTTTCCCGGCCTGTTAAAGAGCTGCCCTACTGGCTCAAACAGGGTCGCAACCTGCTGTGGTTGCCTTGGCGACATCACCAAATTCATTCCCAAGTTCATGGCAGTGTCAGAAAAAGTGCAGGTTTGGAGGTCCTTCTTTTGATTAAGAGTTCACTAGTCTGGACAAATGTCTTCTGCTCATGCGTTGTATCGTTTATGTTGACCAGGAGCCACAGTGCTGGGAGCTGTTCTAGGGTCAGCATCCCTAAATGTAAACAAGGGTTCCACAGTTTTACTTTGTGCTTGAACTTCGCTGGAATGCTTTTAATGTGCTTGAATTTGACTACCCGTCCCACAGGAAGCTTCAGATAACATATTCCTGGGCTAAACATTAGCCTTGAAAACTCATGAACAACTCTCACAACACATCCCCTGCTATCTGACAAGGGTCCCGGACTGCAATCTGAGGATGTCACTAACATCGGAATGGAAGTCCTGCGGGCAGGAAAAGAAAACTTCATTTTTCCCACGACTATATATAAAGATTAACTTGAGTACGTGGGCAGAACTTGTCATGCTGCAGCTTAAGAAGACAGCAGCAATCCCATGAGGCTTCAGGGGGCACTGGCTGACCCCTTGTTCCTCAGGCTCGGAGTCTTCTCATAAACGGAAAAAAAACCCCCAAAACTCCTTTACATCCTCGTTATTTGAGTACATTTTTTAAAAAACACATTACGTTGGTGATATGAGTTTGATCTAATAGGACCGATCCATCAGAATCTGCTTTGTCGGTATGTGAATAACACCCAGACCACTGGGATGGTTTGGTGACCTGCAGATCAGTGTTTGGGTTTCTATGTGGGCGTTTGGATCCTGTAGATCAATTTCGGTCTACATTCTTTTTTTTTTTTGGTGTTCACAGTCTGACATCTGGCTCTCATTCAGCATGTAAATGCCAGAGGCTGAAATTAAAAAAACCTCCCATGCTGATTTAACTTCTTTGTTCATCTTGTGGTCATTGTTTAACATTATTATCATTCCCGCAGCAGTTGCTATGTCACCTTTTTATAAAAAGGTTTTTGCTGATTTCCAAAGCATATTTGTTAAAAGATAAACAACATTACATGTACTGACCTCTGCATTGTGACCATGAAAGAGGTCATTGGAATGTGACTCACTCTGTTGCTCATCATGCATGCGTACGTGCACATTCTGTCTCAGCAGTGGATGTTTCCACCTTCTCTACTGGGACCTTTCAGGATGGAAGGGTTGGCTAGTTGAATGTGATTGCATGGCGGGTAAACATCCCGTTAAAGGATCCCTTCATCTAAATAAAGAAGAAAAAAAATTGGATTATTTAGGAATCATCAGATATGTTTTCATAATTTCTTCCAGATAAAGGGGAGTTTTTTCTGACTGATTCTAATCTGCCTCTTTTGTTGTCTCCTCTGGCTAAAATTCTTTGAGAAGTGTGATTTTCAGATTTCATTTGGTTTTGTTCTTTTTCTGTGTACTTGTTTTTACTTGATTTTATTACTTAAATTTTTACGTCTTTCCTCATGTTCCATTTGTTGTTCTGTTCTTTGTTAATGTATATGCTATGTCTTGTAAAGCACTGTGAGTCGCCTTGGGTCTGAATAGTGCTATATAACTGTGGTTACCTTGCCTTGCCACTGTTGCTCGTTGGGGACTGGTCCTGGGTTTCTGTAAAGCTCCTAGAGACAATCTTGATTGTAACAGATGGTGTATAACTGAAGATGAACTGAGAGCTGAATTTAATTGAATGATGTGTTTCTGTTTTCTGCAGTTTGTGGCTCATATTGTTAATGGGTTTTAATCAGCAAAACTTTCCACTCACTCCCACTGTATGAAGATTGTGGTTAAATATAGAATTAAATTAGCATTGTACAAGAACCAGTTTCACTCTTACTGAAAAAGGTGTCATGTTCAAGAGCCAATATTACATGTTTAGAACAAAACATTCTCAAGATGAAACATGCTTTGCTCCTCAACTCATGAAGGATAAACACAACTTCTATGGATAATTTTAACCTAAGTGGCAACAATAATAGGAAAGAGACAAAAAGTATGCATGAGGTAATTTTGTGGTGAGCATATTTTCAACTCATTTCCTGGCAGTGGAGGGACCTGTGCGCTCCAGAGGGAAGGTGTTCCTTTGTGCTGTGTAACAGAGCTCACCTCACAGCCGATCCCCCGGGGATACACACACACACACACGCACACACACGCACACACACACACACACACACACACACACACACACACACACACACACACACAAACACACACACACACAAACACACACACTCACACAGCTCTGAGTCACAGGGTGGAACCCTCATACACATAAAGGGTGCTTTGTGCCCCACAACTCATGGAGCTGACAACCAACACCAGAGAGCCCCTCACACTGAACACACTGTTCAGCTTACGGCAGCTCCCAGTATGTAGGCAAACAGCACTTTATGGCTACACCAATGCAAAAAATAACTACTGTACATATGCACGTATCCGTACATCAAAGGCCCACAAACACCTCTGAAACTGGATTCTAAAAAGAAAATAGAAGTGTTTCTTTCCAATACAGTCTCTAGACTCTATAGTCTTCTAGACTCTCTCCTCTTTGCAGTACAAGAACACACACACACATATATATATATATATATATATATATATATATATATATATAATTATAGCAGCTGTGCTCTATATGTGTTTAATCATTATTTTATTGTTACTGTATAAAGGATGACATGCAGACAATATATTTTTGGCCAGATTGTCGTTCATTTAAATGGATGTTTACAATCAGGACTGACTGTCACACATTTTTAGCATGGTCATTTTCTCCATAGCAACCAGTTTAAACTGTTTGCTCATTGTCCAGTATCAAACATACTGAGACATTGCATTTTTGTGTCCACATTAAGTGGAATAATCTCAAGAATGCATTGAATTTACAACCAGTCTAATGGAACTTGTTTCCATTTAAAAGGGAAAACATTCCAACTTACTTGTAAATCAAACACTTGTGATTTGAATAAATTCCCGAAGAAACAGTTGAGTAATCCCTCAACAATTTTTCAGTATCACCAGGTTTATACCTAATTAATAAGATTGATATTGATTTTCAGTTTTAGGTTTCCAGGGTTTGGAGTCCCGTCAGATGACTTGTTACATTTGCATGCATCGATGTCAGCAGAAGACAACGGAGAAAGAAACAAGATACAGAAAGAAAAATCAGCCCGACCACAGGAAAACGACTTCCATGTGGTCCAATCTCAACCTGAATGGTCTCCACATGTTTGTTTCTTTGCATTCATATGCCTCTCTTTGACTGTATTTTACAAATTCCTGAATCTTAAACTGTTAAACGCATCTGTGGCTCACCTCTCATCTTTCTCATTGAACATATCAACACTCTACAATCATTTTCTTAAATTTAACATTAACATTAACTCAACACCACTGACCTTCACTGTTGAACACCATTGTGTACACCATTCAGTTGATTTTGCTTAAATTATCATTAAAATAAGCATTACTTGAGGTACTGAGGAACTCCCTTCAACAGAAGGAATCTGCTGGGACACTGAAAATGAGGAATGGGCCCCCGCAAACTCCAGGCCTAAACCTTATCCAGCAAATATGGCTCGAGTTCCAAATGGGACATGAGTGTTGAAGTTCTCAGAACAGATATTGACACCATGGAAGAGGCATTTGCTGCTGTAACTGCTGGTAATGCAGACAAACCATTTAAAAGTGAAGAAAAGCACGTATGCCTCACTTCATGTGATGAATGTTGTGTTTAGAGTGACCATCTGCATGTTTCAGCAACACTGACATAAAAATCTTGTTTTGGGGGCAAAAGAGGTCTATGTTTTCAGACCTGTCAGGTGATTTGAGGGGTTAAATCAGAAAAGACAGCTTGAGTCCATTTAATAATGACTTTTATTTGTACTTATTTATTTTATCTATCTATTTTGCACCAAATAAAGAGAACAATTGCTGCCCCCACACAATGCCTAACCCCTTCCTTCAGTACATAATGTATATGTTGTGCATGTCCCCTCCCCTACCCACAACTGATCAGAACCCATCCGTGTACAAAAGCTTATTTCATCCACTTTAGAACGAATGCCATTGTTACATGTGGGCTTTTTAGAACCAGTAGACTGTAAGGCTGAAAATGTATATTTGTGGGAGAATGAGTTAAAATTGTATGTGTATGCACGCACACACACATATGCACGCACACACAGAGGCAGCAATGAGTGGCGCAGCCGCTCATGTTGCAGAGACACACAGAATTAAAAACTTCTATTCATGTAAACTTCTCTTTAGTAAAGTCCCTTAAAATGAGGGTTGCAACCTTCTTGTTTGATTCTCCAGTAACTCCGTCCATCATTTGTGAGGTTGGACACATTTTTCCATTCACCATGACAAATGGTTCTTCCTTTATTTCTACACGAGCTGGTTTTGTTGAATAGGGAAAGTTCTTGCAAATGAAGGTGTTAAATGTGATATTCAATAGCACTTTATGACAAGATCTTGACAACTTTGTTATGAAAAGCAGCAAAATGAGGCAAAAGACAGATGGCCACCTTGCAGTTAGCTACAAAACCACTTTATTGAAAAAGCAGATTATGACATCTACAGTTAAATGATACGTCCCAATTTTTAATACATTAAATAACTTTAAACTTTTTTTCAGGTTGAGATAAATAGATCTATTTTCCTTTTTCTGAGCCATCTAGATAATCAAATCACTTAGCGATACAAAAGGTGTGAGACGTGTCCGGATGTGCTTGTTGGAACTAACAGTAGAGAAAAGAGAGAAGTCTTCTCCTTCCATGTGATTTTTGACAGAAAAATAATACAAAACTAGCCTCTTTATGTACAAGGTGACTACAGTAGCTGTGGGCTATGCGACAGAAACTGAAGTAGTACTTTTATAAACAGGTGTATTACGACATTTTTAAAGGACACATAAAATCAGAATTTGCTATGGTTTTCTTTTGATAATGTGCAGACAAGTTCCAATAAATGCCTCATTTTTTCAAGTATGGCACACAATGTTCGACCCCTTCACAACGCTGAAGTCAATCAAATGACAAGGGAAACTCTTCACGTGCTCAGTCCTTTTTCTTCTTCCTCTTTTACAAATATACAACTAGGAGGAGAACAAACACTAATCATTATTACATTCAAATGAATCTCATCACATCAGGAGGCGCGCTCTGCCCGTGCTGCCCCCGGTTTCAGTCTGTTTCGGACACATTCAGTAGTATTCATTCAAACCTTTGTGGACAGTAATACAGTATGTCTAAGCTGAATCAACGTTCGCGTACAGTCATTGGCGTTTGGCGTCTTTTTGCATGAGTACCACGCAGAGGTTTTGCGGGCCACAGTTAAAAGGGACGATGCATGTGAACCTTTATCATCATTTATCATACTGGCATGTGTATGAACCTCCACCAGCATGGTACCAGACAAGAGTTACAACATAACACCAGGAAATAGATGCCAACATCTGGAAAAAGGGCTGATGACAGATAGAGAACAGAGGTCAATGTGCCCTGCAAACACAGTGAGGTGCATGTGCCATGGTCCTGCCACACACACACACACACACACACACACACACACACACACACACACACACACACACACACACCTAGAGTTGGAATGCTTTGTAAAATTTAAATAGAAACAGCATGTGATCATTTGCAAAACACCCAAAGTCCATATTTAATTGAAAATAATGCACATAAGAAATATTTCATCCTGCAGCGGCCATGTAACTCTACAAAACTCCCAGCATATACTGGTACTTCACCATTCAAAACAGGAAATTATATATAAACCGGATCCAGAAAGAGCAATGCAGTACCTCTTCTGGGCCCACGTTCATTTAAGAGGTACAAAGTGACAAACTGTCCTGTGGCCTGACAAGTGAAACTTTAAAATTCTTTTCTGGCCAACAGGGATGAAACATTCCTTAAAAGAAGGGGACCATCTGGTTTTCATCAGTGCACAGTTCAAACTCAGCATTATATGGGAGTACATTAGTGCATATGGCATCATGGGTAACCCACACTATTATAATAGTCAATGATAAATGCAGGTTTTTATGCTGACAAGGGAAAAGAACTTTGTTATTATAACAAAACAGAGACAAGAAACAATTTCCATGTGTTACAATAGCATGGGCCGAGCCTCTCCAGGAGACTGTTCCAAATCCTCGTGTTGTGTACTGACAGTGTCTGGGGTATTATGAGGTATTAAAGATGACAAAGGAGTATAGTATAGAGCAAACCCAAAAGCAAGCATGATATTTCAGTGTCAATGTCCAATGTGTTGTATGTGTTACTTTCAGTGAAACGATAGGTTTGAATGACTTGCGAATCATTGATTTTCTGTTTCAACAGCATCACAAATATTTCCCCCCTGCTTGGATGCTGCTTGGTGTAAAGGCAGTGTGTAATTCAGTATAAGAATACACACATGACAAAATGCTGAAATAATTGCCTGCCCACACAAACATGAGCAAGTAGAACAGAAGGGAAATGTAGGGATAAAAACTAAGGTAGGACCACCAGCTTTCTTCCCAAACCTCTGACATTGCTCTCTCTCTCTTGCTCACACACACACAAACACACACTCACTCACCCCCCCCAAACACACACACACACTTACATAGACCTGTTCTGTCTTAAGGCATGTGGACAGGAGGAGCTTCCTTGTAGTAATGCACTGTGTTCACAGAGCTCATATGACCAAAAAAAAAAAAAAAAAAACCCAAAAACAAAATAAGAGTGTCTGGAATGTAAACCAGGAAACAGATCTGGTGCAAAAGGTATTTGCAACTAGTTGATTCCCCTCTGAATACCAGACAGGTCAAGTGACACAATCACACCGCGTCAGGTATCAATGGATCTGTGACCCAATGACAGACGTGAGCAGACCCTATGTCCCCGAGCAGAAATGATACAACCCAAATTCTTTAGATGCTTCAGACTGTGGGACTGACCGCATGATTCACTTTTGAATCTATCAGAGCGCAAAAAAAAAAAAAAAAAAGACTACACCTACATCTATGATCTTATGTGGAAAACATTTGCAAAATATATATTCATATATAAAAGACAACCTATGTGCATCTAAATTTTTCTTTCTTTTTTGTCATAATATAATTATTAATTAAGACACTGCTTGTGAATCTCTTGAGGTCTTGTCTAAGACTTCTAAATGGAATGTCAGCTGGTCGTCTGGCCTTGTGCTGCTACGGTGCATCTGCTAATTTGGGACAGTGCAGGGTGAGGAGCTTTGAGCTGATGTAGTCAGTCCCATTTAATGATGCTGGGCGTCCTTTGCATAGCCTTTAGCTGGACTCCCACTCAGTCTTCGAAGCTGCAGAAAGCCCGCTCTGAAGGCACAGCACACTGGGGTCATTCAGATCCAGCCACTGCTGGAATGTAGTGGTTCATTCCTGAGCCTTTCTGATGCCAACATCAGCAGCAGTCTCTAGACCCCACAGCACCAGAGAATCCTTTGCGGCTTCAGTCAGAGCACAGGAATGAGTAACATAAAAAAGAGAGGGAGACACGGACAGACGTCTTGCTGTAATCCTCTCGTTTTGATGAATGCGCAGCAGTGTGATGACACCAGTGGCCTCTGGTGAGCTGGAGTATTTGTTTTAGGGGTTTTGACAGCCCACAGAAACAGGGCAGGAAGGGACCGTAGATGGAGGAGATGAGGAACCCTGTCAACAGCCCTGTTTTAGGACAACAGGCGAGTCCGTAAACAGGCAGTCCTGTGGCTCTGAGACTTCTGTGGCATCTTGGTTCACCTGAGAGGTGGGGCTTGAATACTGCCCCTCCTCCGTCTCACAGCTCTGTGACATGGAGGGGGTAGTTGGGAGGCAGATGGGCAGGGACCTGTGGCTGCAGGCGGTGGATGTGGCAGGCGTGGCAGAGCAGGTGACCATCCAGTGGATAACATCGGTGTCCCTCTTCATCGTTTAACTGGAGGCTACAGTCCTGACAGAATGACAGACCACAGAATGGACACACACCATTAAACAGAGAACAACTGACTCCACATTAATGTTAATGAAGGATTCACTAATATTCAACAGGTTAACTTTTGTAAAAGCAAAAATGTTCTGTTAAAGTGTATATTTTGGCATGAGCAGTCGAAATACTGTGTTACTAATAACTAATCTAGTCTAGCTATCAGCCGTTGTTGTTTCTGAAGCCATTTGAAAATTCCACTCATCTACAAGCAACAAGAGGTTCGACAGAACCCTGAAAATACTAGTGCGTTTATGGAACACTGTTGTAAGACACTGTGCAACTATCACAATTAAGACCTGGACTTTGATCTGCTAAATTAATGAACATATATATATATTTTTAAAAATGTTTTAAAAGGACAGATAGATATATATTTTCCTGTGTTACTGTGTAATGAATCTTTGGGATGATTCAACACTGAACTTTACCCTTCCCTTGTCTACATGCCCCCCCTCTACTACTCAGCTGAATGATTATCCACTGCGCGTTACATAATGACTTGCTCCATTTCGATGAAGCTGGATGTCATTAATTCAAAGAAATTAGTCCTGCTGTGCTCTTGAGAACAGTCCAATTTAGAATGCAAGAGACAAACTGTGCAGCCACGGCAGGGTTGCATAAAATGTTAAAGTTAAAGTGTTCCTGCCACACTTCAACTGTCAGACGGAGTTGAGTGGCAAGTATGACATAAGCAACAAGCCCCCAGCAGAGTTAAGAGCTCAACAGAGGAATATGCTTTGTTAATGAGTCACAATGTTGCTGTAAGCTTGGGCTGATATGGAATGTGTCTGTGAGGCTTTTTATTGTCTCTGTGTGTCATTCATTCCACACAACACCACATTTTACACCCATCGCTTGTGTCTTGTACAACTATGAGCCAGATTGAGAATTGAAGAATTGAGGATGGTTGACAGATTGGCCCAAGAATAAGTCATATTCAGTGTATGTATGTGTGTGTGTGTGTGTGTGTGTGTGTGTATGTGCGTGCGGTAAGGCAGGTCTCACCTCACAGTGATAACACTCCACATGGTAGTCCTTGTCCATCGAAACAACCCGGATGGTCTCCTCAGAGCCCTGGCAGAAAAACACACTGTGTGATCAGTCATCTCATTACACTGATGATCCAATAATCAGCAGCTCTCAGGTTTGATCCAGTTCATCTGCACAAACTACAGTCCCACTGAGGAAAAGAATATATAGAGCTATGATTTCATTAAAAATAGGCAGTTTTGAGGGGGCAGTCATAAGTGCTAACAGATCTGAGAAGATTTATACAACAGATTTCAGAAAAAAGAAGGAAATGACAAGAATTCACAAATGTGAGGTGGGGAGAGTTTATGCCACTGGCTTAGAGATGCACAGAGTTAAATCAAGACTAAACAGTTGCAGCTATTGGCAAACATCTAACACACCAAATTAACTAGAGGTATATATATAAAATAGGCTTGAACATTTTGCAGACACAAATAGGTTTGGTCAGATTAGGATGTTATAGAAAATGATGACTTTTACAAATTGAAAATTCTACAGAAAAAAAAAAATTGAGACTGTAATTGTATCCACCGTGCCCCTTGTGTGTGAGTTTGTGTGTGAACTCAAGCACTCACTAAGCCCCCCCTATGAGTTTCTTGCTTTACTCTATTGTTGCTTACCTGAGCTGGAAGGATGGGTTGGTTACACGAGGCACACTTGGGAGCAAAAACGCTGTCAAGGAAGTGACAAAAAAATGCTCAGTGTCTTTTTGCATTATATACATTATATTTACATTATATCTGGCTCAAAACCACTAATCAGACTGCAATGACCACATGAAAATATAGATTTAAACAGCCTAAGAAGACACATATTTTTCATATAACAATCATAATAGTCACACAAATCGTTCAAGGCATAATAAAATTTTATGCAATAAACAGCCCTCAACATGCAACAAACATGCATGCCAAACAGAGACGTTCTCCTTACGTGTGGTAGTCTTTGACACAATAAATGTTGTTGTCGACATCAACAGTGAAAGGCACTCCATCTAGACCCTCTTTACACATCACACAGCGGAAACAGCCAGGATGGTAAGATCTGCCGAGTGCCTGGAGGATCTAGATGCACACACAGTCACAGACACACACACACACACACACACACACAAAAACACACACACACACAGACACAAACAATAACACTTAAGAGTGAGGCTCTGGAGTCATGCAGTCATATTAAAAAAAACAAAGCCAGAATTCTCAGTCCTTACCATCTCCATGATGAGATGGCCACACACAAAACACTTGTCAGCTGTCTGCTGGAAACCAGAATACTGTAAAGAGAAGATACAGGGATTATTATCCTCACATCGTGAAGGGTTTGCTGGTGGAACATCCCTGATCATGAGGAAGAGACAGGATGACACTTGCTTCAGTTCAAGACCCACCTATAGGGGGTGCTGTTCCACTCTTTAAGAGGTGTGAGGTGAGGTGTGAATCATAGCTGCTCTTACAGTTTAGAATGTCAGTGATTTCCATGTTGTGCTACATTAACATTTTAGAAAAATATTTTAATGTACTGTGAAGTTACATACTGATTTGTTCTGACCAAGAATTTAATCATATAAACTAATTTAAACCTTGTCAACAAAAACCCCAGAGCATCCCCACTGGACTAATTGGCTGTGAATCCTCCTGATCCATGGCTCCTTTGAAGCCAGAATGATGGTAGATGATAATGTGACCATCTGCAGCCTATAATCCTCTGAGGGTCATGACCCGATGACTTAGGGGACTGCTACTGGAGATATATCTCCGAGGTGCAGGTGGGAGGTAGTGACTGGCAAACTTCCCCTCTGCCCCCGACTTCTCCAACCATCTGCTATCATTTCCAACCATCTCCCTCCTTCCCAGAGACACCCCGGGGTCATAGGCCAGATTGTTCCAGCTTTAACTGTATGAAGCAACCGGAAGATGAGTGCCATCCTGTCACCTGACTTTCTGACTTCCCAAAAGATCCAGAGGTTGCACTGTTGTGAAACTATTCAAATTATGAAACAGTTTCAGAATTTTTGAGTTATTTGGAATCACATCTGTCCCATTTTGTAACACGACACAAAACAGATATCATTGTTGTAATTTAGAAAACTAGACTGACAATGAAGATATTACAACTGCACTGCTAACCTGAAGCAGATGGACCAGAATCTGTCATCCTGCTGGT
This sequence comes from Lagocephalus sceleratus, assembly GCA_911728415.1. Lineage (NCBI taxonomy): Eukaryota > Metazoa > Chordata > Actinopteri > Tetraodontiformes > Tetraodontidae > Lagocephalus > Lagocephalus sceleratus. The sequence goes on from CAJVRN010000016.1 coordinate 464,163, forward strand.
CCTAATTGTAAGTGCTGGGAAGCAAGTCATGGGATAATTGAGCTCCTTTGGGAAATTTGGGGGAAATTACTGTGAATTGGAGGGGTGGTGCTAAACTCCTAATTGTAGCTTTAATGTCTGTTTCCTCTGGAGGGTTACAGAATGTTGTCTGAGATCTTAATCACTACTTCTCTACTCTGCCTTGCTCCTCTGCATATCACTATCAGGCCATGATAAATTGATATTGCACAATTAAAATAAAAAAAAAAAAATCACACAAACATGGGTAACTCACCAGGAAATCCTCCTCGCAGTAGACCTTCCCATTGACATTGTAGAATGCTTTCCCTCGCAGCCTCCGCCCTGATAAGACAGAGTGAATATAAAGTACACACTAAAATATAGATTATATGATAAAAGATATATTCTACAAGAACAAAAATATGCCTTTTTTTGCACCCATAGCTGGAGCATGACTGGGACTGGGCCAAGGCTCCTTCAGTTAGTTCTGGCATAAATATGCAATCTATATATCAGTCCCAGCAAGTTTTACCAACCCTCAGTCCCATCTGCTGCAAGTACAATAAAACACATGCACATTGTTGGTATCAAAACTAAAGAAACTATAAAATGCCCTTGGTGAAGACTAAAATTAGAGTTTCACAGTAAAAAATATTGCCATTGTCACAACAGTAAATTAATATGATTAAATACACTTAAGTAAATAACGACACAAGGAATCTGATGAAATCAAAAAGTAGCATTGAGTACCATAAGAACTGAGATATGCTCCACCACCTCTCTTGGAGGACAAGCAGAGAAGTCTGTAGACTGGCCCATAGAGAACTGTTAGCTTCTACATTCCAATATACTCCTTCTATATACTGCATCCTGTGACTTATAACAGAGATAACACATCAGAAGCCTGCCTTTAGATTCAAATTGTTTTGAGATTTGAGAGTCAATGTTATTGGAATTTACTGGCAAATTACCCTCTGGAACAAGGGTATGATGCCTCACTGTTCACATACCTCATAGAGCTGTGGTCATCTGACCTAAATACCTTGAAGAAAAAACACTATTAAGAATAAATGTGCCACTTTGGAAACACACTATTGATGTCTCAGTATCAAACCTCTGTTAACAAATTTGCTTGACGACTGTTAGTATGAACACAGTAGAGTTTTATATTTGTGGCCTTCTGGTCGAAAACACACAGCAAAAAAAAAAAAGCTTGCGAAACATTGCACACATTGACATTTTACTGATGTCTGTGCTCTTCTGCCACTTGAAGACAAGCTGTCTGCCTTATCTTATTTGAACCACATCAGCAGGCTAGTGTGGAGCAGATGGCTGGTTGAACAGACAACCCTCTGCGTGCACCTCTGCTTAATTACTCTAAACATTGATCCCAATGGGCCTCTATTCACAACTCGTACACAATCAATACAGCAAGCTGCTGAGTCTCCCCCACAATCTCCCCTTGTCCTGTCTCTGCTATTGTGCACAGTTGAGATAGTGTAACAATAGATGCCCAGAGGGAGGATGTCCCTCACTTGGACACATAACTGACACCATTGTTAAAACAACAGATTGATTGGTGTATTAAAATATACAAATGTCATCAGCATAACAAGTGTTCATTCAGTAATATTTAAAAAATAACTATTGCTGGTTAAATCAACATAAACATTTGGTTGTTGCCAGCTTCAGCATACAGAGTTTCCAGCTCAAAATGTGAAGGCTGAATTCCTTAGACAGTCCTCATTCATCAGAATCCAAGTCTGAATCTATTTAAAAAAAAAAGGAAATTCTGCACAGGCTGGCTTCTGCAGCCCCCTGCCATGCAACCTTTACAGCTCACCCATTCAGATTCATTTAACAGCAGCAGTGTCTCTGGCAGAGCGATGACTTCACCCCAGCCTGGCAGATGAAGCTCACAGATCACATAAATTTGCTGCATTAGTCAGATTTGATTGTTGTTTTCAGCCGTTATTGATTTTATGGGTGTCCTTGCATGGGAAGCCCCCCACCACCACCCATTTCCGGCCTTTTTTAAGCCCTGAAATTTATGCAATTGCTGTATTTAACACACAAGTGCAGTGTCACAACGTGGAGACATGGCAATACATTAACACCGACATAAATGGCGAGAGCAGCGGAGGAATGCTGTCCACACAATAGGTGAGACTTTTAAGACTTTGAGACTGAGAAGCAATTAGCATTTTGGGAGTGAGAGGCAAAAAGGGAAAGAAGCAGGTTCCATTAACAGATGCCATCTTGAAGTCCAAGATGCTGGAGAGGCTGAAGTTACAGAACAGTGAGATTATAGTGAACGGTGCAGTAGTGGTGGGGGCTCCGGTGTGTTGCTGTGTGCTTGGCTGTGGCCTCTGCTCTGGGGTTTGGGGTCTGGAAGATGAACACAAAAGGCCCCGGCACTGATGACTGTGTGGAGTGCTGCTAGGGGAGCGGGCCGACTGAGCAAACGGGGACATTCTTTCTGCCTGAGGTCACTAGCTGGTCCCATTCAACCCCCCACACCTCTCCAACACCCGCTCTCTGCCCACTTCCCTCTTCCAGAGAGGGGAGGGGGAGGGCTTCATCCCTTTCCTCTGGTCTTTTGTCATCAGAGTCTGAACCTCCTTGCAGAATTGCAAGTGCCAGATAAGGTGTTCATACAGGTTTTAAGAAAACAGATTTAATGACTGCATAATGCTTTGATTTATCATATTTACTCTAATGTTATGTCCTGAAAGAGGCAAAAAATAGTCAGATAAGAGCCAAGATAAGATCATCTGCTGGGCTCACAACCAAACGACAAGGTCATCCCATTGAAACAGAACCTTGTCTTGAATCTTGAGTATTAACTGGCCTAAACTTACAGGACCCTGAAAAATCTTATCCTAAACAAAGTTTCAATGCACCGATGTGAAAAGCAACAGGGAACAGCTTCATATAAAACAGGTGTTGGAACAGCACTGACAAGGTTAATCTAAATCTAATGGGAAAATCAGTGAAGTGGCTGCCTAGTTAATTTAATTAAATGCAATCGAAAGATGCACAGCGGTTTTCTCTTGTTCTTGCCTATTCTGTGGTCACCCTTTTAGAGGCTGATGAAGAAAAAAAGAAGAAACAGATTTTGTCCTCATAAATTTAGAATCCAGGTTCAAGTAGAATGAATAGATATGCAGAATTTATGTATAAATCAGTTGAGGAAGGTCTGTTTGTGAGCCTGAACTCATTACAAACACAATGGCAAGTGTAAGCTATAGTTTTCAAATATAAGATATTGGGCATTTCCTGTTGCTTCTTTGCAAATTTAGGAAATTAATCTGGGTTTTAATTTTTTCTTCCAGAAAAACAAAAAGAAATCCTTCTTCTTGTAACTTATTATTGATGCTCATTACTATTAATCCCCTTCAAATATAAAGTCCAATAGTTTTCAAGTTTTAAATATAGGACAGCATATATATATGGAAGTATAACTGCACTAACATATAGTAAAATATAAAAAAAATCTACTTTGCACTACTCTGGAATAGCCAGAAAATTAATTTTAAATCTATGAAAAGAAAAACCTTTTATATATAAAGTCAACAGTGGATACCCAATGATATTCAGAACACGGTTACATGATACTGCCAAGCGTGTCTAGAGAAATAGGATTGAAACATCTTCATTTGCAATTGCTGCTGAAAATTGGCAACATGAGGTCACTTATCACACAGAAATATCTGTCCACATGCTATTGGTCAAATGTGTTTAGTTGTGTGTCAACATGTGTTCAGGTAACCTCGTTGTTCTTCCATATTTCAACCTTTTCAAAAGACTTGATCTTGGCACTCAGATATTGTATTTCTTATATTCTTTACATTTGATCATTTTTTATATTATTTAGATCCCTTAAACTGAAGAGATCTAAATAATATTAAAATGTATCAAATTTTGCTGAAATGCAAATTTCCCTGGTGTGATATTAATAACATGTATTTGTCTTATTTGAATGTGCCAACAGTTTCGGCAAGATTTTTAAATGCTATTTTCCTCTTTTTTAAGATTTAACTTGAGAGTGTGTGTGTGTGCATGTGTGTGTACCAATGTTCAGTTCATGGCTACATGTTTAGGTGCTCCAGTTTAAATGTTCTGTTTGCAGCATAGACAGAGGTGGATTCTTTTTCTTGACATAGACAGCTTTGAGGTTGACAGAGCTTTTGCCAAAAACTGTTATTGATTGCACAGTAAATTTTACACTGAGCGTTTATAATCAGTTTTACGTCAGCATTCCATGTAAATGTGACAGCTCTGTGAATATGTGCCAACAGAATACACCACATTTGTCGAGGTGAACTGCTTTTTCCAGCTCTTCAGCAAATATGCAAATATTGGTGTGCTTTTTCATTTTCTCTCATTTTTCTTGTTCTGGTTGCTTTTAGGGATTTGGACAAAGAAAAGCTGTTAAATCAGTCTAATTTACTTTCGCCCTCTATGACACATCTTCAGAACACTTTTATTTGCCATTAAATTCAATGGAATGTTTTCATGTCGTGATCAAAAGCAGAGTGGACCTGGTGATGGGAACACAGAACATAGAGGGGGTGTGCAAGAGATGCAGAAACTAAAACAGAACTACTATCACCTGAAAAGGTCCACATACAAACAACTCATTACAAACAACAAGTACATCAATCTGGCTATATATCAATCTGTCTGATTATTATCCCATTTAAAAAAGCTGCTGTGTCAGGGTACATGCATGTTGGTATACAGTGCAATCCACAAAAGCCAATGGACTGAACAATCTCTTGTTTGGAAGCAGCAACTACTGCTGCAGACAGGTTAAAAGATACTGCAAAATTCAAGCCAGAGATAACTTTTCATGCCACTGATTCCTGGGACTCACACAGGAATGAGTCAGTCTTCTGGCTGATGTTCTGTTTATTCAGTCAGAAGCACCAGATCTATTGTCTTATTTTTTTTATTGTAACAAGAGCAGGTGTGTTTATTTCCACCAAAACTCTTTTCACCCAGCAATATTACGAGATCGATTTACATTAAAAGCAATGCAGGAAGATGAGTAGTGCGTTTCTTTGCAGACATGAATTGAGGGAAAAAACAGGCTGAGCAGATGTGATTATTTATGGCTGATGCAGCCCAATGAAAACGTCTACAAAACAGCAAGTGCAACGGTCATATTAAAGGACCAGAATAACAAGCACCAGAACATGAGACTTTAGCAAGTGCAGAAACAAAACTCTGCATGGAGTTCCAGTTGTATTACCGCACACAGTATGCTCTCTGCATCTGGCCTAGGATGAACTAGGGTTGGAATGGCACAGAATGAACCAGTTTATTGTTCACAAAATGTGGTCAACATTCAAACTTGGTTAGAAAACCTTACATTAAGCACAGTACAGAGCCTTAACTGAGCTTAAGAGCCTTTCACAGAAATACGTATGGATCTCTGACCATGCCATTTAATGTGAGCCCAAGGCAGGCCTGCCCCTGCTGATAAGGATGTCTGGTACACTTTGTGTCTGACTGAGGTCCTCCATGGAAGGTTGGCTGAAGTTAGGGGGTGGGGGGGTTGCATTCTTGGCCATTCCATGAAAAAAAGGGTGCAACCATGGGAGTAAGCCAAGAGGAGGGCTCAATTATGCATGGTTACACAAAGCCCAAAGCTACCACCAAGCAATGTCTCAGCAAACTCAGCCTCACTGTTGAGGTTCAGACCACAGGAAAAGCCCACTAGAGAAAAAAAAACAGAAAAAGGGAAAAAAAAACAAACAGGAACACAGGGACATAACTCCCGATAAATCACTAGATTGTGTTATGACATGTGCAGGCACTTTGAAACCAAACTTCTCAAAGGCCTTCAAAACACTGCTTAAAACAAACCATTCCTGTTCACTTGAGGTCAAATGATACATCACACGGTTTATGTTCGCAATAAACCATCTTGAGAGTCAAAATGGCCTATGAGGCTATCAATGAAGACTTGTGCCGAGGACAAAGAACTGCTTGGTAACAAATCCTGGACGTGATTTCTGCGATAAATGCAACAGTAACTCTCTCCGGAGCTGTCTATGGGTTTTGTCGACCAGCAACAGAGTTGCACATAGCAAGTTTATGATCAAATTATCCATCACTCCAGATGTAATCCAGTTGTTCTTTAAGTGTATTTTTAGTCTTCAGAGGAAATTATCTCAGTGTCTTACAAACATTCCTATCCCTACTGAAAGCAGTATTCAGCTTTAACATCTATTGACTTTTAAATAAACCCAAAAAGCAGCGCTTAAACCTGAAGCACGTCAGAGGCTATTTTACTACAGCAAAGGCCACTTTAGCAACTGGACCCTGGACATCTGGCCCCTCTTTCTTCACACACAATAAATGAGAAAGTATGTGTCTTTGGTTACATGTAAATTATAGGCCGTTCTTCCTAGGCTGGAGGGGGTGGGGTTGGGGATCAGTGTCCATGTATCCACGTATGTATGAATGGAAGAAAGCTTGCTGAAAGCTCTATCCTGACATCTTCCTCTGGTTTCCGAGGAAAACAGAAGAGGATGGATGGAGTCAGATGACAGAGACATTCAAAACACAGACACAGCAAATACAGTACGTAAGAATAGATTTATCTACAAGCCAAATAATGGCATTTCATTTCTCTGTGGCATTACTGGAAAGAACATACCAAGCTGCCCCTTTATTCTCCTGAATTAATAAGTTTTTTAGTCTCCGATGTTCTGATCTCTGTTACACCTCCTACGGCAGCAAGCTGGAGGTACTAATGATGGCTTTGAGACAGTGGCTGGCGCTTGGAACCAGATGAAATGTGCAAGCTTCTTGCACATTTCATGTGTAGAAGTGAAGTAGAAGAGTTTTTCTAAGCTTCACTGAGATGGTCACAGTGCTGTGCTGTGAGGAGGTGCTCACAATAACTTTTATTGGTCCTTTTTTGTGGTTCAGGGGTTTCCAGGCTGAGGTGAAGACAATTTGAGGGATGTAGCTTGTATCCATCACTTCTTCCATTCACCAAAGTCTGCAGCTGCAACAGCTGCTGTGATAAACAGCTCATGGAGACAATTAAAGACCTGTAAAAACATTACTGCTGCCTCAACTGCTGCAATTAGTGTCACATATAAATGTGTAGTCAAATGCAACATGACAGTTTTAGATTCAGTGTGACTCCTTAAGTGTCTCCTGTCACATTTTCTTCTCATGTAACTGTCTGTGCCACTGACTGCAGCATGTGTTAATGCTATATTTCCAATAGTGTACATCAGTCTCTTGACCTGATCCCATTAATGTTTGAATAAATAAGAATAAATAACTCAAATACTTATGACAAGAATGACATTCATTTAAATCCTGCTGTCTATCATATCTTAGCAGTTGAGACAATGCTGAAACTCACACGATCAGAGTGAAAAATAAGAAGGTATCATGAAGATCATCTATGATGGAGTTCTGAATTATTAAGAGCCAGAGCAGATACAATGGAAAAACAGCATTAGAGGCCTTTGATTTAGGTACCGGTCATGTTTTTTTCAGTTCTTCAGCATTCTAGAGGCAAACTGTGAAAGCACGTGAAGGTGATGTTTCACTGAAGTGTGTTTTACTCACCACAGGAGCAGCAGGTGAAGCAGTTTGTGTGATATAACTTCCCCATGGCCTGGCAGGCTTGGCTGGCTCCATAAACACCCTTCCCACATGTGACACAGATACCTGTTTAAGACATGTCAGTTGATGTTATTTTAGTAAAAAATGCAGCAGCAGCAAGATATGAACCAGACACACCAAACTCTGACATTTTAAATGATATGCACAAAAGCAGAGGAAGCAGACATCACTGGTGTGCCACTGTGCTTTCAAACTGAATGGTAAGGATGTGGAAGCCTTTGATAAGTGCAGAAGATGAATCAAGCTTGAGTTATTTCTACACATTTCATCATAAAAGAATCATTCCTTTGGAAACACTGATGTAAAAGGATTGTTAGAAATGAGAGACATTACCTGAGAAGGACAGTTAGAAGGGAGAGGGCTACTTATTTGAAACTAATAAACAAATGTGTGCGATCTCCACAGTGATATACATTTAGTTAAGGCGTAACTCACAGAAAGATATATATCGAAGAAATTCTTAGCTCTTCCCTGTATGTGAGATTCAGACATGGTTGAAAAATCATCCAACAGATAGACTGCTTTTCAAAATATTTTTGATTAATCAATATAGCTAAAACCTGAAAGTATGACTATACAAACAGATGGTGTATTGACAACTGTGTTTTTGTTCTCTTGTTGCTATATCTGTCAATATTGTAGTGGGTCTTCCTCAATGGATGAAGGAATACTGCTATGTTATGTTTGTATGGTAGCCCAGAACAGACACACTTGAACACAATCTTTTCTATTCGTCAGTATTATTTGTCGGCTATAACCACCTTTGTTCTATATATATGTATTTTATTAAATTACAGAATTTTTTGCGCTGGATTATTTTCCTCAAGAAGTCACAGAAAAAAAAAATATTTTGCCCCCAGTTGGATGTTGTCAAATCTTAAACACTGGATGGTAAACAACATTTAGGTCTGTAACTGGAATTTAAGAGATAGTAAGATTCTCAAAGACAGTTGCACAATAGAGTCATTATAAGATATAGTTTAGGAGAAAATAGACGTCAAGATATTTCCTGTTGAATCCCACCCACACAATGACCTGTCAGTGTCCTACATCTGCTTTGCCCATCCGGGAAGTCACCTGATCTCAGTGTTGCACTCTGAACATGAGGGTGACTGTCAGTGGATCTGTGTGATGCAATGACCAACCCAGAGATGAAATGTGTAGCAATCCACAGGTACATGAGCACAGCAAGACAAAACAGAATAAACTACATGGAAATGAGGAAACAAACACTGTTTGGATGCAGCAGACTAACAACCCAAACTCTCATGCACTAAAACAACCTTGACTGGGGTCACATTCCTCAGGGAATGCAGGGTCAAATCCTGGGTGGGGTGAGTCCAGGGTCACAGTGCCAACAGGACACAAGATCCAAACAGGGAGCTACCATCCACATCCCCCACAGATAAGTTAGTACTGATCAGTGTAGTGGATGCTGACTTTTAAAAAATCTCAACGGATACAATCCCCCAAAGGCAGAAGTTGATCACTTAAAAAAATGGATATATTTAAAAAAATTCCTTTGCGTGAGCGTCAAACACTAGTCCTTCCTGCAACCTTTAGTCATGCAGTTAACCGTCACAACCAAACTGGACATATGAGCACTCAAACTGTCTGTAAATGATCAATTTTCCCTAAACTGAGCTAGATCATTGCTTTATCTGATTTTAATTCCCTGCTGTCCACATTTCACTGGTTGATCACTCATGCTAATAAAGTGAAATCATGTGTGCAAAAACCGGATTTATCAGTCACAGATGATGAAAAACATCCTTTTTCTGTGATCTGCTAACCCTGATAAACTAAAAATACAATTATTAAATAATTAGTTTTTCTCCAATACTTACATTTTAACACCGACTTGTGCAAATCAGTTATTAATTTTAATACTAATTTTATGAGTATTGTGTGGATGCTATTCTCTTGTGGACAGTCTGAGTAGTTCCATTTAAAATATCATGTTGGTAATGTTATGAACCTTTTTCACAGTAACCCAATTTCTCAGCTGTATTCTCATTAAGCCCATGTGAATTCAGCCATGATAACAAATAAACTCTGCTCTGAAAAGTTTAACTCCTTTTGCAGTGTTCAGTACCAGTCAGTGCTGTGCAGCATGTTGATCCAAGGTTGCGCACAAATTTTCAATATGCATTCAGGACAACACAAACCCTGAAGAGATATCTTATTATGAACTTTCACAACATGCACAAGCAGTATTTTCTTCCGTTTCCCTTTTTTGCAGGAGGAATGCAGGGCCATTGCTAACTCGATTGTCTGGCTATAACACCCAATGGCTAAAGTAAAATGGATCTTTTATTTATAAAGTTACATCAACTGACCCTCATTATTTTATCCCCTTTGGTTTTGGCTTCACTACTTCTCAGTGCACTTGCAGAGCAGTTGTGTTTTTGTTTTTTTCTCAACACATAATTTTTTTTTTAACATCCTGCATCTGCTCAACAAACCAATAAAATAAAATCAATCAATCATTCTATGGACCATTTTTTGTTGATTGCGCAAAACAGGATGTTGCATCTCTTATGTGCCCATTTCAATGACAATGTGTCCATATGGTAGAGAGAGGATGTCGTCCTTATACCGATAATAAGAATACAGTTAAATAAAAGGCATTGTTTGATGCAGAGAAGCAGCCTGCGAGGCCAAAATATTCATCTGGCATCTCAATTCACTGCATGGAGAGTTTCATCACGATCATGAAAGACTTTAGGCTTCTTTTTTACATCTGTCACATTAGAAGAAGTGAGCTTAATGTTTTAAGCATGTCCTTAAAATAATTATATATCTGATCGTCCATCAGTCATGCATGGAGGGAAAGGGCAAATGTGCTGAGTTTCCACAAGTGGGCGTGTGTTTGCGTGTCAGCCGTGCGCATGACTACTGCCATTATAATTCTGGGCAGGTGATCAGACTTGACCCCCACCAACTATGTCTGGCCTGCCAGCCAAGATCGTGTGCCAAGTGTCTGGTGTTGCCTGACTCCCCACCGGTTGGTTAATGAAGGGGCTTCATGGGGGAGTCAGGGTGGGGTTTGGTGGTGGAAAGGGGAGGGGGTGGCTCTGAGGGGTGGAGTGGGCCTCCTTCTCTGCTGCTTTAATTGCAGTCTGTATCAGACCAGCTGTTGATTCACAGCTCCTTCACCAAAACAACAAACAGAGGCCACACAAGGGCCGAAGCTGGGCAGAACGCTGGCAGGAAAATCTCCCTCCTGTCCTCCCCCATTGGGCTAATTTCTTCACTGTTGCTACAGAAACAGAGCACTTCTCTTTCTTGCTTCTTTTCCTTCCTCTTCGTATCTCTGGTTGATTTCATCCACTTCCTCTCCATTATCTCTCCCATGTCCCTCGTCCATCCTCCTCCTCTCACCTGCTTCACTGGAACAAATCAGCAGCTGTCTCAGCCTCACTTGGAGCAAGTGCACCAGCTACAAAACAAGCCACTGTTCTGTGACTGCAGCCATTCATCTGGCTGCTGATTCAAAGGTAGACAACGGCTGCCTAAGCACAGCCCTTTGGCTGTTTTAACTGAGACAAGTTGAACCCACACATCTCCAACAACAGAATGCACCTTACGTCAGATGGACACAAACTGAAAAAAAAAACAAAACACTGAGCACATCATATCCTTGTTCCTGCAGTGAGCAAGTGAATTTTTAACAGATCCAGACCGTGCTGCTCTGAATGACCAAAGGCTGTCTGCTCTGGCAGAACAGAAGGCTCCATTCAGCTGTGCAGCGCTGTGCAAATGTTAGCTCTGCCAAGACAGAAATTAGTATTGTGCTGCAAAGCCACTCTTATCTGCCACAGATAGACCCATTAGTGGTAATGCAGCACACAGGAAGAGTGGCAAAATGATAACAAACCCATTAAAAATGGCATTTGCTTTTAGCATTCACAAAAAAAAAAAAAAAAATCACATTTGCCTCTTTGAAAATCATCAAATTCAGTAAAATCATGATAAACTATAAATAGAAAGCCTGATAAAATCTGGGTTTCAATAATTTCCCAATAAACCATAAAGTAATTGGGGAAAAAAAACAATCAACAAATCAACTCACATGGGACTCTAAGGAGGAAGGCAAAACATGATGATGTGTCCGAAACAATGATACCAAACAGTAGTAAATTATTCCTTATTAAAACTCTAGCACTCTAACCAGTGCCAACAAATCAAATTCTGTTTTGTTTCAGTGAATTGGAAAAAAAAAATGTATGTATAGTGTGTGACCATACTTATTTATCAAGATGTGATTTATTCTTAAAGTTAATGACCTACCAAAGTATTCCTTTTTCATGTGCATCTCCAACTCCTTTTCCAGCTCCAGTGTGAGTGCCTCCAGCCGTCTCTCCGCCTGGCTTGGTCCACTCTCTCGACAAGGGGTTACCTGGTAAGGTAACTTAAACCTCTGGCTGCAAGCTGTCTTTGAGCTCATGCCGTATGTAAAAGCCGAAGGCGACCCCGTGGCCATGTCCGCAGTCCGTAGCGTGTGGCCAGGCTGCTGCTGCTGGGGCTGCTGCTGCTGCTGCTGCAGCTGGGGCTCCGGCACCGCCGGCAGCCCCTGGACATGGAGGCGAGTTTGGATCCCATTGCTCTCTCCAAAGTCCTGCAGCAGCGTGTCCTCTTGCAAACTGCTGCCCAGCATGGAGGACCTGGGCGAAGGCAGCTCCGGGTATGTGCTCATAGACCCCCGAGAGCTTCGTGAACTTCTGGAGCTGTGACTGGAGATGCTGGACCTTGGACTGACCACGCAGTTGGCGCTGGTCCCCGGTCTTGCACTCCCATCCTGGCTGCAGATGCTCGACCGCGGGCTGGCCAGCGGCGCTGCGTGCAGGATGGCCCCCTCCAAGTCGTGGCTGACCCCGGGTCCGTACCGGGAATCGGAGTAACTCGACCTCGGGCTGGTAGCAAAAGAGTACTGGCTGGCTGTGCTGGACCTGGGGCTGGTGTGCCTCTGGTCGTAGCCCATGCTGATACCGCTGGTGCGGTTGCTGCTGGGCTTGCTGCAGCAGTCACAGCTGTTGAGGCTGGTTCGAGGGCTGGAGTGTTTACTGGTATCGCTGGCGGTGCTTGCATAGCTGGATCTGGGGCTGAGGACGCCGTTCCCCTCACAGTGAACTAAACTCGACCTGGGGCTGGTGTACCTGTCCTGGCCAGGCACCACCAGGCTCGTCCGCGGGCTGCTGATGCTCGACCTGGGGCTGGCGTGCTTGCTCTGCTCCTGGGAGGACAGGGACGACGCCAGGCTGGACCGGGGACTTGTGGCGTTGTATCTGCCGTCGTGGCTGCTGGTGATGCAGACGCTGTTGCACCTGTTGCCGGGTACGGCCACCGCTTTGTTGACGCTGTCGAAGGTGGAGCCGGTGCTGTACCTGTGGCCCTGCACCTCCAGAGAATACCTCCGGTGCCTGTCCGAGACGCCCGTGTAGCACGGCAGAGCCACCTCGGACTTGGTGCAGCAGCCCTCCTCGCTGTAGATCGCGTTCGTCTGCGGGGGGCAGAAATCCACGGGCACGGTGCGGCTGCAGGTGACAGGGCGCACCGGAGCCGCGTTGTACACTTTATTCCCAGCCATGAAATTCTCCAGCGTGTGATGCTGCTGGAGGAGCACAGAGGTGCCATTCATCGGCTTACTTTTATGCTCCGCTCCAGCCGGGGACGAGAAGTCCAGATCGGGGTTGATCACCAAGTCTCTTCGAGTACTGTACATCCCGTCGGTATAAGCATCGTACAGCGAAAGGTCGTCCATCAGTTTACTAGCCCTTAGTCCCAAATCTCCCTGGTAGTGATCCATGTTGCTCTCCCGAGGCCACAACCAAGTTGAGTGAGCTCCGCTCGGCGAGCCAAACTAGCGAGCACCGCGGAGCTCTAATTGCGTTTCACATGGAAATCAAAACAAAACGCCGCGGAACAGCTCGTTCGCTCATTCATAGCGAACCTCCAACGCATACGGAAAGCCCCGGCATCGTCTCCTCCTGCCTTGTCCCCTTCGCCGAAAAACAAAACTCTTTCTCACAGTTCCAACCGACAGAGATACGTTTGTCAACTTCAGTTTTTGTTAAGTTGAAAGGTCTTTACAGTCAATGGCGCGCTGCGCGGAGGAATTTCCCCTTGTTGGTTTTTACTCTCGTTTCTCTTACGTTCGTTGGAGACTCGATTTAACTGTCCGGTAAATTCACATTCGTCGTAAATATATTCGAAACGCACGCCGGCGTTCGGTTTATCCGCGGGGATCGAAATAAAACGCCGTTTAAAGCAGGGGACTCGTTTGCGTAAAACAGGAATGCGGGGATGGAGACGGGATGCGCTGCGCCTCTGTGGAATGTGGTTAATGCTGCAGAGAAACAATGATTGCGACCAACTCAGCAAGGGGCTGAAGCTCTGAAAAGACAAGAGTTTAGAAAGAAGGCACGTCTGCATTCAGCCCAGACTAAAATACCACACTAAACACGCCTCACCTGGCCCGACTCCTCCACCACCGAGAATGAACTCCGATCAATTTAATAGGGAGGGAAACGGTATCTACAAGTCTCCTTATGCATGTGAGTTGGAAATAAGGATCTCAGGATTTCATGATCTTAGATGAACTCTGATGAATATTTCGAACCCTGTTTGACCATCATACAAGTATTAAGATTGTTATGAATATTTGAAGACTGAGTAAATATTTGCACATATTGTTTATACGTGTACATATTGTAAATATGTCATCATGCCATTTCCTGTTTATTATTCAGATGATGTTATATAACTGCTATCAAAGTCTGGTCGGATGCTATCTTTATTTTGTCACCTTGTAATTGTGATGTACAATAACAATACACTTTTTTGTCCAATCTTATAATAAAATGTGTTAGGGAAGATAGATGTGTGATGTTGCTTGCACTTATTACAGAGGAATAATTATTACTTTCAGTTAAAGCTCTACTTATTTTCTTTTTACTTAACGAATAACAGATAGCGAAAGCTCCAATCAAGGTTAGAATCACACAAATCACATTTTCATGACAAAGTTTTCTTTATTACAGTTTTCAGTAGAAAAAAATGTTCATTTTGTAGAAAGGCACTTAAGTGCTATTGAGGAAGATGCTTGTTAAGCAAACCTTAACAAACCTCTTAATAATTCACATATTATTTCTCCTTGCATGTGTATTTGAAAGGGAAAATGGAATGAACTCTAAAGTCAGAAATGTTATTACATTCAGTACATTGGATGTGTTAAAAAATGTAACCAGTAGGACATTTTTACAGAATATTTTTCACTGCACTCGGGGCACAACTGCCTACGAGAGGGAGAAATGACATTGCAACAGCCACCAAGGCAGCAACAAAAAGAATGTCCACAAGCAATCGATTGAGGAAGGAGGTGCGAGATGTTTTCCCATGACCTCTACATCTAAACCACTGAATGACTTCATCCAGGTTGTGCTCCTTTGGCTCATAACCCAGTTCTGCTTTAGCCTTAGTCATGTTAAAGTAATGTGTCACGCCAGTCTTATACACCTCCGTTCGGGTCAGCAGTGGCTGGAAGTTATAGATGTGCCCGATAAGATGGTGAATCATTTCTGTGAGGTAGGCAAAAAAATAAATGAGAGAGATGGGGAGACGTAGTCTGGGAAACGGGTAGCCCAGTCCTTCCACCAGAGGTCTGAAGAATTCAAAATTATTGACAGGTCTGCCATCAGAGATGAAGTAGGGCTGACCAGCGGCGCTGTACTGCCTCTCTGCTGTGAGGGCCTTTGCAGCAAGCTCATGTGCCGACACCAGGTTGTCCACATGGACAAATTCCACCAGGCTGCTGGGTTCACCGTAGACAAATCGGAAGATCCCTTTTTCTATATAATTGACTATCCTGGGCAGATGCCTCTGCTCACCAGGACCGTAGATCCCTGCAGGACGCAGCGCGCAGCTTCTAAACACCCCAGAGCCTTCCTGAAGCATCATACCATTAGCCTTTAAAACTGCCATCTCAGCCAGAGATTTGGTTCTGGAGTAGTGGTCAGGGTGAAGGTGGAGAGGTAGATAAGGGAGGTTTTCATCCCCATTCTCTATCACCTGGCCACCAAACACCACATTGAAGGTGCTGGTGTAAACCAGTCTGGGCACTCTTTGCTCAATACAAGCTCTTAGGATGTTCTGTGTGCCTTGAACGTTCACCTCCTCGATCATGTGCCGGTTGAGCTGCTCCTTTCCAGACATGCCGTAGGAGGCGATGTGGAAGACACAATTTGCACCACTGAGAGCCTTCTTAACATCTTCGTAGTTACGTATATCCCCTTGAACAGACACAATATCCTCTGGCACATCTTCTTTAGGCAGGATCTTGTCAAACAGGACGACTTTGGCTCCTTTCCTGTGCAAGGAGCAGGCCAGGCTGCAGAGGGAAATAAATGTGCATGAACATTCATTAAATATCACATAGTAGCGTTCTATAGTCGGAGACATTGTTTTTGCAACCACATGCGTTTTTGAAATTATGCATAAAAACGTGTTAAGTGAATTTATAAAGATTAGGTGGTGCAGCAGCGCCGTCTTGTGGTGGCAAAGTGGGATGGCAAGACAAGGTACAAATGTAGCTTATACAAGACTAAGACTTAGAATTCATTTAATGACTCGTCAAAGTGCTTCTTACCGATAACCAAAATATCCACATCCTCCAGTTATCACAAACGTGTCCGTGTGCGCATTCACCATTGCAACGTGGTCAAACTGTGGACCAGGTCGAGACATAAAATGAAAGTGTGAGTTTGTTGAGCAAAGTTAACAGTGCATTCCCATGTTACATGTGTTATATGTTAAACCTACAACAACAAATGAAAAAAGTTCAAACGGTTCCATAAATACACAGACATTTATCTAAGGTCGACCGGACCTTGCACTCAAACCACTGCACACGTAACCTAAAGGCACACTCGTTATTTGGGACCAAGAAAGGTATATTTAGCAAAATGCATGTGGTTATTGTAGGTTTTCTTTATTGATGAGCCTAAAATACATTAATACACCAATAGTGATGCGTCTCACTTTACCGAAAATACAAGTTATACAAACCCTTCAACAGTTTCACTGCTTGTGCCAAAATCACTACAGAGCCTGATTAAAATTACCTAAATGTAATCTGAACACTGGTTAAAACGGCGTTCAAAGGTGTTAAAACTTCAAGAGAGCACAAACTCACACGTCCAGAGGCAGGAAGCGGCGGCAGCGTGAGGGGCGGGGCCGGAGACCAAACCACGCCCACTTCCGACGTACGGAAGCCTTGTCGGCTGATTGTGAAACGCGCGAACTCTCCTGCACCGTCGCTCGAATGGTTCCACTCAAAAATTATTCTGCTTTCATCTTCACAGCAGCATGTCACCTATCTTTATGCTGCAGTACAAGGAGTCAGATTTACTAACTATGTTATATTTGTATGACGGTAAGTGCATTATTACCTACAATCTTGTCACTCACTTGCTCTCCACTGCTTTTAGTCCATTATACTCTTATATTATTATTATGCTGTATTTAACTGGTGACCCTCTCTGTTAAAAATCCAACATTATTTTTCTGGATTGCAGGATTGTATTTGCGAGGCAGGAAAGAAAGCATTTCTGCGGTTTAATAAAACATATACACATATAAGACATATACAAAATGTGTATACAAGTATAAAGACGGTATTTAGAGGAAATGTGAGAAAAAGATTATTAGGGCATCAATAATATTTGACTTTTATACAGAGTAACATCATTAAGTTACAATAAAAAAGTCAAAATAAGCAACTGATAATGTCACACGGTTGTCTCTGAATGAAAAAATAAAATCACTGTTCTCCTTATGTCTTTGTTGAACTCTTAAACAAAATTTGAAATTTTCTTTCTTTTATTCTAAAATAGGAACAGCATATATTTTAAATCATACTGGATAGCACTGAATTGTGATTCAGTGGCAATAAAAAATAGATGTTAAAACAGTTTAATCATCAGAAAAAAGCATTTTTCATTCCTTTGCATTTAACATTTGCATCAGTTCTGAAATTAAGAGTTTAGGAAAACAAAGCATGTAAAAATTTTCCCACAAACATCCATTACCCCCCAATCATACAAAATGAAAAAAGAAAAAAATCCTATGCTCTTTGATTTTGTATCTATTATTGAAGTAACAAAAGTAAATTAGCACAACATGTTAAGGTGCTGCAGAAAGTTGACCAGATTACCTCCACTGTACCTGGAGGTGTACCAGTGACTGGTTACAAGTGTTTCCTGGATGAATCGACTCAAATGTTCAGAAAGAGAGCAGGGAAAGACAATTTTAACATTCAGTGATTGTACAAAGCAACATGAGCTTTCTTATCCAGTATGATATGAGGAAAGAAGAGACCGTATGACCTGCACACAATAATTAGTGAAACTATTTCATGATGCCCTGATATTAATATTCAAGTAACCGAGGGACACAAATCAATGTCATGCATTTATGTTTTATTCACAGAAAACAAATATCGGTGCCATAATTGGTGACGTCAAGGATCCAGACATGAAACTCCCAGAGTTCATCAGATGTTTTCCACAGCTGCCCGGATCGTTGAGAAGAACCTGATGCCCCTGATACTTATGTGCTTTTCCCATTTGAAGAAAATGGGTTCACTGACAATGTCCTAGTCCCACAAAATGTCCAGGAACATCCACATGAGATCTGTAGCAAAACAAAGCCAATATCAGCACTGACCAATGACACAACAGAAAAAACATGACAAACATCACATCATGTTCCAAACTTCACTTTAGTTACAGTAGTTGGGAGCTCTGCAACTGTTGTGCATGTTTACTGTTGTGAGGCTGTTGGCGCCTCCTACAGGTAGACAGGTAAAAGACACTCACTTTGTGGAGCTTCCATGGTGCTGGTTAGCTCCTGCAGAGCGTCCAAGGCCTCCAGCTGCTTTTGTTCATCAGTCAGGACTGTTTTCAGCAGTCCTGATTGTCACAGCATCTCTGGACAATTGAGCTTGGGAACGCCACCTGAGACCACAAACGCTTGTTCACACAAGTGCAACAGAAAGCAGTACATTTACTGCACTTGAGCATATTTCTGATTTGATGGTTTATCTGTACGTGACATCAGTCGTACTTACATACGCTAAGGGCAGACTGACAGACTGCAGCGTAAAAGACTTTTCAGAAACTAATTTCTTCGTTAATTATTTCCAAGTGTTGTCAAAGGTATCCATCTAAGTTGTTGACCTCTGTATTGACCTTGGCCTCCACTGTGTCCAGCTGCTTTCCACAGGTCATCAGGAGCTTGCAGAAGCAGCACAAGGAGTCCTCCTGACGATCAGTGAGGAGTTTATTGATGCACTCGTGAGTTCGCCTATGAACCTTATCACACTGAGGGACCTGCAGTGAGCCTTGGGTTTGTTGGGTTCCATCTCCCTCTCCAGATGCTGATGAAGAGGGAGGTGGGAGAGGGAGATGATTTCCATCTTTCAGGAACTCAAGCTGGCAACGCCGAAGCAACCGCCTTAAGAAATTGGCTGAAATGTTGCCCCCCTCTGAGGCCAAGTTCATCTGAAGAGGAACACGTGGAAAAATGTAATTGGTCTTGTAAGGGAAAGGTTTTCAGTTTACATCAAGGGATGTGTTATGGACCAGGATGAACAAGGCACCCAACCCCTATTGCTCTCACTGTAGTTGCTTTAACCTCCTGAGACCGAGCTCTTTCTTGATATACATTCTTAATATGTCTTTGCTGTTCAGGATTATTGGGACATGATAAGTATAAAGACTGAGAATCATGTTTTAACAATATTTTGAAACAAGTGGTTTGTGGGGAAAATGATGTCCACATACAGGGACAATCAATCTAAATTTGTAATAATATAATGTTTATGGGTCCATGTATGTGGACATTTGACCCCATACTAAGAATAATTAGCTTTTATATTATAGGTGACCCAAAATCTAATTTCCACATATGTGGACGCCAGGTCTTAGAAGGTTAAGCAAAAGTGTTAAACGTTACAGTTTTCACTAAGACACGTTTACCCCTACCACCCCCAGGGATACAGTGGCATATTTGCATCTGGTAAGTGTTTCCTTCAGCTGTTGGAGTCATGATAGATGTGAGTAGCTTACCGTCAACTCCCTACACACACTAGTGTAGGTGGAACAGAAGGCTGGCTCTGACACCACCTGCTCCAGGATCAGCTCAATAGCACCATTCAGCCTCCCTCTGGTGTTTATACCCAGGTCTTTCACCTGTTTTATCAAGCCAGGGAACCTGCCTGGGGGGGATCTTGGATAAGACACTTTGAAGCATCCTCAGTGTCTCCTTGGTGGTCTTTTGTGTGGATGTTCCACCATCAGTCTTCTTCTTCATCATTGTTAGTGTCTCAGATGTGTGGCGGTCTAAAGAATGTTCACTTCTAAATGTTGACCCTAAATGAAGTCTAATCCCTGTGTGCCTGGTTGAGATTTATATCATATATATGATATAAGACATTTTAATGCTATAAAGCCTGGACATGAGTGCTTCAATCTTAAATGCACACACACACACACGCATGCACACAACCAACCAAACATTTGGTTGTATGCAACCAAAAATTTGTGGTGTTAATCCAAGGCTGAGGTGTTGACAAATGTTGGGGAATGTTACAAACACATTAGGAAGAAGTTGTGCATCTAAGAAAAGAACATTTAATTTTCTGCTGGAAATACTCACAAAAATGTTACATGAATGATCCAGCTGTTTGTGTTTCATGAGCATCCTGACCTTTTACACTAAATACCAGTTTTATTTTATGTGTTTCCTGTTGCCATATGAAAATAAATAAAGCTAAAGAAAGCTATTGGTATTTGGTAACACAGGTAACACAATTGACATTACTGCTGTTACTTAATACTTGACATTTGAGATGATGTTTCTATAATGATACAGTGCCCACTTTATACCAGATGTAGTGCTGCTGCTGTGGTTCTTTCCAAATGTTGTTCTTTCCTGATGTTCTTTCAAAATAGTTAATTCTTAAGCCCTTTCACACCAAACCTACTTTTTGTTCATTACTTTTTTAAATACAGGACCTGCTAATAAGGTAATTTCAGGGGCATTTTAAACTGGTGAAGGAGTGAAGGCTGATTATACCCATTCCCACCAACCACAAAAGTTAAACAATAACAGAGGTTTGCAGGTTTATTAGCTGTTTGGAAAAGAGTTTCATCAGTCCACAAAACATTTTGTCAACATTTTGCCAACACTGTGGCATGTCAATGTGCTGTTTCACAAACCTCACCATGCAGCAATGTTCTTTTTAGGAAACAGCAGCTTCCTTTGTGGTGTCCTGCCATATAGACAACCATCATGACCACAGATGGCAGTTACTAGATCATTTGTAAATCAACAATTCCTGATTGTAGATTCTCTGAAGCTTACAGGTGCAACATGTTTCATATGAGCATAGACTTATTGTACAGAGAAGCCCTTCAGGTTCAGCCTTTTTGAGGACAGTTCTGCTATTGTTTAGGTTTTTATTGTTAAAATGGTTGTTTTGTGTTATTATTTTATGATATTTCTCAATATATTCGACTTAGATGATGATCAGATGACATTTTATGACAAAGTAATGCAGAAAACATCCCTGTGACCCTCAGCCCATGGTGAACATTTCACAAATGTTACAAGAATGATCCAGCTGTTTGTGTTTCATAAGCATCTTGACCTTTTACACTAAATATCAGTTCTATTTAATGTGTTTCCTGTTGCCGTATGAAAATAAAGAAAGCTAATTGGATTGAGATGGGAGTTGCTCACAAATTTTTAAATTTAAACTTAGCCAAACAGGTTGAAAAACAAAAAAATTAATTCCAATGGCTTATAAGGTATTACACTGTTTAAAAGCTTAGTTTAAAAATAATGTCACTTATTTTAACTTTCTAGGATAACACTGTTAACACAATTGACATTATTGCTGTTCTCAATAATACTTGACATTTGAGATGATGTTTCTATAATGATACAGTGCCCACTTTATACCAGATGTAGTGCTGCTGCTGTTTCCAAATGTTGTTCTTTCCTGGTGTTCTTTCAAAATAGTTCATCCTTAAGTCCTTTCACACCAAACTTAGTGTTTGGTCATGATTTTTTTAAATACAGCACCTGCTCATAAGGCAATTGAGTTCATTCACAGCCGACAAAAATCCAGGGGTGATTTCTGGGGCATTTTAAACTGGTGAAGGGGTGAAGGCTGATTGTACCCATTCCCACCAACCAGAAAAGTTAAACAATAGCAGAGGTTTGCAGGTGTGGTAAATTTTCTTCTTCTGGTGGTTGAGAGGTGCTGATGAGAAAGGAATCTTCATAGACACCGAGTTGGATATAAAGATGTTTATTAGAGAGAACAGTCAGGTATCAATGCTGCAGCTTGCCCGAGGGAGGTTTCTTCTTGTCCTGTTGATGAAGATCTCCGAAGTGCTGATTTCGATATTCCCCTTTAAACGGTGAAGTAAACAATGGGCCTCATTCACAAATATGTTGGTTAGCACTGTCGCCTCACAGCAAGAAGGCCTCGGGTTCGAATCCCGGTTGGGATGGAGGCTGGGGACTTTCTGTGTGGAGTTTGCATGTTCTCCCTGTGCCTGCGTGGGTTCTCTCCGGGTACTCCGGCTTCCTCCCACAGTCCAAAGACATGCATGATTGGGGTTAGGCTGATTGAAAACTCTAAATTGCCGGTAGGTGTGAGTGTGAGAGCGAATGGTTGTTTGTCTCTGTGTTAGCCCTGCGATTGGCTGGCGACCAGTCCAGGGTGTACCCTGCCTCCGCCCATTGCTCTGGGATAGGCTCCAGTCCCCCCGCGACCCTCAGTGGAGGAATAAGCGGTAGAAGATGGATGGATGGATATTGTGGCATGTCAATGTGCTGTTTCACAAACTTCAACATGCAGCAATGTTCTTTTTAGGAAACAGTAGCTTCCTTTGTTGTGTCCTGCCATATAGACAACCATCATTATAGACAACCATCAATTTGTAATCTTTGTAATTGTATTGTTTGGGTTTTTATTGTAAAAAAAAATGTTTTTTGTTATTGTTTTATTATATTTCTCAATACATTTAACTTAGAGGAAGATCAGCTGACATTTTATGACAAAGGAATGGAGAAAACATCAATGTGACCCTCAGTCCATGGTGAGGTCCATATATATCACACAGGGACACTACGAAAAAAATCACCTAAATTAGTAAGTAACTATTCATTTAAACTGTTCTAAAGAAGTCGCACTGTTAACATTTGACAGAATGAGACAAGAATGTGAAAAGAAGAATGACTGTAAGATTTATTTGATGCTTTTTGATACATTTATTGATGCTTTTTGGTATTCTGCTGTTTTTCATATGAGCCCAAGAAACAGCCTCTTGCTTGTTTCACCAGGGCTTCTGAAACACTGTTCTCTGTTAAAGAGAGAAACACAAATGTTAGACAAAAACTAGATGATCTCTTTGTAAGTTGTACATATCTGTGGTCACTTACAGCACTTGTAGAGTGTGTTCAGCCTAGCAATGTCATGCCGACTCATTTCTTTAGCATTACCAATGGAGACATTGGGATTAGGGATAGGGACCATGGTGGGTTGGCCATTCCTGGAGAAAGCATATCTACAATTGACAGAACAGAGTTGCAAAAACTATTAGATTCCAGACTCACATACATTTTAATAGGCTAAAGTGACACTTGTTTCCCACCTGTAGTACTGCATGACTGAGTTGTAATCATAAGGGGTGCCTTGGTTGAGTGTCGCAATCTTCCTGAAGTTGTGTTCCATTCCTGAAATAAACACAAATAAGTCGAGGAATTCTAATTGACTGGTCCCCAGGGTCCACAGACCTGCAGAGTAGATAAATATAATCTGCTTTTTTTCGACTGTGGGGAAATGGGTGACTGTGTTCAGGGCACAGATATGGTTGGACCTAATGATCATGTGGCACCCTGTGAGTTAGTATATGCCACCGATGGGAGAGTGTGAGAGTGAATGGGCAGAAGAGCTTTAAGGGGTTAAAAATGGCAAGATAAGAGCGGAATAAATATAGTCTATGTATCATCTACCAAGGCTAGATAGTAATTTGGAACCCTCCCACTCTAAAGTATAATGTTTTATAAATGATTCAGTGTATTGAATGATATTGTCTTAACATTACTGCCAGTTAGGAAAAGTATAGTTCCATTACCAGACTGGACATTCTGCAGCAGCACTCTGATATGGTTGTCTCTGTCAGAACGGGTCTGTTCATGGTTGAATCCCAGAGCATGGAGCAGCTCGTGTTGGACAGTGCCATGGTAAAGGCATCCGCTACGGGCTAGAGAAAGCACCTGTTTCCCACCCCTGCGGCCAACATAGGACCAGCAGCTGGACAGGAAATGCTATGAGTTAAAATTGGCCAAGAAAATCTTTTTATCCGTGTTGTGAAGGTTCTTACCCATCCCTGGACTCAATGCTCAGCCAGTCTCGGTCAGTGCTTCTGCTTGGTCTAAAGCGGATGCAGGAAAAGGAGGAAAAGGATTCCAGACCACGTGTGATGATGGACCTTTCACGGGAGGCTGGAAAAGTAACATTCAGCTTTTCCCACAGCACAAGACTAACACCAGTTACTTTACCAATTTACTTCATGATGTGTTTTTGTGTGAGATTCATTTAGAGAAGTTAAAACTGACACGTTATTGTTTCATACTTTTTGTGTGTTTGTGTGTGTGTGTGTGTGTGTGTGTGTGTGTGTGTGTGTGTGTGTGTGTGTGTGTGTGTGTGTTAAACTTACAGAAGTGACTGGCGATGTAATAGGGAATATAGACTTTCCCATCAGTCCACTTTCCCCACTTGCAGCCAGAGCTGGTGCATGGGTCAGCATTCTTCTCTGTTTCATCATCAATAAAGATGTCTCCTTCAACCAGGTTGGGATTCACTTTGAAGTGGCATGAAATAAAATAAAATCAAAATTCAACTTTAATACCTATTAAACATGCATAGACCTTATGATCTACACATGTGAGAGACTTTAAATGAACAAAAAAGATGATTTCACTCACCCACTTTATTGTTGGCTCTTTCCAGAAGTTCAGAAACAGAGAACTCCTCCCCTGAAATGAACCAAATGCCTGACACTACAGCCCAAAAAAGAGATATTTGATCAGAGGAATAGTTTACATACCTGTCTGTTGGTGTCATTATGGGGATAAAGGTGACAAATATAAATTAGAGGTGGAAGCACAATCATTATATGTTCACATCGTATAGGTATACTATAATTCTGAAATATTAATTGATTGGTCAGATGTAAGCTTTTGCAGTATTACAATTATTGCTAACATTTTAATGTCAGATTGTTCATTTCAGACTAAGACTTCCCTGAATGTCGGCCCAGCAGCCAGTAGCCAGGAGCAGCAAAGCCAGGGGGGCGAATAACCTGTCAATGGACACCATCCTTATCAGCCTACAGAAACATAGACTGGGATCAGTTTCAGCTCAACCTAAATGTCTTCCGAACATGTGGTGCATGCCTTTGATCCTCTGTGGGAATGCGTGCAGCTAAGTCTTTGTTCAGGGTTTTTATACACGTACAAATGAGTAAACACACACACATACACACACACACACACACACGATCATCTACACACATGGGAAAGTGACATATGTGACATTAAGTAAATTCTCTGCTCTCCATGTTTTTAACAGTTAAATTGGTTGCAATAACTATCTAGCAATAACTATGTATATTTAAGATTCTGATGATGAAGGATACATACATACATACATACATACGTACATACGTACATACATACATACATACATACATACATACATACATACATACATACATACATACATACATGCAACTATCTAGCAATAACTATGTATGTATGTATATTTAAGATTCTGATGATGAAGGATGCATGCATGCATGCATACATATATACGTGCATGCATGCGTGCATGCATACATACATAAATCATCATCAGAATCTTAAGGCTATTCTGGTTCTAAAGTTTCCGTCCAAAAATGACACCAGAGATAAAGTCTAACCCTGAGACCAATTTTAAATGGTTATGATCTACAACAATGTGACCAGAGCCCTCAATTAAAAAAATCTTTACTAAAAAAACAAAACCAACTCTGAATTGGCTGCATTTATATTTCCTTGTCTGATCTATAATGGTCATGTCTGACCTATAATGGTCAGACATGACTGTATCCATTACAGGTCCGTTTAGGATTTTCATTCTGTGTTTTTATAACTTGCAATCAGGATTACAGGATGTACAATGAAATGTATTCAAAATTTATTTTATTTTATAAGTTAATACTTATTTTGAGAAATACTACCAAATCAGGAACCAATTTCTCAACACAGTGTTTTTACTAAACACATTTTGCAGTTTTCCCACAATTTAGGGAAGTTCTAAAAATTACTTCTGCAATGTTGCATGTAAGGTGTTGTTGCAAAAACTTACAGACCATTTAAAAATGAAATATCAATATTTCACTGTTGGGATTTGTGGTATTTGATTTAAATTTACATGACTGGTACAATATAGAATGCACATTTTGACAGATGTGCTTGAGGTTAGTGTGTACTCTGCTTGGAGCAGTGCCGAAAGATGCAGCTTACACACCACATTACACAAATGGTGCGTTTAAATTTGTAACTACCGTTTCCAACTGTCAGTAAGTCTTTGGCAAACACAACACCATATTAGGACTCTTAGCTGGCCTAATATATCAGTTAAAACACAGGTGTCCCACAATTTTCTAACAGGTCCAACCATGATCCTCCAGGCTGCTGTGCTCAGTGTTCTCTTCCATTCCATCAACACTTTTATAATACAGGTAAGTTTCACCAGTGCTACTGGGCTAAGGTAGACCCTGGTACTCCTTCACTGGAAATAAGCAGTGGTTTACAGAAAATAGCAGATTGGCTGGTTGGATGGATTGATGGATAAATGAATGGATGGAAAGATGGAGAGATGGAAGATGGATGGATTTACATGAAAACTGTGATTTTCACTATAAAATTTCTACTTTTCCAGACACAGTTTGATAAAACTGAAGAGTATTCTGGTAAGAGACTGCAACTCTTTCAACTGGCAATTTTGTTTTCTTTTGTGTAAGCAACATCTATAAGACCTATTCTACTCTGCAGGCAACTCCACTGACGATGATGATTTCAGTGTATCTACACTGTTAGAAAAGGCCAACAGTAATCTGGGTAAGTACAGTTTCTGATTTCTCTCAATGCATTTATGATTTACAGTCACAAAGAGGTGCACAGTAATAACAGAGAATAAACTGGACAATATGACAGAAACTGGGGGAAGTTTATGGTTTATGG
Organism: Lagocephalus sceleratus; assembly: GCA_911728415.1. NCBI lineage: Eukaryota > Metazoa > Chordata > Actinopteri > Tetraodontiformes > Tetraodontidae > Lagocephalus > Lagocephalus sceleratus. The sequence continues at coordinate 491,187 of CAJVRN010000016.1, forward strand.
GCCCCCCCCCCACACACACACTGACTCTCCATTTCTCTCTCCTTTCCTTTCACCTCCTCTCTTTTCCCCTCCTCTACTTGCCTCCTCAAAGTGCATAGGGAAAATTGTTGTATTATGTTTGTAACTCTTTATAATTAAAGGCAATTTTGTTCTATTAAATTTTTGTTTTTCTCATTTTGCAGGAAAGTCATTCAATGACCCACTGGTGATTTTTGGAGACATAGCTGTGCCATCAGGCCTTGAGAATGCTGATCCCTGCACAAGCCGGCAATGCTTGTGGCAAAAAGCCACAGATGGCAATGTCTACATACCATACCGCCTCTCTAACCAATACTGTAAGTTTCAAACTTTCTTTTTTTATGGCAACTAAACTTTCTAACAAGACAATATCATTTTCCATGGATGGAAGTACTTAGCTCTTTATATAGTGCCCTTTGGTCATCTTGGACCCCTCCAATTGATTTATAGGTCTGCATTCACCCATTTACATTCATTCAAACACTGCTGATAGTGATGACCTCATATGTCACTAGTTCATCAAGATTCATACTCGCTCCACTTTTTTATGTACACTCCAGTGGAACAGGATCAATCTAACAACCTTTATATAACCAGTGTGGTCAACCATCATCTCCATCACATCCACACATCCTTTAACAGAAGTAAACTTGGTTGGATAGAGACAAAAGGCAGCACTTGAAATTTTTCTTTTCTAAAATAATGTGTTACCAACAGCAATTGTAGACAAAGTAGTAATAATTCAGTTAGCATAAGTTGCTAGTGGTAGCAGTAGGAGTACTTGTTATAGTGCCACTAGAAGTAGACAAAACAAATAGTTTAAGGTATAAGGGTAATGTGATAAAAGTTCCAATGACCATGATATTAATTTATTCTATGACTTAATCGTATGAATGGGTTTCCTGTGACTTTCAGTTTGATAAATCAGTCTTTTAAGTTTTCAGATGCCCAGATTTGGCATTAATATGGAAACATTTCAGTAAAATTATTAACAAATTAATTACTGTCTCAAGCACCAGCCTTTCTTTATGTTATAGTAGCACGTAAAGTGCTTGTTATTGATTAGTCATTATTTACATTAGTGTTGAAAGTTAAAAAAAACCTGTCTTTCCTTATTTTTCTCCATCAAGCTGGGCGAGAGAGAAATGTCATTATCGCAGCTCTACGCTCATTTGCAGCATCCACCTGTATCCGCTTTACGCCCCAGACTCGACAGAGGGATTTTGTGGACATCCAATCCCGCGGAGGGTATTGACATCACACGTTTGGGTCCCTGCATATGTTTTAGGGTAATTTGCATGTTTTGTGTTTCTTTTTTTAGTTGCTACTCATTTGTGGGTCGTCGAGGAGGGAGCCAGATAGTGTCTTTGAGCCGCAGGGGCTGTGTTTTCCAGCAAATTGTCCAACATGAGATGCTCCACGCATTGGGCTTTAACCATGAGCAGACTCGATCTGACAGGGACCAGCATGTTCGGATATTACTTAATAATGTCATACCTGGTGGGTACCTCCATATGCAATATTGACCAATAATTCAATAAGTTCTGCTAGCTACTACTAACACCAAAATGTAATGGTTTCATCTGATTCTCTCGGTACCCTTTTCCTGAGATATTGTATATCAATGGGACATTCCTTTAGAAATAAAGGATACAGCTACTACTGTACATTTAGTATTACCTTGATACCAATCAGATGTTATGCCTGTATCCTATTGTTTAGTCCCCCTTTTGCTGCTAAAGCTTTACTTGTCAGTGGTCACAATTTTCCTTTGAGAATATTTGTTACACAATATATACCCACTTTCTGACAGATCTTACCCCATTGATTGAACTTGCTTAACATGTATTTTACCATTATATAAAATGTTTCTACTCATGGATATAGATGCTTTTATTTTGAACCACTTTTTGTCTAAACTTTTGTCGGCATTTTCACTCACAAATTAAAATGGATTAATGAGCATTTAACTGTATGATACTCTGTAGGACAGGAGCATAATTTCAGAAGGATAAGGACAAACAACCTCGGCACTCCTTATGACTATGGCTCTGTCATGCACTATGGAAGGTAAGTAAAGAAAAACAGATTACTTTTTAGAACAGAATAAACAGATTACTATTTAGAAAAACAGATTACTCCAAAGCAATGCAAATATGATATATATATATATACACACACACATTCTTTTAACATTACAGTTTCTATGGAATTGTCATTCAATAAATATTAAAACAGACTTTAAGACACTCTTCTCCAAATTAAATGAAAAATATTCCACTTTTTTTTTCTGTAGCTGATAAATGATTGCCATATTTGATATTTGATATTTATCTAAAAGAAAAGCCACATCACCTTCAATTTGATAGAATGATGTGGCTGAAAGTGAAGGTGACCTGACTTTTGTTATTTGGCTCAAAGATGTTCAGTTTGAATCTTCATCTTCAATTTGAAGATGTCGAATGAGAGGTTAAGCATATTCATTCATAGTTAATGTGCCATGTATTAAAATGCTTAGCTGTACCACATTTAAAGTGTTTTGCATACTGTAGTGTAAATACATTGCTTGGTGTGCATTACTGTTTTTTTGTGCAATAGATTTGCCTTCTCTAGGAACAGAGAGCCAACAATTGTTCCCATTCCCAATCCAAATGTTAACATTGGTAGGGCCACCCAAATGAGTGCTATTGACATCCGTCGTGTGAACATTCTCTACAGATGCAGTGAGTATGATTGAAACTCTACTGCCGATTTACCCATGCAGCATGTAGCAAGGAAACAGAAAAGAAATCTCAAATAAATCCATATATAAATCCATATAGGTTCTCATTAATTCAGGTGATATCGATCAATTAAAGTCAACTGGATTAAAGAAAGTGGAAGATGACTTGTTTCTATATTCTGTCATGTATGAAAACAGATTTTTTTTTTGGGGTGGTGGGGTGCTTTCAGTCTTTTGACCACATTTAAGTTGTTAATGTCAGTGTATATCAGAGTAGGAACCAAATTAACAAGAAAACCTGCATTTTGATATAGACCAAATAGCATGGAGGCACAACCCTGAAAAGACTCCAAAAAGACCAAAGTGTACAAGCTGGGAAAATGGGTGTCCTTTAAGGCAAAACTCCAATGGTTACTCTGGCTGAACTTCAGCTTCCTGTGCGCTGATTGGTCAGCTTCCTGTGTGCTGACTGGACAGGTCCAGAAGGTCAATTGATAATACAGCACTCAGTCGATCGGAGGTTTATGGCAGAATGGCCAGATAATAAAATATAATAAAATACACCTGAAACTTTTTTTTTGTTTGTTTAGTTTTTGAAAAAAAGCACCTGACTTTCAGACTGAGCAAAAAACTTTCACTAGTTTTTTTGGTGTACTTAGTATAGATTTTTACGCATTTCATTGGAATTTTCTTTTTTAAATAAAGCTAGACCATGTTTTAAAAAATCCAAAGGGTTTGAAAACTATTTGACTGCACTAAAAATGAATGTAACTTAAATCTCATATTTACATTTCTGCTTCTTTCAACAGGAAATCAATAAGAGATCAACAAGAAAACCTGAATTTTGATACAGCTTATTTGCAAGTAAAATGCCTCTGCTAGCTTTTGGGACTGGAATGATGATGTGATTTGCTTTTGTGCCACAATCACATTTAAATTTCAATAGCGAAATAAAAAAAAGATAAAAATGTAATCCTGTTGCTTATAATGATTCATCCTGATGATGATTCATGTTGTACCATGCAGCTGCAAATTAAAAAGAACTCAGAAAAATACACAGCTGTTTCTTTCTGCTATGTTAGCCTTTATTACAGAAAAGCACAGCCTGAAGCAGGTGAACAAATATGCAGAAACTGTCAACAAGAACACACACAGACACTCCCACACAGACACAGACACACAGACACAGACACACAGCACACACACACACACACACACACACACACACACACACACACACATGTGTGCGCACACACACACACGTCCACATATGTCATGTACTCTTAGTCCATTGGTGTACTCTTTACAATATAATATACCACTGGCACAAAAATGTGATTAATTAAATAAGAATAACTGATAGCAGATTCTGGGTTTGGCTGTTGCTTCATAATGTGCAAAGATATTTGTAGTGAGAACATGGGCCCTTCCACTTGTCGCAAAAGGGTTTTCCTGTTATGGGTGGTGTTTATCTTACCACAGAATGTTGAATGTCCCACACTGATAATAACACACAAAAGTGACATTTTTAAGGCTGTCTGATGAAGTTTTGAACTGTCTGGAGAATAAGAGAATATAATATCAGAACTATCAGGATATATGTAGTAATATCTACTGAATACTATTTTAATCATATTGTGTTTGTATATTTAAATCATATGCAGAGAATGGTGCATCAGTGACATTCTATTAACTACAAGGAATCTTTTGATTTATAGGGAATGTTTTCCCACCTGCCTTCTGATGAGAGGTAGTCTGTGGAGGTCCCCAGCTACCTCATTATAGTATTCATCTATTTTCTGTTTTAGAAATATAAATGGTTATATTAAAATGATGGTTGGTATGTGTTTGTTGAAATAATTATTGTTGTTCTCGTTGTTGTTTAGTTACAAGTAACACTGAGAGTGATAATTGTGAAAGTGTGAACTAATGTCAAAATACTTTCAAATAATACCTTACTGTAAACAAAAGATGAATATTTCTGATGGTTCTGCCAGGATTAGCTTTTTTGTATTCTCATAAGGGAAAAAGGATAATGACCATTTTATAACATCAATAAAAAAGAATTATAGGACATATATTTCCTATGCACTCTATATTAAGTGGGGTAACATTTTCTTGAAAGTCTGAGCTAGAACTAAAATCGACATATATCCTTGATTCTAATGTTCATGTTTTTCCATATATGTGGACCTATTTTCCACTCCATTACTGGAAATAGTGATATTTGAGCCAATATACAAGTTCATGTTGGTCTTGCCTGCATGCAAACCAACAATACATATTCTAATTTTGCTTTCAATTTAGGCCAAATTTGTCTTGGTCGCACACGCAACAGATGTGATGTTTCAGAACAGATGAAATGTTTCACACGCTGGCCTCAAATCATTCCAACGACAGCGATAAGTACATTTTGAGCAATATATAAAAACTTTAAGTGAGACAAGGACAGTTCTCATTTGCAGCCTTTTCAGGTAAGCGCCTAACCGTTTCATTAATGGTACACAGTGGTGTTCATGTGCACATTTCCAGCTTTCCTTTCTGAATTTTGCAAACAGGTCGTAGCCATGCTGGTGTTTTCCTGGGCTCTTTTGACCCTGTCCCTTGCCTTGTGTGCCAAGGCTGAGGTAAAATAAAACCTTACAGAACCAGCTCACAGTCAAGTTATACTACAAAAAAAGGAGTTTTAACTTAACTTCTTCAATTAAGTAGAAAGAGACATGGATTTATTGTTATTATTTATTATGTAGGTCTGTTTTGGGTTCTTTTATATAATTTAACCTATTGTTGCTCCTTTTTTTGCATGTCTCTATGGATGATACAGGAAGGTGAGGAAAACAAACTTGATCTTTAAACACAAATGGATGTTCACATGTTCAAAATACCAATGTGCAAAATGTATGCTCTTGTGTTGTGCAGAGGTGACCATCGATAATGAGGTACCCACGGAGCTTTCTGTTGGAGAACTGTTGGAGAGAGCCAACAGAGACCGCCGTGAGTGAAGATGGTCAACAAAACATCCAGCAACATCTGACACTCAGACAAACATTCAGGATTCTTGTGATAATGTGTCTGTGAAACAGTCACATGTTAACCTATGACCTGCATTCCTGGTTTTCATTATTTTGCCTGTTGATGTGGTAACAAACACAGATCACATTTCAGTACAATTCAGTATCTCAGTCAAATGCAACACAACAGAGAACTATATTATTGTTGTTGTTTTTGTTGTAGTGACATATTTTCTCATAAGTTGTTTTTATTTGTCCACAATTTGGATCAATTAAATTTTCTGAATAATACAGATCCTGATGTTGATGAGCCACTCTTGGCCGAAGGAGACATTGCTGTGAGACCAGACAACAAAAATGCTGACCCGTGCACCTCCAGAGGGTGTCTGTGGAATAAGTGGTCTGATGGAAAGGTCTACATTCCTTACTACATCGCCAATCACTACAGTGAGTATTAAGTCATGAAAATAGAGAAACTATACCAACAGCATCTCATAATCTAAATCCAGTAATTTAACACGTGAGCAGAGAGGACAAGGACATGAAAGGAGAGGAGAGGAATGGAGAGGAGAGGAGAGGAAAGGGGGCAGAGGAGAAGAGAGGAGAAGAGAAAAGAGGAGAAGAGAAGAGGGGAGAGGAAAGGGGGGGGCAGAGGAAGGGAGAGGAGATGCTAAAGGTTTTTAAGTTTTAAAGATTCTGGGAGGATATTCTACTGCCCCAAATTTAAATAACCTCAGCAACCATTCTGAAACTGCCCTTGCTTGCAGACTCCCGTGAGAGGGCCATCATTGTTCGTGGACTGGAATCTTTCTCTGGGTTTTCTTGCATCCGCTTCAGGCCCTACCAGAGTGGTGATTATGAATGGCTGAGCATCGAGTCAAGGGATGGGTAAGTATTTAGCAACAACTCCTTATAAATTATATACTTTCAGACTGTTTACTTCCCTATACCTCCTTTCACTGTTTCCCTCCCTTTATGATCAGTCCGTTCGATTCTCTGTTCCTCTATAAGCAGTCGATATAGCTTCTGTAATACTATAACCTTTCGATTTAGAGTCTCAGACTATGATGAAATCATTTGTGATGTGTAAAGGCTGTTCTGTTTGTGCACCGGCAGCTGCTACTCCTGGGTGGGCCGTCAGGGCGGTAGTCAGACTGTGTCTCTGAGCCGTCAGGGTTGTCTCTACCATAGCACCGTGCAGCATGAGCTGCTGCACGCCCTCGGCTTCAACCATGAGCAGACTCGCTCTGACAGGGACAATCACATCCAGGTGATCTGGAACAACATCAGTGAAGGTCAGACTATTCCTCACGCAGTTTTTCTATTTCACATTTTAGGAATATTCTGAGTCTTAAAACTTATTCTGCCGGGTGTGAGTGAAATATCTAACAGCCGAAATGGGTGCTGTGTATCAAAGTAGAAGCAACAGAAGATCTTTATGGTATCTCACACCAACTGAGAATAAACTGTATGAAATACTTTCACTAACCTTAAGTAGTTGGATGCGTTCACAGCTGAGAGTCACTGCTAGTCAAAATCCTTGCTTTATTATCTGAACAATATTCTATAGTGTTTCATGAAAATTATTAATCCTGCATTTCAATGGAAGGTTTTTATACGACACAAAAACATATTTTCTCCTGCCCATCCACTCTTAAATACCCTGCTTTAATTAATGATCATTTTGTTTTGACCACTTTTGATTGTTGGTGACTGCTTTTTGTCTCTGTCCAGAAACATTGTTTTCTTAAACTCTTGAGCACGTTAAAAACAGACATTTCAGATATGGCATCATATCAAATTCAATATCAATTTGCTTCAAGAAATGCTGTACAATGTGCTAAATGGTGCCATACATTTCATATTATGTTTTTATATATTAAATTATGTATTCAAACATACAGTTCAGCTTCTGTTAAAATTCATCTGGGATTTGTACTTTATAAGGTTTTCCTCTTTCCTCATTTTTTCAAATGAAATTAATTACACTGTATAGCTAAATTGTACAAACTGCCACTGCCTTTCTTTTTGGAGAACAAAGAGTTGTGGAGAACAATGCAACATCATGGTCTGTACTATTTGCAGATATGAAGTACAACTTCGACAAAATTGCCACTCTGAACCAGGGAACTTCATATGACTACGGCTCTGTAATGCAGTACCACAAGTATGTGACACTTTTCTTATTAATCAATGAATAAAACTGGTATCAATCATATCAACAGCATAATGGGAATTGTGCATTTTCCCCTTCTCAATCAAATCTATCCCACCCAGATATGCCTTCTCCAAGAATGGCCTTCCTACCATGGTGCCTATCCCCAACAGCAATGTTGCCTTTGGTGAAGCCACCCAGATGAGCAGGAATGACATCGACCGCCTGAACAGGCTGTACAAATGCTGTAAGTATACCTTCGCCAGTAATTAAATCTTTCTTCATTGTCTGTCTTGTCAGTGAACTCCACCTCCCGTGCTAAACTTATCTGAAGCACAGAAAATCACACTGAATTTATCTTTTAAAATCGGTTCAGAAAGACAGTGCCTGTTTGTGTCTTCAGTATTACTGAAACAACAGTTCAGTGACAATGCTGTTAATGTTATTTTTACAGCAACAAAGAGGATAGCAGCTCAGGGATAACAGATTTGTGATGACTTTACTTGTTTACCTATGATGTCATACTTTAAATTAGAAAGAGACAAAATGTGATGGTATGGTCTCAATATCAGAATTTGGTTTTGTTGATTGGCCAAAAGACTGTAGGTCTTAACAGTGGAAATAAGCACATTACAAACATAATTCAAACATAATTGAGTGTATTCGGTTTTTCTGATGACATGCATTTTCTCTGCAGGAGCCACTTTTGACCTGTACCTCAGGGAAGAGAGAAAAGAGGACGTTGGCCCTATAGGCTCAAAGAATAAACCTTCAAAGTATTAAACATTGATTGTTCTCTGACTGGTCAATAACATTTTTTTTTAGCAATTTTACTTTTAATTTCCAATATCATTGGAATAATTGGACATGGATTGGACATGTGAAACTGGACTAAGAAGCAATCTGCTGGAGTTAGTCTGTAAAGTAAAGAAATGCTAAGAGCATGTATGAATGGTCCATATATGTATTGATATATAACTCCACTACTACTACTACCAATAATAACAGAATACAAATTTACAAATGTGATTGCTCAGCACTATTTTAATGGTACTGATATTAATTTATTTATTAACAGTGCACAAGAACCCACCAAAAGACGAAACATAATTACAAGCCTGAGAGGTTTTATTTAAAAAAAAATTGTATATGTATTGTATATTTCATATATTAATTTGTTTTCCTAGATTTAAGGTTTTTAATTTTCCTCACATGATATTCTCCTCTCTAGTTTATCAGCGGTCAGATTTAAATCACAGGCTCTCAGGGCTTCAATGAGGTCCTTAACACGGGCCCCAGATCCTTGCTGCTTCCTCCATTCCTTGAGCAACTCCATTGCCGTCTCTTCTACATCTGTGGGATGTCGTTTGGCGATGGACTCCAGCTTCACTTCTTTCAAAAGCAGTTTGCGACCAAATCGACGCCAATACCTTCCCAAATTTTCAGAGATCACCTCCATTGCAATTTCAAGTTTGGCTGACAAAGAGAAGAATGAAAATGAAATGACATGAACAAGCAAATAAAACAACCAAGTTCCAACAGTATTTGCAAGGAATTAAAACAAATTATATTTGCGCAAAACACAATTGAAGAGTAATCAGCGGCCCTTAAGGACAAAACTACTTATGAACCATGAGTTTAAACCTCAACAGTTTCAGGTTTAAAACAACAACTTTAAGTACAAGTTCGTTAAAGGTGTAGGAACTTATAGTGTCAAACTATGACGAATGTGTCTATTTATGACTCAGCAAAATAACTTTTAACAGTTGAAAATTGATTCATCGTGCTGTTATTATGGAAATAAATGATTATATTTTACAGATCATAGTATTACTCTGTTACTATATGTGTTTGTGTCGATTCTGTATATTATTTAATGTAATATTATAGATAAGGACAAATATTGATTTTTTAAATAAAATGCAGGGTTAGCAAAGATAGTATAGAAAACCGGTATACAAACATGATATAAGAAAGACTTTGGAGAGGTTGTATTAATATTTGTGTCAGAAGTTTCTTTTAAAGGAGACCTGTGAACTAAACGGGACTCTGCTGGTTCGGCCCGGCTCACTCATACTGAATCTGAAACAAAGCCCATAAACTCGTGTTGTGGTACCGTTCTCGGTGTCATCTGTCAGTCGGGGGCTGCATCCTACAAAAGCCTTCAGTTTCTCTAAAAGGTCGTCTCGTTGGATTTCTAACAGCATCTTGGATAAGAAGTCCGTGTTGTCTTCTCCCAGTTTACCTCTCTCGTTCAAAATCGTAAACAACTTGATCCCACTATCGATCGTTTCCGCCACTCTCTTTCCGATTAAGTCCCGACACAGATATACGAGTTTTTCCAGCTGATCTTGGGAAAGCTGCTCGGATATCTCCAATAAGAGAGCGTTAAAACTTCGAGACTCCATGTCGATCGCGGGCTTCAGCTTTACTTTCGCTTCCGACTTCCGTGATCGAGCGTCCCGCCCCGCCTGGGCTGGTGTGTGCTCATGTGCAGGGCAGCAGAACATCTGGAGCACACCCACAGCTGGACTGTGAACCACGTCCCGTCCAGGCTCCAAGGCCTTGATTCTGGCTTCCAATCGTGTTGTTTCAGTTGCATAATGAACGTTTTCTTCCCATTTCACTGATGGTAACTCGAGCTTGTTCCTCAGCTGTTTTGCACCTTATTTGAATATTCATTAGTCATCGTAGTCATCCCAGTCTCTGTGCAATGCTTACACGTACGGTAGTAACTCAAATGAAGTGACTCAACTGGACCGAGTATTAGTAAGCCTCAGGAGAGTTTAGGTATGTGCTTTTTAATTATTAAACTCTAATGCGCTTTGTTTCCGCACAAATGTTCACAAATATTACCAGCAATATGTTTGTGTGCAAACCAAGCCGCTGTGGGATTGTTTTTCAGTGTATTCATATGTGATGTGAACACAAACCCACTAACTTAGGGAAATAGTGTGTTGGAGGATGTTGCATATATTGTCACATGAGAGATAAAAAAAGAATAAAAGACAAAGATGAAGAAATCATTGTGGCTCAGGGTCTTTGAGAACGTCCATGATCTCTGAGAGGCCACGCTCCTCCGCTGTCCTGTCCAGGTGTCATGGTTCCCCACACTTTGGGCATCCATCGCTTCCTCCCTGCGGCAGAGCACAGTGTCAGAGGAGGGCCTTAAATCTCGGCTGTAATAACACTACCACAACAAAGGTGACAGGCTCATTTAAAATTGATGAAAGAAATCATACCCACTACGAGTCCAGTACTTTATTAGACAGTGGTGTCTGTCCAGAGCAAGAACAGCACAAGCACTACAGGAGAGCATGGTAAATGAACATAAACACCAAAATTCACACTTATTATTATAATCACTGTTATTTTTACTGCACTTGTTGAGTTGAGCTGCAGGCCACTCCCCTCTTTGCCTGAGTATATCAGGTTTGGGTGTGTATCCCAGCCTGAAGGGAGCTGGTGAGTCCACCAGGTGGAGACGATTTGGTGATCAGGAGGTTGGAGGCACTCACTCACAGGACAGTGAGGAATGAAGAGTGTGTGAGGGAAATGTTTGGCGAGCCTGGAAAAAGACCCTGCAGGATCGAAGCTTGCTTCAAAGATGCAAGATACAGCTGGTAAGTTTCAGTTGTGTGTTTTTGTAGCTTGGACTGGGGTTGTTGATTTGTATCATGTAGGTTGAGGGTCAGTTAAAAATCTGTATTTTTAAAGCAAGTTAAGGGTAAGTTCATAATTGACTTGAGTATATAATGATGATTTATGCGCATTTAAACTCTTAGACAGCTTCAGTATGTTTGTATTGGATACTCTGTTTCTATCTCTTGCACATGTTTTCTTGGTGTTGATCACTGTGACAGAGGGATCAGCTCAATCAAAGTCAATTTATTCAAAAAGTAGTCAATCAGACAACAGTACAAATATCTGGCTTGAAGGTGTAGGATCACAAGAAAGAGGTCACACATAGAGAACAATCAGGGAAACTGGAACATTCACAATGATAAAAGACAATCTGGCACAGAAGGAAAAGGAAGCACAGCTTATATACACACAAGGTGGAGGGAGACAAGACACACAGGAACACATTAGGTCAGTTGACCCAGTTGCACAGGCAAGAAACTTGATGGGAAGACGAGGATGACACAAGACTTCAAAATAAAAAGGAATGTCAGAATTAGAATTATTTATATATATATATATATATATATATATGAAATATGGCATCTGTATTGCATCACTACATACATAAAAGGCATAAAACAAAACAACTATATTTGGATTATAACCAAGTACACTGGCATGTACTTGAGACTGATTAATCGAACATATTTGTGTTTATCACTCTAATTGCATATGAAGCTATTTTTTTGATCGATGACAGTGTGATAGCATTGATAGTGTGTATGTGTGTTACTCTATATTAAGTATAACTGTACAAACCAGACAGCATTTTTTTTAATTTTGTCATTATAAAGTAGAGAGAGACAAATTGGATACACATGCATCTACAATCACACGCACAATTTTCTTTCACATATTATAGAAGCAGAATACAACTTGTTCCGCATTATTGATGCCACTGACACTCTAGAACAGGGGTCAGGAATGTTTTTTCTGGTGCGGTAGAAAATGGATGCATGAATCAAAGTGGAATTACTCATTACTTATCATGTTTAGAAATGTCGGCAAAGACTTCTCTGTCAGCCAGATGCAGTCATCAAAAGAGCAACATCTGGCTCGTGAGCCATAGGTTCCCGACCCCTGCTCTAGAAGGACACAAAGGACATCATTTCATGGGAGACATAAAACAGCCTCAAATATCAGCATCATTCATTAAAACTAAAATAAATGCATTTATTGATTCATTTACGAGCATATTACAACCCTTAAACATCTTCTTAGGCTGTGCCAGAAGTGATTTAATGTAGAGTTTAGAAGGTCCATATTTACAGTATGTTTTCTGATACATGGATACGTTAAAATATGATTTAAAATAATATGACTGCATTGTAAAAGTGTAGAATATACTTAGAAAACTTTGGCTGTACATATAATAATAAAACAAAAAACTTTTGACCTGTTAAAATAATTGAAATTTAAAAAACAAGGAATTTTATCAGTACTGAGAGATTCTTTGTGGGGTAAACTGTATTCACAGTCCAATCACTGATGAGCCTTCATTGTAAGTCATTCTCACAAACATATTTTCAGATTCATATGTACATAACTGATTAATGTAGTTTAATAACTAAATGTTTTTTGTTTTTTTTTTAAAAAAGCCCAATAAATAACATATTTCATATAAGGCAACAGTTTTGAAAGGATCAATCTGATTTATTGAATTAACAAAACTAAAAAACTAGCAAAACTAAAGGCTAGGATTTAGATTAAACTCCCTCTTTATGCAGTATGGAATTACAGTACCTAATCCTCTGTGCTATTTACTGACCTTAGGGTTAGGCTTATGTATTTTAACAAAGAAAAGGATGAGCTGCTGCCAGGGGGACAATTTATTTTCTCAAAAGTAAAAATATTATAAAGCTCCATAGTTGTGGTCATATTGCTGATGTCTTGCCAACACTGCTATAACAACCAGGTGTAACAAGCTAAGTGCATTGTCAATCATCATATACAACAAGAGATATCAGTATATGCAGACATGGGTTTCTTTTGAGTAGAATCTGACAGGGTAGATATAGTAATTGAGGGTGCAAAAGTTAAAATTGAGGGTGATAAAGTAAACATTTTAATCTAATTGTTACATTTCAAAAGCAATTGACCTTATGCAACAACTATATAATTTCTATTATATTTGACTAATAAAGTAATAATTCTGACATATAAATACATTTATGCTACAAAAAAGAAGACAAATTTCCGATTTGTGCAACAGGAATGCTCTTATTTCTCAACTGTTTACTGAGATGGGGTTCAAAACCTTTAAGCTATGTTAACAATAATGTGTCACACAATTCATAGGAAAAACTATTAATAGTAATATTGCTATATGAATTAATGACCTGGAGTGTCAGAGGTACCTTGTCACTTCACAGCAGGGAAGTATGTTTGAATCCCCCCCGGCAGAAGGGACTTTCTGAATACTCTCCCTGCCTCTGAGTGCTCTGGCTTCCTCCCACAGTCAGCAGTCATGGATCAGACAGACATGGCATAGGCAAACTGGCAAGTCTAAATTGACCTTACTTGCAGCTGGGATGGGTTCCAGCCCCGCCAATACACACAAATAAAAAGGGATAAAGCCATAGATAATGGATGAATGGATAGATCTCATGGCTGTAATATGCAGTCAGATTAAGACACTATTGAATTTGTCTGACAGAAACCAAGCTTGAGTGTGTTGTTTAAACAACGGTGTGCTCTTTCTGGCTTGCCCTGAGATGGTAAATAGAAGGCTTAAGGCATTGGCCACAGGCATTAAAGGGTTACTTGTGCTTTATGGAAGGCATGTGTTTTAGAAACTAGCTGGAAGTCCGAAACTTCAGGATTGAAGCTTTTCATATACATGTAGCAAACATAAGGAGGGCACTTGATATACATACTATGCAAAACTTTTCTGTTGAATGCCTGGCCATGTTGGGACATGTGCTAGAAAAGGTCAATACAGTGGGAGAACTGCAGCTGCTTTCTGATACCTCCTGAATGGCTATTCTTTATGCCATCAGCCATTTCTCAGAGTCCTATGAAACTTTTTAAAAATACATACTCAAAATATATATTTTGATCATGAAATATTGGTTAGGTTAATATAGTTTCAATTAAAATTTTTCCTGCTAAAAATTTGAAATGTGATGAACAACTATACTCATAGCTGTAAACCTAACAAAACATAATATAATTTTATGCAGTTAATGTGTATTACTTTGCTTCTATATGAGAGTTTTCCTGGCCCATGTTAATTTAGCAACAGTTTCCTTGTCGCGAGCGTGGCTGTGATGGACTAATATCGGGTGAGGGAGAGTTGCAGAGAGAGTTGTGGTTGTCCCGTGTTGAAAGTCTTTTGCCCTGCTCCTCCTTCATAAAGAGCTCCACCATGAGGATCTTCTCCTTGTGCATCTGGAGGCTAATGTCCTTAGGGATGTCTGGGATTAACCAGTCCATAAAGTCACTCATAAGCATCACCACATTCTGCACACAACAGAGAACCAAAACACATTTCAGGCACAAGCACGTCTTCACGTGTATAAAAACACAGTCAAATCTGCTTAATGAAAGGACATTGGCTTACATTAGAATAAAAATTACATTGACATTTCAATATATAAACCATATTTTTCAACAAAGCTCAGTAGTGTTTGTATTGTTCTTTGACCTGCATCCACTTCAAACATATATCAAATTATGGAATGACCTATTTCCCTATTTTAAAATGGCCCCCACCCTGCACCCTGTTCTCAGTTTTTTAGATAATGTTTTATGTGCTTTTATTGATTTTACTTTATTTTACAATTTTGTCATTTGCAGATTTTTGGGGAAAATGTTTTACTTTTACTTCCTTACTCTCCTGAATAAAGATGGGAAAATAATATTAAGACAGCATTAACTGTGTCATGCTTGAAAATTTCTCCATCGACCCTCACTTTTGGGTCTACGTTCTCTTTACTAAACTATTGCAATAACTTATTTCTCCAGTTATCATTAACTTTGATGGAAATTATACATCATCAGCTCCATTCTGCTTTAGCGCTGTATTCAACTCTATATAGGTTGATGATTGATAAAGTTTCTTGTCTCTTCTCTCTTTCAACAAACCATGGTAACCAAAACTGGGGGATTTTTAGGAGATAGTTGTTCAGACTACTGGTGTCACATCATCATATATTATTACATACATATTTGTTACATCTACTACCTTTATTGCAGAATAAAGACTAACAATATAGAATAGAGACTAACAGGGTGAGGCATAAAATAAGTACAAAACTTGTCATGATTTTATAACAAACCTGAAAGACGATAACAAAAGCAAGACGGGCAGCCAAGACAACCCAGAAGACCTTTGATAGGTCATATGGTGTACTGGACCATGGTGGCTCTCTGAAGTCTTTGAATCTAGTATGAAACAGATAAATGTTCATGAAGGATTGCCAAGCCACTCAACAGCTGTAACTGTCAGCAGAATCAAACTAACCTGCATATTTCCACTTTATATCCCAGGTGCATTGGCTGGAATGGATCTGTTCCTGGCTCAAAATCACTAACATTAAAGTAGGAGAGAGTGTGATTGATGAAGCCGTGCATTGTTCCATCAGGACTGTACGTATACTGGTAGACAAGCCGTGGAATGAAGTCAGATGTGAAAGCAATCACAAATGCCTGGGAAAAGAAAAAGGTTTAATAAAATGTGTCAATTTTCCAGAAATGTTAGTTGTTTTGTTTTTTTAACTAATGTCAAAACTAATATCACAACTTACATTAACAATGACTGCTAGCTTGCTGAGGCCCCTCAAAAGATTGTACCAGATCCCTGTGAAAAGACATGGTATCTGTATTTAGGTATAGGTGTATTTAAAGGGGTTTTAGGTGTGTTTAAAAGAACGGCAGCAGCAACAGGTACTGGGAGTACCAACTTTTATTAAGTAGGAGATGGAATGTCATTAGTAAGTGAAATATGGCCATATAGCAAGAAATGTGCTTGCAGACCATCACCCTGATACAGCCTTGTAAGAAAAGTCTCATTTATGTGTACACGAAGACAAAGTAGTTCATCCAAACAACCCCCCACCCACTGCATACACTTAATAATAATATATTAATTAATCAGTTGATTCATTAACCCTGCATTTGATTCAGCTGTGATGAACCTATGAAACCCACCCATAAAAGTATTGAAGATGAGCTGATCTTAGCGATCTGATTAAATTCATGCTATGCAGGTCTGTTGATGGGATTGTTTACTTCAAAAATTAGCTTTATGAGGTCTCGATCTAGAATCACAGTCAGTGTGTTTGCAGGTCCCATTTCTTATATTAACCAAGGAACATGAACTCGGACATTTTCGTAGCATAGGAATTTTGTCTCTATCTTTCCGACTATGTCAGTATATTTGTGAGCAGCAGACTGCTTCGTGACTGCCCACCTGGATGCTTTTCTTATCTTGACTGGAGATTTCAGCGATGCACATCTGAAGAGTGTGTTTCCAAAAATATAGCAACAGCATACACTATTCAACTCATGGAAATAACACACTGGAATGTGTTTACATCACCCACAGAGGAGCACAAAGGTCTTTCCCTCCCCCACCTTGGTGCCTCCAAGCATATCACTGTTATGCAAATGCCAGCATACAGACCACTGGTTTAAGTCACCAAACCAGTTTCTAATCAAGTGGCCAGAAAGGTATTTGGAGGCACTTAACACATAATGTTGACACAATGTCATTAAACATGTCGACACTTGCAACGGTAGCACATTCCTTCAGGGATACGCAGATGCTGTCACTTGCTATAGACATCACTCATGATGTTCTGTTACTGTTCGGGCGAAGAAGAGCTCCAGCCCAGCCCCCATAATGTACACATTTAATAGAGGCACCACTGAGAGCATCTTGACCAGCAGCATTGCTGTGTGGTACAGCACCTCTCTCCATAACACCTTTTGCATCGCAGCAGAGCCCACTCGCCCACCACAGAGCAGCGTCAGCCTGCTCCCACAGACAAGACTACTAGGCTCCTGGGCCTGGACCAAGAGACTGATGGATAGCTTTGTCCGCCATCAATATTTGCACTGTGTCTGTTTGTCTATGATTTACAGTTATTCCCAGAGGTTTAAATCTGTTACACACTTTAGTGTTATTCAATTTGGGTTTTTTTATATCAGTTTGCAAGCTCCTGTCTTAGTAGGAATCATTTTTTTTTGTTTTTCCTGACCCAGTTAGACCAGTGTTCCCCAACCACCGTGCCTTGGATTAAAAGGTGCCATGAGAAATCATCAGGTGTGCCGTGGAAGATTATCCGGTTTCACGTGATTGGTTCTCTGGGAGAGTATGCATTACACACTGTGTAGCAAATATGCTCCCTAAAGAATTGGTTTCCACAGCAAGCACCACAGTTCCACCACACATCCATCCACACTGCTCAGAATACACCAAACCAGAAACACACACAAAATCTGGTAACTTTAAAATTTTACACAATCTAGAATATAAACTACAGACTATAAATTCTAACAGGTTATTTGTTCATTTTTAATTACATTGTGTTACACAAGTTGTAAAAGTGAGAATGATAAAGTGGAAATATTTTATGTGAAACCACTCATCCATTGTACAAAAGTTAATGTTTGTTATCGTGAAACTAAACAGGCCCAGATTTGACACTAAGTTAATTGAATAAATGAAGATCAGATTTTCATTATATATCAGTAAATATACTTGTTGTGACATTTTTCTTTGGCTGTCTTCCTTGTGATTTTTTTTTCCTGAGTGTGAAATGTGTGCCAGGCTCCAAAAGGTTGGGAAACACTGGCTTTCAGGACAGAAGTGTCAGAACTATGCAGATTTTAAATTGGTGTTTTATTATTTTGGGCTCTAAATACATTTTAACTGATTTAATACAATATTTTTATTTTTAATTGTACAAAAATGTATAATTTCAATTATCTGTATATTCTGTACATGCTGCAAGACTGCCAATAAAGCAGATATATAGCAGATAAAGAACAAGAATTATGTTCTTCACAGCCATTATGATGTGATATAAATGTGCTTTGGCTTTCCAACAGTTTTTCCACCATTTGGGATTGTTCTCATTTGTTGGACAGTGGACACCTACCGATGTCCTTGGCTTTAGCTGCGATTGGCCTGCGAAGCTCCATAACAAATTTCTTGGCATCCAGGCGAATCTCTATGATGTTATTCAGCAGAGCAAACAGTGGAGCCAAAGGGAAGGAGGCTACAAACAGTGTCACCATCCCAAACTGGATAACTGCAGAGAAAATACAATTTAAACAAATTTTCTTTAGAAGTTTTAAACTAGTTCATCAAATGTAAGGTTGTGTCAAATTTGGTTAAATCTATGTTAATGTGATATTCGATATTATAAAAAATACTTCAGTGATGAGTAGGGCAAAATAGAAAAAAGCAATTCACGCATTAAAACGCCGTTAGATACATTTTCACAATCAGGCAGTAAATTTAATTGAATGTACGGCTTTTCAGAAAAACTAAGCATGTTCATTTGAGTTGTAAATGTGTTTTATGAAGGCTTTATGAATGAATAAGCAGACAGGCCCAAAATATTTTTTGTAGCCATTGTAACAAAAAAGAAAGCAAAAGTAAAACCAAGCACTAAGGAGGTTTACACTGTTTAGTGTTGAGACTCACTCATCTCCATGTACTCTGGATTGATACCAATAAAAGGGCACAGGATGTTGTCTTTCTCATAACACTGCATGGTTTTATTCAGCTCCTCCTGCTGCTTTGAGTCCAAGTCAGACTTCTTCCTCTGCAGCAGTTTCTTCAGCTTCCTGTACACAGAGCCAATAACCATTAAAGAAAAGGGCACGTCACATTACGTTTTTCTTGAAAGTATTAAAACTTC
Organism: Lagocephalus sceleratus; assembly: GCA_911728415.1. Taxonomy (NCBI): domain Eukaryota; kingdom Metazoa; phylum Chordata; class Actinopteri; order Tetraodontiformes; family Tetraodontidae; genus Lagocephalus; species Lagocephalus sceleratus. Next base: position 510,651 of record CAJVRN010000016.1, read on the forward strand.
ACACGAGCATACATGGAGCTGCTGTCTAGTAAAAGCCTTTTTCTATAGGCAACATTAATTGGTTGTCCTGCAAAAACACAATGCATGTTTTCATTTCATGTGAGTGAGAATTTGAATGATTATGATACTGATAGTGTTGTTACTATGTGATCTGAATATGGATTCATTGAAATGACATTTTTTGAAATGATCCCTCATTTGCTGTTAATTCTAATGTGTGTGTGTGTGTGCTGTTTTTTTGCACTCACGGTATACCAATCTCAAACAGATTGTTTTGAATAAGCTGCTTGCCAAGCATAGTGATGCACAGCTGGATGCACAGCTCCATGAGGCAGCCTGCATGGGCACACTGGAGGAAGAGAGAAAGAGCCAAAACATGGTTAGGAGAGAGGGAGAGAGAGAGAAAACATGAAAAAAAGAAAAAAATATTTCCAATGATGATGCCACTGAGCATGATGATGCCACTGAATCAGGGTCACAGGTCTCAGAAAAGCAAGGAGTCCAAAATGAAAGCTAACAGTCAATTGATGTTTAGCTTCTACATTTCATACTCCTGCTCAAGTAGCCAATCAGATGATGTTCCCTTGTCAAGATAAAAAACAAAGTTATGCTAAGCTTTCTCAGCTCTTTCTTAGGCATTCACACCTGATACAATTTCCAGTCCTTGCTGAAGACATCAAGTGCATCTACCTTTTGGCTCATTGAGCTAAGACAACCTAGCCTTGTTTGTGTGCTGATTTGTATGCTGATTTGTATGTCTGTCATTTTATGCCTTCAGCCTGTTCACCACTTTAGTTAACCAGAGTTGTACTATTACAATAAACATGAACCTGAATATAGAATGGCACTGCTGTTAAATAAATAGAAAAGTGCTCGTGAAGTTTTTGTGTATTACCTCTTCCATTCTGTATGACCCAACAACATAGAGATATTTTCCAGGTCTTCCAACAAGCCTGTGAACCCAACAAATATTTAGTTAAGATACTATATCATAAGATGGGCAACAAATATTAACATGTAAATCTGCCTTACATGTAAAGTTGTTTGTACAACATTCATTGTCGCAGAAGAAAAAAAATAGCAAAAGCCTGATGCAAAATGCAAGCAAAGTAAACATATGTCCTTACCTGCCCCTGAAAAAGGCCAAATACACAATAGGCGTGAAGGCATTGACAAACTTGAGGATGAATGTTTTGAAGATGAGCCTTTCTTCAAAGCTCTTGTCTGTTTTTGGAACCTCTACAATAAAGTACCAGAACACAAGTTAACTCCTATCCAATTTATCTAGAAGTGCCCTTAGAGGCAGGCAGAATGTTTTCTGTGTCCAAATACTTTGAAAATGTAAAGATTGGATATGAGGATCTAGAACAAATTCTTCCTTTTTGTAGCGACCAATTTGTCTTGGAGAGGTACATTGTATATGTAAGATTATTGTATAATATTGGTGTACTGTTCTTGTTCATTATTCACAGTAATGAAGTAAATATACGTTTGAGGATGTAAAAAAAAAGTATTCTGTTTTAATGTGCGATTTTACACAGGTAAATATTTTTTCCCTTTATTTCAAATTGATATTTATTGTTTTTGGTAATGTGTATCTTATTTTTTAATGTTTACTTTCTATACATATTGTTTTTACTTGCTTTTGTTTGCTGTTCTTTCACTTTGTTTTAACATCCAATTCCAATGTATCTGCCTCATACAGATGAGAATAAACTATTTGTGAGAGCAGCAACTTGTTTCCACTTTGCTGAGGGCACTTATGCACCTTACCTAATGTGGTGAGCCATCGGGCTATAGAGGCATAGATTTCATCCAAGATAATGATGATGATGAGGTAAATGATGGCAGCGGTAGTTTTGACAGTGGCTCTGATGTTAGAGCGTGCAGCGGGGTAGGTGCTCATGTGTAGTGCAGCCTTAATGCTGATTCGGTACAGGATGACTCCAAAGACTATAGCAAAAGTCACAGTGATCTGATATAAGAAGAACAAGGAAATCAAAATATTATAAACAATGAGTAAACATATAAGGTGTATGTTCAGGTTAATAGACACATCTAAAAAAACTCAGCTTGTTTAAAGGTTATACAAATGTGAGTGGTACTACTTAGGCTGCTAGAAATTCTCCCAGTTCACAGAAAGTTTTATTTGATTAAAATAAATTATTATATTAAGAAGGCAGTGAATGGAATAGTGGTGGAAGACTCACCATGAAGCCCATCATCATCACAGTCGTTAGGTAAGCTGGAAGTCTGTCTGTGCATGTCAACTTAACCTTCTCACCCTGAAACAAACACACAATCTGTCAGGACACGATATAAACGCCCCCACACACAAACAGAGGAGTTCAGAAGCACAGCAGATGTTATCTTACTGTGTTCAGGCTTACTGAAATCAGGCATATTGGGTTGACAGCTCAGTATGACAGCTCAGGTATGCGGGACTGTGGGTGTCATACATTTGAATAAAAAAATAGCTGAATCCTGGAAGATGCACTGGCTAAAGTGCAAGACCGTGTTGAGGACAAATCATGGGACTTTAGACAAACAAGATGACATTGGAGCATAAACAGAAACTGCTCTTCATTACATTAAAATCTGGTCTGACCATGTTTCAGTGGAGACATATCCAGCCCAACCAGAAACCTTACATAACAACTACACTTTCAGGCTTTTCTCTGGAGGACTGACTCTGTAGAGCTCTACCAGCCATTAACAGAGCCATGGTGGAATACAGAAAGTAAGTTGAGGACCATCTGTCAGACAGCAACCTGTGGAGGGCGTGGCAGGGAATACAGCAGCTGGCTAACTACGTGGGGTGTACCACCAGTAGTTCCCACACCAACATCTCACTCAGATACCTTAAACTGCTTCTTTGCCAGATTTGAGGTGAAACAGCCTGTAAAGCTATAGACCCCACCTGGATCCCACACCAGATAATTCACTTTCCAGAAACACAATGAGAGCCCCAGGAATGCAAATGGGCCTGACAGTTTGCCCAGTGAGTTTCTGAAGGTAAGTACACAACAGCTCTGTGGAATTTTCACTTAAATCTTTAACATCTCTCTCAGCTACAATTCCCATCTCCAAACAAACGTGGCTCAAATGTTCTGAACAGGCCTGGGTTATAACTCCTGTGATGTAGTGTTGGAGAAGCTGATGTTATGGCACATTAAAGTCAGCTTTTCCTCCTCTCCTGACCCACATTAGTACATATTGACGAAAAACGATGGACGAGGCCATTTCTAGTGCGTTGCATCACCGAGATAACTTCCCGAGGATGTTGTTGATCAACTACAGCTTATACGATCATCCATCACATACTGCATGTACTGCACAACAAAATAATTGGGGACTCCCTCCTCCCACCTCTGCTTGGGGCTTTGACTTCCTCACAGACCTCAATCAGACAGTCTTGACCCCCCACCTCTCAGCATGTGTGTACAATTGTCAGGTTTGCTGATGATACTACTATCGTGGGGTTCGTGAAAGCAGGTGACAAGTCTGACTACAGCAATTGACAAACAAAACCAAGGAGATGATTGTTGACCTCAGGAGGATGCCGGGTGCTGAACTGACACTCATCTACATACATGGTGACTGTATGCAGAGGGTTCAGTCACCATGTATGTAGATGAGTATCACTTCAGCACCCAGGTGACTGTATGCAGAGGGTGCTGTCAGACCTTCAGATTCCTGGAAAGCGTCATCTCTGAGAACCTAACCTGGATAGCCAACACTAAAGGGGTTGTTAAAAAGACACAGCAACATTTACATTTCCTGAGAATACCCAAGTTAAGTAATGAATGGCTTCTGGCCTTTCATTGATCTGCAATTGAATTTATCCTCCCTGGTATGCTGGATGCTCCGCCTTAGATTAAAATAAAGTCCTCCAATGAGTCATAAAAACTACATATAAAATCATTGACCACCCACTCTCCTCTTGCAGACATTTCACACTATCACTGTATTGCTGCTTAGATCACCGAGGACTCTCCCCATCCACCACCTCCGAGTTGTTGCCATCAGGAAGACAAGCATGCCTTTACAAAAACAGCTTCTTTCCCACAGTAACCCACATTTTAAGGCACTTCATCCATTCATCATCCATCCATCCATCCATACATTTCCATACTCTTATCTTCACACATGTGGCTGACTGTTTGCTGTACCTGTGCCAGTGAATGTTCCTTTCTTGTAGTCTTTTGCATGACTCTGAACTCATACTCTGCCCGGTTGTGATCCTGAAACGTACATCAATTTATATGTTAAAAGTTGTGTCGTGTTGTAAATTAAAAGGCTATAGACAGCAAAGAATGTCAACAACTATCTGCACAGAATCTCAGAATACCCAGTTTGCAGCACAGTTTAGAAAATTATGCATCAAGAAGGAAGGCTGAGGAAGAATCTTAGCTCATTCTGAGGCGCTTGGATGACAATGATTGGAATTATAATTTCTTAAAAGCACAGGCTCAGGAATATGTGTTGGTTGGTTTAATTGCTATTATTTCATCTATTTAAAATGAAACAAAGTTCTGTAAATTAACAAGGTCTTCATATACTGCCACCAGCAACCACCAGCAGAAACAGCTTATATTAAAAGGCCATGACAAAGAGCAGCATCAGAATGAACCTGAGCGATGAAGACAGAGAAATTGTATAGGTGTGTGATTGACTGTTAGTGCCTGTAGAGAAGCTTATTGTTAGTGCCTTTAGAATATATTCTATAGTATCTATCAAGGAAAATGTTAAATATGATAAGGACTGAGTGGGAAAATGTAGACCAAACCTTATGTTCCTCCTGTAAACGTAACCACAGAGAAACACATAAGACATGTCAGTCAGCAGACCAAATTCAAGCAATAAACATGTAGAAAACATCAAATCATCCAGCAGGTGTCACTTTGCAGCTTTTTATGTCATATCTTATTAGTAATCAAATTACTGGTGCTTCAGTACCCGTGATTGATGCATCACTCAAGTGTCTTGAGAGCTTTTAGAAAATATACTCGTCTCAAGGGCAAAATGAAGCACAGGGATGTGTAAATGAACGCCTCACTATGGGCATCCACACAAGGGAGGCAGTAAAATGTAAAATATTTTAAAGTTGCAATGAAGTGATCTTATTGAAGTGTGAGTTCTTACTCACAAGAGACACCCATGGCAGGCAGACAGACAGACAGACAGACAGACAGACAGACAGACAGACAGACAGACAGACAGACAGACAGACAGACAGACAGACAGACAGACATATAGAAAGAGACAGAAGAGCATACAAATCATCCAAAAATAAGTGAAAAGTGCTGAGCAGAGAAGAGTAATAGAATACTAAAAACAAGAGCAGGATGGTTTGGTGCCCCAATACCCTCAGTGATATTCATCAATGGTCTGCCTACATAACCAGGGCGGATCTAAGACCCCCCCCATAAGAACACAATTTCCCCAATTCATTTGTAGAAATGAGGAAGCCTTTTGGATGACAGTTGCAACGTCTTTGAGCAGAACTTGGGAAGAGCAGTTGCTAGATTAATGTACTCAAATATTTTTTTTTTGCCTTTTGAAAATGGAATCACATTTTTGACAAAGGACAAAAACAGAAAAGGACTAAGATGGCTAACATGTGAAATATAGCTTTAAATCACCTCCTCCTCTTCTCCAAAGCCAGTCAGGTCCCAGATATAGTTCAGTCGCATCTGCCGTCTCTTCCAGTGCTCCATGAAAAGGACCGCTGGAAACAAGAATAAAAAGCAAAAAGCCGATACGTTTATTCTGCATTAATGTGCAATATATCTGAAGATAGCAAACAAGCAGAAGTACAGAGAAGAGCATGCAAGGCTCTTTCTTCATTATTATCTAGAATCTTTTGACACAAAAGAGATAAATGCTTGACACAACTTTGGAAAACCCTAAAAGTTGACATTTTACTTAACTTTACTTACTAAAAAGACACTCTGTTAGTACCTAGTGCCTATTAGCTTTGAGTAATGGTGATTTGCATATTTTGTTTATTTGTTACAGTGTCTTAGTATTACAGTATTATTATAATAATGATGTATTATGCCATACTTTTTACAGATAAGCACAACAACAACAACAACAACAACAACAACAACAACAACAACAATAATAATAATAATAATAATACCCCAGAGAGCCATGAACACCGAGAAAAAGACAGTGGCTGGGTTGTCAAACAGGTGACTTGCCCGAGCTGTACCACATGCAGTTACCAGTTTCCAGTAGCTACATGCGTGGTCACACAGCGGGCACATGGTAATGTTGTTCCTGGGATCACAGATCTCCATACTGAGAAAAACAGAATGAGAATCAGGGTGAATGAGATTCCTATATTCCTATCAATTTGCAAAAAGGAATTTAATAATTGAAAAGAGAAATATTTAATTATTCATTGTCAATATGTTGTCAAAGTGCCCCAGTGTGCACATTACTCACTGTAACATTCAAATATAAATAAGCTTCCAGCAAATCTAGCAAACATTCAAGATATTTGCCCAGAAGAGCCTTGAAAAAGCTGAGATAGTGACTGTCTGTTACCTCGGTATGTTATCATCAACAGTGGCACAACCATAAAGGAACACAATGACTCCAACGATGGACGCAGGGATAAGCATCTGTGTGTAGACACCTAGCCATGCGAAATATAGGCCAACCTTTTCACCGAAATATTTCCTGTGGGTGAGATCACCAATTACAGGACAATGACAGTGATATTAAATTGCAATCATAATTGTCTGTAGCATAATTAAATATTCAGTGGCTGCCATAATGAGTTAGTCTTTGCCAACATTTAAGTCATATGACTACTGCTGCATTAGGGGACAGCACAAGGACATGATCTGGCCTCTTTTCTGTCTGTCATAACTGTCAGACATCATAAATATCATATGTCACAGGCTTTAGAAATTAATCTGACAGGTGTAAAAACAGCACTCTGATGGATCTAACCTGATGAGTCCAATAGGCTGATATTTGTAGAAGACACTGTAGCTGGCCCATTCATCATACAGAAGCTGCCAAGAGCAGAAAAAAAGGTAAATGCTGTACAAACACACACACACACACACACACACACACACACACACACACACACACAATAACAGACAACAACAGACAATTCTTGGCTGTGTTATTATTTTGTTAGTCATCCTTCAAATATATATAATTTCTAGCTGTTTAATATATATATATATATATATACACACACACACACACACACACACACACACACACACACATATATATATATATATATATATATATATATATACTGGCAGGACATAGGTGTTTATGGCCTGGATCTTATACTTTATATATATATATATATATATATATGTCCTGCCAGTAATCAGATACCCTGGTGGCATAATACCCTGGCCACTGGAGGAGATACAAGTCACTGACATCAAGACAAGGAAGCTCCTCACAATGCACGGAGGATTTCACCCGAAGTCCAGTGTCCTGAGGCTGCACACAAAGCGGAAGGAAGGGGACCGAGGACTAGTAAGTGTCCGAACTACTGTCCAGGAGGAAACAACAAGCCTCCAAGAGTACATCAAGAAGATGGCCCCCACTGCTGAGTGAATGCCTCAGGCAACAGAAGCCCACCAAGGAGGAGGAACCTGAGGGGCTATCATGGAAGGAAATTGAGGAAGTGGCTGATATTGAGAAGACATACCAGTGGCTGGCAAAGGCCGGACTGAAAGACAGCACAGAGGCACTAATCATGGCTGCACAAGAACAGGCGCTAAGCACCAGAGCAATAGAGGCCAGGGTCTACCATACCAGGCAAGACCCCAGGTGCAGGCTGTGTGGAGATGCCCCTGAGACAGTCCAGCACATCACAGCAGGATGCAAGGCATACATGGAGTGGCATAACCAGGTGGCTGGCAAAGTGTACAGGAACATCTGCACTAAGGATGGACTGGAGGTCCGGGGTCCAGGTGGGAGAGCCCCTCAAAAGTGGTGAAGAACAAGCAGGCCAAGATCTTGTGGGACTTGCAGATCCAGACTGACAAGATGGTGGTGGCCAACCAGCCTGACATCGTGGTGGTGGATAAACATCGGAAGACAGTGGTGGTGATAGATGTAACAATTCCAAGTGATAGCAACATCTGGAAGAAGGAACACGAGAAGCTGGAGAAGTACCAAGGGCTGAAGGTGGAGATAGAGAGAATATGGGGGTTGAAGGCAACAGTGGTCCCAGTAGTGATAGGAACACTAGGGGCAGTAACACCCAAGTTGAGTAGCTGGCTCCAACAGATACCAGGAACCACATCAGATCTCTGTCCAGAAGAGCGCAGTTCTAGGAACAGCTAAGATCCTGCGCAGGACCCTCAGATTCCCAGGCCTCTGTTAGAGGACCCGAGTCTGAAGGAAGGCCATCTTCATTGCCAAAAATCTTCAAATATCAATAAACATTAAAAGGGTTTATGAAATAATTTAATTTATTGAAACGATTACTGGAATTTCTTTACTCACCTTCCTATCATTAGTTTCTGCGTCAGACCCTTCAATGTCTCCCTGTAACACACAGGACAGAACCTCAGACACAGTATTGAACAGGTTTTCCCCACCAGCCTGTGGTATTATGTGATATTTTATTTCTTCTCACATGGTCTTTGTATATGACTGATTTCCCAGTGTATATGATATTTGATATTGAATAATAATACTATGTGTCCTGAAATAAACATTGCCATCTTCATTTGCACTTTAGCAGAGAAAAGATGAAGATACTTACATCATGAAGAGGATAAGCAGATGCATAGACACCATTAGCCAGAAGACTGGTGATCCCTGTTAAGAATGTATATCAAAGCTATCAAAGAGTTTTGGTTTTTCATTTTTAATCACCATTGCTGCTGTTATCTGAAATAAATACAATTTATCCACCCCTGAGCAGACCACAGTGTAAACCGAAGCCTTCTGACAAGAAAGTTACCTGAACACTTACAAAAGCATACTACAAATGTTACAGAATGTAAATGAGTATCTTACTATTTGTAAATAGTTGACTCTGACACGAATACAACTTACTACTTATAAAACATTAAGATGCAAAAGCAATACTATATTAAATATATTTTTGATATCAAACAATATGCTTATGAGTATGGATGGACATAATCCTGGCAGATTGTCATCATTTGACAAAATTAGAATCCAATTGGATTTAAATTACTTGCTCGCTCTCGCTCGCTTTCTACCGCTTGTTCCTCCACTGAGGGTCGCAGGGGGCCTATCCCACCACAATGGGCGGAGGCAGGGTACAGCCTGGACTGAACGTCAGTCAATCACAGGGCTGACAGACATTGACAAACAACCAGTCACTCTCACACTAACACCTATGGGCAATTTCGAGTGTTCAATTAGCCTAATCCCCAATTGTGCATGTCTTTGGACTGTGGGAGGAAGTCGGAGTACCCGGAGAGAACCCACGCAGGCACAGGGAGAATATGCAAACTCCACACACCAACGCCACACCACCGTGCCGCCCGATTTATGATTTTAACAAACTCTTAATCAAAATTCACCTTTAGATAATGTCGTAAATAATTAATCTTACCCATAGAGTATTTGGCTTTAGTGCATCTTGTCCTCTTAAGTATTTCATATACCTGACAACACAGTAAGCATGACACATAATATAATTAAAGAGATGAATATAGATAATGTTTGTAACATTATGTCTGCAGATTTACTCATGTTATAGCAATATTTGTCCTTTGTAAAAAAAAAAACCTCACAATTACATTAGTCAGAGCTCAAGAAGATGCTTTTCATTAAGAAAATGTTTTAAATTAGAAACGAATTACATTGTTGAATTAGTAACTGGAGGCTGATGTGGATATTAGAAATACTGCCTCTATCCCAGTTTTTCTTACAAACCTATGCTGGAAAATCATTTTTCATATAGTAATATACAAATATTTTAGCCACAGCAACAAACCAATGATGTTAAGTTTGAGGAATAAGTACTCATCTTTTAATAGTAATACTTACAATGGAGCTCCTGGTCTTGCTGTCAAAAAAATTGTCCTTGTCAGACAGATCAAAGCTGGAAACAGAATATAGTGTTTGGGTTTAGGTTGCAAATCAGATCATCTTTATTTAGTGATGGATATTGCAAAGAAGAAGGGATAAGGTGAATGACATTTAGGTTTGTTGTCCAACTAACATGCATATAGTTATTCTGATACAGTTATTTGCAAGCATAGGTGCACATCCTAATTACAAGATGATCTGGTGAATGTGTTATAATGACAGAATAAATGAATGTGATTTAAAGCATTTGTGTTTAATGTGTGAGTCTGGCTCAATGTGTCCAGACAAAAAAAAAGTGAAGACAGTATAATAGGCTCCATTATGATTCAGGCTCACTCTCTTTGCTTTGTTGTAGGAGATGGAGAGGAGTGCTACATATGACCTTTCTGTGCTGTTTAGTCATCAAGAGTGGTGTATAACAGGATATATAAAAAATAATGCCAATAAAGTTATCAAACCTTTGGACACGCACGAGTTACAAGGAAAGAAACCATGAGTAGGTATTCAAACAAACACATTTCAGGGAGTGAAGAATTTACGGGTTGTTGATCAGCTTCTTAACATATAGTTAGACAAAGTCACCTTCATTATCTGTCACACTAAAAGCAGGAAACAATAAAAGAAATGAGGGTTACTCACAGATGCTGCTTCTCTCTGGAGAACGGGTGAGACAGGGATTTAATATTTTGTGGTTGGTTTTCATCTACTTTTGGATGTAGCGGCCCTGTGACTTTGTGAATGAACATTCGAATCTTTTCTACTAGATTGCTGCCCTGTTTCACATCATAAACCTGCAGAGGAAGCACAATCATTACCTACTACATGAACTAATGGGGCTGCTCATGTAGTTCAGAGGTGTCTGAGAACAGAGTGGATGGTTCTGTTCATGGCCAGTTGCAGTGTTAAGTGTGTGGACTGGGAAAATGGTGTGTGAGGATGAGAGTTGGCTTGTTGCAGTATTGTCACATGCAGACATTTTGAGAAGGAAGATAGCAGACTTGGTATAATGAGCTGTCATTCTGGATTCCAAAGCTCATAGGAGAACATGCCATTGACACATTCTGCTTACACACATGTCCACAGAATCCTTTCATCATAGCTCCTTAGGACTAATGCTTTTTTGGTTGTTTTTTATATTCTGTATTTTATGCTTTTAATTTCCTTTAGTTTTAGTGTTACAACAAATTATAGTGGTTTTTCCTTTAATGCTTTGAAATTTCACATGATTTTCTTTATAAAAATATACATTTTTTCATAGAATCTATTTTAATAGATATAATTATTTTTCTCAGTAATTTAGATCATATTTAGATCTATTTGAAATGAAAATGAGTTGGTAAATTACTGTTTATCAGAGAACACAGCAAACAAAATGGTGGCCTGGATTCTTTCAGCCACGCTTTATGTGTTTTTCATCACAAAATTGCATGTCATGCATTAACAAATTGTGAAATTCTGAATAGACAATAGCAGTTGTATAGAATGTAGGTACTTGACAGATTTCCTGGCAAGTGGAATACCTTCTTTGTAGGCATCTTAAGCTTCATGAACTCAGCTTCACGACACAAAATGTTCCAAGGTGCATGAATTTTCAAAAACCCAATTCCAGGAAACTGGCCCTGAAAAATAAAGGGTGGAAAGAGTTCTAGAAATACATCAGATACCTCTTAAATTACCAAGAAAAATTTGTCTGGGTTTCAATATATCACATTCTATGTTCTATCTGGTAACTTCCAGCTTCTTCCAACATGATGAGCAGAAGTACAATAATAATAATAATAAAAAAACCACACAATCACAAATACATTCCCTACCTGTTCATCCTTTTCCATCTCTAGGCCCATGTCAAGGAGGTTTTCTTCAAACTCCTCACGCCTGAAGCGCTTATCATCCTCATGATAATCACCCTGGTGCTCTTGAGCAGCAATCTCTGGGTCTTCTTTTGGCTGTAGTGGAGCTTTACTGCTCCTCATGCTGAGGCTCCGGCGAAGTCGTCTGATGAAGTTGGTATTAGTATCTTTGGATGACCGATGACGTACACTGCTGGGTTTCTGGATGTGGTATGTCAGCACATAGTCTATCCTCCGCCGCCCATCAGAAAAGTATGGACCAAATTTCAGGCGCATTTGTGAACCTTCATCTGCGTACAGCTTTCTCATTGGCTACAAGCAAATAAGACAAAATATCACAAATTAATGCACTTCCTTTCTGAACATATAGAGTTCTAAACTGTTCAATTAGACTTAAATCTTTATACAGAGACTGATATAATTCAAGTTATTATGTATTTGAATTTGATGATTATAAAATACAGCTGATGAAAACCAAAAATTCTGTGTCTCTGAAAATTAGAATATTGTCAAAAAGTCTCAATATTGGAGACTCACAGTATCACACTAATTAGTTAATGAACTTAAACCACCTAGAAGGTCTTTAAATAAAGAGCCTTTAAAGATCCTTTAAAAGGTCTCAGTCTAGTTCAGTAGACTTTGCAATCGTGAGGGAAAACTGCTGATTTGACAGTCACCTACAAGAAGATCAGTTCAGTTCTTATCAAAAGTATCTGGACAGGATTCTTATCTTGCACTTCTTGTCCACCAAAATACACCATCACAACACACCTGGATGGCAGTCCAGCCCAGCAACTACTCAGTCGCCATACCAAAACATTGCTGCCATGAAAGCAAGCCTGTTAAGGCCAAAAGTTTCACAGCTCAGCCAGAATCTGAGGACCAAGTAGTAATGTCAGAGTAAGTACTACAACAGATCAGCTAGAGACTTAGACATGCTTGCCTCAGGTGACTGCGTGAAGATACAACCACTGCCTCCCCACGCTGGAGGGAGATCAGTTTGAAGTTAGTCAATGGGAGGTACTATGAGGATCATCTGCACTCTGGAAGTGTCAGCAGGAGAAATTGCAGACACCTCAGGCATGTTGGGGTGACCTTCAGTGATCAATACTGAGATCATCATCTCCAGTCAGCCACAGGTTATGGGATATGAATGTTCAGAGGCTGCTCTTGTTCCTCACATTGTCACAGCAGGATGTACAGCCAGAGGCAAGACTTTGCATGCACTTTACACTGAGACAAAGTAAACGAGGACAAACGTTATGGTTTGCATGTGTTCACATATTGTGACTATTTGCACATTTTATTTTTTGCCAATGGTTGAGTAATACAAACTGTGAAACTGTGTGTACAGTGTTTTTAGTTAGTTGCTATTTTCATTAGTTGCTGAGAGAAGATTTGAATTGATGAATATATGGAACTGTTGCTAATTTTGGAATAAGCACTTTTCGTATTAGAGTTTTGTTGTCAAACTTGGAGATAACAGTTCAAATTCTCAAAAGAGAAATAGGAGAATAGGAATTATTGTTAGTAACCATTGATTAGTTTTATGTGACACAGGGACATGTTTTAGAATGACCCCACTTGAATCTACCAAACTGATATACCTTACACACTAATGTTGAATAGAATTTGTAATCCACTTGGGCAAAAACAGCAAAACGAGAGTAAATTTGTATAGTAAGTAACAGACTTTAACAGAGAAGGACAGCAACCATGCTTGTACATGCATTCAGAACATGGACTATAATTGTGCATCCATCCATCATCCTCTACCACTTGGTCCTCCACTGAGGGTTGCGGGGGGACTGGAGCTTTTCCAAGATGACATTGGACGATATACCCTGGACTGGACACCAGTCAGTCACACCGTGTTCAGTCATGGTGCAACTGACTGGTGTCTTTGTGTCATAAAGTGATAAAAGATGCATGAATTTTGGGTTTTCATCAGCTGTGACCATAACAGTCAAAATTCATAGAAAACAGAAAATGTATCAATCTAAGTGTACTGTGTATTTTCAAGTCAAATTACTATGACATTTAATTTATTAAAAAAGTAGATCTAAACTGGTAATGTAATTGCATGAGTGAGAAAGTGATTACTGCTGCTGCTGCTAAAGACACATGGGAGTCATGTAAAGACAAGATGACAAAAAGATATGATCACATTTTGCTCAGATGACTGAAAATACACATTGGGACAAGGTGGAACACACAATGGATTAATTATCTTTGAAAGTTAACATATACACAAAACCGTCCCACCTCCAAACCACGTACATACACTTGAGCATAATAATTTCAAGAATCGGACAAATTCATTTTTTTATATCCAGCAGTTTGTTGTAGAAAAACAGCATTTTCTTAGATGTCATAACAGCTCAGATAGGAAGACTCATAGCTCAATACACCGGAAGGACTCACAGAAAAGAAACTGGTAGCAACACAAGGTGAACAAAGCACCAACCAAAGGTGAACAGAGCAGTCAGTAAGGAGTTGAGAGAGATAAATGATCTGCGCACCGCCTGGATTGACAACAAGAATGCCACATGCATGGATAATGAAGTACTTCGAGCAGTTTTCAAGAACAACAGGATAGTCAGAGACTTCATAAAGAACTCAATCACTTGACAGTGATTGAGTTCTTTAGACTTACAGTGTTGGAAAACAACACTGTAAGTCTATATACATGTTTGTCTCTGCTGATCTGCTTTTTCATCAATAATGTCATAATTACAATATTTATCAAACCTCCTGAGGGAATATACCGAGGACCTCTCTGTTTATTTTATAATAAGACAGGTAATGAGGGTCTTAAGCTCTCTCGCTTCAGGCCTTTTTCGCAATACTCCATAGAATGTACCAACACGCTGTCAAAACTAGCATTGCAACCTGTACAAAAACATGTGACACCTTAATCAGCTTCAGCTTTCCAGACTGTCTTCAGATCATACTGCCTTCACAGAGTCAGCAGAATAATCACATTGGCCCTAACCTCCGCTGTCTTCTGCCATCTACATGATCCCCTCGAGCTTGAACCCCACATCTGGAACTTAAGTCTAGTGTGCACTATGTTTCAATAAATGTGCAAAAATGCTTCCAATTTAATGTCAGAGTGTTTAACAGAAAAATATTGACTCTCAAATACAGGTAGAATCTGAATTACAGAAGTGCAATTTCCATGTGTAGTTTGCTCATGCACATGCCAAGTGAAGCACTTTTGTTGAATGTTGTAAGTGAAACATTAACATAGTATGTGTTTGATGTAATGATGTGTGAGTAGACAATGTAGACTTTCTCGTCTAAAACACAGAACACACATAGACACACACAAACACACATACACACACACATGTCTAATGCTGGCTAGTAGGAAAATATCATCTCTTACTATTGACTCCGTGCCCTTAGCATTGGTGTTCACAAATTCCACATCTGGGGTCTTTTCTTCTCCAGGGACTGGCAGATAGCTGTCACTTCTTCTTGTCATCTCAATGGTTTTTTGCAGCTCCAAGCTGCCTGAATCCTCAGAAGCAAGGGGAAGAGAACCTGAGAGAAGCAATGAGAAATTAGTTATAATGTGTGTTCAGCCATATGACAATAGAGTGAGTCTGGGCAGCCTGGGGAACAGGTCATTGATCCATCTTCTGTTAATATCTTCTTGTTCCTAATCAGGCTCCCTATCAGCCTGATTAGGAAGAAGTGGATATTCAGGCTCATAGGGAGGACTTGAGACTTGAGAGAAGCAGAAACACACCCTGGAAAAATCTCCAGTTCACTGCACTCACATCTATGAGCAGTTTAGAGTTTCAAGTAAGCATGTGTTTGATTTATGGGCTGAAGGTGAATTACCTAAGAAAAACCCACACCACAAAAAAGGAGACGCAAACACCACAGAAAGACCTGAACCCGGCTGTGAGTTGAGAGTATTTTATACATTACGTTGTTAAAAATGCAAGTCAGTTATCAAGGTTATAAATTCAAATTCAAATCAACATTTTTGATAGAAGTAAATTGTAAATATTTAGTCAAAAAAATAAAGGCAACAAAAAATAAACATTTTAGACCAAATTCCATCATGCAATAATTTTTCTGATATATTTTTAACTTTCCAACCTGTTAAATATGAAATAAATCTATGTAATTGCACAACTTTCCTTAAAAAATGTGCTAAATAAGCCCAACATTTTGTTTCCTTAATATTTTTTCCCATAAACATCTTAAGAGCAAATTTTACAATTATGTACTTTTTAAAAATAGCTATCCTGCCCAGAACTGAGGCAGCAGGTTGGCTGAATGAATGCCTTCATTTGTTAGACATTTGCCTTGTCAAGATAAATCTGTTAAAATACTGTCAAAATGCTGAATGATGAAGAATTTATTGTCCTGTGAAGGAAAGCCTGGACCTAGCACAAGAAGAAGGGAGTCGAAAAACCCACAAACCAACAACCAAACAAAATAATACACAACTGGTAAATATATATATATATATATATATATATATATATATATATATATATATATATATATATATATATATATATATATATATAGGGCAATGGCAAAACGTTCAGCTTGTGCCTCTTGAGACTATTGTGGCTTTAGGATTATTTGTTGAAACCACCCTCTGTATGGACTTTTTTTGTTTGTTTTTCACAGACAGTGTTGTGTTTGCTACTAGAAGTTGTTGGAATTTCAATGAATCCATTCTTCTCCCTACCTGTGACATCCAGCCATCTGGTTGCAACACACCCCTAAAGCATGATGGATCCACCCCCATCCTTAATAGTTTGACAGGTGCTGTTCTTCACAAAATCCTGTGCTCTTTGTTCTCAAATCGCACTAGGGCTGACTGCGGCCAGAGTTCATTTTAAACCTCATCTACCTACAGGACTTGTTTCCAAATTAATCAGGCTCATGTATCCTCATGACTCTTCCATGAAGGCCATATTATATAGGATGGGTAAGGGTGTTGGGATAACAATTACACAACAACTCAGCTGCTGATATCCTGTTCAACTTGGGTTCAAGAAAACATGATTATAGAACTTTTGAGTCACCAATACATATTTAGGGATGCTGGTCAAACTAGTATGTGAGACTTCAAATGTGAACTGGAAAAGCTTTGGGTCAGGTAAAGTTTAGAATGCATATACAAAGGGAGACAACTGCCCTCCTAACGTCCTCAGATGAGGGACCTATCTATTTTTGTGCTGTAAATTCTCAGTGCTGACTGGATAATTAAATTGGCATTGAGGGAAACGTATTTAAACTGGTTTAAATCAAATTTATGTCTATGTCAAAAATGTAGCTTCCAATAACACTACAGTCAGCTGTGATGTCCTACAAGGTTACTATAACCTTAAGCTATATTTTTCTTTAAAAGTACACAATGCCAACACAATAAATACTAAGAACTCAAAGCCAAATTAAATCTAGATAATAACACAGCCTCAAATATCTTAGAAATATATTTTCCAATGACCTGGTACAGTGGCCCAAAGTGCAAATCACAACATTACAAGAAACCACAATGTAATTTACAAAAAATACATAACATTATTGTGCTCTTGTTAATGTCATTGAGTCTTTTATTAATGTGTTCTTGTTAATGTTTTTGTGTATTCTGTACTTTAGGGCCACTGCATACAGTTAAACTGAGCACAAGTGCTCTCAGATCAAGTGGGGATATATATATAAAGTTTACTTCAACCCTGAAATCATTCACATTTCAACATATATTATGACTTAAGCAAGCTTCTTTGTACTTGAGGATTTCTGGTGATTAAAGGCTGGACACTTTCTAATGGAAGAAAAGGCCTCCTAGGGCATTAGAGATGCGTACAATATATTTTTATGAAGCTCCTTATTTATTGTGAACCTTTAATCTGTATAAATAAAGTTTCTAGTGTCCTACAGTGTATATTTAGTGTTATGCTGCTTATATTGGAAAATCTGTTTCTTTAAGTGATTAATTTACATTTAAGTGCTATGCTAGTTAAATATGAACAGTTTGACTTACAAATTAAACTAAACTGTGTACAATTCAGCAACTGTAGTAAATATAATTTTCTTTCTTCAGAGAAGAAAGAAAGAAAGAGTGCCTTTTAGCCACTACCTCAACCTTTTTTTAAATCATTATTCTTAAGGTAAATTATGTTTCTGTGTACCATAATGTAATAGTCAACATATCTGAGAATTCCCAGGCATAACTGCAGCATGCCAGTTTTTTCCACAATTGTTTCTATTATCTTATTATTATAGGAAAATATCAGAATACATAGAATAGATCTCATTTCATAGATTGGAAACAGATTTTGTTTATTTAAGCAAAGTTGACAGTATTTTGTAATTTTTTTCCATTTTTTTATCCAAAAAAATGAAGGAAATGAAACTCCAGAAAATCCATATCCTCTTTGGTTCCTGATCCCTTTTGATAATCATTTTATTGGCAATACAGTAACAATGTTGAAAAAAGTAACTGTTTGTATTCAAATCAAGTTGAAATGAAAGATGCTTTTCCATCTTTTCTCTCAAAATTAAAAAAGAGGAATGTACCATTATTCCAATTTCACCAAGATTGTAACTAAAGCCACAATCTGCAGAAAGTACATAGATTGTACTAAAACAAACAATTAAAAAAATGAAATTTTTTCTCATAAGACCAAACACTTTTTTTATGTTTTTGAACAATGGTACTTGTCAAGTCAGTTGCAGTTGCTGTACAAATGAAAATAGTCTCAGAAACCTTGCTGAAAAAGTGATGCAAAATTGATTTTATAGTAACATTTCAACACAGAACTATTCAAGGGCCACTAGGAAAGGAATAGAAACAGTATTCTAGAAGAGGCTACAATGAATGCTAGAATAAAGCTCTGGAAATAAATTTACAACTCAAAAACAAGGATATTAGCAAGAAGTTCGGTGAATTTGAAAAAAAAAACAAAAACATGGTGACAAGGTTAATGCAGGATAAATGGTGTCTCTATCATCAGACTTCCTGCTTTGCACGAGCAAATATGAGATTGCTGATGAAGTCCAACAAGTGGTGTCAAATATACAAATATGTAGTTGCTGTGACAGCACACGGATGTAAGTTCTGCTTTCTAAATTAGCATACGGTTATGAGTGAATGCTCACAGTGCATATCACAGTGCAAACTATCACACTGGAAGAGTCTGTATCTCTCCACTTTGTTATTTTCATAAATATATGGTGTCTACTTTAACTGCTGTAAGACTAAACCTGTAAGATCACTACAGGTATTTTTTGTAAGGTTCATGTGGGCTGTTTTGGGAACAACTTTTTTTTGACATTTAGATTATATGGGTAGGAGACATGAACCTTTTGCAATTATTTCTTGTACAGTATTTTTTCTGTTCCACTATATGATAATGTAGACATGATAATGGCAATAACAAAAATAGTAATACCTATACATTACAAAATCTAAGGACATTGGGAAGTTGAAACCTCAGTTTTGTGTTCGCTGAATCCATTTGTTCTTGTTTAACAGAACAGAGCTTAATTAAAAGTCAGAGAAACAAGATAGGAGGAAGAACCCCCTCTGCATTGTGCAACTTTGTATGGGATGTTACAGGACGCCAGTTGTGGTTTGTTGTTATTTACATCCTTTTTTCTGTTTGACACATTTGCAGTTTCCTTGCCTTTCATTAGATTTATTCTGTCCGATGCCAGAGTTTTGAGATGTCCCACAGCGAGGTCTTTCTTCATCCACGACCACATTCATCGTGATTCTCTAAATATCTTTCTTTCTAGTTTCTTGTCTTGGATGTTGGTGGTGAATCTTTAACATCTACTGGAGTTACTACGGTAGTTTAAGAATTATCTAGCTCAATATTAATATAATAGTGTCCCATCGTCTTAGTTGATGCCTTTCAACACAACTATCTTTTCAAACAGATAAGACGATGATGTACAAAACATGTAGGCAATAGAATTATTGAGCATCATGTTTTTGATGAGAGGATATTGACCCAGGAAATGCAAGTATTACCTTTGGTGCTCAAAAAAACGCTGAAAAGGTGATTCAAGTAATTCAATGTGATTGAAGAACATTACACTCAAAAGGTAATGTCTAAAATGCAGTTTTTGGTTGAGAGAACAAATATTGGAAAATAAACTAGTACATTCAAACACCTCACCTCCAATTGAACCAACAGCCTCCAAGGTTCAACAATCCCAACAAGCCTATTTCCATACTGTTATTTTTCCAACAGCATCTAGTACTGTTATTGAGTGTAAAATCCATGAGTTATGAGTCATTAGCCTATAGACCATGCAATCTCACATGAAGTGTTTTAGAGTTATTTGAAAATACAAAAACACGTTTCACTGGAGCATTTTGACACAAAATATCAAGGCATTTTCAGTATTCTAATAAAATACAATTTTGTATTTGATATACTGATTTTAAATATATGTATTAGAACTACTGCCTATCCCTGACTACATTTGGATACTGATGGTGGTGGATGGGGGGACTTAATTGACATAATTGTTACATACATAATAAGTGTTGAAGTCTGATAATTGGTTGTGTGATAACATAACTGTGCAGTTTGGGTGTTATTGTGAACTAGTATAGTATAACCTAAGTGAACCAAGCAGCTGCTTAGGGCTACCAAACTCATGCATTAGTTATTGAGCTGAAAGAATCATATTCAGTGTTGACTTAATGTGTTTTCTTGTTGCCAAAGGGATTCTTATAAACACTGTTACATAAGTCACATGCTGGTGATCATTATCATCTGAGAAGGTGACATTTGTTCATCAGGAATACTAACCAATTGCATATATTCCTACAAAAATGTCCATTTAATGAGCTATTTGACATTCACTTTTTACTCAATGACACAATGTCATTGAGTAAAAAGTGTAGATGTAAAGTGTCAGGTCCAGGATTGAACTTAATCTTTCACATTAACAGAATGACCATTCTAGCAAAGATGCAGACACCCAAAATAATTAAATGGTCATGATAGGAATAATAATAGTAAATAGTAGCAGCCTAAGTCACGTTGATGGGTGGGTATTCTAAAACAATTGCAGCCATAAACTAGATTGTGCCTATATTAGTAGAACCATCTGGAGTAGTCCACCATTATTACAGATAAGTCAATAAAGGGTCATCTAATAAGCCAAATGAATGCAATCAATTTAATGGGAACTTGCATTGACTTCAAATGCCACCCTTTGTACAAGATGATCAGAATTGCTGCAGGGTAAATGACAGTTGTCATCATTATCATCAGTTTTGCAGCAAGATTTTCAGTCGGGTCCAGTCACATTGATGATCTTATAGTGAGATATTTAGCGTCGCAATGAAAAAACCTACCTGAAAATTCCTACAGTAGTGATGTCCAGGCTCCCCTCAATGTGCCTTCATCAACAACAATTATCGCTCAACGTGTCTTAAAGAGGAATCGCATCAACACATTTCCCCGCAAATCACGGATTTCGTCCATACCACATACGGATATATATGTATATGCGTGTAACTATATGTCTTACCGAGTTCATCTTCGCGGTGGAACTGCTCTGAGCTCCCATCAGGCTCCTCACCATTAACTTGTCGCTCCATTGGAATTAAAAAGACGCTCCTCCACACAGACGCGCGTAGATGCTCAGCATCTATTCTCACCTCCTCCCGTTCCACAGCCTCCAGTGCAGTTACATGGAAACGCTGGACGGGAAACTGTCTCTCGCGTATTTTTTTTGACAGTAGGATGAAAAATAATGTAAAACGATTAACTGGGTCAAGAATTAGACCGAAATGTTAAAATTGAGAGGCGAGCAGGTTATTAGCTAGATCAAATTTTTAGCCTCTAAATAAATCCAGCCTCGTTAACCAGAACACCATTGGATGTCATACACGCGAGGAGCGTGTGTACGAGGACGCTCGAAATGATTTTAGCCAGCGCAAATAAAGCGAAGCGATAATGCGCCGACAAGACGCGAAAATCGTGTCAATTATGGTGCATTCAATTCCCATAGGAAAACAAGGAAACGTGTTTTGGCTGCTATTGGATACAGGTTGTCTCAGATGAAATGACCTCACAAGCTCAGTTTTGCTTGTAGAAATAGCTGTGCATAAAACGAAAAATACCAATAGAGGAAGCCGTACGTGCATGGGTAAAGCAATTTAATTTCCAATGTAAGCAGTTCACATTTTAAACTGTGAAACCACAATTTGAACAATGCTGATCTAATAAGCGACTTCTAACGTGTTGATGACTTTGGAATAAAAGAGCTGACTGCGCTGACACCCAGCCTGTGAATCTTAAGATCATAAGTGAAAATGTATAAAGCCAATATATATCCAATACGCTGCTCGCCAGAAATATTTAGAGCTGTAATACTTCACCAAATAGCAAAATCAGGAAGGACAGAAAACACCAATTTGGCTGGGTGCTTGCTATGAATATCCAAAATAGAGCAAAACCTCTTTTGGCATATTTTAAAATGGCTTTGGGGAAAAATAAAATAAAGGGAGCTTGATATTAAGGAAAGTTTTCCCACATTTATAAATATTTCGGGTAAAAGCCTGAAGTTTTATTTTCATTAAGGTATCAAAAACCGTAACGTCACATCAGCTGTGCACTTTGGCGGCCACTTTCTATATTACAAGTGTGGGGAATAACCAAACTAAAATATGTTGCTTTTTAGTCACATAAAAGAGTAATAAAAAAGACAACACTAATTACAAACATTTGAAACAAGAAAACGCAGATTAAAAACAGAATGTAGTCTCATAAACTCTTCACATACGAACCGTTTTGGGTTGTTTTTTGTTTTTTTGTCTTAATGTGTAATGTCATACGGAGCATCAGTAATAATCATAAAGGTAATCAATTGATTGTCATAGCAGTAATGAGGGTTTAAAGTGAGGGGATGTCAGGTTCTGCTACAGCTGTTACTCCAGACGCGTCAGTGAGGTCCGGTCAGTGCGCCACGCAATTGCGCGCTCTCTCGTCCTCTTTCACGGACACAGACGCGCAATGAAATCAAATGAAAAAAAACGATGAAATACAACTAAAATGAAGCCGTACACCGCAGCATTACACGCCACACATGTAGCTATAGCTGTATTAAAATATTCTTAATTTATGATTTTTACAGCAACTCCGTGAGTATGCTTGAGGGGAGAAGGCTTAAAAATACTGTAGGTAGGAACATATGCGCATACAGAAGTATGGTCTTAATCCACAGAGCATTCAGCGCTTTCGTGAACAATAACACAGGTCTAAGAAATCAAACACCTTTCGCTCTTGACCCAAAATGCGCTTTTGAAAAATAACATTTAACAAGTGAATAAATAAAAAGCAAAATCAAATAAAATGATACAGATTTAAAGTTCTTTCTTATGAAAACACATGATGAATAACACACTGGGCTAATAAAAACAAAAGGATATGTATCTATTCATATAAAATGTAAAATATGTATTCATACCTCTTTCTCTACAGTCACTGATGAGTGGGGCGAATAAAGTGTTGGAAATGACTAAGAAAGTTGACACTTCTAGCTTAACTGGGCGGTGAAGGAGGAAATGCTTTCTGAGGCGAAGTCTCTCCTCCCACAATGCTTCTCAGGTAGAACAAGAGATCAGGGGTGGAGATAGGTGTTTAGGAGGTGTCCTGATTGGCCACGAATCTACTGACTACATTTTAAACAGCTCTCCTAAAATACATTCTGGATCATTTATGGCTTCTAATACACTTGATGACGTTACTTTGCATATTTATCCCTCCAACTTGCCACTGATAAAGGCTGAGAAGATCTAATTTAGCTGGGGCCGTCTCTTTAGGTGACGCCAACATGTGCAGACTTGCAGCAACAGCCACAATCACCAGCACCACCCCCCCTTTTCAACTCAGACTAAACAAAGCAAGAGACATTTTAACAATGTGGCGTTCAGGAAGAAATAATACTCATATTAATTTGGGTATCATAACATAGCAATGTAAAAATATAGGATCAAAATAATATTCAGGTCTCAAAACACAGTCGTAGAATTACATTGACTAATTAATGCATTTTTCAGTGGTAAATTAATTAATGCAGAACACTGTGGAACCTTGGGTAATCGTAGGACAACCCTCTGAGGATGGAGGATGTCTTTGGATTGTGGGAGAATGGTCTCTGAGGATAATAAGGATTTAATAAAAAACCAAGTGTGTATTTGGTTCATATCATTTTCTTCCATTGCGTGCAGACAACTGGAGTCTCTATATGCTCCATAGTGTGGGTGTGCCCTGTTCTTGAATGGGGATCTGTCTAGGCTTTAACTGCTGGTGTAGGCTAATTTCTGTAACCCCAGGTATGAATTGTAAGGTGGGACAAGAAGACGGCTAACTGGCTACACAACTCATGAATTAAACACTGTCGAACCGGTAATCATTAAATCAAACCCTCAGGTACTAAATAGTTTGTGACATAAGAATATCTTTTGATTCCATCTAGAAGAATTCAAGAATGTGAAGGATTATTTATGACATACACAAACAAACACATGTACATACACATTCATACATTTGGTCTGGAATTGGTGCTTGGATAGTTATTAGATCAATGAAAATAGTTTTTGCACCTGCAGCTTTTCCTTTTATTGATTTGGCAAATATGAAATGAAGTGGTGGTGTGAGCTTAATGCAGACTCTAATTGTAAACCTGAACCCTGATCTGGATTATTGCATGTATTCAGTAAACATTGAAAGTAAATCTGCTGTCACAATCCTAACCCTTCTGCGTGTTTTCTCACAAACTTGCTCCGAGTGCATTTTCACACTCTGTGTCAAATGAAAGATGGGGTGACCTGTTTACAAAATATTTTACAAATGAGTGTGAATGTGGACACTGGTAATGGGCTATTTGAAACCCAGTGCTTCTAAAATAAACTAGGAAAGACTCAAGTCCACCAAGAGCACTGCAAAGTAAAAACATTCAAGACATTTGCATGAGTGCACATTCATTTAAAAGGTAAGTGTGAACACAAGGTCAAATCAGCAAACCTCCAGCCTGCGCACTGTGCACAACAGGCGGAAGGACAGACAGACAGACAGATAGGCAAACAGAGTAATAAATCATATTTTGTTGTCATATGTTCAAGGAAATTACTGGTCTCACAGGGCTCATATCATCTGACACATACAGGCACTTGTCTGTCCTGTCTTGGAATATTCATGCTCCCACATATTGTTAAGTGAATTTTTCACCATGTGGAAAACTACTTCCCCTAATAAGGCACAATACCATATTGATGCTGATAGTACAGATACAACAAAACTGTCTTACTATACAAGGTCAGGGGTAGTTAATGCTGTTAATGTAGCTGCTGTTATATATAAATGTGAATCACAGCCCTAACTTCTGTGAGGAAGAGAGATTTGTCATAAAAAGAAACAACCAAAGCAACATGAATCCATCGAGTCATTATGCATTAATGTGTATTCAGCTTGCCTCTGACATATCCCTGTCACAAACTCCAGCAAACAACCCCTCCCCCAACCCAGCCCAGTCAGATTACAAGCTTTTATTTTAAAAATGATTTTTTAAAAATCATTAAGTTTAGGAGAACACAATCTCAGCCACTGTAAAAGGCATAAACATTTTCAGTTCTAGCATGGAAAAATACTAACATGAGAACAAGGCTTTGTCATTCAGTATTTTAAGTGAAATGTGACTAGGGAGAAACCTGACAAGCCAGTTCAGGCTAGATATGAGAAATGGGTGTTGAAAGTGGGTTGGTAATGTCTGTGTGGGTGATAGGCAGGTAGATGAATATGAGTAAGGGTAAGAGCACTCATTTTAGATTTTGAGATAAATTTGCTTTAAATACAAATGAACAATTACAACATAGTGTGTTGTTTATAAAGAACACTGTGAAATCATCAGTGTAGAGCACACATCATTGGTTTGTTGACCCTCCATCTTTGCGAGATGGTCAAGCTGGGGTGTAGCTTCTGGTGAAGAACTGATCATGAAGATCCAGCTACCAGAAGTTTACTGAAGAGAAATCACAACTATTCTTTTAATGTTAAATAACCTATATAAGAATGATGCCTGTCATCACATTTTCTATGTCATAGATTGTGTTTCAGCAAAATAGGTGCTTTCATTCACAACCGCCTAAGCAAACATGATCATCCCCTTCCTCTTTCCTTTTTTCTAAATAAAACAGTTTTTGTGTCACCGGTGGGAAACTAATTATAAGTGCAAGAGGACAAAGTTTGCATCCAATACTGTGCCAACTAAAGCTCTTAATAGTTATAAGTCAAACAAGTATATTAATGGAAGTCAACTCAGCAGCAGACACCAAAGTCATGATAATACAAACTGCATTCCAGATGTAAGCTACTTCCTGTGGTGTATCAGTGCTGCAGGAAAAAGATAAATTGTTAAAGTTTAAAAAAAGAAAAAGAACATTTGCTTACTAGAAAAGGGTAGATTCTGTGTTTTAGCAACTCATCTACATACAAAGTTCTGAGTTTTTGAGATGTATGAAATGTACAGTAGACTTATTTATTTTGTTTATCTTAACTAAGAGTTTTACTGTAACTCATATAACACTCATTTTAATCATATTGAAGAAATTTGGCTGTGGTCAGGTATTATTTATTATATCATAAGTAATTATACGAAAAACAATATGTAGTCCTAAGTTATTTTGCACGGATGGGAAATGTTATCATAAATTGCTTCATTAAAAATGAATGCACACAATAATGCTCTGTACTCTGGTTTTAACATTTCCTCTGGAGGCAGTACAGCACAAGCTCATTTAATGAACTCACAACAATAAGATTCCGTTAAAAGATGTCCGGGCACATTGCGTCATCTCTCGCTGCACTACAATTTTCCTAAATCTGGAATTCAGCTCCGACGGGGAATAAAGATTGTGGGCCGAGCCGCGGGTCACCTGTGCACCTGAAAACTCGGGTTTCCCACCGAGCCGAGGGGCCTTAACATGGCTGACGGCCCCTTCAGGTGTTCTCTGGCGTCGCCAGGCGGCGGCGACTCAGCGCTCTCCTTCGGACTTCCGTGTTCTAATGGACTTAAGACATCTTGGAAAGTCATGACCGTAACTCAACCACGTACTTTTTTCAGGTGAACCTGCGATATATATATATTTTTTTTTTTTTTTGTTACAGCAGAGTTCGTTTGTGGGTCTTACGAACATCATTAAGAAAGAGAAAGTGTTATCTATGGCCGAGCAGAGAGAGGAGAGAGTGAACGGAGAGCCTGCGGGCGCAGCCGGTGGTGAAGGTACGTGGCCCTCCAACACCAGAACACACAAACACGCTGACCCAACACACACCCGGTATCACACACAACTTTACTTTTTAATTTGGCCTCCAAAGAGGTCAGTTCATTTACGATTCTTTCCATGGTTCGTTATTTTATTTTACTTTATTTTTCTTAACCTGCCCTAAATTAATTAAACCACCACAACCAGATGAACGCAAAACACGAAGACTGAGTTAGGCTAAACGCCTTCTGATGTGGGTGAGTGTAAAAATAATAAAACAAAGACTCCACATGCGACTACACACAGCTTTTCCTGTTTCTTTCCCCTACAAAATAAATGTTTCTGTTGTGCTGCAATAACCTGAGCTCAAATCACGTTCATACGCATTATGCAGGTGAACAGAATTTGTATTCCATTTCAAATACTACTACACTGTTAATTTGCTGGCTAACCAATTTAAATGTAACAGTGTACTAGTAAATGAAATAAAATAGGTTGTGCCATCATCCACCTAGACTTGAGACCAATCCTATTTTAAATGTGTAACAGTAGACTAGTTAGTTATAAATATGGCCACTGTCTATAACACAAGTGAGGTACACAGGTGGTGAACTGCAGAAGTGTAGGTTTATTGTCTGTAATATTAAACAAGGATTTCAATATTCATCTAATTACCTCCACAAGGAGGTTACGTTTTTGCTGGTATGTGTTTGTTAGCAAAGTAACTCAAATATATGAATGGCTTTCAATCAATTCAATTTGTAAGAGGTGGGAACAAGGAACAGATGAATAACTGTTGGTGAGGTCCCAGATTGCAGTTTTCATATTTGTAAGCACTGTCTGTTGCCTCACAGCAAGAAGGCCCAGGGTTCGAATCCTGGTTGGGATGGAGGCTGGGGACTTTCTGAGTGGAGTTTGCATGTTCTCCCTCTGCCTGCATGGGTTCTCTCTGGGTTCTCTCTGGTCTTCCACAGTCCAAAGACATGCACAATTGGGGATCAGATCAATTGAAAACTCTAAATTGCCCGTAGGTGTGAGTGTGAGATTGACTGGTTGTTTGTCTATGTGTCAGCCCTGTGACTGACTGGCATCCAGTCCAGGGTGTACCCTGCCTCTGCCCATTGTGCTGGGATAGGCTACAGTCCCCCCGCGACCCTCAGTGGAGGAACAAGCGGTTAGAAAGCGATGGATATTCATTTAGCTTCTGATATCAGAATTGTGCTGTCTATCTCATGTCAGTAGTGCAGTTGGAAATGCCACATTTTATCATCTGATTGAGATGTGTGTTAAAGAAATATTCCAGTATAAACTATAAAATTAAGCATATCAGTGTCTGTTTATATGAGTTCAAAATTGTAATTAGTAGGCTTAACACAACATTGGGAGCATTTGATCCCTTTTTTTTTTTTTTTTTTGGTGATATAATGCATAACACAACACTCTAGACAAATATGTTATGTAATTTCTTAGTGAAGGATGAACACATTAAAATGAACTGTATTCTAATGTAACATATACTGACTGCAATAACTATAATAATTAGTTATAATTTGTTAATAATGTGAAAGTACTTGACACTTGAAATTGGAGGGAAGATCTGTAAACAATTTACTGCTATTGTTTGCCACCCTCTCTGTATGTTATACTTTCCACCATTATTGCCCATAGTTCAGAAAATGACATGAACATCTTATGAGAAGTGACCCTTGGTCTCAAGCTGACATCATAACATGGATGTTTCAGCCCATAAACACAAACATGTCACTTTGTTGGGTTAGCAGTGGGGGTGAAGTCTGTGCTCATGAACTCTATCTTAAAATGATGTTGATGTCCCCCTTTTACTCCAGGACAAATGGGACTTTATGCTGCTTCCTCCAACCTTCATTTTGCTTCCTTTGCAATATTTCAGTGCAGTGAGTAATGATCACATGGACTCAGTTGGGAGCCATGTGCAATCCACTGTCCATAGGAAATTCTCAAAGAAATAATTTTTCACAGCTGCAGTTCTGTGAAAAACATTTGCCACCTTCTTGTTTTTTTGTTTCATATTTATCACAGCTAATAACAAAAATGTTAATTTCAGTTAAAAATAACCCAATTAAATTCACATAATTGTAATTATTAAATGATGATATTATTTGATATTACTTATGAAAGAAAAAATAATCCAACCCTTTGTGGAAAAAGTAATAGCCTCCTGAACCTAATAACTGGTTTGTTCACCATCAGCAGTTACTGGCAGTTACTGCAATCAAGTATCATGAAGGGAAGCAGATTACAGGATCTGGAAAAGAAATACATCATGCCATGATACAAAGGAAGTGGTTCTCCCAACAAAATGACTCCAAGAGTGCAACAACAACTCATCCCACTGGTCACAAAAGAATCTAGAAGAACATCTAAAGAACTGCAGGTGTCACTGACTGCCACAGTTCAGGTCGATGCATGACTAAGATAGACAGGATTATAACAACGCTCATAAGAGGGTTCTAAGGAGAAAACCACTGTAGATGGTCCCCAAGTGTTTTGGAAAAATATTCTTATGACTTGGGAGACAAAAGTTAATGTTTTGGTAGGTTTGTGTCCTATTCAATCCATTAAATTAACACAGTATTTGATAAAAAAGAACTTCATACCAACGTTCAAACATGGTGATAGCGCGATGGTCTGGTGCTGCGTTGCTTCTTCAGGACCTGGATGAGTTACTGTGATTGACAAAA
This sequence comes from Lagocephalus sceleratus, assembly GCA_911728415.1. Taxonomy (NCBI): domain Eukaryota; kingdom Metazoa; phylum Chordata; class Actinopteri; order Tetraodontiformes; family Tetraodontidae; genus Lagocephalus; species Lagocephalus sceleratus. The sequence goes on from CAJVRN010000016.1 coordinate 540,560, forward strand.
CCATGACTTCTGCTGTCTACTAGAGAAACGTGAAGGAGAACATCTGGCTGTCAGTTGTGACCTCAAGGTCAAACTCACTTGGATTATGTAGCAGGAGAACTACCTGAAACACACCAGCAAGTCCACCTCTGGTTTGGAGAAGCTGAGTTAAAGTCCAGACTTTAATCCAACAGAGGTGCCCTGGTGTGACCTTAAATTCCTCCCCAGCGATGTGAAAGTCTCACTGCCAGTTATCGCAAATACTTGATTGCTGTTATTGCCACCGAGGGAGGCACAACCACTTATTAGGTCTAGGGGCCAATTATGCCTTCACAAAATAGGTTTAAATTTTTTTCCTCTATAAATAAAATCAATTTGAAACTGAATATTAAATGTACTCAGCTAATATTTGTTTGATATTAAAATGCGTGTGATTATGCGAAACATTTGTGACAATGCAAAAAAGGAAGAAATTAGGATGGCCACTGTTGGCTAATGTTTTTTCATCATTATAGGACAAGGTCCTATTAATATGTTTTCCAAATTTTTTAAATATTTTCTCAGATGTTTTGTAATTGCAGTCAGATGGTATTCCCCATATTACTGGAACACATTATAATATATTAAGTTACAGTATCCAAAGGTCAGAGCTTTATTTTATCAGGTGAACAGGTAAACTTTATGAGACAAAAAAGACTCCCATTGTGGGTTGTCAAGTAGGAGAAACATTTCTGAACCACGCTTAAACTTCTTTTTAACACATATAAACAACAACATTTACTAAAACAGCAAGATGCAGTAGATGCTTTTACATAGCTTAGTACTGTTGTGGGTCTGCGAGATCAGATTCATTTTTAGAGGAGTGTGCCACTGTGGCTGCTTTAAAGTTTAGTTATGAACAGTTCAAATTCATATTTATTTATATAAGCTCTGGAAATGCATTCATTACACAGGCTAGTTGTCAGGCAGGTCCATGTACAACTATAGGATAAGTCATACCTGTAGATGGATACAGAGAGAGGGGGATCGAAACACAAACAATTACACAAGGCAATGTGTTAATGACACCATCACTGAGCTCCAGGAGAGGAAGACATGCAGCCATGAGCCAGCAGGATGACAGAAACCACAACAGGAACATTCTGCTGATCTCCATTTTGTTGTTGTATGCAACGATATATAAAAGTGTTTGGTGTTTTTTTAAGACTCTTTTATTAACAGTATTATATGCAAATACATATACAAAATGACATCAGTATGAAAATACACTTAAGCACTAATGTCAAGTGACAGTGGTACACTATCTCTGTGCCAGTGTCACTCCTTAACCACTCCTGTCTGTTATTTTGTCTATTGTGAAGTCATTGTGAAAGCAAACAATAAAATGGTTTTGAGAGAGGGTAGTTAGAACAGTTTTAGATTTGAGGCCTTAATTTATTTTTTAGGAGACTCTTCTAAACTTTTTGTCATTTAAAATGAAACTAAATTATAGGAGGAGCATTAATCGCATAAAAGACACACTGAATGTAATTGAACTGTTTTAGAAATGAACTGTTCCTAGAACTACTTGATGATGTGGTGCAGGCACATTGAACTGGGATGCCTAAATGTTTGTTAGGAATTTTCCAGTATCTCTGGAGCCACATCTGCGATCCAGTGGTGCCCCTTTATGACTATTTTCTACTCATACTGTATAAACACTATGTTATGCCACTTTCAGGTCTATATTGGGAATACACAACTTTATATATACAGTATTCAACTCTCATTGATCATTTTAGTCAAGTATGTTTTCCAGGCTATTTTAAAAGACTTGAATCTTATATTACAAACAACTTTGACCTTCTAAATGTAGATCATGATCACTCTCCAGATGTACTATATTGTGTAAAGCCTATCATCCTTGCCTGCATAACATCCATCATAATTTCAATACAGCTTCACTGAAACACTCTGAAAATACCTACAAATAATTAGTTAGAAAGGCCAACCTGGCTTCATCATTTGGGATTTCTAGAAGAATGATGAGCTGAACAGTGGGCCTAGTGTGCAGTGGCTACGCTTCATGTGAATCCCTGTTGTTCTAACATGGTTGCCAGGACATGGAGACATTCATCCTACCTTCCTTGGCAGAGAGGAAACACTGAGACTGCCTCCATCTCATATTATAACGAGTCCCAGATGACCAAAGCATGCATCTATGGAATTTTGATTGTACATCAGAGTGAAATTTGCAATGTACATGTGTGCAATGCACACATGTAAAGTGAGCCTTTGAAAGCCTTGCAGATCTCCATGCAAATGTCTGGAGTGTACACTGCTAACCGCCGTGGTTGGCTGAATTTATTCATCTCTAGCTTGTGAATAAGGCACAGATGATTTAGATGATCGAGCAGAACTTGATATAGAAACAGCTCTGTGGCATCAGAATCTAGGAGATTGTTTTAAAATAATCATAAGACTTCATTTCAGAAGAATGGCTGCATACAGATTTCCAGATATTGCTGCATTATTTTGTAATGTATGAGATTGTAACTTGCCCATCAAGCTGCCAAACTCCGTTGAGGAGCTTTTCTCTTATATTTGTGGACTGTGTTGTGGAGTCAACAGGATGAACTTTGCCATTGGAATGTGCCTTAATACTCTGTAATGAAGACTGATGTGTTGATGACAATTCATAAGAAGGTGTAAACTGAAAGAAATTCATAAGCAGTTCAAACTGTTTATTAATTTAAACAGTTCAAACTGTTTATGAATTCAGAACTCTCTTCATCTTGGTTAATGCCACAGGCCCAACTGAAAAAAGTTCATAACACTTTGTCCCACATATGTACAATACAGAAGATTGTTGTCTCATTTCGTACTTAGCCAGTATTTCCAGGAATTCCTGCAACCCCTTTAATGTAGGTATCTCTTGGGTGCCTGTGTGACCAGTTTTCTTAACTGTTCATCAGTTTTAAAGGGATATCCACTTTCAGGAAATATCAGTGTTTTGTCATATTTTCTTCTTGATGATTATCATCTTCACTGTGTTATAAGATCAAATCTAATGGCATTTAAATTATTTTGTGTATCTGGAGGTATCAGTGGGCCTTCATTGCCACCTACAGGTCTGTAAACACAATTTAATGCACAGAAATATTCAGCTAAATCTATCAGTCAAAGAGCTTTCCAGAAATGATATTAACCCATTTATGTAACTACACTTTTCTAAGGAAAATTACAAATGGCTTAAGGTAAAGAGAAAAAAATCAAAACAAGCATTTCATTAGACATAAAACAAAATGGCATTCATAGTATTCTTGAAGTTTTATCAATATTTAATCTGCATTAGCACTATTTATTGTACTGTTTGGGGAATTGATATATATTTTCTATGATTATTATTTCTAAGGGGGAGTGAAAAGCATCCCGTTCGTGGTGTAGGATTTTTTTTTTTTAAGTACATAATGATTTCTGTTTTAAACATTGATTAGCTTCTCTATTATGTACAGCATGTAGGTTTGTGTATTTGAGTGTGTGCATATATTAGTGAATGTCAATGCATCTTGGTCTGCATATTTATGCATTATGTGCATAAACTTTGAAAATTGTATGTGTGTGTATGTGTGTGCAAGTGCGTGTGATTTCATTCTTGCTGGCATCGTTCTTTAATAATTCTACAGGGTGAGGAACCTCATGCTATAATATAAGCTATAAGCTCCCTGTGTTTCACTGTGGGTGCATTCCCTCTAGTATCTTCTACCACTGATCAAAGAGTTCAAACAAATGAGAAAATTCATGGATAACGAGGTGAAATGCACTGTGGGATACCTAACTGTCCCGTCTATACAAGTCATGTCTGATTCATATTTGATAAAAGATTATCAGTCATGGTTGAGTAACATCTCGGAATTGTAATCATTGAGCAATACCTTGGAATTTTCCAAAATGTTTTTTATCTATTATTCCCAAAATTGTTTAATTATTTCAATATTATTTTTTGTATTCTTTTGTCAAATCTTTATTGTTCCAATTATCATTCCATGAATAGATGCAGACTTGAATGAAAGAAATGTCATATGCAAGAGAGAAGTGTTTCTATCTCTCTATTTGTAGCAATTACTGTAATGACTCATGTACGCCGAACTTTCTGCTGAACTTTTGAATGACTTAATTGTAATTTAATAATCTTGACATGCTAGAAATTCATCTCAAGTGACAATTTAAATACCCAACCTGAGGTCAGTCATTGAAGGTATGACTTATGAGATTGAATAAAATGAATTCAATTTAGCAATAGAACTGGCATACAAGTGGAAATATTATAGAATATGTCAGCTAAAATGATATCAAACCTAAAAATATTGTGCATTAATTAATGAATCCTCTAACTAATGTGTTAAAACTCTCAAGCTTCTCTTGCATTAGTTAGTTACTGTGTGGGTAATTATGATAAGACACATACTGGAAAACTGTGGCAACCCTCTGTGATGAAGTGACAACCCTCTGTGTCACTCATTGGTTTGTTGTTTTTAGGTTGTCACTTACAGGAAGATGCCATTTCAAGAGAGAAGAAACCATATTTGGATAAGAGGGTGAGGCTGAAGGAGTTATAAGGGGTGGGTTTAAAATTTTGACCTCAGTCTATTGTAGGTCAATCATGCCAATGAAATTGGCACACTCCGGTTTTTAAGGATTAATGTCTTTTTAATTATGAAATATATTTTCCTATGTATGGCCAGATCATACTTGAGGATGATGAGCTTTAGCTGCTGACACTGTTATTGGTTGTAAAAACATTATTGCATATTATATATTGTACATTATTGTACAACATATTTCATGGTTGAAATTGATTGGGAATTAACTGAAGCCAGGGCTTTTTGGAGCCATTCTCTAGTGGATCTCAGTGATATTGCACAAACAGTCATTTCCATGTGGACTCACTTTTCAGCCTGGAAGCCTACATCCATTTCTTATATTCAGTCTATGGTGCAGACATGAGCAGGTTATTGAAGCTATCACAAAATAATGGTTTGATTTGTTAACAAGCAAAATAATCTTTATTTGCAGCACTGTGATACTGAAATATGATTTATAATAATATATATGTTAGTATTGCAGAAAATTATGAAATATACACCCATGACTTGGATTATTTCACTCTCTCACTCATGATATAAAGAACATGAAACTGAATACATTTTCAAAAAAGAGAAGTCTGCATAATTTAGGATTAATCTTTTCATTAAACCAGATGTCGTCGATGATCCTATACTGGAACAAGGTGCAGTGGTCCTCAGAGGGTAAGTCTGAAATAATGTAACCTTTCCTTTTTATGCTCTTTCTCTAGAGCAGGGATGTCCAAACTGTTCCACAAAGGGCCGTGTGGCTGCAGGTTTTTGTTCAACCCAGCATCAGCACACCAGACTTGACTCATTTAATCAACTCATCTGAGTCTTCAGACAGCTGATTGGTCAAACTGGGTGTGCTTGACTGGTTGGAACAAAAACCTGCAGCCACACGGCCCTTTGTGGAACAGTTTGGACACCCCTGCTCTAGAGTTTAATTCTCCTCTGTTCTATTGTCTACTCTAACGAAGCTTGTGACTGCCTTGGTCAAAATAACTTGGGCAGAACACTAGTACTAAAAATCTATGGTCTATAAAAGGTCTTTTGATTCCATTCTCCTTTAAATGTGATAACCACCCACAGCTCCAACATTTTGTGTATGTGAAGATGTGTTGTCCAATTTCCATGGCTAACATGACCCTGAATCCAGTGAAAGCAGCAGCTCACAACAGGTGTTATCACATCTTTAGAAACAAGCTTTGAAAAGTAAAGTTCAGAAGAAATTAAGGAATTAAAATTGTAACAAAAGACTGATAAATTTATTTCTGTGTGTCATTTTAAGGCTAAAATCTTTATTACCTCCGCCAAGGAGGTTATGTTTTTGCCGGCGTTTGTTTGTCTCTTTGCCTGTTAGCAACATAACTCAAAAAGTTATGGACCAATTTTGATGAAATTTTCAGGATTTGTTGGAAATGTGAAAAGGAAGAACTGATTTCATTTTGGGGGTGATCCAGAAGAAATCCTGGATTCTGGATTACTTTGAAATTTTCGTTAACATTGTGGTAAATGAGGCCAAAAGGAATTGTTGCGCTTGGCAGAGGTCTGCGCTCTCTGAGTGCTTTCTAGTTTATTTTTTGTTCTTTTTTTCTTTCTTTCTTAAAAATGTTCTATTTCAAATATTCTCTGATAAATTTGCAGTCTGTCTGCTGAACAAAATGGACAAGGGCACAGCCAGCAGGCACTCCTAATGTTTGTGTTCATATGGTGTCTTGGACTGCCTCTTTAATCTTCTTTCAAACACTTGATTATCAACAGCAGACAGCACTTTGGAGTTTGCTTCAGTGATACTTGTCACACTGGTGGGACCTGTATGAGCCTTCCTGGTTTTCAGTGCTAGCATTAGTTCTACCTTCAGTTAGTATACTGCAATTCACTGCTGCAGAACTTTTCCAACTATGACTCCAGCACCTGAGCCTTCAGTTGTATCTACAGTGGAACCAGACAGAGCTATAAATCAATGACATATGCCAAATATCAATGCATTCCATCATTCCAAACATCAACTCTGGTGGACTGACAGTTGACCATCCTGTGCTATTTACCTTAGCCACAACATTTAGCACTGGGCTGGGTGAATACTTTTCAAGGGGTTGCTTTTATGTTCATATCCACATAGTTACTGTTTGCGTTTCTGTATGTGTGAGGGAGGGAGAGGTTGATTTGCCGTTGTAATAGTGTCAGTGACATCAGACCTCAACTTTTATTTAAATTAAGACCTTGTGCTGGTCATCTGCTCAGTTCAACAAAGCTCTTTAGTGGAGGAGGACAATGTTGTAATATCCAGTAATAGCCAGATGGCAATTTAATCAGACATAAATAACACCCTTGTCTACATTTCTGGAGGTGCATGGGTATGGGTGGTTTAAAAAATGGGTGGTTGTTTGCTTTTTGGTATTGGTCTATTTTATAGTTTGGTATAGGAATCCCTGGAGAAGAACTACACCAGCAGTTTTGACTGAGATCAAAATGGGACATGCCTGTTAAGGCAGTAGAGAATAACCATGCTAAGATCCAGTGGGACTTACAGATACTGGCAGTAAATAGGTGGTTGCAGAACAGAAGGTGGAAGAACAATGTAGTGATAGATATGGCCATCCCAAGTGATGCCAACATCAGAAGAATGATTGTAGAGAGGGGTTCACATATCAGTTTGAAGAGGATGGGGTGTAAAGGCACATGGTGCTGTAACCCCCAAGCTTGGAGAAAGGCTACAGCACATCTCCAGACAACAACACATATTTGTGACCACATGTGGGAAGTGCTAAGAACAGGGCTAGGAAGACACTTCAGAGGACTTTTGAAACATTGAATTAATTCCTTTCAATTTATGTATATATAGATATATTAAAAACTATAATGTTTGTGCAAATGCCTTTTTTTCATTCTAGTTATGTGATAGAGCGGATACACGCAGAACAGCCTTCTCTCCAGGTCTCTTCTGAGGACCTGGGTGGAAGACCAGAAGAACTACTGGATAAACAAACCAAAGAGGTGGTGGCACAGCTGCTCAAGATTGCAGAAGATATGAACAGAAATGCTGAATTCCAACAGTAAGTAATGGGTTATCAACAACACTTCAAAAACTTTGCTCCACTAACTTTGCTCTCTAAGAGGTGATCTAATATAAAGGTCTTAAAAATATCTAACTATATGTTGAAATAGCATGTGGTCTGCTGTCTCACTGCAGAGCCAGTGCTGTGATACAATATAGTGTCACATTATTTCTGTCTCATATGGTTAGTGATCAGAAAATATGTATATCCTGATGTAAACTGCATTTTATCCCCTCAAACATTGTTAATTTGTAACCTGTGTATTTATTTTTTAGTCTGGTCAACCAGGTTCAAGGCAACTGTGCTCAGGATTTCTTCATGCAGGTGGCCAGGAAAATCTTTGCTGATGGCATTAATTGGGGTAGAGTGGTGGCTCTCTTCCACTTGGCTTACAGACTCATTCTTAAGGTAACAATTAAATTCTATTAATTCAGCATCTATCACAGTCAAGGTTGTTTCAGGCACTTAACAGAAACCAGAGCTTGACCTTCAGGTTTCAGATAACAGCTGATGAGGTAAATTCCACTTCAATGAGAAAAAAATGTAACCAGAAAGAGTTAAATAAACGTGCATCATACGCAACAAATCTTAACAAAAAATAAGCTGTTAAATGGAGTCTCCTTTCAACCTGGAAGGAAACCAGAATAACCAGCAAAAAATTGCACAGGCACTCGGATAACCTGCTAACCCAGTCTTTATGAGCTTACAGTGGTAACCCCCACCCCACGATGCTTGTAGACATGTCAAGAATGCAGGCAGGGAAAAAGAAAATATGCAAAGATCTTTTTTTTTTTCTTCAGATCTACTGTTGTGATGTATTAATATAAAATGGGCCCTGGGCCCTTGTAGTGTACATGTCTTTGATCATAATACTAAATCTAAACTAAATAAACTCTTCCCTCTTCACTGGTGGGATAGATCCTAGTCCATGATTAGGAATAACAGGAGCAGGTAGATGGAAACATTTCTATAGTTTCTCTTATGCAATCTATTGTTTAAAAAAATCATAATAATAATCGTAAATAAAATATGTTTGCTTGATGTTAAGATCAGTTAGGTTTGGTCTGTATTTGATATAAATGCAATTAAATTAAAGGGCTCATTTTTGCTTTCAAGGCGCTGACTACCAATCATTTAGAGAACATCAGAACGGTTATAGGATGGGTCCTCCAAGTCATCAGAGAGCAGCTTTACTCTTGGCTTGTACAGCAGGGAGGCTGGGTGAGACTTGAATCTGAATATGTTCTTTGGTTGTGCAGCATGAGAATCTCAACCTTTTGACATTACTCTTGTCTTTCTAGCCGGGAGTGATCCAAAGCTTTGACCGCTGGAGGATGGCAGCTGTTGTAGCATCAGTATTGTTGGTGGGAATGATTATGTACTACAAAAGGACACGCTGAAATTGAGCTCTGAGCTGGTGCCGCCTTCTTCATCGCTGCTCTGTAATCAAGATAGTTTTAATTCTGAACCAACTCTGTTCTCAGGTATCCATCATTTATTAGAACTTCAACTTGACTCCTAGCAGCCAGATTTTCTTAGTTTAATGATCCACATTGGCTATCTCAAAGTTCTTTATAGATCTTTTTGTAAACAGATGAGATCTGAAAACAACCTGTCAGATATTAAGTAGATAGTACTTTCAAATCAGCAAATTTAATGTACTATTTATTTTTTACTTTTAGATAGTAATAGGTTTTCTTTGTGTGGGTGAGTTTTACAGAGCTTTTTGCAAGTCAGAGAACAACCAGTGATAATTTGAACATATTATTTTAGATTTAAACTGAAGTTCTTGTCATAAATCATAATATATGAGGATTTGTATTACTGCATGCAGTAATTACTCATATTACCAAAAGTTAAAATTTATATAATGTAAAAATAAACAAACACAATAATCTTGCATTTTTCACTTAAATATGGCATATATTACCTCAATTCATGTTAAATTTTATTTCCTTCAAGTTCAATTTATGCAAGTATCATGTAGCATTAAGATGGGACACTTTAATGGGACAAACATTACATTTTTTTAAAATGTTAAGTTTAATTGTAGAAACAAAAGAAAAATACAGTTATCCCAAATATGTGTTATTGTTGTTTTTTTCATAAATTAATAACTAATGTTTTTGTCTTCTGATGTAAAGGTCAAATAGACTTCCTGGTGGTTTCTTAAAGATGTTTCACTTCATCCAAGAGGCATTTTGGGAATCAATGATATTTATATAGTTGTTGATGGTCACTTGCATCATGAATGGAAAGTGTTCCCCCCTGGTAATGTGCTGTTGGGTGAGTTGATCCAAATAGAGAATCCCAAAGTTCTTTAGATCCTGGCAGATATTAATTGGATAGCACACATGAATGAATTGTGAAACTTTACAGGTTTTGTTATATTCCTCTGTCCAGTGATAATCTTTCATCTTTCCTTGCATTGTCTATGTAGTTCTCTTATTTATATCCAGTCTCAAGTCACTTGCATCACTTTGTGCTGTTACTGCACTCACCGGTACTGTCAGATTAAGAGGTGAATGTTTTGTCTGGGTTTTTGCCTCTGTTTCTGATAGCTTCTGGTCTGCTGATTCTGGAGCAATGGTGAGGTCTACCACTGGGGTTTGCTGTAGTGTGATGCCAAAATTCAGTCCCTTAGCTATGATCTCCCTCTAGACAGATAAGGGCGCTGTCTCCAAGAAACCACAAAGCAACCAACTTGATCTGCTTCAAGCTGAAGAGCAGAGTTCTTTGACCTGGATGGCTGAGAGTATTCACCAAACTAAGATGTTGAAATTATTTAGTAATGATTTTTGAAGCACCTTCGGTGTAGCTGAATTATTCATTAAATTAAGGTAAAGTAAAGTATTTGTAATGGAAGAGAACCACATGAAATTCATTGTCAGCGATCCTGAAATTTAGTGCCAGTTGTTTCTAGGAACCTTTTATAGCTCACCCCATCAGCATGCCAGGATTAAAGGAAAGGTGCACAAAGGTGCAAAAAATTTATATATATGTAAAAATTATATATATGTAACCCTCAAAAATTATGTTTATTATTTCAAAACATTTTGGGATCCAACTCCATACAGAAAAGGGAAAACAACAAAAGTGTTTTGTTTTTTAAAATATATATTTTGAGGTAAGTCAGAAATATTCCCCATTTCACATTTTCTTATATTGCAGCATTATGCTAAAATCAAATATTCTCATCAGTACATCCAGAATGACAAGATAAACCAAAATAGTAGACTTTCTTTTGCATATTTATTAAGAAATACATCAAAACCCTACTCATATTAGAGTAAGTAATCAGACACTTTATTCAGCTTTTAGTTGAATAGTCCTCGGCAACAATTATCCTGTCGTATCATGCCACAACTTTGCACAGCTTGATTTGGGGGCAGTGTGCCATTTTTTTTATTGTCTTGGCTTCCATTGTCTCTGTCAGAGCAGTTTAGTTTTTCTTTTTTTAATAAAAATATTTGTAAAATTCTTTCTCAATTTGTCATTGTTGGGTATTGAGTTTAGGTTGAAAGACTAAAAATTTTCCATCTACACTAATGTTCCTATTTAGTTCATTATCATCCTTTCTTAAAATTCTAAATCAAATATCATAAATCTAGTTTTATTTATTTATGCTTTATTTAACCTTCTCTGGCACATCTCTATGCATGTTGCCAGACATGGCTTTACAGTGGTCAAAATCATGAAAAAAAACTTTCAATAAACAAAACTGATTAAAGAATGCTTGTCATTGACTTGCAAATGTCTGCTCCATGACTTTACTTTAAAACATCTTCAGACTTTTAACATGTTTTACTTTCACTTTTAGGGGTTTAGTTGGCTAACAGGGTGCACCATCATCGTGGTCCATCAATTAGCAGTCTTATCATCTGTCTGGAGAAGTTGGAATTATTGCGATCTCTACATTTTCAGTTTAGAGACACTTGGCGTTTTACACTCAAGAATCATCCTAATTGGCAATTAAATTTGCCTGTAAATCCATGTTAACAGAGCAACATAGTCTGAAGTGTGACATGTTGCTTGCAGGATTGAACTTTTGTCTAGTCCTAATTTGTCATCTTTCTTTTCAGATTACTACATGAGTCTCACACACAGCTCAAAACAGATATTTGACTGATTGGTAAATGCCCATTAATTTTCAAATAAAATTATTTTACTTTTAATTTGTGATTTTCAGGGTTCAGAAGCATGTTTGATTAGTCCTACTGCTACTGTTAAGGGACAAAACACTGTTATACAGGCAAATAATTAATATTTTGGTAATAAATGGTTATTTTTGGGATAATATAGCTGTACTATGGAATTTTTTTAAATATGTGATTTGATATGTGTTTTGAACATTGCAAAATGTTGCATCATTAATGAATGATTGTATATGAATGATATATGAATAAAAACTTTTCCAATGATTCTCTGTTTAATGTCTTATATTATTACAGAATAATGATGTGTAACAGTTCTAGTCTATATAGATGAAATCTATATATCTATATACACATCTATATATATAACAGATCACTTACAGGTATATCTTATGATGTTGGCCCATCCTTTGCAGCAAAAAGCAAAGGAAACACATTGATGTTGGATGGATGATCTGTCCATCAATCCATCCTTACGTATGTATATATGAAATGTATGTATGTATGTGTGTGTGTGTGTGTGTGTTATGTATGTGTGTATGTATGTATGTATGTATGCATGTATGCATGTATGTATGCATGTCACCTTGGGGTCTCACCTAACCTAGGACAAGGAATTGTGTTACCTTCTTGAAGTGTAGCTTGGTGCAGGAGGGCCTTTAACACTCCTGAGGTTTTCAGTCAGGTAATGAAGATCTCTACTTAGAGATCATGTCACAGGTGTATCAACATCCAGTGCCTTAATGAAATCAAGGCAGAGAGGGGCCCCTCTCTTTACCCCCAGATATGTTGCAGCAAATCTGAGGCAAGGTTTCTAAACCAAATAACTTAGCCAGGCCACTCATATTTTTCAGAACCAATCTGGGTACTGACAAAATAAAATGCAATACCTGTTTATTCAACATCAGATACAGTCACATCAAAGTGCAAAAATATTTTATAGCATGAAACTAAACAGAATGTGAAGTGGATGTATTATTTTAAAATTATAATGAAAACCTAAACTCATTAAAATGGCATGAAATAAAATACTGCAAAATATTCCTAATGCCTGTTTCTTTTTAAGATAAATATTTTGTTCATGCACAAACTATTGCACCACTCAAAGTAAACAGAAAATGCTACACAGTATTTGTTTTCATCTTAAATGTGAATAAATATTTTGCTCATCTATGCACACCTTAACAAAAGTAAAGGAAAATAGTCTCGACTGAACTTTACTTATAAAGCACATTTGAATGTTGAACAAAGTGCCATATGCATAACTGTATACCTCAAAACAAGTAAAACAGTAAGAGCAATTTAGCAATATGCACAAATGAAACAAGATAACAACAAATAGAAGTCAACATCTCAAACTGAATTATATACCTGGTGGTGTAAATATGTTTTCAACAGAGATTTAAACTCTGCAAAATAGTGAATGGTCCTAAAATGGAGAGAAAGATAGACCAGAGTTTGAGACCAGTGACTGAAAAAGCAATGGCCTCTCGACTGTCTCTTGGTCTTCGGGACAACAAACACAGTCTGATCTGCTGACCCGAGAGAGCAAAAGCCAGATCTAAAACGCAGACATGGACACACAGGGCAGTTAAGGTTGGAGGCTGGGGATGATGGAGACTCAAGCACAGGCTGGGCAAGGCTGGGCAGGGTCGAGAAGGGATAGCAGGCTGAAAGAGGGAGGGGAAATGAAGCAGGTAGACCCCAAAAAACAAGCAGGCAAAAGGTGAAGCATACAAATTTTCAGGACTCAAGCAATACCATGGTGTGGTCTACGACTATCTCGCTGGCTGAAGAATCTGGACCTTGATGCTACACTGGTAAGGGAGTGAATTGGCTGAGATGAGCTGCAGATGTCTGAGAGGGAGAATGAGCCAAAGGTAGGTCAGCCCCATCTGACTAAGACCAACAGGGAAAAAGGAAAAGCAAAGACACAAGGAGAAATTACAAATAAGGACTGCACATCCTAACAGAGGGGGTTAGCTGGAGGTCAGACAGATACTGAAGGTTGTGGCCATGAAGATGTTTAAATGAAATAGATTTTTAAAATCAATTTGTAAACAAACAAGGAGCCAACGGAGTGTGTGGAGTGCTCTTATATCTTGTTGACTCATCCACTTCTCTTTCCATAATATTTTCTTTCTTCATCTCTAATAACAGAGCCTCTATCTATAGCAAGAACCTCCATCCCCCAATTTTTGAGAAGTCAGATAGATTGTCATTAATTGACTTATTTTTGTGTTTAGTACTGTAATTTCTAACGTCATCCACTCCAGCTAGCTTTCACTCTTCTACTGTTTCAGAATCTATAAATACTATTCTAACTTGTACTATATCACTTGGTAATAGTATATGACACATGACTATCTAGAGGAGCTGCACCACCTGAGCTATTACAGTAGGCAATAGTTGACCAAGGTATGTTTGGAAGTCAGGTAGCAGTGTTTGAAAATGAAGCCCACTTACGTAAGGCATGGCTTTGGTCAGACACTTGCAGGGAAGGAGGGATTAGAAAATTGAGGCTACAATCCTATCTTGGTAGGAGTTTTAAAGTTGCAAACTGCACTTTTAATTTTATGTGTTACTTCTGTCCTCTTTGTGCTGCCAAAACATTCACATCAGGATTGGGAATTAATGTTGTGATCAGAATTACTCAGTATTTAGAAATTGAAATCTTAAGGTTCTTGACACTAAATCAAAATTAGATGCAGTTAATGTATTTGAGAGTGTGTGTGCCAAATTGGCAACAGTAAATGCATAAAAAGTCTGTTTGGGGTTATGGTTTATTGTTCAACAAATCGCGACAGCTTGCATACTTAATGCATATACATAAACATGAATATATACAGTAAAAGTGCAAAAGTGCATTCCACATAAACACACATTTAACTAACAAGACAAATAATATAAGCAACCAACAATGGCAAAAAAAACCCAGTTTTCTTTTTCCTTCTTTTTCACTGATTTGATGAGATCTGATAGTCTTACTAAGTACCGTCAGAAATGAAAATGCGTTTATTGGGATGAAAACTGTAATAAAATTGAGATAGACAGCTTCTTTGTTTGACATTGGGTTGCCCACAATCAAAGTGATTGTGTTATTGTTCTCTGCTTACTATTTCTTCCTTTATCAGAGCTTATTGGTGGTGCCATTCTGTTTTGGAACCACCATCCCTCCCAGTGGATGGCCAGTACAAGCACACATTGTCACACTGTCAGGAAAGAACATCATAATGGTATTGTTCTTATGAACACTGTTCTCTCTGTGTCGTTTCTGATGGGATAGTGCTTTGAGGAAATTGTAGATTGACTACATTCTGAGTTGCCAACTTGCCCTCAGACCCAAAGCATCCAAGATGCAGGTACTGCTGTCTCAGAACTAACTGTCTCATCTCTTGTGGAAACTGGGACTGTGAATTTTCTGAGAAAGCCTGCCAAATGAGTCCATTGTGTCAACAGGTTCCACTCTTTGAGATGGAGTATGTCCTGGCATCTCAATTCCATCACGTCCAGCATTAAGGGCCTGATCCAATGTACTAATTCTGGGGAGGAACTGAGCCAGTGCAGGAACACTCCAGTCTTCACCCTTCAGCTGCTGCCGGTGATTTCCCAGACTGATTAAAGCTCCATCCCTGACAGATACGTAGATGTTGTATCCATCTGGTAAGATCTGCTCTCTGAAGGTGCAGTCATCTTTGCTGTAGGTGTGCTGCAAGAAATATTAAATGTAAAAAAATCATCAGAATATTGAGAGTCAATTCTCAGTAAATGAAATACAGTGAACCCTTGCTATAACGCGGTTCATTTTTGCCGGCTTCGCTGCTTCGCAGATCTTTACAGTGCACTGTGCTCTGAATTCAGATTGGTGAACTGCAGGGGAAAAGGCAGCTGAGGTCGCACCCAAAAGACGGAGGAAGAAGTTTGAACTTTGAAAGTGTTTAACTGTGAGAAAATGTTAAAGCCTGCGAGAAAAGTGTATAAAAGTGTGTGGTTAGGGGTTTTGCGGCCTTAAAACCTGTAAAATAATTGTAAAAAATAAAGCTGTTTACTTCGCTGATTTTGTCTGTGGCGGGTTATTTCCGGAACGTAACCCCCGTGATAAAAACTTTTAAATATGCCAATCTTTTTGGCCACCACTAGTTATTTTCCATGACACCATCCCTGGCGGTCTTACTTAAAGTTAAAACAATATAAATACACATTACAGACATTTCAAGGGCAACTGGTGTTGAAAAAAAGGGTTTGCCAATTGTGCTTTAAGTCAAAGGCCCCTTTAAAAACACACATACGTAAATGGCTCTGTAAGTTCTTCAAGTAGTGTTTACTTTGATGACAAAAGCCAAGCCAGAGGTCAAGGTTGTTGTTGGAGCTACTGCTGTTAGCTCTCTTCATTCAAATGTTTCACTTTGCAAACACATACCACCCTGCAGCACATTGTCCAAAGGTTAATGAACTAGTCCTCTGTTTGAAGGGCTTCTCTTCTTTCATTTATGAGAATGAAAATTTATTACAACAACAAAAACTCAAAACTACAAAATAAAGCTGATAAAAGGACCCTTCATAATATTTATTTAAAATGCAATGGATGTTATGTGTGATTTAAAGTATACATTTTATGCACTTTGCAAAAGGGTGCAAAAAAGAATTAATCTAATTCAGAAACTTTTTGAATCCAAAAACAATTAGCCCTGTTAAAAAAAAACAGTTGTATGGTTTTATCCATACAGGATAATAAAGAGTAGTATCGCATTATCGTATGATGGATTTGCTAGATTTTTTATATTTATGAAAGGATTTTGCAGGAATTTCGATTTCAGTTTAACTGGTACATGTTTGAGGTGACAACAAACAGGAAATTCTCTCAATTTCTCAATTTCATGAGGGGGAACAACAAAATTGCTGCATCTCCGAAAGGAGTTGCACAAGATTCATTTGGGGCCAAATGAAATACAGGACATTAATAACTATGTGTTTTATTGTATTGTGTAAGAAGGCAACTGCTAAACTTTAAATATTGTCATGTCCTCCCAGCCTTGCACACAAGCAGCAGTATTTAAGCTACTAAGTCAGTTCAAAAGTGGACCAAATTAGTTTTCAGCTTCTTTTAGTCTCATTCACATTGTCTGAAAGAACAGAAAAGACTTTCTGTGAAAGAGAAATCACCACATTTGTGACAAAAGCTCTGAACATATAATGTACTAAATCGATAATATGCATACAATATGCATGATAGCTCTCAAATCTGTAATATTCACGCAACCAGTAAAATGCAGACATGCATTCCACAGAAACACATTTAATATTAACCAAACAAATGATGCTCAATTCTTTTCATTTGCATGTTCCTAATCTTACGAAAACCCTTTTCTGTGCATCCTCATTGAGAATTTCCCAATGCAGGTAAATGAAAAAGAGTTTCTGAAATCTTAAAGTGTTCTTTGAAGTATGTAGTTGTTGCAACTATTATTCCTGAACTGACACTTTTATGTTAACTCAAATACACATTAAATCATTAAAAACAGTATGCAACACTCATTCATGTATGTATTCGATTACATTTCATTACATTGCTGCTGATTTAAATTGTGTTTTCTAAGGACCTGATAACGTCTATTTATATACTTCACTATCTAATATTAACTCTTCAACAGTGTTAACACTCACACAGTGTTAGTGTAAGTGGGTAGTCAGTTTTCATAGATATAAAAGGCATTAAGGACATTGTTCAGTGTAAATAATTGATGTTGCATGTGTAGAAAATCCTTACTGATGAGTATAATCTTCCATCACCTGCGATACAGAGAAAACGCGTGGTTGCTGTTCCTCTGATGACAACGCAGCCTGTGTCCACAGGACGGATCTCCATCAGACCTGCAGTTAAAAGTTCACTGCAGTTTAAGATGATCCAATCTGGATATACTGACAGTGTCTGGTTTGACTTACTGTATAAAGTTTGATCTGCAGAGCCTTGGATTAATCCATCCTCAGTGATCAACAGGTGCAGTCCTGGACTGGCAGCATACAGGTGCCTGAACCGGACTACTTGTCCCCAGCCTTGGGAAATGTGAAGTCCTTGATCCAACAAAGGCAAAGAAAAAACTCCAGCACAGATAAAAAGATTTGCAAAGGTGATGGTGACCATGATAATGAGTGACATGATTCAACAAATCCTTTTGTAGATGGTCTGTTGCTGCTTCACTCTGTTCGTTGTTCGCAGTGATTTAGTCTCTACAGTGCCTTTTAATGTAGACCTTATCAGCTACTGATGACCTTTTTTCAAAATCTAATTCTCAGAAGTAGACAGGGACACACCCCTATACTGCATCCAACACAAAGCTCTCTAGATCTCTTTGTAAACATGGACTTATAAACAAATAAAATGAAAAAGATTACACTCATTTGAATTTGTCAATGAAAATAATTACACCTGTTGCAATGCAGATGACATTTTTTTCTATAAGTCGTAGTAAGTTAGTTTTTAATTTTCTCTAGTAAGCAATAATCATTATTTTAAACAAAAAAGCTCCTAAAACCATGAATGTATTAGAATTGGTTTGCGTTTTTTTTGCAACTTTAACATTGACATTATTAGTTGATTTGGTTCAAATCTAGAGATGATTCATTATAACTCTTCTCCCATCTTTAGATTTTATAGGCCTTAATATCAATAACCACATCGCAACAGTATGTTACATAAAGTGCTAACAGATGTACTCTTTCTAAACTTCACTTTTTTTATTTGTGGACAGGGTAAAGTCTACATATTGCTGCTACTCTATGGGGAAATTTGAGACTGGGTCACTCCACTCTAAAATAACAGACTTCTTTCCGCTCTTATCACATTCTGCTCTGTACTTCCGTTGCTTTGTCTGCTATTTACACACAAGCAAGTTAAAATATAATAGAAAGCAAATATCACCATTCACCAAAAACCCAGGCTTCGAAAGCTCATGTCAGGATTGTACATGACACTGGATGGCAATCTTGAGCAAAGTAGTAGTAGTAGTAGTAGTAGTAATAATAATAATAATAATAATAATAATAATAATAATAATAATAATAATAATAATAATAAGTACCTTAATTGCACAAAGAATGAGTCCAAGTCCTGAGGTGAATGGGTTTAAAGTAGTTGTATAGATTACTTATTTAGGGGTGCAGCTTACACCTACCTGTGGATACTAACTATGCTCCTCTGTTTGGAACCAAAACGTTCATTGAGAAAAGTATGCCTTGCCAAGGGGGCAGGCTCTGCCTCTCTTTACTGAACCTGGCATACAATTGAGGTGGGTTGAAATGTCCAAATTCGTTATTGTACTTTTGGGAAACAGCTGAGATCCATTATGCTTTATTTTTCAAACTGATACTCCACATTGGACTGAAATGTATACTCATGATCTTAAATTTACACTCATAGATAAGGTAAAAAAAAAAGAATCCTTTTAAGGCACGTGATTATCGTCCAGTGTATAAGTTATTGTCCAGTGTATCATTATTGTCCAGTATAAAATCATACAGGATACATAAAGAATCCAAATGTAAGATTTAGCAAGAATACTTATAGTCACTGGTGGAACCCAAAATGCAGAGGCAGGAGATGGACTTTATTTGAGTCGATGGGTAAACCAGTAGGACAGTAGTGGCAGGAAAGCCTCAGAATGGGACAAGAATCAGGATGTGAAACACAAACAGGAGCCCGTAGCATTGGCAGGTCTGCAGGCTGCAGGCAGAGAGGCTGCTCAGATCAACGTCAAACAAACTGGAGTGAGCAAAAAACTGATATGAGCTGAATGCAATTGATGGTTTCAACAAATTGGTGATGACTGAATGAGTGAACCAGTCTTTTAAACGCTTATAGCAGGTGGTGTAGGTCAGCCTGGAATGAGCTGCAGATGTGTAAAATTTGGTGGAAAGAAATTAAAGTAACAGATCAGCCCTGGATGTAAACAGATATGGAAATAGAGACAAAGCACAGAAGAGCAGGGGAGAGGAATACTAGCGAACCCTTAACACCAGATTCATTATGGCTGGATGCAACATTTTAACTGTGGAACTTCAAGGGCCTCAAAATTGTGCAAGGCCTGTCTGGATAATTCAGATATTACAATGTGAATTGAGGAACTGAGGTACAAATTTTTATCAGAACAGAAACACCTTCACCTTTTTCACACTTATCTTAGAATCTTTGTTAAAAGAAATCAAACAATATAAACGCACATTACAGACATTTCTTTGTTAAAACAAATCAAACTAAAAAGACCTCTACAAACACAATTAGAGGAAGCTCTGATAAAAGGTTGCTTAATAATGAACCTTTATTTATGCATGTGAGTTAGATTAATTAGTTGAGGTGAGTTAGAGTTAAATTTCAGATTTATATTTGAAATCAGCTTGTTGGGATGCCCATAGTAACTCTCTAAATGCAGGTCTTGACTGGTACAGTATAAATGGTTGATAAATGTGACACCAGTGGAACCAAACTGGTATAATGAAAACATATTGGACATTTGAACTGTTTGGACACAAAAGGAACATACTTTAGTCCTACTGTGTGTGGCAATGTAGGAAAAATCAAAGTGTTCTGGGAGGAAGTTAAAACCATAATACATTGTCTTCTCCCACTTGTTCCTCCACAGAGGGTCATGGGGGGACTCGAGCCTAACCCAGTACATTGGGCAAAGGCAGCCCTGGCTGCCAGTCAGTCACTGAGACAAATAGACAGACAACCATTCACTCACACTCATACCGAAGGACAATTTAGAGTGATCAATTAGCCTACTCCTCAATCGTGCATGTCTTTGGACTTTGGGAGGAATCCAGAGTACCCAGAGAGAACCCACACAGGAAACAGGGAGAGCATGACAACTACACACAGGAAGTCCCCACCCTCCATCCCAACTGGGACTCGAACCTAGGGCCTTCTTGCTGTGAGATGACAGTGCTAACCACCACATCACCTTCCTGAAACTGTAATTGAAAATATTAATACAAAGTTCTAAACCTCAGAATTTAGGACTACTACAGCATACACTATATTACCAAAAGTATTCGCTCACCCATTCAAATGATAGGAATCTGGTGTCCTAATCACTTGGCCTGGCCACAGGTGTATAAATTCAAGCACTCAGGCATGTAGACTGTGAAACAAGACATTTGTGAAAGAATGGGTCGCTTTCAGGAGCTCAGTGAATTCCAGCGTGGAACTGTCATAGGATGCCACCTGTGCAACAAATCCAGTCGTGAAATTTCCTCGCTCCTAAATATTCCACAGTCAACTGTCAGCTCTATTATAACAAAATGGAAGCGTTTGGGAACAACAGCAACTCAGCCACAAAGTGGTAGGCCACGTAAAGTGACGGAGAGGGGTCAGCAGATGCTGAAGCACATAGTGCAAAGAGGTTGCCGACCTTCTGCTCAGTCAATTGCTACAGAGCTACAAACTTCATGTGACCTTCAGATTAGCCCAAGTACAGTACGCAGAGAGCTTCATGGAATGGGTTTCCATGACCGAGCAGCTGCAGCCAAGCCACACATCACCAAATGCAATGCAAAGCGTCAGATGCAATGGTGTAAAGCACACTGCCACTGGCCTCTAGAGCAGTGGAGACACTTTCTCTGGAGTGATGAATCACGCTTTTCCATCTGGCAACCTGATGGACGAGCCTGGGTTTGGAGGTTGCCAGGAGAACGGTACATTTCAGACTGCATTGTGCCAACTGTGAAATTTGGTGGAGGAGGAATTATGGTGTGGGGTTGTTTTTCAGGAGCTGGCCTTGGCCCCTTAGTTCCAGTGAAAGGAACTTTGAGTGCTTCAGGATACCAAAACATTTTGGATAATTCCATGCTCCCAACCCTGTGGGAACAGTTTGGAGCGGGCCCCTTCCTCTTCCAACATGACTGTGCACCAGTGCACAAAGCAAGGTCCATAAAGACATGGATGACAGAGTCTGGTGTGGATGAACTTGACTGGCCTGCACAGAGTCCTGACCTGAACCTGACAGAACACCTTTGGGATGAATTAGAGCAGAGACTGAGAGCCAGGCCTTCTTGACCAACATCAGTGTGTGACCTCACCAATGCACTTTTGGAAGAATGGTCAAAAATTCCTATAAACACTCTCCTCAACCTTATGGACAGTCTTCCCAGAAGAGTTGAAGCTGTAATAGCTGCAAAAGGTGGACCAACATCATATTGAACTCTATGGGTTAGGAATGGGATGGCACTTCAGTTCATAGTATGAGTAAAGGCAGGTGAGCGAATACTTTTGGTAATATAGTGTATATCCAAACACAAGTCTGGTCTGGGATATCAGCCACAGAACAGAGGACATCAACATCTTGTCTGATGTCTTAACACTTTTGTAACCTCAACTTGTCTTGTCTCGTCTGTCTTCTCCCGTATATCCGGGTCCGGGTCGCTGGGGCAGCAGCTTCAGGAGCGATGCCCAGATGGCCCTCTTCCCGGCCACTTTCATCAGCTCCTCCAGAGTGGGACCCTCACTTCCAAGATAGGGGAGAGATAATCCCTCCACCTAGTCCTGGGCTGGCCACGAGGCCTCCTCCCGGTGGGAGATGTCCGGAAAACCTCTAAAGGGAGGCATCCAGAAGGCATCCTAGCCAGATGTCCGAGCCACCCCAACTGACTCCTCTCGATGTGGAGAAGCAGCGGTTCTACTCCGAGCTCCTCCCGGATGCCCGAGCTTCTCACCCTATCTCTAAGGCTGAGCCTGGCCACCCTGCGGAGGAAACTCATTCCGGCCGCTTATATCCACAATGTAATTCTTTTGGTCATCACCCAACGTTGTTGGCCATAGGTTAGGGTTGGTTAGTCCTCCCCGACCCAGAGAAGGCACCTTCTTCCGGGTGAGGACCATGGACTCTGACATGGAGGTGCTGATCTGCATCCCTACCACTTCAGGCTCGGGGGGGGAAAGGACAGCCTTGACAGCCCTCACTGGGAATGAGTCTGACTTACAACTGGCTATCCAGACCAAGCTCCTGCTCCTTCAGTATAGGGACTGGACAGCCCTTATCAAGGGACCATCCACCCCATACTCTCGGAGCACCCCCCACAGGATGCCCCTGGGGACCCGGTCATAGGCCTTTTCCAAGTCCACAACACACATGTGGACCGGTGGGGCAAACTCCCAACTGCCCTCAAGCACCCCAGCAAGGGTAAAGAGCTGATCCATGGTTCCACGACAGGAGCAAAACCCGCACTATTCCTCCTTGATCAGAGGTTCAATTATCGACCAAATCCTCTTTTCCAGCACCCTGGTATAGACTTTCCCAGAGAGGCTGAGGAGTGTGATCCCCCTGTACTTGGAACACACCCTCTGGTCCCCATTCTTGATAATAGGGACCACCACCCCGTCTGCCAGTCCAAGGGCACTGCCCCTGATGTCCATGCAGTGTTGCAGAGGCATTTCAGCCAGGACAGCCCTGCAACATCCAGACCTCAAATTCCACTTCAAAATACAAACAAAACAATGTGGTTGTTTTTTTTTTTTTAACTATACTCATTTAATTCGCTAACAAAGTATATCATCTCTAATTCTTGCTGGAGATTGCAAACTGTCTGCTCTGTTACATGAAGCAGGCACACAACAACATGAACTGGCACAGCACCAGGCAGACACAGACTATTTACACATTAGGATACAGGTGAAATGGTATCTGAAACGAGAGGAGAGATTAGATTTCAAAATAAAACAGTAAATGTTGAATCAGCTAAGAAAAACATGAACACGTGAACAAATACAAAATACGATGGCATATAGCAGATAGAGTGCTGTAGAGCCACACATTCTTCTTCTCTCTTTTTTAACTCTCTACTCTGTCTCTCTATTATCTTTCTGTTCATACTTTAATAAAACTGGGCCTAATCTCAATCTAATCTCATCACTGGGTGCTGGAGTCTATCCCAGGTGTATATAGTATTTTACTTATTATTTTCTCTCTATCTAGTGAAGAAAACGAAACATCTCATATGCATGTTGACGCGCATGAAATACAATAAATACAATACAACAAGAAATACAAATAGCGGCCTTTAGATGTCGCTATCACCACATAAATGCTTCAGAGCGGCTGATATATCCACACGCGCGCACACGCACACATACATTTTTTGGGTTTTCTCACTTTGCATTTTGTAAATTAATAATAATAATAATAATAATAATAATAATAATAATAATGTGTGTGTGTGTGTGTGTGTGTGTGTGTGTGTGTTCTGTCCAGTGTAAATAGGAGCTAGAAGTTTTGGCAATAAAATGTTTATTTATTCATTTATTTACTAGTCTGCACAGTCCAGTGAGAGGAAGTTGGTCCACTATATTGTGACAATTTGAAAATTTTTCAGTTAAAAATGTATAAAAGGGAAGCATTCATCTTTAAATGCATTTTATAGGAGGATCAAAAGTGCATTCCATGAATATGTTTGTTTCACGCTTACTATATTTACCATTAAATAACTCTCCAGGGAGTCTCTAGTCCTCATTCAAGGATGTATAGAGCAAAAATGGGAGGGAGAAAATTTCTCTGAAGTCTTCAATTCCTATTGAGTAATATTAGGTTTAGGTATTCATAACAACCATAGCATGACACAGTTTCTGCTTACAGAGGGATCTACCTTGTTTATCGGCTTTGGCTTTTGGTCGGCGTTTCAAACAAAAAGGCCTAAAAGTCTCTGGTGGCATCGTTTCCCAGGCCTCTCTTGGGAGGAGTCATTGTCCAGGCCAGGAAGCCTCTTCAGCCCACAGGTATAGGATAACAAGGCTTTATATGCATCTACTTATAGACGGGAGTGAGGGCGGGTAAATTCTGAACAAAAAAAGATGTCGTGCGTTGTGAACTTTTCAGTGGTGATTTGACTTAATTTTCGTTCTTTTTGCACAATGACTGTTAATTCGATCTAAACGGCTACAGAACAGACAAAGCATTAAAAAAAGGCTGCTGGATGGAGATTATGTTGAAAATATGTGAAGAAAACTTTAGTGATTTTAAATGTATTCTGCCAAGTATTTTGCATGACAAAGACGAAGGTAAGGTTATTAGTATTACAAAATAACCAACATGCTTCAACCTTTTACAAAACATTTAACAGTAACTCTATTTTAGGTTATATTAGGGAGACATAAGTCATGCTCATTTCAATAATTGGAATTACTCTTGCAAATAGACCAAGACCCTGAGGTTTTTCACTTCAAAAAGGAGGAAGAGGTATAATAATAATAATAATAATAATAATAATAATAATAATAATAATAATAATAATAATAATAAAAGCATCATCATAGGTTAGTAAGGAGATTTCCTTTGGTCTAAGTCTTCTCTCTATGGTAGGAACAACATGTCAGTTGAATCCTGTTGTCCTACAAATTAAAATTAAAATTGATTAAACACAAAGCTTGGTAGGGAAAAATAGCAAGAAATAAGGCAGATGTCTTCTTATATCAATATAACATGATTTATGTTGGAACCAAGTGTTCAGTAAAATAAACAATAGAAAAAATGCAGAAATAATCTTAATAACTTAGAACAGAGGCACCAAATAAATACTCATATCGTTAGTTCAATATGAAAAGTACATTTTTCATTTTACAGTAGATTATCACCTTGAAGAACCCGATCATGTCCCACAATAAATGTCTCTGGTTCTTAGTGTGAGTTTTACAAAAAAGTGCATGGGTGTGTTTAAAAAAACAGAAAAAAACATCCTCTTATGTCAAAACTGTTTTGTACACTAGTGCATATTAGAATTTAATGATGAACAGAATAATGTTTATAAAATATAATGAAGACTTTCATCTATGTTATTAACTTGCTTTACAAAGCAGTAACATGATGAAGACTTCTTTTTCTCCATGTTTTGGACATCTTCATCATTTATCCAAGAAGCAGGATCTGTCAGTCTCTGCATTGGAATCACACTGAAGAATGCGCTGACATTGAGGGGCTCTACGTTTGCATGATTCTCATCAAATCTGCTCAGCCATTTGACCTTCGCCTCTGAACTCTCTTGGCACGGTGCTGGCTTTTCTGGCAATGACTGCAGCCGGCATGCTGGTGCACACCCCTCTGACCGTCTCTCAGCTGCTTCACCATCTCGTGGTCCTTGTGGCTCAGCACCCGAGGGAGGAAGAGGGAGGCCTTGTCTGTGCTCCGTGTTTTAAATCCTCTCCTCGGCCGGCCTTTGCCATTAATGGAAACGTACCACTGGCGCTTCACACTCGCTCGTCTTCTGCTGCTGCTCCCTGATGACAGTGGTTGTTCTGTGGAATGATGGCGGGATGCGTAGGTGTTGTATCCCAGTTCGTGAATTCGCTCCACAAACTCGCATTCTTTATTAAACACTTCCTGGTGGGACGAGAATGAAGAAGACAATGGCCTCTGTTTATCATGCAGCTCGTCAATGTTTTCAACTGACAGGGCAACAAACACATGTTTAGTCACCTTCATTGAGCTCTACTAATAAGCACTGACACAATACCACGTCATCTAATCTTGGAGTTTACTTCTTGAGATTTTTGCTTAGTGCATTCAGATACATTAATGATGTTTCTTTATGACGGTTAAAGTAACAGACTAAAGATTAGAGAAAATATTTCAGTAAAAGTATCAGTGTTTTGCAGCTGTGATATTCAGTACGCACCGAGGCGTACAGCCGGCCTTTATCATTCATGGCAAGATATCTTCCAGAGAACAGACCCTTTATAGCCACAACACCCACATCCACGGCTGTGATTTCCATTATGCCTACAAGATAAAGAAAAACAGTTAGAATGTAAAATATCCTATTGCTGTTAAGATCAGTACTATAAAGGTTTTGTTGTTCTTTGTATTCAGGACATCTTTATCAATAAGTAGATCATAAAGAAGTTGAGAAGCACATCAGTTAAGTAATTAGTTTCCTGCTTTGTCACCTCTTATAATGTGTTTATTGATTTTCTATCAAGCTCTAGTTGATTAGATAGCAGCTTTTCATCCCAGTAGAAAGCCACTCCTGCCTTTGTCCTGACTGTAAATAGTTTTTGCTTCAAAGAGATTAACCTGCATGCTGTGTTTCCCCCTCTCTCTCTCTCTCTCTCTCTCTTAGGCTCTCTCTCACTCTCTCTATCATCTCTCTCTCTTAGTCTCTCTCTCACTCTCTCTATCATACGAGAGAGAGAGAGAGAGAGAGAGAGAGAGAGAGAGAGAGAGAGAGAGAGAGAGAGAGAGAGAGCATCATGGTGAAAATCCGAAAACCGGTCTGATCTGAATAAAATTGAAAAGCCGATTCTGACCAGTATAAAACGTGCAGAATTACAATTTCAAAAGCAAACGTTGATCTAAAAACGATTATGGAAGCATGGCTGTATCTTCCAAACTTAATAATGTATACCGCCTTCCGTGCAAATCAATTTCTGGAAATATTAAAGAATAAGGAAATAAAACTGTAATAACTTTGGGTTACATTAACACGAACAATTATCTTTAGATTTGTTGTCAAAAGAGAGTGTTCGCTGTTGGTAAATACTCACTGAATGGGTTGTTATCCTCCAATGAGCCGTCGATTTTTCCATTAGTGTGTATTTGTAAATGATATTTAGTAGCGCAGTAGAGCTTCCTGCGTCTCGGCGCTCCACCGAGATGTTCATACACTCCTCCGCGACCCCCGGCGTCTCTGCGCTGCCGGGGGTCGCAAGCCGCTTCAGTGGCACAACTGGACCTAGAGCTAACGGGATCTAACAGATTCAAGAACACCAGAAGAGGTATCACAAGCATCGTGGCATGGCCAGGTTGTGAGGATCGTGCGAGAAAACTGGGAGTTCCTGTTTGACTCTCGCGGTCCCATTAAAGTGCCGGGGCCCTGGAGGACAAGGACTAAAGCATTGTGGACATCCGAGCCCGAGAGACGGAGCTGCAGCCGAAAGATGCGATCTGTTCCTCGCCTTATGCTGTTCCAAATGCCTGCTGCGGGTTTGACTGAGAGCCTGTGTGCACATTGAGCGCAGATATAAAAGAACCTTGTGGTGACAATAGGCTGAACTCCAACCAATTGATACAAAGGAAAGGGGGAGGCAAAAGGTATCAGCCCTGTGTGAAGTGAGAGACTGTGGTGTGGATAAAATTACATAGTGACTGCGTGCGGAATAGGTCTCTCCCTCTGAACTCTACGTCTGTAATATCCTAAAAGAGCAATTAGACATCCGAAATTATACAGGCCAGCAGAACAAGCGCGGAGCTGCAACAGGTGCTGAGCAGCAGTTTACAGTGGAACCAGGAGGCTGGGAGAAGATTTCAACCAACACAACAACAATGATCACACGAACAATAATATTTTAATTGTCAATCAATCAGAAAAGATAAATCTGAAATTAGTTTGTTTTGGGGTTTTTTTACAATAAATTTAGAACTCTTTAAAAAGAAAATAGTTCAATATTTTCTTAGATTATTCTTTATTATTCCATGTGAGAGGGGGAAATATGCAATATTTTAGTTGCCATCATTCTCAGGTAAAAAGGGGAGTATGAATGAATGTAGTTGAACTAAAAATACCATGTTACCAATGAAGCAAATGTTCATTTCCTCTTATTAAATCCTGTTCCATTGTCATTGCCACAATAAATAGGATTAAATCCGGGTTTCAGTGTAATCTCACTGGGCTCCATTCAGGTCACAGAAACCTGGAATAAATGTAAACATGACTTGTAATTTGCTCAAATAGTATAAATTACTCCCCATCACTCTTAATATTTTCTTCATATACAGCAAATGGGAGGAGACTTAGTCAAACTAGGGTAATAGGTATCATTCACTGGAAAAGTGGTACTATAAAATATCTTTGGATTCAACATAAATCTTAACTTCACGCACATGGATATATACACAAAGCAAGAAAGAAAACCATTCAAGTGGCCGCCAGAGCCAAAATGTGTGAGGAGAACCTATAAAAAGATTCCCCGCAACATTTATCAAAGACTAAAGACAGCACAGCAGCAGTCAGACACATGTTCACATTGGCATTACACAGCCCACTTTTTAACACATTGTGACTACCCTGTTGCATATTTGACATGTATGTGTATTATCTGTATATCAGGAAATCAGGTAGGGTCTGTTTGTCTGTCTGTCTGAGAATTAGACAATGTTTGACTTTGGCATAAAACAAAACTGGTCCAACATTAAAATTCCAGAGGCTTAGTAATGGTAAATATACTACTATCTTCTAGCCAATAAGCATTGACTGTCAATTTATTCTCAGAAATGTTGTTCCTCATTTGCTGAAGACACTCAAAATAAGGATAAATGGATGGGTTGTTGCATGGCACGCTCCATGTGCTCTTTACACCACAAATCCTTTATCTGTCTTTGGCTTCTTTGTCCTTCAAAAGTGGATTGCAGCAGACTTTTCCCAGCCCGGTGTTGGCTGGGCAGCAGCCGGTGGGCGGAAGAACAGCAGGCTAAATGACTACTGCGTAAATTGCTTCCATCTTGGTCACATTATGGTTTGCATTTTGGTAATTAGCACCATCATCTACAAATCTCTCTGCCCTTTGGCACTGCTCCACTGCTGCTAAAAAAATTCCCAAGAGAACTGACAGTTAATTTGTCTTTCCTTCTCATACATCACCTAGCTACTGCCCCTGTCATTTTATTTACCCCACTGATCAGAAAAAGGAACCTCTTTTAATTAAAAATGTGTGCACATTATACCTCAGAGACCTTGTAAAAATCAGTCAGCTCACCAAAACATCAGTCAGGCTGTGTTTATCAGAGGTTGGTCTGGTGGCCATTTCTAAGTGAGACGTTCTTGATGTGGTCAAATACTGGAAGAGGGTGGAACTTCAGATGTGGTGAGTTGTTTCTTTCAGAAACTATTTTAATTACACTACCCTCCGTACTACCCTCAAAGAATCCTTGCAATAAGTGGGACAAATGCTCCCAATTTGTGATAAGCATACACATACACAAAGCCTGACTATATTCATGTATTGTGATTTTTTTGTTGTTGTTTGTTTATTTTTGGTTTCCCTTACTGATGCAAGATGAATTAAAATGCGGTCAGAAAAAAAGAGGTCACCCCCCACGCAGACACATACACACAGACACATACACACACAAATACACGTACATAGGGGTAGTGGTCACTAATAATTATGTAAAAATTGTCTTTTTTTAAAGTTTTGCTTTATTGTGTGTGTGTGTGTGTGTGTGTGTGTGTGTGTGTGTGTGTGTGTGTGTGTGTGGTTGTACTACTTTTCACAATGCATTATGGGATACACTGAGTGTAATGAATGGGGTTTAGTGGTCCTCTTCTAAGATTTGGACAACCCCACAAAATAATGAGCTTCCTAATTAGTGGCTTATTTAGGGAACAAAGAGGGATTTCTGAAGGATTTTACAGTCACAGCAAATTTGGATTGGATCTTTGACAAGTAAGGCTAAAACTAACTAATAAGTGTCAATAAAATGTAATGATATATTTTATGTATGAAATTTATCAGACCAATGTTTACAAAAATCTGAGATGTAATTGCAGTATGCTTAGTTTGTACAGCTACCTGTACTAGATGTACACTAGCACAATAGCATAGCTTGCCTCAGCTTCCTCCTTGCCCAGTTTGTTTGTTCAGAAAAAGGTGGAGGTTATTCAGGCAGAAATTAGACCATCATTTTTCTCATTATGCACTTTACTTAACAAATGGCATGCTTCCCTAAAACTAAAGAAATGTGTTTGAAGTAGTGTTTAGAAGATTTTAGTGTGAACTTGATTTCTCCCCCATAACCATAAGGATTTTCAGGTGCCTCTTATGTAATTGATGCTTTAAGTCTCCCCCCTTTATAACCCCCAAAAACTCCCCTTAGCACAACAGTGTTTTTTTCTTCAATAATAAATAGTTTATGAGGCAGGTACCTTCCTGGAGCCCTGCTCTCTGCAGAGGAAAAGGGAGGTCCCAGTAATCCACAGCAAATCAAAATGACCATTGAACCCTTTCTACTGTACTTTTTCTCATGGGTAGATTTCTTTGGTGTGGCGGTGATCAGAGGGCTGATCCCAGCCGCTGCCACTCATCTGCAGACAAATCACAGCTGAGCCACTTTTGTCCTCATGACTTTGATCTCAGTTGCTCACAGCAAACAAGCTACAAGCTATCAAAAAGACAAATGTGTACACACACACAGACAGGCGTACACTCACACACACACATTCACACACACACACACATACATAGAGCAGTCATACAGTCATATGTGTCTTTAGTAATGTAATTAATGTAAGTGTAAGCAAACAAAAGTTGAAAATGAAAAGAGGATGAAGTGTCATCATTTAGCTCTGTATAATTTAGTACTACCAACATCTACATGAAAATAAAATAACAGCCCATGAACCATGTAAAGCTTTTCTCACTTGCTTTTGTACTTCCCCATTCTCACTACACTCTCTCCTTCTGTAACCTTCTGTCTTTGTTTTTCATTCATTTGCTCACCTTCTGTAACCAGATAGGCCTGCCGTATACTCATACAGCTCTTTGATTGTTAGCAGTAGGTTTCAGATACCTCCAAAGCGGCTGCACCTTCCAACAGGCAAGCAATTGTGGAAGGATGAAACTCTATAGGCCATCAATGGCTATGATAGACATGCACACAAACCACCACAAACCTGACAAGAATAAAAAACACACACACACACACACACACACACACACACAAACCCGTGTGCATGTGCGTTTGTGTGTGTATGTGTGGTTTTATGTGTGTGTACATATGTATACATATATACGTATGTATGAATGTGTGTATACTGAATGTATATATGAACATATATATACATATACTATACATATATGCTGAAATACCAGGCGAAATGGAGAGCAGTTGGAAAGGATGTGGGAAGGGAAGGAAAATGTGGTCCCCATGGTCATCCGAGCACTGATTCCAGCAGATCCCAGGAAAAAATATCTAGGATAGGACCCTCAAGATCACATATATAGTTTTTCAAATCTGCCATGATGGATCCAGGGCTCAAAACACACTGCCCCCTGGACTTGACCCACGTCAGTTTGCTTACCAGCTGAACTGCTGGAGCTGAGGACGCCATTTCCTGTACTCTTCCCCTGAGTCTGATTCATCTAGAGCAAATCATCAGCATCTCCCATGTGAAACTGGCTGATGGTATTTCTCACCAATACACCACAGTGAGAGTAGGCATCTCCAGCTCCATCTCTGTCCCAAAGGATGTGATCCGAGCCCACCACTGTTTACACTGCTGACACATGACTGCTGCTCTGCAACTACCTCAAACAACATCAATAAATATGTGGATGGCACTACAGTGGTGATAATATGATCTGTCCTACAGAGAGCAGGTGAAGCAGCTGGTGGACTAGTGTGGTGAGAACAATCTGATCCAGAATATCAAGAAGGAATTGATCCTCATTATCAAAAACAAAGCTGTGGAGGTGACCAGCAGCATTAAATGTCTGGGGGTGTGTCTGGACAGTCTGGTCACTACAAACCTCATCAATGGTGAAATGGGTT
Organism: Lagocephalus sceleratus; assembly: GCA_911728415.1. Classification (NCBI taxonomy): domain Eukaryota; kingdom Metazoa; phylum Chordata; class Actinopteri; order Tetraodontiformes; family Tetraodontidae; genus Lagocephalus; species Lagocephalus sceleratus. The sequence goes on from CAJVRN010000016.1 coordinate 572,884, forward strand.
CAGCACTGTCTACACTTCAAGAGCACATCTGTCCCTTCCCATCCTTACCACCTTTTTTTAAACTCACTATGGAGAGCATGCTGGCCACCTTCATCTTCATCTGGTATGGCAGCTCCAGAGCTCCAGATCAGAAATCACTCGAGAGGGTTGTATGAACAGCAGAGAGAATCATTGGGTCTTCTCATCCATCAGTGCAGGATGTTGCTCAGAGTTGCTGTCTCAGCAGAGTGAGAATGACTCAGAATGACTACCCCCACACTGCATACAGGGTCACAGGTTCTCTGGTTCCTGGGCATTGAGACTGATGAGGATCAGACCTGGAGCACTTACACCACCACAACTATTGTGCAGTAGAGACCTACTTACTATGCTTTTGAAGAAGAAGAACACACAACAATCATCTGTGTGTTCAAGTTCAACTGTTCTACCGACAGTGTGTTAACATAACGTATCCGTGTGGTATCCCAGCTGCATAACATAGGAATCAAATTGCATAACAAAACATAAAAACATTGTTAATAAAGTATTAAACTTATAGGCAATACTAAAAAAAAACAATTCAATCAATTAAAGCCCCTTTTCCACTACCTTTTTTTCCCCCCAGACTGAACCAGACCATATCATACCGATTCTATCTGCTATTTTGTCACATCAAGCCATGTTTGGGTCAAACTCAAGATGGACTTTCTCCAGAGTGGGGAAAAGGCATGTTGAACCAGGCCATAAACCAGCTCTAAGTGAGCAAAATTCCACCCTGAGCAGTCTCGAATTTACACAGATCCACAAAATGCCTCAACTAAAAATACCCGTGGACCATTTTCCTAAGAGAAAATATACCTACCAACTTTTTTACTTGTAATGAAAAAAACATTTCTATGGTCAGGGTTAGCTGTATTTCTATTATTTGTGTGGAAAAAAAGATAAATGGGTACCCAAAGTCATAAAATACTCAAGGTACCCTTGAGCAGGGTACCCAACCACCAAATACTTTTAGACTTGTATAGGGTTGTACCTTGCCTTCACCTGTATGCTGCTGGGATAAGCTCCAGCACCCTCCATGTAACCCCACAAGGGAAAAAGTGGTTACGGGGGTTACATCATTAATTCTTAATTTGTCTGTTAAGACACCACCATTAATCATAGATATTTTTTTATATAATGATGCAATGCCATTGCATCAATCTACTCCACAGTTGTGTCCTGTTTGTGTTGCATATAAAATACTAGAGTTTCAAGCTGCCTTGCAATGAAGATCCCAAATATGTTCCAATGGTACTCAGTTGTAATGGAAAACCACCAGGACTGTGTAAAGTTGAGCCACATGACGTGATATTTTGCCCTTGATTTCTAGTTCATTCTAAGCCAGTTTAATTTTCATTTGGCAACAGGCAATGTATTCTTGGTTCACAAGTTTGTAGTAATCACATCTTAAATTTCCCTTGATCCATATTTGTCAGCAAATTATAGGTTTATTGTATAACCCACCCTCCCTTTCCCAAAGTCCTGAGGAGGTGGTTGTTTTCAATTAATTGACCACATGCAGTACAATAGTTGAAAATTTCAGTCAAGATTTGATATTAAAAAAAGAAACAGTTCAACTTACTCCATATAAATGCTTTAGACAATTGATTAGTTTCTGTAGTACCTCTTAGTCATGGAGTTCCACAAGGTCCTGTCCTTAGACCAATCCTTTCCATTTTGTATATGCTCACTTTAGAAAATATTATTCTGAAGTATGGAATATTTTTTAGATTAAATTCCATTGAAAAGTATATAACTTTGAAACCAGAGTAAATAGAGTAAATTGAAACTTCAGGCTTCACGTCTCAAAAAATGAATGTAAAATAAAATAATAAAAATAAAATAAAAAATAAAATAATGTTCATAATTAGTTAGTTAGTTATGCTGCTACAGACTTAAGCTGCCTGGGTGTAACATCATGATCCGACGAAAATTTTTCTCTCATCTTATTAGTTAATGGCACCATAACTTCCTCTCCTGTCTTCATTTCTCCTTTCCTATAAATTGCAGGTCTTTCTGTCCTCTCCACTTTTGTCAACTCATTGTTGTCTGTGAAATCTGTATGTATTGCAGAATCGATAGTTACACACTGACCTCTGGCTCTACTGACCCAATCAGATTGTTTAGTGATATATCTTCAGGATGACAATTACACATCTGGCATACATATGTCTCATTTATTTTTATGAAAGATGTATGTTTCTGTTCAATTCTATCTGTCCTACTCCCATGCCTGATCCTGCTCAAGATTCCTTTATGATTTCCTTGGTAACTTTGGGGATCAGACTCTGGATTTGTGTAAAGAACCTAGAGACTATGAAATAAAGTTTATTGAGCATTAGGAAGAGAAAACTATTTTTATGGAGGCAGGTGGAGGATTGAGAAACACTCACAGCATTAATAACATGCTGCACAGTAGTTGCACATCATGAATGTGAATGACTGTGGAGCATAGGTGTTCAGTGCATCAGGGGAAGTCTCCCTGCAGACAGAATCACATAGAGATGCTACAGGGTTACCTGAACCAGCTTTACATAAGTGCTTTCTTAAGAAGTAGAGTTTTAAGCTACACCTTGAAAATAGAAATGATGTCTGTCTTATATTTTAATCTATTCTTAACTTTACAGTTGGCCCTGTACAATTGAGCAGGACTTCACTGCACTCTTACACACACTGTTTATACATAACAGCTGTCTGACACGTTTTGAGCATAAAAGTCTGGCTGACAGATGCACAGATGTCTTTTTTTGTTAGAAAGACTATTAATAATAGATGACGATCATAATAGATGTCCAGTCTATTATATAGATGACAATGCTTTTGTTTTTTGTGGTGTTTTTTCAATAGGTGAGACTGAATAGGCGACGAATATTTGAGCAAGTAGGAAGGCAGACAGACACAGAGAAGACATGCAAATGAAAAAGACAACCAACCAGGACCAAATGACTAGGAGTTCTAAGCAGACCTTGAAGCTGGAGTGAGCCTGGGCATTGTCATGCACTTCAAGGAGCCCAGTGCCCAAAGCACCAGAGTGTTGTTTGACAAATAGGAGAGGAGTGCCTACCAACAGGGAATCTGACCATCCTGGAGTTTGCTGGCAAACATAGCCTAGTAGTCCCACTATTCGGCTCTCATACCACTCTTATGGAGACTGTTTATGAACATTTGGGAAGAACATGCACAACTGGTCTGCTGGAGTTCATTTGGAGGGCTTTGGCAGTGGTCATCCTGTTCTTTCTTGTACAAACGATATTGGTGCTTTATTGGTTTGTCTTGGTAATTGCCTTTTCTTTATCCTTTCCTTGGTGATGAAAATACAGCCCACCCCTGATCTTTATTCAAGTAGTTTTGCAAAGAATGACACAGAATGCCTTTCAAATTGCAGGCAAGGCGAGGCAAGCCGCAAATTTCCCAGGTCAATTGCAGGGTCATTCGACCCGGGACGAAATGCCACGACAACCCTTTCAGAGTGATGAAAGGGTCCCGGGTCCCAGGTCAGTGTGGGGTTTTTGCTCAATGTGAAAGAGGCTTAGGTGAGTAATTCTCCATCAATGAGATAAACTATCCACAGGCAACTTTTCATGTTTTACAAGTTAAATAAATCACAGGTCAATCAATACATCCACCGTTTGCAATACCAACTTGCCTGTTCTTATCATTCTTACCCTATTTGAAAACCTTACAACATAAATCTTAAACCATAAGATTGGTACATATGTATGTACCAAGTCACTCCTGTGTACATGGGACATTTCACAAATAAGGAGATTCTATATTTATTCTGATGAACTCAGACACGGCAATTGGGGTTTGTGTCTACAGGCCAAATGTTTTAATTATGAAGTATTCAAAATTGCACACAAAATGCAAATAATGTAACTGTTATGGTCAGCAAATATGGGATGGAGATCAGTGTACAACAAACACTGACCTACAAATGAATAGAGGAAAAGAGGAAAAGATTCGATGAATTAAAAGAGTCCAGCCTAGAAGTAAATGAGTCTGTTTACTTTTAACCTTGGCAATGGATATGGTTTAATTTAGAACCAAAGACTATAGCCTTATTCTTTTCAAATTAACAAGGAAATTCAAGCTCTTTCAAGGCTTTCTGTACCTAAAATCATGATTTGTTTCCTAAATAGTATACTAATGAGTGAGTTAGTCATATTGTTGCACTGTCCAAATGTTGTCCAAAATATTTTTTAAATATAGTTTCACTCTATCCTGTACAGTTGAAAATGCAATGTGTCACATTATGCATTGTGAAAAATAGTGCACAACTAATGGTCCCTAACCATGTGCTACTTAAAGCCCCTTGTTGAGGAAAAAATAATGTTCAGGGCATAGCTGCTTAACTGTCTGCATGCATAACAACAGGCAGATCATGACAGAATATTCAAACTATGATCATAGCTCATCCCAGTTCATACCAACCTGGTATGCTTCAAGCCAGGTAATTAGAAATACAGTAAACCATTTTTTAGATTGCTCATATCTGTGTAAAGATACACAGTTAAAATAGTTTTAGTTATGCACAACGTTGTTCTCTGCCCCTGCATGTTTCTCCATCATCCCCACCATGTGGAATGTCTGTCAGTGCCCTCACTTAATTACCTACCTCCTCTCCAACCTCCTTATCCTCCTCTGGCTCTTCCTGCTCCTCAGTTGTCTCAATACCATTATATGTTTCAAACACTGCTTTCACTTTTCTTATTTACTTGGGGTGTACACGCGTCACTTTCTCTTTTAAACACAAATGCTCTCAAATCCTAGCAAAGGCAGACAGACAGCAAAGCCGTTGATGTGTCTGAAACCAGGTACTCTATTCACTACTCACTACACAGGCTGTTAGTTTGGTTTAACTATTTGGTGCACCCACTGATGAGCTGAAATTCCACTTTTGGACACTCAACTGTGGTGCTCTAAAACTAAAAAAATAACATCAGCTTGCTTGCATGCGGCAGGAAAGGATAATGAGATATACTGTATTGCTTGGTTAGGGAATAATTGTGAGCACTCTATTGAGTGTGTTATATTGGGTATAGGATATATTGCTAACCTCATAGTTGTGCACTGACCTGCTGACCACTGACCCCACTGACCCACTCAGACCTAACTTTGATTGCTCTGTGATATATGTATGATATATGTGTCTATTCTCTTTTCTGTTCTCTCTCCCTTCTTCTCCTTCTTTACCCAGTCAGCCATCAGCAATAGGGTCCCCCCCACATGAGCCTGGTTGTGCTCAAGGTTTTTTCTTGTTAAAGAGGAGAAAGCACCTAGAGAAAAAATAGGGTATGATTTTGGATGACTAGTATTTGAGTTTGTTACTCTAATTCATCCATGCAGAATGTTGAGTCCCATTAGTTCTGGTGTTTGCACAAGTCCATATTATCTCAATATGTTGATCAATTCAGCACAGGGTTCTGCACAGGGACTCTGGCTCCTGTAGGTCCTGTTTAGAGAAGCTACAGAATACAATTTACCAAATACGATATATTCACAAATTATATTCATAGTTTGATCAATTAATTTTGTCTATGGTTTAGCTTGGCTTGTTAAATCAAGCTTTATTTTAGTGTTGAATGAATCAATCTAGGATTGGGCATGCACAATAACTACCAAATATCAGCATTTGTGTATAATGTAGAAAAAGCATCTTGTTTGGTCTTCAGGGAAAGTCTCTGTTTATATTGTCAGCTTTCATCCTTTCTTTCATGACTTTCTGGACATAAAATCCATTTGAAATCTGAACTAATTCTACAAACTCTCTCACAGACCCTGTGGGCAAAGTGTTCTTAATAAGGGGGCAAATTACTGTCTTAAGTTTGATGGAGGGGTTTCCTGCTGACATCCTGCCACATACTCACACAACATACCCACTATCCATCCCAGCATTGTCCTAGACCCCCTGCCACTACTAAAACAATAACACTTGGAACCCTTAATTGATGAGACAGCCGTGATTTTTACAGACCAGCTGTTTTCAAAAATTCTTCTGAAAAGTTCTGCTTTTTCAGAGGATGGGTGATTTACATTTCTTTTTTTTTATTCAAATCACTGACTAAGGACTTGCAGTTCCAGGTGGGAATTGATCCATATTTATAAGTTAATTATTTTTGGTTAAGAAAAAACACGGCAGGGAAAATAATAAAAGTTGGATTTTGCTTTAATTGTCTAAAGTCAACAGTAAAATGTTGATAAATTTAAAAATATTGAGATGATATATTAAAAGGTAATGTTACAAATCAAAGGAATAGATAATAAATACACCAATTAATTAAAAGGAATTCAAATTAAGAGCTTACATTTTAGCACACGTGCAAAGCACCATTCTAAAACGAGATGAAATGTAGTCATGTAGGTTTGAAATATATAATGTCTAACTAATTTTTTTATTTTATCTTCTGGCCGTCATATGATGATGTGATGTCATTGTGTGTGTGTGTGTGTGTGTGTGTGTGTGTGTGTGTGTGTGTGTGTGTGTGTGTGTTGGTTGATCTGACTACATCAACTAAATTACATGATGGAGTGAAATAGGTGTGATAGTATTATTGTGATTATGACTGTGATTTTATTACTATAATTAATATTTCATCATATAGTCATAAATGGTCAAAGGTAAAATAGTCTTCATATGAATGCTTTTACTATAACAAAAAGAAGCATTTATTTCTTGCCAATAGAATTTCCCTGAAGGCTGTACAACCCCCAACTGACCCCACCATTCGGAGCATTCTCACTTCTTCCCATTCTTCCAGCTTTGTCTCTTCTTGTCTGATAAAATAAAGAAGGGATAGCCGAGGATCCACAACAGTGGTTGACAGTTCTGTTTGATCCTTATGGGTTGGTTTCCTCTGTCTAAAGCTTGTTTGGGTGGGGATCAGTAAAGAAGATGGAGTGGTTGTCCAAAGGGGCTGAGGTTATTCATCAATTTATTTTCTTCGTTTAGTTAACCAGGAAATTGAACACTGCACTGACAAGTTTAGGAGAGGTATTCACCAAGCCGTGTTTTGCCTGCAGTGTGGCATGGTGCATTTGTGATCTGTCTATTATGTTCAATTCAGTTCAGTCCAGGCTGGATTAGTTAAAACAACTTAGTAGCACCAATCTTCTTGGGTATGATGCCATAACCTTGCAGCCTTGGGTTTGGGAAAATTCTGCCATTCTTTTCTGCAGATGCCCTCAAGCTCTGTCTGTGTGTCTGGATGGATGGATGGATGGATAGATGGATGGATAGCAATCTTTAGAGATGTTTGCTCTCCATTCACATTTCCCTCACCCCTGATCAGTCTCCCTGAAAAACTGAAAAACACCCCACCCACCATCCTGCTGCCTCCACCAGGCTTAACTGTGGGGATGGTACTGGGCAGGGGGTGAGGGCTGGTTTCCTCCTACAATGATCCATTTGGAGAAGACCAGACATAAATCACGGGTAATCAATTGAATTTTTCACAAGTGGACTTCCACCAGGATGGCAATGGAAGATTCCTAGAGCTAAATTTCAAGTCGCACCCTCATCTTGAAGTGGTGTTTGAAAAAAAAACTATAACTCTAATCCTGACAACAATAACAATAAGTGAACTATGTGATTGATTCAAATATCATAATAATAAATATACATGGTACTGCTCATACCATTCCTTTGAGTAATTATTACTTATGCAAATACTGTATAAATGATCTAAAATAGCTAAGTAAATGGTTTTTCTTTTCTGAGAATTATGAGTTTCTTTGCCTGATTAGTTCTGCCTGTGCAACTGGCTGCTATGTTACCGGGAGGCAGACAGCTGCCTGTTTGAAAGTCTACCCGTTCATTGTCCTCCAGCAGTGAGCAAGATCAGTGGACCAGGACCTGCTAACAAAAGGTTTAGGAGCTACTGCTCTGTGTTCGTGCCTTCCAATATGTGTGTTGCTGTCACGGCCCAGTGATATAAGTGTCTTCGGGCCCCGCCCTGGTTTCCCTGCATCACACAGATCCAGAAAGAAAGCTCACTTTAGAGATCCTTTATAAGAAACAAACCCCTGCATGACATTGATGCAAACAGGGCTTAAGAAGTCACAGATTATCCCCTGCTCAATTTATGCATCAGATGAGGTTTTCTTCAAACACGCCCTGTTCACTGGGTTTCCTCTTACCCAGACAGTCTCTAGTTTTTTAGATTTTTGTTTTTAAACTTTAAAACAAATGTGTTTCATTTTTGCCAAATAACCCCTTGTGAAGGTTGTTGGGTTTCTGTTGAGGCCAGTGATGGATTCACAGCTCCGACTCTGGCGGATGTCATTGTTAGAGGTCACAACTCACTGGTGTTCCGGTGTTGCAGGAGTGACAGATCTTGATCCCAGCCAGCAGGTCACAGCAGACCTTTGAAAGCAATTATGTGAACAGATCTTTTTAGTCATTGGCTCATCCATCAAGGCCACCTTAGGACTGTATCAGTCAAGCATGGAACACTGCCATTCATATAAAAGTAAGCTGTTAGCAGCAGGAAGCAACTTCACAATGTGACATGTGGGGTCATTAATTACCTTGGATAAGTACTAAATGAGTACGAGTTTAACTACTGGATGTATAAATTCTGGAGCAGCCCTGTGTTAGGTTGAACACCTCTTTGATTTGTGTGAATCTCTGACAAATCCAGGATTATTATTGAGTCTTTTGTAAATATATTATCACAGATATAAATCATTGCAGCAATTTTTTATTTATTTTTTTTTTATATCAGCAGCAAATAGTATGAGAGGAGTAAATCCTTATCCCCAACCAAGCATCTTGTAAATTGTGTTGTTAAAACCTAGTTTTAAATTCTGTTCCCACACACCCCTCATTAGTTTCCATCAACTCATCTGTTAGATTTGATTGAGGGTCACTCGTTACTCATTAACCCCTCATTACCGCTAGGCCAGACGCCAATCCAAATTCTGCTCTTTTCTTTGTGGAAATGTATGTGTTCATGGGGCAACTTTTCCCAAATATGTCAAATACATTTTTTAATTTCAGCACTGTAGGTTGTAGCGAATGTGTCTGACAGAGGTAGAGGTTAAGGTACTGGAAGTAGGGGTCAAAGGAAGGGTGAAGGTGAGGATTATGGGGTAACAAAAAGTGGTAATCTCCCCCTACACACACAACACACACACACACACACACACACACACACACACACACACACACACACACACCACCACCACCACCCATGTTGAGGCCAAAGTGTCTATACAATGTCTATAATTTGTCTCTATTAATGTGTGTGTGCCATACTATCTGGTAGTTGGAGCTGAAGGGGCTCTCCAAAAAAAGTAGAGGACCCTCGCTGTCAGTATGGAATCTGAAGAGACCTCTCAGCAGGTCCTGGCTTAGAGACCCTGCAACTCAACTTTTTTCACAGCCCCCAGTAGTGGAGGGAGACTGCCATGATGAAAACATTGTGACTCTACAAATCATGCACCAAAAATCTTATAGAAAAAAAACAAAACGGTGCTCTTTTAGACATTAGGGGGGGAACAAAAAAACAAAATAAAACACAATCAAAACATTAGATTTTACATTGATATCCTAAAAATTGGGAAAATAGACCAAATTCCACTTGTTCTATCAAATTGCAAAATATTTAAGAAAAAGAGTATTTGTAACGCAAATAATTATTAGAGTATGTGATAGTTTGTCGCAGAACCATTGAATCACGTCGTGACAATATAGATACGACACTGTCATCTAGTGGATACATGGGAGACATGTGGGGGAGTAAAGCCCATGGGCTCTAAGACGTTTACATTTTGGACTATAATTCTCAAACACGTTTCATACTTATTTATACCCCCATTTATGTTATCTGGCAGGAAATTACCTTCGACAGTTCAATTCAATAAGCGTTGTATCATATAAATTTTACACTCTGAATGGAAGAGAGAAGGGTATTTTCTTTCAGTGTGAATTTTTTTTTGTGAAGAATAATCAAGCACAGTTCTTGTCAGCTGGGTAAAGTAACAATTTGTGTTTGCTTTTTTTGTCCTTTGTTTATTGTTCTAATGTTGTATCAACTAATTCGACAGCTCAGGCTTCAGAACCAAACGCCAAAGCACCATCATATGTAAGAAACCAGTTTTGTAGAAACGTGGAATATGCAGGCGGTCAGTTAAAATAAATAAATTTGTTGATTTAATTGAAAATCAACTCTTGATTTAATCAACTGTTGATTTAATTGAAAATCAACTCCTCTGTGTTGTTTGAGGAGTTGCGTTTGAAAGTCATCCAGTCCACCAGGCGGAGCTGCAAACTTCCGAATTAAAACGCGACAAGAAAATAAAAATCGAAGAAGACGGTGTCACGTGAAGAGTACATTGCCGTGGTAACTGCTGCTCGAGGCTCCGCTAACAAACACAACTACAACGACGACAACAATAACAACAACAGCCACTGTATTGTTTTACGTTGTAAAATCCCGCGTTGGCCTTGATGTCTGGGGCAAATGAAGATATTTTTGACAGTATTGTGTTCGCAGATGAAAGGTAAGTGTTGTGTCAAAGTTCACACCTGTCGGTATACATTTAAACCACAAAACAAAGGTTTTCAAGACAGAATAAAGCTGTAACGCGTTCTTTCTATGTACAGCTCGGCTGTTGTCGCTGAGACAGCCTTTCTGACGTGTGTCTTTCTTGGGGACACCAGCTCTGATTGTCGCCCCCCTTTCCTTCTCTGATCCATCACCTGTGCTCTTGTTCAGCTTCCGAGGTGAAGGATACAAGGAGGGCTTCGACAGAGGCACCGCCGAGGGGCTGCAGGACGGACGCAAACATGGACTCAGTCATGGAGCAAAGCTGTCCTCTGAGGTCAGTCACAAGAGGCCTGGAGGGTCGCTTCTACATTTGAGTCATTGAGGTTGAGTATTTGTGCCCAGAAACATTTTTGAATGGAGCCTACTCTGTCTGTGGTCATCGTCCATCGTGTTGTGGAAACATTTGGACACTCCATTAAACGGTGCTTTAGGAAATTCACATGTTGTCATCTAACGTTTTTATCTTTGGAAACCGGATCTGATCAAAGCTTCACCACGTGTTATTGAGTTAACAAAAGACATTTCTGAAATCTTCCGGACTGACTGACCTTCACGCGTGATGGTGGTCTGTCTTTTCTCTTTACTTGTTGAGTGGTTCTTGCCTGAAGATGGATTATAATCGTGGTGAAATAGGGCTTTACCAGCTGTACTCCCACTGAACACAGCTGATGGACTCAAACACATTAAGAATTCAAAAAAACAACAAATATGTGTTGATGTACAGTTTTCATGTCTTCAGAATGAATCTACAATGTATTAATAAAAATGAAGAAAAATGATGCAGTGAGAAGGTGTGTCCAAACCTTTGCCTTTTGTACGGTGTCCTAATTTTTTCACATGACTGTACTGTTGGAGTTTCATGTGTCTTTAAGTTCCTTGTTTTGCTAACTATATGTAACATTTTTGTCCAGATCTCCTTCTATTATGGCTTCGCCATCACATGGAAATGTCTACTCCAAATGAATAATGATGTGAAATCAAGGTGAGATTCCTGATCTACCCCAGATTTTGGGTTTTCGCTGAAACCCCTTTATTTTATGCATTATTTGGTTTAAAAAGTTGAGTCTACATTTATTTTCTCTGGATATATTATACTATATATATATATTATATAGATATTTTACTGGATATATTGGCTTTATGTTAGGTCTCTGGGAGGAACAAAGCGCAGATGAGTTCTGATACACAAAGAAACATTGAGAGTAAACAGCTCTGCTGAGCCTCTCATCTAATGGGCTGTATTATTGGCTTCCTGTGTGTTAACTGTCTGAGGTAAAATGTACTGAAGTAATGTTAAAACAAACTGACAATTGTGAGGTTTTTCTCCAAATTATAAAATCCTCTGGATTTTCATTATGTTACATGTTTAATGACAATGTTGAAATGATCAAATTATAGAAATATATATATATATATATATATATATATATATATATGTGTGTGTGTATATATATAAAAAACCCCTTTTTCCCTAAAACAGTTAAGTTAGTAGTGGTAACTCAAGTCTCCTGCAAGTATTTTCTGTATTTTTTAAAAACTAACAAAACTAAACAAAACCAAATTCTTGATTTTTCAAAATGTCAGTTCTCAAGTAAAATGTGAATGTTTTCAAGCTGAACTAAAAAGAAATAAACCATGGCATCATCATCAAATGAATATTTAGCATTCCTGCTTTTAGTACACAGTAGAGCTCTAATCCTGTTGAAAAAGGAGACTGACTCTATCTTCACTTCTAACATGAGGTTTGAAATACCCTCACAGACAAAGCTTACAGTCAGTAATTCTATAAGTACAGTTCTTATTGCCATAATACTGATCAGAGTTAGATCAGATCTCAGTTATAGTGTTACAGTGTGCAGAACGTAACAGTGTCTCTGGTTTATGGTTGCACCTCTTCTCCTCTCCTTGCTCACTGTGTGTTTATCCCCAGTTTTTTTCTACATCTTCAGGATAGCAACATAACTCTAACATGTTTTCTCCTCTTTTTTGCCCTTTCCCATTTTCCATTAGTTGATTTAGATAATTACCAAATGTGATTGCATGAACAAATGTTTTTCAAAAGTCTGATATTCAGTTGTGTGTTGGAAGACTGGCCTTGGAAGAGCGCTCTATTTTAACTCATCTTTGGTTATTGTGTTCTATCAGGAAGCATTTGAAAGTCCTGGAGGCTCTTCTGGGTTTGATCCAAGGTTGTCACCACGAAGATCAACCTGAAACCCTAGCAGAGGATATGAAAAAACTTCGTGCCAAGTTCAGACAGGTATATTTTTTTTCTCTGATGTATTGATCCGGAGTAGCTCTAACAGATCTGCTGTAATAAGACATAATCCAGTTGTCTACACAATGGTGCGAAGGTGTCAGCCACAACAACCTTAAGTTTCATCAAACTTTTAATTTCTGTCAAGGCTCAGTTTCACTTTTATTAATGATCTCTGCTTTACTTGTTGCACAAATTAGATGTTAAAATTTATTTGAAGATAATTCTTATTCTGTGTTGTTTGAGTTATGTTCTTATAAAGTTTTATTCTAAAAACTGTATGGATACCTTTAATTTCCCATTGTTGGCGGCACTGCACCCATAATCCAGCTACTGCAGCCTCCTTTGTAGATGGGGTGTCAATAAAACAAGTGTAGGCTGATTTCACGTGTAAACAAGTGTTTCTGTTTTGGTTTTAGGTCTGCTCTATGCTGAGTGTTTCGTGCGCCTTGAACTCCTTTTTGAAAATTACTGAAACGACCTCATTTTGAAAATGTGGGATGAACCGAACTGATTCCTGAACTGACAGAAAAAACGATGAAGGATCTTTCCACAAAAATACATCAGTTTTTTTTGCTCGCTTCAAGTTGCATCCAGGTACATCTGCCCACTGAGCTGGATGAAATGGTGTGAGTGTGGATATGAGTGCATGTGGATTATACAAGATTGTGTGTGTGAGAGCCAGACAGACATCGAGAGAGAGCACAGGCTTAAGGACACAATTTCCTCCAACTTCAATGGTGTACTGGGGGATTATTAATGAACTCACAGAAAATGAGTGCTGCTGAATACAAAAGGAATTCAGTTTCACTGCACCAATCTTTGTCCTTTTCACATCAGTGTTCCTACTTTTTACTCTGTTAAATGAATAAAACTCTTTTGAAGGAAAAGATGACTTGGATCTGTCTTATAAAGCCACCTTACTCTAGCTCATCTCAGCCGCCCCCTCTAGGCAAGTTGATTGCATTCGTTTTCCATTTGTTGTACACTCAGTTGTACACTCAGTTTTCACAAGAAAAGAAAGAAAAACAAGGAAAACCTGAATTGACACACTTGGGTTTGAAAAACCCTGCATATCATGACCAGGTTGTAAACCATGAGGTGTCAGAGGGAAAAATGCTTATCTCTGGAATGCTGGATCACTCCTCCTCCTTTTCATCAGCAGGTATGTAAGTGTAGCAGGAGTTGCACATTTGCTTCAGTTTGCATTCACCCTGGCAACACGTCGTTTGTTCATATATTGTTGTGGAGGTTTAGTTATATTACAATTGTACTGTATCACAAATTATAAACTTTTTTATTTATTTTTACCAAATTATAAAATTTGGTAAAAATAAAAACCAAGCAGGTTTGAACTTGACTGGTAAGATTGCGGATAGATGCAAGAGAGGATGGAGAAAGAAACGCAGTTTACCTGAGGTCAGCTTACATGACCTCAGACAGGTAAGAATAACACAAGGAGAACAAACAACACTGGGAGGAACTAGTTCCTAAAGGAAAAAAACACAGAACAACCAAATAACACTCAATACCGATCTTCGTCATGACATGTAAAATAGATCACTTTTGTGGCTACCTGAATACAAAATCACCTGAAAAGGTGGAGCCTATCACTACTTGATGTGTCAAAAATACATCTTTTTACACTCATATCCATTTCTATTGGGTTTTCCCCAAGGAAAAGTAAAATTGGTTTTCAGTTGGCAGGTATTTGGAATGACAATGAACACGAGTCAGTGATGGTTTTAAAATTGTTTAATAAATATAGAAATGGGGGAGGTGGCCACCATGAGCTGAGACAGTTTAACTCAACAGCCGGTCCCATCTCGGGTTGTGGCACCAGTATGACAACATGCTGGACGTCCTCGTGAAACAGCAGGTTCAACATAGTACTGAATCACAAATAAAAAAAAGAATGAAATTTGAAAAAAGTTTGACTTTCATGAGGTACGGCCTAAAAAAACTGAGTAATTTTGTAATATACGAACAGAACATCGGTCACCCAGAATGTACAAAGAAGGAAGTCAAACATTTCCTAACAGAACTCAAAGCTAGAATAACTACTGTTGCTATGACATGAATACATTTATTTCATTTATATATAAAAATAAACCTTAAAATGTAGCAGCAAACAACTTGAGAAAAGCATTTTAAACCATGATGCTTTTAAACACATAGCTGGGATTTTTTTTTCTATAGCAGCATTATTCAAGGAATGTTTTAATCACACTGTTTTCAAAGCACATGGCTCTGCCACAGGATTAGGAATGAAGACCAAATTTGATCTGTCCATCTTCATGTTCAAAATGCTGACATGTTCTCATCCAGTGTGAAATCCTCGACTTGAAATCCACAACATGAAACCAGTGGCCATGTTGTGCTTTACCAACTTATTTCCGTGTTCACCTCCGCTTCCCAACCCAAAAAGTCCACATCTGTTCAGCTTGTGCAAAATCATTTCAACGCTCTCAGCAATACTCTTTACACTTTCTGTGTTAAGCGTCATTCCCTTCTTCTCAGAACCCACGATGAGTAAACGAGCAAACAGACCGATATAAGGACAGATTGCGTTTAAATGAACAGACGTTTCTGATGGTGGAGAATTCAACAGTAGCAGCTGGAGTTAGAAAATAAATAGGAACAATTTGTGTTATGATCAAAATGATCAGAATTACCTTCAGAAAGATTTTGGCTGTGTAACACTGAGTTGAGACTAAGGCGAGGTGAAGCAGGATGTCCTCTATGAAGCAGTTGCTTAATGAAAAGGCAATCCTGAGACAGAGGGGCAGCTACAGAGACCCATGACAGCGAGGCATAAAAGAATACAAATATATCTCAAGTCCTTCTTTCTCCTTAGATGAAGGAAAAAATTCTCCAACCCAAACCCTTCACTTTATTTGTATGCAACCAGCAGACATTTGCTACTTTGTTCTGCTTTTTTTCTGTTTGTTTTTTGGACATTATCAAACGGGGAAATGTATTTAACATGTTTACACTGTAAATGGACAATCCTGAACATTGGCAGTCCAGAGCCAGACAAACGGTGTGTGTCAAAATACACTTGGGTTTAAAACAACATGTGTAGTAACAGTGCTAGTTGTAGTAGTAGTAATGGTATTAGAAAGAAAGAATTAGACTACCTGAGGAAAAATGCTCTATAATATAGATCATATCATGACAAAACATTGGGAAACTACACTTGTAGGTAGGAAATCTAAATACAGAATGTGAATTTGTACTATAGAAAAGAGTTCAGAATATTTTCCTTTGCAATTTGAGTCTTAAAATATTTTAATATTCCTAGTTTAAAATGATAAGTAAATATACAATCGAATGTTGTAACATCAGGTGGAACCCACAGTCGTCATCAGCTGCTGTTTCTCTCTGGACGATTCTGAACCGTGTGTTGTTTACAGGATCACAGAAAAAAGAGAACTTGATTCCCTCTGGGCACTCGTGAACGCCAGCAGGACCACATGCCAGCCCTGCTCCCCCCTCCACCAGCGACCCCCTTTACACCTTTTTTGTTGAAGACGGGGTCCATGGCCCACCGCAGCTGCCAGCTGTTTCAGATGTTGACATCTCTCACATCGGTCGGGGTGCAGGACAGGTCCGCGTCACCGGCCACACGCTTTGCTTCTGCTGCGCTGCTGTGGTGCTGAGCCTGCTGCAAGCTGGACTCCAGCAGAGACTCGATCTGCTCTTGACACGCCCGCAAGCAGTCCTGCAAAGCACGCAGTGTGAGGTGAATGCACGCCACGACCCACCGCGGGCTGGACTGGAATGTGTCTGCGTACCGGGTCACTGCCAATGACCTGTGATAGCAGGTTTGTGAGGTTCTGAGAGGAAAATGAGGCATCGAGGCTCTTCAGACAGAGACCCTGTACAGCTGCTACTACGCTGCCTGCTGCAACCATTGATGGAGGACTCGCAATAAAGTTGACATCTGACAAAATAGGAATATCATTACAAAAATCTACTCCACTATCAGAAGAGTGTCACCATAGTCAGCGGCCTTGATCTGAAAATGAAGCTATGATGACAAGCCTACCAACATTTTAAACAATAACCTATATAACGTGTAGAACCAAGATTAAAGTGTTTGACATTTTCTTTCCTTTTGCTGTAAATTAAGTACATCTATTTATTTCAGATCAGTGTTTGTCCTGTAGCCCAAACTCACTATCGGCCGGCCTATGGTCGAGTTTTTGATTTTTAAAACAACAACGGAGGAGAAAAGAGCTTAAACTACAGAAGACTGACGCAACAATGGAACAGAATGGGCTGTGTACCTCACCTGTGGCACAAAGAGCAACAAAAGTCTGCGCATGCTTTCTCAGGACATGCTTGGTGGACGGGAAGATCCTCAACTTGGACAAGAAGTGTTCGATGAAATCGTGCGGCGTGACTGAAGCCAAGTCCCACTTCAGTTTGCTCAGAACCAGCAGCTCCATTTGCTGTGAATGTGTTAAGAAGAAAGCAAACCACATGCACCACATGAGACTCCTGGGACGAACAGCTGTGCTTATTTGTTCCTTCAATTGGCTGCAGGTTGGCGCGATGGCCACAAGATGTCGCTGTCGCTAATTTAAAGCTTAAGGCAATAATAGAAAAACGCCTGTAATTTCATAGAACTCTGCAGGTTGTTATACGTTCCTGGAAACCAAGACAGCGTTTCGGAGACTAGTTTGACTGTTGCAAATACGCAACCATAATTTCCAGAAATGTTAACTTCATCAAACTTGAGCAATGTGACTTTAAGTACAATTTAACACGCCTTTTAGATTGTGATAGTGATCAATTGCAATACTGACTATGTCGGCCTACTGTAGGGATCTGTGTTATGGGCATATCATATATCATATCTGGATACATTACCAGCAGCTCTTCAGGATGGACAGAGTTGTCTGTATAGATACAGAGTTTCTCCACTGATAATGGCACCATCTCCTTCATCTTTGATGCAAGAAACATGCAAGCAGCCCCCAGTAGTTGCAGTCTTGTTTTTCTGGTGGCTTCCACTGATAAAAATCTGTCCAAGTAGTTCATAGCCAGAGGGAAAACCTCCTCCTCACATTTCTGCTCTTCACAGACCTGAAGGGAGAAATGAAGACTTTATAAAAAAGAAAAAAAACATGTTTCATTAGGATTTAAAAAATATATAATCATGACGATTGTTATAAATCATATATCGTTATTTAAAGTTACATTCTTTTGTATAAAAAGCGCTTTATAAATCCAGTATGACTTCATTTAAAAGATCTGCTCCTGAAACATAGGTCAATAGATAGATAGATAGATAGATAGATAGATAGATAGATAGATAGATAGATAGATAGATATCCGTGTTCATAAAAACAGATACCGATATCCCATAAGCTCAGTTAATATTTGAAAACAACAAATCTAAAAAAAATCAGACAAACAAAAACCACCTGTTGTGCGCTCACCAACAGTCTGGCACTTTAAAACTCTTCTCAGCGACATCACAGACAATCGAAGCAGCCCAGTAACCCCCACCCCCAGCAAAAAAAAACAGAAGAAACAAACAAACAAACCAACAAATACCCACTCCGACTACGATTCCATCAGGAAAACCACGCACAGGGGTTGAAAGTCGTGTTTTCAGTCGCATTTAATAAAAATATCTGGATTCAGACAACAAAGATGGCGCACAATACTGCCACGGGCCAGAATGCATACGTGTACATTATGTGTTATTTTGGAATAATATTCAACAATCCCATTATCTAATCCGGCATCGTTAAAGCGCTTTTAAAAGAGAACAGAAATGACGGACGCGTTGTGTCGCGTCTGTCTCCGGATCACCCACCCTCTCCAACGCACTTTTCACACCATTTATGTAACATGAACAATGAAATTACACTAAATACCTCGGCAGGGTTTACATTTAAATCATGGCCACGTGTATGTATCGAATCCTGAAGAAAGAAGCCCACATTCGAGCTCCAGTACGCAAAAATAAAGTTAAAGCTAAACTGACCTCCAACATCCAGGTGGCCGCAATTTTCCTCATTTTGGGGACAATTTCTTTTTGTACGCACTTGAAGTAGTTTGGAGAGGGTAAATAGTGTTCCTCTGCCTTGAGCATGGCGAGCAGGACGCGGTCGTTGAGCAGGTTGACGTCCTGCTGGGCTCTCCTGATGGAGTCCACCTCGCAGCACAGCAGCTTCTCCCCCATGGCTGCCTTCTCCTCCAGACAGCAGCGCAGCCGACGGACTCGAACCTGCAACCACGGAACACTGAAGGGACCGATCACGGGTTCAAATCACTTTGGGACGCTAGAACCACTAGTTGCATGCTGGTAATCCGATCTACAGCCGCTTGAAGAAAGTCCGGTTTCCTTCTGAATCAAGAACCTCCGACTGGCTGAGTGGCTCTCTCTCTCTCTCTCTCTCTCTCTCTCTCTCTCTCTGTCTCTCTGTCTCTCTCTCTCTCTCTCTCTCTCACCCCCCTCTCTCTCTTCTGGGGTGTGAGATGGTCGGTGGTCTACACGGTCGTTCCTTTCTCACCCAAATAACTATTTAGAATCACAGGTTTTCACATTCCTTGCATTCCTCGTTGCCTTTGAGCACTATTACCGTATTCCCCAGCAGAACAGAACACGTCACCAGTATTTGAAAACAACTTTTATTTTTCATGTTTTGTGCAAGAACAAATACCCCACCACAACAGCAACATTACATTTGGAAAAATACATTTAGTAAGCTCAAATGACATTCATATTAATAATAAATAACACTTGATAAATACCCTTAATAGAAGAAGAAGAATAGGTAAAATAAATTATTGTTAGTTATTTACTAGCAATTCACTAACTTCGTTATTTACAGTTTTCATACATTAAAATGCCGTATATTTACAAATCTGTATTTGCATTTAGTGCACAGACTGCTGGCAAACTCTCTTGTTTTCTATAATTTAATAACTTTTTAAATATTTATGTTGCAGATATTTGACATTGATTTTTACTTTGTTACAGTCACCTCAGACATTCTAGGCCTTTGCGTGCAGAAAACAGGTTGTCTGGAGAAAACAAAGAGATGTGGAGCATGTGACTTTTGTCGTGAGAGTCTTCTAGCAGCTTTATGGTAACAGAAGGGCGCCTTTAAAGGGACAGCAGGGGCTGTTGGGACACCCCAACACTGTCAAAACTCAGACAATAAATTATAAATTAAAAATAAATATTTGTCACAACATATATTTTCGACTTTTATTCATTTCTTTTATCTATTTATGTATACCTAATTACTTATTATTCCTTTCTTAATCACATTTTCATTCATTTGAAAACACTTTGACCACAGTGGTCAAACCAGAATAGAAGAGAAGACAGAAATGCAAGTTCATATTTATAACATTAATTACTCATATAAATTAAATGACAGACCGATGATGAACAGCAATCAATTGACTTGAATTTTTTAGGCACATTAATACAAAGCCATTTGAAATTAACACCACTTTAAAGTTCATCAATCATGTCAGATTGATCTTATCTTATATTTTATAGAGTTAGGATAAGGGTTGTGGTCAAGGGGTTAGTTGTGAGGGTTAGGGTGAGGGGTGAGGGAATGCATTATGTCCATGAAAGTCCCCCAAAAAATAGAAGCACAAGGTTCTGTGTGTGTGTGTGTGTGTGTGTGTGTGTGTGTGTGTGTGTGTGTGTGTGTGTGAAAGAGAGAGAGATTTTATACAATTTTTGTGTGAAAGTCTCAGTGCCACACACACACACACACACACAAAACCCACTCACCCGCCCACACACACACACACACACACCCACACACACCCACACACGAAAGAGCAAAAGAGGGCAGATAAAGAAAACCCTTTTTTGTGAGTGAAGTTCCTGTCTGTTCTAAGGGCAATTTCACAATGACCCTGTAAAGATGGATGGGCAGACCGTCATGAGAAGTGATCTTCAAACGCACATCAGAGGGCAGTTTGTCTGTGTGTATGTATCCTGCACAAAAAGTGACCTACTGACACCTCTGGTCTGGTGAGATGGGTTGGTGCTTAGAGGCTGTGTGGGGCCAAGGGCAAGGATAAATGGAAAAACCCCAAGACAATGGCTTGGTGGTTGTTTAGAATGGGGGCAGGGGTTGTCGGAATGCATACATCCCATATCAGAGAAACACAGCTTAGGTCAGCTGCTCTGATAGTAATAATAGATAAATAAGTATCTAAAGTATTTCATTATTTGTGCAAAAGTGGCATGGAGACTGAAAATATAACACAGATATGTTTTTATATAATATAAAAATCAGAGTGGCCAAATTTGAAAGTGCAATTATCAATGCAGTCTAGAAGTCTAAGTGATGGAAACTGAACTTTTACAGACACAAAAAAGAACGTGTGTGAGTAATGGTGGAATGGGGGAAAAACAGAATTTGAAAAAAAGAAAAAAATCAAGAGAAAATGCACTTCAAAGGAAAAGCCTGTGACCAGACATTTGCTGGTTCAAATTCCCAAACCAGCAGGAGCTTTGGGTGGGGAAGGTGAAAGCCACCACACGTCCCCTCCTTCATCCTCCCCATTTTGGGCCCTTCAGCAAGGACTTTAACCCCTAAATGTTCCTAGCCTCATATGTTTGCTGCCCACTGTTGCTTAGGATATATTAAATGTGGATAAATCTATAAATTTGTGTGTATTTGATAATAATCAAATAATAATATTAATTCAGGATATATTGTTTGCCATTTAAAGCACTAAACAGCTAATATACTCCAACTATAACTTGGGGAGTTTTAGTCCAGGTATTGTTTGTTTCAAATAAGGCTAAATTGTCCAGAACAAAATTGTTAATCCAAAGCAAAGAGCAATTCCAGCGGTAGGCACATCAGTTATTATTTTAACTTGCGTCCTCACCTCAGTAACACTGAAATCTTCATCAACAGAAAAAAATCTCCAGCTCACCCCATTTTCTCTGGGCAGTGCTCCCAGTATCCCCTCCCTTCTATCACTCTCAGTGTCTCTGTGCTCTCTTTCAGTCCAGCTTTTTCAAGCCACTGGTAGGATTTCTTGATATCTGCCACTTCTTCAGAAAACAAAATACGAATGCTATGGTAGAAAACATACTGTATTCTGTTGCTGCATAAATTCTGTATTGACGTTCATTCCTGCTAGAGTCGCTAATGGGCCTTCTGACAGAAAACATGAACTTTAACATGTGGTTAATGTGAGTTTCCAATTAAAATGCCAACAATTAAAATGCCACAGTCTGTAATACTGCGTAAGGACAAAGAATGACTCTGGGGATGAAGGTGGGTTTTTTGCCAAACCTCATATAAAAGAGAAAGCACATGAACAAGTGCATTTGAAAAACTCAGGCACAAAACCACGCACCCCACCCTGCTCCATGAGAGCCATATCCCTCAAGTATCCCCCACACAGATCCCGTTCAACACTAACCATCCCTATGGTCGTCACAAAGGAGCATGACTTCTTTCCTGCACCACAGCTTCCTCAAGTTTGAGGGCTTGAGAGTCTTGTGCACGTGGGGTCATTTTGAAATGGCATACATTTCTTTTTAGAAAACTGACACTCCTAAAGCGTTTCCATTTGCAGATCACTTATTTAACCAGTTTCTAAAGTTTCTAAAGTCCTTGAAATCTCATTGTAACTCTTTACAGTTTTATGTAAATTAACACATTTTCACCATAGATCCTCTAAAAGTGCCTTTTGGTGAGTTATGGCTCACATCAGCATATTGTTCTTACTGAAGAAAGGTTTGAGGGATCAGCAAAAGAAACTCTGGGCTCCAGGTATGCTCACACCCAACTCCAAATAGCTTGTTTAAGGTCAATAACTAAAGTGTTTACATACTTTTTTCATAAGAGTGGCTTAGAGTGTGCCATTTGTAACAATAATTTACCTGCATTCAGTCCTCTTTTTTTCAGCAAAATTTGAGAAAAGCTGTAATTTAAGCATTTGAATGATTTAAAGCAGGTGACATTTGATGACATGAAATGACATGAGACTCAGAAACTCAGTCCTCAGGCTACTGCCATTTCTGATATAGTCGATCACAGCACATTGATAAATACACAAAACAAGACCTTGTGGGTGTCTATGGTTCTGTTTTATATCGGTTTATCTCCTATCTCAATGACAGACACTTTTATGAGTGTGGATACTCATTCCTCAAAAACACATAAAACTGTGGGGTCCCCCAAGGATAAATGTTAGTCCCAATTCAATTTATTATTTGTTTCATAGAGAACCATCACTAGGAGGCACATCAAAAACTTTCAGTGCCCATGGCTCCTCAAATATGTTTGGAAGATCCTGAAGGTGATCTAGAGGACAGGGGAAGTTGCTCCGGAGTGGAGGTATGCCAAGGGAATTGGAATAACCAAAGAGGAGGACGCTCCACCAGTTTTGCATCATTTCAGTAAGATCTTTTTCCAAGATTGTGTTCCAAAAACTGACAGACTTCCTCTTGAATAACACATGCATTTGATTTCCACTGATGGTATTGGCTCGGCCCTACTCACATGTCTGTGCATTTCCACTGACAAAACATACCTGGTGCAACTTTTTTTGTTTTTATCAATTATCAACTGTGAACTGTAAATAAAGTCAGTTGTTGCAGTCATCTTCTTGTTATAATGGCAGCGAAAAAGTGTACGCTGTGGTCTTTTGAGGAGGTAAAAACCTTCCCCATGTTGCTCACATATGAGTGCACACAGAGAAAGCTTTATTTGCTTTATTTGTAATGAGCAAGGTTACCAGTAGCTGAGCATTTGCATTTTCCCATCAAGCCTCCATGCAGTGCTATGAAAAATTGAAAAAAGCATGAGTGACTACTGCTCAATCACTAACAATTTTGTTTCTGATTTGGGTTTAGTTGCCCTGAGAATGGATGCTTGGAGCACACACTGTGGTGACAAAGCTGATCTGGGAGGTAAGAGAGAGCAAAGGATACCTAGGAAGCTTTTGGATTGATTTATCCTTGCCTACTGATCTATTTCCCAAAAGCTAATCAAAACTACGCCCTGTCATGGACTATTCCAACAATTTCAGTATGCAAATCTCCTTAGATTTCATGATTAATTTCAGATGTGATACCTAAGTCTGCCATGGTGGAATGTAGAGGGCCCAATTCAAGATCTAGGACCTGGCAGCGCCCCCCATATAAGACAGGATTGTTGAGACCTTTGATAGCCCCACTGAAGGACTAAACTGCGATACAACAAACCAAACCAAGAGACACCTGGCTACCTGGCTACCTGTAATTAACAAATTTGACCACCCAGGAAAATGTAAAGCCTGGATCTACCACCATGGAATCCTGCCAAGAATAGTCTGGCCACTGTTAGTCCATGAGGGGCCAATGGTAGAAGCACATGGGGCAGATTCTATCTATTCTAATTCTAATCTATCCATCCATCCATCCATTTTCTACCGCTTGTTCCTCCACTGAGGGTCACGGGGGGACTGGAGCCTATCCCAGAGCAATGGGCGGAGGCAGGGTACACCCTGGACTGGTCTCCAGCCAATCGTAGGGCCAACACAGAAACAAACAACCATTCGCTCTCACACTCACGGGCAATTTAGAGTTTCCAATTAGCCTAACCCCAATCATGCATGTCTTTGGACTGTGGAAGGAAGCCAGAGTACCCGGAGAGAACCCACGCAGGCACAAGGAGAACATGCAAACTCCACACAGAGTCCCCAGCCTCAATCCCAACCGGGATTCGAACCCGTCCAGTGACCAGTATGTAGGAAGGGAATCTGTGGGCCAGGAAGTCACAGCCACATTTCACATTTTTTGCCACATTTCTTTCCGGACCCTTATTGTGTCTAGCTATGCCAAATGGGTTTATTTTGTCAGCCATCTTGAAATGATGTACTACAGTGGCAAAAATGCTCTTGAACTAGAAGATATTTGTTTATTTTATGATCATTTATGATAATTTTCATACCAACAATCAAATGGACATTTCAGTGACATAATAAAGATGTTATTAAGGTGCATGGGAAGCTTTTTTCCCTACTTACATGTTTGCATTCCTCTTTTAGTCCAAAGATGAGTAAAAGTAAGCAAGGATTGTTGTTGTTACCATAACTCATTCAGTACAATGCTAGGTATCATGTCAGTGAATGTTTTCTGTCAGACCTCTTCTTTTCAGGTTGAAACCGGTCAACTGGACCGCCTTGTTTATTACAAGGAAGTCCAGGTTTTATTGTAAGCTGAAGAGAATAGCATGCTAGATATCAAAGGTTTGGAGTGTTTAACCAATTTATCATGTGTGGGGTTTTTTTCACTTCCTTTTTTACATACTATCTAAGTGAAAGCCCCCAAATTATTTGAGCTACATTACAATCGACAAATTGATTGAAATTGATTTATGACATTATATTTTGAGTTTTGTCTCCACTAGTTCCCTCCCCCTGTGTGCACTATCATTATACATTTTGCATGGTTTATGAGATCCAATACATAGTTCCCTGTAGTCCAAGGTGTGATTTTGCTGAAAATAGTGTACATCTTGATTTTATGGCCACACAAACCACATTTTTTTATATGAATGAGAAATAATTGCATTGTTGTCATTGTTCCAAACAGTGTGTATTTCCATGATCTCCCTGATTGAATCCAAGGGGGTATGTGGCAATTTAATCAAATTCAGCAAAATCTCCAAAATGAAACAACAGTATGTTTACCACAAAACCAATAAACAGGATACAAAAACTCAACTGAGACCTGTGATGAAACTGTATTTATCCGGGTTGTCTTTTTTTAAGTTTCCTGCCTACTAATTTGGACATATCTGCCACATATAATACTACATACTGGATTTGGTAAGGTAGGTTTTTGTACCACAATTTTAGAGCCAGAGAGACAAGATGTTGCAGCTAGAGTTATTAGTGTAAATTTTCATCTGATGGTCCACGTAGACAGTAAACAGTAATACTGGGTTTGAAAGAATAATTTATTTATTTATTTTTTTGCACTTTCCGCAGCTCTGGATGGTGATTTTTACATCTGCAGCTGATAAACAATCACAAGGTTTTATAAGCTGCTGCCTCTCAGTCACCAACATCTGATCATTTGTCAGCTGAGTGGTAAATTTGTCAGAGAGGACTCCCTTTGTGTTACTGGTTGCTGCAAGGTTTCCATGCTTCCCCGCCTAGAGAGACTTACCTGCACTTTGCACACTGGATCATTCCTGCAGGATTTAAGCACCTTTCACCAAATGCACCTCCAGACCCTCCTAAT
Source organism: Lagocephalus sceleratus (assembly GCA_911728415.1). Classification (NCBI taxonomy): domain Eukaryota; kingdom Metazoa; phylum Chordata; class Actinopteri; order Tetraodontiformes; family Tetraodontidae; genus Lagocephalus; species Lagocephalus sceleratus. Next base: position 598,964 of record CAJVRN010000016.1, read on the forward strand.
CTATTCTCCCATCCCTTCGCACACCACACTTTTCTTTCTTTGATACTTAGCACCACCTTGTTTTCTGTTTATTAAAGGTTGATTTCACCTTGTGGCGGTCTCCTGGATGAAACATAACACTTTACAGAAACTGAGGGCCTGAACAAGCAACAGTGGCAAGCAACAGTGGCAAGGAGAAACTCTTCTTTAACAGGAAGAAACCTTGAGCAGGACAAGGATCATATGGAGGAACCATCTTGCTGATGGCCAGCTGGGTAAAGAAGGAGGAGAAAGGGGGGCAGGAGAGGAGATGAGGTCATGAACCACTACAGTGACAGAAACCAGTCAGTGGATCGTGTTTTTGTAGCAACTGGCCTATGCAATAAGGAGGTGTGGTAAGTAAGGAGGCCCAAAAAAGTAAATGATACTTTTCTAAATGAATCCTAAATAAGGGGAGATACAGAAATACACAGGAGATAAGTCAATGACAGAAAAACTAAATCTAACGTTACATTTTAAATTAAGAATAACCTCATACAACATAACAATACATAACGAATATTGAATACCGTAACTTATTCTGGTAGTTTTCTAATGCCATCTAGTGTTCGAAATTTGCTACTACGGGATAAATGTAGTTGAGTTGCAGTTGAGTGCTTGTAAGTGAATGTAGTTTGTCAACTGAAAGGGCAGTTTTGACCTATTTTTTGACATTTTCAGGTCTCGTTTTACAGCAAATTCATTTCGATCCACTTGTCTTCATATTTAAAGCATACAATCTAGAGACATGGCTGGTGTTAAAATGAGAGCAACCACATGAAAGACAGAAAGACAAAGATGAAAGAAAACAAAAACATTAACCGTAATGCTAATAAAAAATGAAGATATGTCGAATTAAAATTACAGAAATGACAAAAAAGATCAAAGAAATAAATGACAAAGTCAGAGTCTTACTATAGGAGGCTTACTCTATAAGGCCTAGAGTAAGCAGATGAAAGACAGAAAAGCAGATGAAAGAATGAAAACAAAAACCAAAGAAAATATTTTATTTTATATATTGAGGATCACAGACAGAAAGGCAATGCTCTGAAAAGCAGAAAGAATGTGACAGTCACATCTGTGGCTCAGCACACTTTATAAGCCACTGCCACCTGTTCACCATTGTCAGATCATTCTCTTAGCCTAAGTAGTAAATCGTTGATTGTGAGTACCTTTGTAACCCTTTGAGTGTAGTAATCGTCCCTGTGTTTTGTTCTCCTCAAGGTTGCCACGTCTCCTTGCTTGGAAAGCTGTGTTTTTCCTCCCTATATTCTGAATCTTCATCTCCTGTGGTTTAGTTGAACATTCAGACTTTTGATGGGCCCCATTAATCACTGAGGCTTTCCAGCCTAAGGGTTCCCTACTCAACGGCTCATCAAAACAATACTGCCATCTAACGTTCAAATAGATATACGACAGGGAATGACATATTAGCGTGACCTGGGCTGAGATGTATGAATAACTTGCAAGAATATTAAATTGGTAAATTGCATATTTATGTATAATGGGCATGTAGAAGTTATATGGACAGCCACACAGCCACACATATCCATGTTACCCAACACATAAATAGGTGTATAAACATAAATAGCAAAAGGATCTTGCATCAATGCCCTGAAACGGGAAAATAAGACTACTCCTACACAACTCATCTACCTCTACTGCTCCAACTATTCTTCACTCATGCACTGACTTACTAAACTAACTCATCAATTAACTGACAATTCATAACAAATGTCGACAACACCCACAATGTGGCGTAAATTTTAAAATAATCTGCATGAACCGAGAGGTCATTTGTCATTGGCCACGGGATTTTTTCATGACTGACACAAGCATTGAATTGCAGCTTCATCTTAAATGCCCACTTTTGCTTGAGACTCGCCTTGAAGCCACAGTTCATTTGTTCCTTCTCTAGTTCAGACTGACTTTGATAAAGATCAGTTTCTTCAATTAATGGAATCAAATATGGTGATTTATTTTAAATGAATAGTCATTTCTTTTGAATTAGTGTCTATGTTACATATTGCTTTGTACTGCTTCAGATAGGGCTAATATTCAAAGGAACACCAAGTGCAGAGAACAGGACCAGCAATGCCATACACCTCAACTTACACAGAGAGATATCTCTGAGTTTGTCCGGGATGTTCGGCAGTCAAGGGAGGATCAGGGCCAGAAGGCAAAACTCCATAGTGCCCTGGGCCTTCCTGTTCAACCTAATCAGTGAACTGTTATCACTGAGCAACATCAGCAATGCATTACACCTGAACTCGGAGTATCTCTAAGTTTGTTCAGGATTTTGTCAGTCGATGGAGGACCAGGGCTAATGGTTGGGAGTCCCTCTGTCCTTTAGCTCAATCAACCTGTACAGCAAGACCTCCCAGATTCCCTTGCTAGTATTATCAGTGGCTGAAGAGTTTAAAGCCACCAATACCAGTTAACTCTGTCCTATTATCTGAAGATGGGAAAGTGAGACACACAAGTAAGACCATCAAGTGCAGCACAAAGTGGAAACCCCAGAAAGCAGTGGTGGATGCAGAAACCCACTTGAAACATTAGGAAATTATAGCAGTGGTGTGCCAGGTTCGCCTCAGTCTTGACCACTACAAAAATAAGACATGGAGCAAAGCCAGTGTTAAAGCCAAGAGAAGGCCTGTGGTGCAAAGGGTCCATGTAGCAGTGGAGGAGGATTGCCAGGTGAAGGCAATCGGCCAACACCAAGCGGGAGGTTGGGAGTTAAGTGTAGACCTAAAAAGGAGCTTTGCCGTGTGGCAGTGATCTCCCTTTGGCCAGACATGATACTGCTATCCACAAAAACCATCATAGTTGCTGAACTGACAGTGCCACGGGAAGAGAGTCTAGCCATGCCTCACCAACTGCAAAAGGCTAAAAACAAGGATTTGATTGATTAAACTATCATGAAAGGATGACATGCAACCATCTACATTCTACCCCATCGAAGTTGGCTGCCAGGGGTTCCCAGCAAAATCAGTGTGCTAATTCCTCCAGAAGATGGGGCTAGAAATTAAACAGATGAAGAAAGCCACTCGGAGATAGGATTGGCTGTCACAGGGTGAGCTGAGCACCCTTCTTCCTCCTTCACCACACCTCCTCACCTGTTCCACATTCTCTATTAGTCAAACCTGTTGCACATTCCCCTAATCAGCACAGCTATTTCAGCCTCGGTTCCCTACACACTCACTGCCAGTTTTCTGACCGTACGTGTTCCTGACTCATCTGATCCCTGGCCAGCTGACCTGCCTTTCACCTTTGAGATCCTGTTGTCTGCCTGTCTGCTCTTGACCCTGCCTGCCCACGACCTCCAGCTCCTGCCTGACACCGGGTAAACCTGACTGTCTTCTGCTGCTGATGCCAAATCCCCATTCCCAGAGTTTTGACTAATTTGGTCGTCCAGATCCGGTGTTTGGTGATCATCACTAAAGCTGTTTGTTCCACTATGCTATTCCTGGGTCCTTGCTCAGGGCATGACGATCAGCAGTTGAGACCAGCTCAAGATGACTGTGACTCTCTTCAGCTGAAGAGATCCCACAGCTGGAACCCTCCCACTGGTGAAAACTAGTCAGTTTATGCTGCCCCACTCAGGTTGGGTCCAGGTTGGGTGGCAAAACAGTTTGAGCTTGAGATGCCTCCAGTAATGTGGCTGCTCCAGAGAAGACCATCATGGCAGATCTGTATCACCAGACTAGTGTAGTTGCTGCTTGAAGCAAAGCATCTCATGTTTACTTCACCTCACCTCTGAAATGTTGTCTCTGTATTATGCTACCTGCAATCAAGAATGAGCTCACTAAAGCTTGCAGTGATCAGGTCTTGCAATGATGGATCTGAGAATGATTTGATTAGGGCAAACTGAATTGACAAATTGTCCCTTACAAGTGTTTAATCAAAGGACATAAGAGGTGAGGACATAAATGCATAGTCATGTTTTTACATGCACAACTGTGTTTTATTGAATGGAAATGTTCAATAAATGTTTATCACTACCAAATACTTGATCCATTTTATATATTGCATTTATTTTTGTGCTTCATTTGACATATGTATGTTAAATAGTTTAGGAATAACTTGGCTACTGATTAAATTGTCTCCATATAGATGGTATACTGCACATGGGCTGCCCTCACTTAGTAGGTTTATTACTGCCCCCCAATTTTTTTTGCCTGGAAAGTGCAAGGAACCACATGGATGCTCGAGTTTTGGGAATCCTCTGAACCTTTACACTTTTTTTTTTTTTAAATCCAAATGAATACTTTCTTGTCCTCTACAAGGACAGGCTGTACAAAACTGAATTTAAAATTAAATCTTCAGGTGAGGAAAAATCTTCTGCACAAGAGGAATAATGCCAACCCCCAAAGGGATGTAAATCATGGAGGACAAATGTAAAGGCCATATCTTATTACAGGCTCTCATTACTACTTGCTACATTACTCCCTGTATGATCAATTTCATCAAAAAAGGTGCCCCAGCCAGAAGCAATGCTCCACATTGTCAACCCTGTTGTGTAGTTTTCTCAACATGCTGTCCAATGCAGTGAGGAATGCCCAGACTTGTACATTGGGGAGACAAACCAACTGGCATGCATGGCACAACAGAAGAGCCAACTCCTCAGGCCAGACCTCAACAGTACACCCGCATCTGAAAGACAAAGGATCCTCGTTTGATGTACAGCTTTTGACCAGGAAGAATAGATGGTTTGGGAAAGGAGTAAAAGAAGCCATCTGTCAAACTGGAAAGATCATTGAACAGAGGTGGGGGTCTGAGACATCACCTCTCTACAATAGTCTTGAATAACATCCTGAGGAGAAGAGGCGATTCACACCTGGCTAATGAATCCCATTGTGTCCAGGGTTGGTGTCAACAACCCGCATAATGAGGGGTGGAGTCATCAACAACCAGGTGACTGAAACTCCAAAGGTGTGAATGACTCCTGGAGTATAAAAGTATCTGGAACTCCCAGTCTGGCTACACCTTTACAACTTGCTCTTCTTTGCCTCTAGTTAGAAAACGTTAGAAACGACCACTCACGCTGCTCTGATTTTCAGTCTTCTCAACTAACCCGCCAGCCGCGACTCATCAACCTCATCAATCCCGTGATTCGCGAGCATCTCAAATCTCCCGAGAACTCTGTACTCTCGCGTAGCTAGCCCTATTTGCCCCTTGAAGGGGCAGCACTACCTGAGTGCAGCGTAGCAGTTCTTAGCACAACCCTGGCCAGAATCCAGTGCTCAGGTTATTAAGCCAGCCTCCAGTTCACCTGGCTACATACAAATAACTTTTTTTTTACACTGAAAAGTATGGCATGCAAAAGTATTCCAGCCCCACGGAATCAATACTTTGTGTAACCACATTTGCTGGAATTACAGATGTCTTTCTTTTGGGGTTTGCACATCAAGAAACTGGAATTTTCACCCATTTCCCTTTGCAAAAGAATTCAAGCTCAGTCAGCATAGATGGAGTGTTTCCACAGCATCATTTATTGTACAAAAATGTTGGAGAAATGAAAAAAAGACTTAGGAGCAGCAAGGAAGAAGACATCAAAAATTAGATTTGGGCATATAGGGTTATAGGTACTACGGGCAGAAAAATCCGGTAAGCTAAAGGCAGGTTTGGTTAAACAACAGTCTTTATTCATGAGGGTGGCGAAAAGTTCACAAAAAGCAGATGGGGGTGTCTACATGAGCTGGGTTCCGTTCAAGGTTTCTTCCTGTTCAATGGGAGTTTTTCCTTGCCACTGTCGCCCTCAGGCTTGCTCTGGAGATTTCTGGCCGGGTTTTGTAAAGTGTCATGTATTGTTATTGGCGCTATATAAATAAAACTGAATTGAATTGAAATTGTTGCCATTATTGATAATTATTATGAGAAATCATTAACGTGATCAGTGTCATCACATGGATGAGTATCATTAATCTATCCACCCATCATTTTCAACCATTTGTTCCTCCACAGAAGGTCACAGGGGAACTGGAGCCTATCCCAGTACATTGGGCGAAGCTGGTGTACATCCTGGACTGAATGCCAGTCAGTCGCAGGGCTGACTCAAAGAGACAGCCAACCACTCACAACGTGGGAGACAATTCCCAATTTGGGCATGTGTTTGGACTGTTGGAGGAAGCCAGAGCACCCAGAGAGAACCCATGCAGGCAACAGGGAGAGCATGCAAACTACACACAGAAAGACACCAGCCTCCATCCCAACTGGGAATCGAACCTCAGGTCTTCTTGCTGTGAGGCGACTGACAATCACTACCAAGGTCTGTGGTAAGGTTAATTGTTATTAATCATGTAGAAGAACGAACTGGTAGCCCTTTGAAAAGACTCATTACCCATGAAGTAGCTCTCATTTTCAAGGCTGGTGACTCTGATGTGGAACCCCTGTTCTGCTCTCCCCTCCCGTCCAGAAGGGGGCGGTAGGACACCCGCAGCTGTTGGACGGCCGCCTCCAACCGGAGGAGAAGGGGAGCGTGAGGCCGAAGAAGAGCGCTGAAGGTCGCGAGGCTGCAGCCATGATCTCCCTGACCACCAGACTCGGGGCTCTCTCCCCCTACACGCAGGCTACCGCCTTCGCAGTGGCCAGTCCCTTCAAAACCCTGCAGCCCGTGGTCGTTGCCAGAGGGGAAAAGGTCTTGTTGGATGCGAAGAAGCCGTTTTTGTGCCGTGAGTCAGTAAGTGGCCAGAGCCCGAGGACAGGCCCCGCCGTCACAGTCAGCATCAATGGTGGGTTTTCTGACATTAATCAGCCCCTTAGGTAACCTTTATCACCCCTTAAAGCTGTCCTCTTAGTTACTCTGACTTCCATATACGTATTAATTGTTTAAAGGCCGCGCTGTTGTTACGCACAGTGAATATTGAGTAATCAGTCTGTGTCTCATATTACCGTGGATGGATCACAGATATTTCTGGTGTAGACTACTTTGTAATTCAAAGAAAGAACGAAAGAAAGCGTGAAGGTGTCTTATCTTTGGCTACGATACCGCTGTCAATGCCGGAACAGAAGCTGTTCCAGGCCACTTCTGCGCATGCGCCAAGGATGGAGCTCCTCCGTAAATCAAAATATTGAGCAAAAGAGAGACAATACTGGAAAATAGGTCCTAATTTTATAATCAAAGAAGATATAGAAGAGAAAAATAATACAACTAAAACAGATATATGAAAATAATTCAAACCAAAAGACATAAATGAATGAAAAGTAGATGCTAGTAGTTTTAACAGCTCTTGTGTTTTGCATATAGCACAAAGTTGCAAAGACACCATTATTTGAATGTAGTCCAGGTGTTGCATTTCTGCCTTGTTAGCAGTGAGAAGACGCACTAAAATCATGCCAACAGCAGAAAAACGTGTGACTGGACCTGAAAGGCCATACTTTAATAATAATACTTGTTTGGCTTTGTCAGAGAGAAAATGTTTGAAAAATAATATGAAATGTTAACACACATGAATACAGGTACAGTACAACAACAAAGAGGGCACAGTTTGGGCAAATGTAAAAAAGAAAGTGTTTCTTATTGGAAAATATGTTGTGGAGCTTCAGAGGTGGCCTGTTCATATAGCTGTGAACCTGTAACTTTTAACCTTGAAACTTTTAACCCTTGTTTTCTGCAGGACCTACAGGAGTGCGATTTGTCCACACAGATATCAGGATACCGGACTTCTCTGACTACAGACGGCCAGAGGTGCTTGATCCCAACAAATCATCGCAGCAAAGCGGTGATTCTAGAAGAACATTTTCATACCTGCTCACAGGTGCCACCACTGTTGTGGGGGTTTATGCTGCCAAAACAGTTGTGTCGCAGTTTGTTTCATCCATGAGTGCCTCAGCTGACGTGTTGGCCCTCTCTAAGATTGAAATCAAGCTCGCTGACATACCAGAAGGTAAAAACATGACTTTCAAATGGAGAGGCAAACCGCTGTTTGTTCGCCACCGCACAGAGAAAGAAATTGCCACAGAAACTGCTGTAAACATAGCAGAACTGCGAGACCCCCAACACGATAAGGATAGGGTCATGAATCCCCGCTGGGTTATCGTTCTTGGAGTGTGCACTCATCTGGGCTGTGTGCCCATTGCCAATGCTGGGGATTTTGGTGGTTATTACTGCCCCTGCCATGGTTCACATTATGATGCCTCAGGACGCATCAGGAAAGGACCCGCCCCCCTTAATCTAGAGGTTCCCTATTATGAGTTTCCAGATGATGACACTGTGATTGTTGGATAAATAAAATACTCAGAGTGAGCTCCTTTTGCGTAAAATATAGTAGGTGGAAATATTCAGAATATTTGATGCTGGTGTCAATAGCCACATGTTCCAAGATGCGCTCCAAGATGTTAAAATAATTTTTTTGCATTTGCTGTCACTAGATCAATTTCTTTGTTCTACGTAGCCACAGCTTTTTCCATTCAGCATTGGCCATTGCAATGTACTACATGTAAAGTGAAAAAAATGTACCGGTATAATATCATTAGCTCTGGCAAGTAAAAAAAAATGTAAGAGTCAGACTGGTCAAAAAAAAAAGGTCAGACTGTTGTTTTCATTTCTTCATTTGTCAGTTGTGAAATTCTACTCACTTCCTGGTGTGGGCACCCTTGATCAAATTTCTCTCAATATGAATTGTTAAGCAAGTGGGATGTAATGATCTCCAGGACGTATAAAGTTTAAAATAAAACACTTAACGTTTTTAAGCAATGCAAGTGTGATGTTTTTATTTTCAATGATAAGTCAGAGTCCAGCAGATGGCACGATTTTTTTTTTTTTAAAACCACGAACCACTTTAGAACCACCATCTAGGAGAGCTGTTTGAAAATATAAACAGACCACACACAAACACATACACACACACACACACACACCAACCAACAGCTGATAAGAATGCAGGAATTCAAGACTATGATTAAGGATAAGAGCCATGAATGATGATGCAGAGTTGTAATTTATGCACATAGTTTTAAAATGATCTGATCAAGTTTAGAGGCGAAAATAAAATGTTATAAATTTTGTGCACTATACAAAATAATTGATATTATAGAGTTGTATGTACATAATGGTGCACTGATAAATTGAGGTGCTCAAGATGCTTGTTCATGTTTTTTGGAGAGGATTTAAAGGACACTGAATCTTTAGATGCTTGTAAGCAAAGCACATGTCTGAGATCAGAAGGGGTGGTGCAAAAGAAATATTTTTGTGCCAGTGGGTTATGTTTCTGTTTTTCCCATGGCTAAAAGCCGACTTCATCTATTTACAAATGCAACTTGCGCTCAGCTGAAGATTAATGGTCTTTCAATGTCTTTCTGGTCTGGAGAATTTAAGTCATTTTTCAGAAGTGTGGGATCAAAACAAGGTTCCCAGAAGCACCAACATATTTGGAGAAGCTGACAGCTCCAGATAATCCCAATAGTTGGCTCATCTCTTCAAGTGCTGGGTTCTTTGTGGTTCCCAGAATCATTAAAAGGAGACTACGTGGCCAGGTCTTCAGCTGTGGAATCAACTTCCTGTAAAGGTTTTAGAGGCTGATTCCCACTTTACTTTTAAAGTTCTGGGCAAAGTTTGCTCTTATGATTAACATATGAATATGAAAGCTTTGGATTTGTTTAGCAGCCTGATTTTGAATGTGAAAGTCAAACTTCAGAAATCTTTCTAATGACTAAACCGACCAAGAACTTTGACATTCTTACTTCAGGTTTTAAATGGAATACATAATAAAACTTTGGTCATATAAAAGATGTAGAGGTTTTAGACTTTGACCATTTACACTCATTGTAAGACACATAAGACAAACAGCCCCTTCATTTTCAAATCTGATTCTTAAATGTAATCTTATAGTAGTTTCATATCAAGACCAATTTTCTTAATAATGATATATGGGCATTTAGATCTTATTTGGATGTTAACATTATTTTCCACTACATTCAACATTCTTGTTAACATTGCATTTTACATTGTAAATATTTGAATTGGAATTTTGTGGAGTAATTCCATACAGCATGTTACTATGGAAACCCAATAAACAGGTGAAAACCTTAAAGCAGATGAAATATCTGTCGCTGAAGTTGTACTGTGTCAAATAATTCAATGACTTTTATAGTAACTAAGTTACTAATTTTCAGGGACTTGTTCAAGAGGGCCTAATGACTTACCAACAATTTATTTACAATTTGAAATAGTATGTGGAATATTATGATCTTTATGAGGAAAGACAATTGGCAAACAGTGCATTAAGGAATTATACCCACATCTGAAAGTTGCAGTTGACTAGGGAGGAAAAGCATGTACTTGCATGTACACAAAAGCATGTACTTGCATGTACACACAAAAACAAAAATCAAAAATCAATCCAAAACAAAAGACTTTGGTCTATAGATATGTAGAAAATGACCACAGGATTCATATATGTTAAAATCCAACTATTTTTATTTGTGAGAATCCAAGCTTCTCACTCCATCGCATTTTCTTTGTCACCTGTAGCCACATTCTCATCATCTTTTGAAGGACTTTGGAATAACTGGGATGTGTTGCCATCATTCCATGTGACCACTATGTTTCCTGCCTTGAGGTCAATGTCATCCGAGTTGATTGGGGAGGGTTTGTTTGCCAGCAGTGGACTGTCAGCTGTTGGGGTCAGTTTGCTGCTGCTGTCATGTGTAACACTTTGCAGCTCCTCACCATGTTTCTGAGCCATTGCTGCAGCTTTGTACTTGGCAATCTCCTTTCTATTCCTGAACAAAATAAAACAGAAAAATCATTAAAGTCAGCATTGAGCATTGCACCTTATTAACATTGACACATGAAGTTTGACATCAAGTAAAATAATCAATTAGATTATTGTCCTAGATATAATCCTAAATCCTTCATTTATCCCTTATTTTAGTTAATTATAAACTTAAATGATCGACTGACTAATATAATCTAAGACTGAATTAAAGCATCTCTGACACGGGAAAAAATTGAACTAGGATATATTTATACATCAATATAATGCATAACAGCAATAAGGACATTTGGACACTATAAAGCGCAATACTTATAAACAATGAAATCTGTACTTGTTGGCCATGGCTCCCAGTCCCAAAAGCAGAAAGCCAATAAGAAGGCACAAAAAAGCCACTCCCAGCAAGACAAACTTCCACCTGGTTGCTGTAATAGAAAGAAACAGGCCATTACCATACACACAAACATAACAAACACATAGCACACCAATATCCTGGATTGTTGGATGCTCCTCTATGCTGGTATAAACTTAATTATGGCCCCCGAACTCTGCCAGTATATTCAAGATCACCTTAGTGGATTAAATGGGAGCTTCCCTGCTCCTTTGGATTGGGGAACATGTCCCATCTGTTGTTGGTGGTTATATTCCAACCAGCCATTCAGAGTACCCATCTGGGAGGGTGCAACCTGTTCTGGGTACTCCTGGGGGACTTCAATCTACTGTATCTTTCCCCATAATCAAGTTGCACTTACGGTCCTCTGTGCGGTAGTACCAACGTAGGTACTCTCTTTGCTCCTCGGTCATGGGGGCCACTTTATCCTTTTGATTCTCATCTGCCTCTTTTGGATCATCATCAGATGACCTCTTGTACCCTAAAGGAAAACAAGGTAAAGCAAGTAAATACTTTTGACAAGATTCCAAGATTTGCATCTTTCCATTGCCAACACTGTTTTGATGATAATTCATACAGCTGTTACTTACTGAGGCTTTGGCTGCAAATGTCAGATGTATCAAGGGATTTCCACTTTGAGTATTTGTTGCTGTGTGACAAAGTTAGGTGTTGACCATCTACCGACAGGAACATGGATGTATTTCTGCTGATGAGTCTGTCCTTATCACAATCCCACATTAGCATTGAAGGGTCTCCAGCCACCCCCTGGCATGTCTGGGTCTTAAGAGGCCTGCTCTGCACGGCCAGCAAACACTCAGATGATGCAACACACATCAGCATGCCTGGTTCAATCCAGACCCACTGCTGAGACTCTGATTCCAGGCTGCACTCTCTCAGCAAGACTTCATTGGTAGCTTTGGAATCATGTAGACACAGGCTGTGCTGGGTGTTGTAAATCATGAACGTCTTCACCCCTGTAGCTGTTGTACATTCAGAGACTCAGGAACACTGATGCATGTAACATTTGTCAATCAGTTGAAATTATACTGGAATGAAACATAATCTTACCTAACAAAAGGGCCGACAGTAAAATCCAGGCATTAAGCATGGCTGTAGAGAACGGAAAGATATATAATAATCACAACAGTTAAGCAGATAAGCAGTGCAACGAGGAAGTTCATTATTTTTATCTTTTGTGTAACATCAAATAAATTAATAAGGAACAAACACTGACATTAGGTTCCAAAAACACAATATATAAAGTACAATATATATAATACAATATATACACAATAATTATTGTTCAAATATGCCAAAAGAGCAGCAGAATAAAGTGTCCCTTTCCTAATTCATGGCAGTCAGCAAGTTAATGGAGAATGTACATGCTGGTAGGAAAACTAACTACATAAGCTCATTAGAATGGATCCACTTCACATTTTGCCTGTACATTCTTCAAATAACATTATCAATAAACACCAGTGTGAGCTCACTCCACTATCAGTGATATCAAAATATGGGTTTACAACATTAGTGTTGTTTGGTCTTTCTCTTCTTAAATGTTGTTCTGTGTCTTGTTATGCATATTCATTCATACATAAAGGCATTTCAGTTTTATACTTGATACTTGTGTTATACAATTATACTTGAGTTGTGAAGGGTGTTCCTACTCCATGGAAAATTAATATTATCATTAGATTTTAGTTATGAATGATAATCACGATGTGAATCATGCCTGGACATGAATGACAGCTTAACTGAAGCCCCTAAAAATTAAAGGAGGGAAAAATAAATTAAATTTCATATATTTAATACTTAGCACTAATATTATATTTGATACATCATTGTTTCTTATATCAATGGTAAAATTGTCTCTTTCTGAATGATCAGAGCAGTTTAATTAGGTCTTTAGTCAGTCACATAGAAAGTGTTCAAACCCAATCACAATGCCAACAGAGATGATGATATGAGATGATTTTCTTGAAAGTTAAGTTGTTCTTCATTGTGATCAAGGCACTTTAGATTATTATTAAATTGGGGAAAAAGTTTTAAAACTATAATGCCTGCAACTGTAACTATTTTGACATGCAGACCATAAACTTGACTACCAGCAAACAACAAGTAAACTACATGTCCCTTAAGTAAATACTACCAAGTAACGTACCACCACATTTCCATCCACATAAATATCACATCTCTTTGAATAAATATTAATACATTCTGTGTATTATCAAAAAGAATCCTATAAATATGTACTCACTTATGAGACGTTCTTGCCCTCTTTGTAATGAGAAGGAAGGAAGACTGGCCGCAGAAGGAAGGATTAAAAAAAAAAAAGCTTTCCAAAGTTCATGGGGAGGAGCTTATATATCATTTCATTCCTCTGAATGACCACTGAAGGGCACAAGCTACATTGTAAAAGTGCAGGCTTATATTTTACTACTTTTCATGGAAATGGAATACCATTTAATGCCACTATATGCTTTACTGTGAGCAAACAGTTAAATGTCAGGTCACTGACCCTGTTGCTTGGTTACAGTTTATATAGCCTTGAAATAACTTGTGAATCATTAGTCAACCGCCATAAGTAGCTTTGTGGAGTGTTTTATTTTTAAACAGCAACAGAGAACGAAAGTATAATAAACATTTTTTTAATCATTATATGTGCCATGATTTAATATATAGAATTTGAACCATTCTGCAGGTGCTCCGAGCTCTTGACATGTGCTGTTTTTTTTTTAAAAGTCTTAGATGATTCATATATTGCCTTTATGCACCATAAGAACTTACTGAGATGTAGATTAAAGATTTGGCTTGTTAATCACAATGCCCTTGATTGAGTTGCTGCATAATTAAAGAACACTACCCACTGAAACACATTTTAATAAATGTGGCAAAAATGTCAGTACAAACATCACTTCTGTTACACAGTCAGCAAAACATACAGTCAGGATGTTTTAACATCACAAGAGTGTGACCAAAATAGTCTGAACCATAAATGATGGTCTCTCTGAAAAAAAGCTAATTTATTTGTGCCTTATTGCAGTATTGATAAACACCTGATATACCTCTGCAATCTTAATTCATAAACTCAACAATTAATAAAGGTAGCAATATATAAAGGAACCATGTTTTGTCTGTGTGTGTGTGTGTGTGTGTGTGTGTGTGTGTGTGTGTGTGTGTGTGTGTGTGTGTGGGCGTGTGTTCGTGTGTGTGTCCCTTTACAAATACAATGGAATATCCACTATACAAATATGCAATTCTTTAAACACTTTATCACCTTGTGTTTGTAAGACATTTCTTTTTCAAGGCTAGATTCTCGTATGGTTTCCACAATTTACATCATCGTACAGGACAATTTATGCTAACATGACAACCGCAACATCAGCTCCTCCAGAGCCCGTTCCCGATGATTTTCATGGATTAGTAGTACTTCTTTGATGACATTCTGTTGGAAGCCCATTTCATCGAACTGGCTCAGCAGATGAAGAAATTCCTCTGCCTCAAGAACACATAATTAATTTCTTTTAGATGTCATACTGTATAAGTGGTAAATGTAATTCTCAGGTTGGCAAATGGAAAGTGGAAAGAAAGTGGTAAAATGGGAAATTATCCAATATTCCCTAAAATATGAATGTCTGCACATTGTAACTTTGTAGCAGCTCTATTGTTTCACTTAAAATCTCTTCTGATGGATTCAAAGAGACAAAAAATGTAAAGTTTTGTCATTGTCTAAATTATATGCTAGGATATAATCCTTTCAGATAGTATAAAATGTTGTTCTTACCTTTGTTTCACAATTCTGAAACATCTCCAGTGCTTCTTCTACTTGTGCCATATGATAGCCGAGCTGACACAAATGGTCACATGCCACCAGGTAACTAAAGACCTGCAAACATACATGGAGATATCCATTCAACTGAATCACACTGACAGGGCCTAACAATAAAAACAAATTTCAGTTATTCAAATATGGATTATCTTTTATCTTTTATTTATTTTATCTTAACTATTAACTTAATAATAAAACTTACTATTGAGCACAGTTATTTGCAAATCTGGCTGAGCATCAATAATTTAGCAACACTGAAGCAGGTTCGGTGTCTGTCTCTGTCTTAGTGTACTCATTTCCTGATCTGCTCAGACATTACAGAAAATGAATGAATAACAGGGGATCATAGAAAAAGAACCCACAGCAGGATGCTGGGAAAGTGTGGAGATTGAACTTCAATGTAGCACAAAGAAGAAAGGAGCAGCTAGAGCAATCGAGAATGATCAGAAGGGTTAAATAGCCTGCCCTAATCCAGGGAGGAGAGCATGTGAAAAGATGTCCACATCATGTATTGGATCATAATGTATAAAACACATTAATGTATTATTTGTACTACTACGGCTTTAATATTATACTGATTATTTAAATGCTAAACTGTATCTGTTTCTCCAATTTGATGAAAACATATCCAAAAGTAGCTGAAAATACCTGATCTGATGTTTGGTGCCCTGCCCTCTGTAGGGCAACTATTGCAGTCTGGAGAGGATAACCTTTGCCAATAATGGCCTTTAGCAGCTCTCTTTCTTCTGGACTTAGGGCTGCGAGGACTTCTGATGAAGAGTCCACCCCATAAGAGACGAGGCTTTCGGGTGAATTTTCAGGGGGGGTTTCACTGTAGTCTGGGTACAGCAAATTCTGGGAGACAAAAATATATATACACACAGTCATCAACTATTTTATATAATATGACACTTTACAACAATCTGTTATTAACAATTATTATTATTAAACACAATACAATAAGTTGCAACACTTGATGATAGTATGATAGTAACAAGTTTTTTTACTGTCTGTTTTGGGTTGTTGCTCATGCTGGGAGGAGAGTGGGCTGTTGTGACTCTGGGGTTTGGCAGACTGATGTCGGAAGCATGGCATAAGGATGGGCTCTGTGTCTGGTTTAGATCATGCAGCTTGGACAGGTCCAGTGCCGACAGGGACCGCTGTGGCACATCCTTCTTATGTTGTTCTTCCATCCTGCTGGGGGAAGCTGGAAGACTGAGAAAGTCACTGGTAAAGGCTCTACTCAGACCTGGCAGACAAAAAGCAGCAATGCATCCATCATTTGAAGAGACTTGCCTTGACAAACAGCTCTTCCCCTTCTGTGTAACACTATATCCATCATTTTCATCTAAGTTGAAATACTCTGAGTTGAGGCTGCGGGAACGCTGTTTGGGTTCCCAGAAGTTGGAGAACTGGTGCGTAGCCAAGCAGCTCTGCAGTGAGCTGCTGAACATCATCCAATAGGGCGGGCAAGATGGCTGCAGCCCTGATGAAGAGGAGTGCTGAGGCAAATGTTGGCCAGTAAAGCCACTCTGAAGTCCAGCAAGCGTCCATTTCTCCAGGCTGAACTCATACTGTCAAATACATACATACAGGGAAATATAACTCTTCTGGTCTATTAACATACTATTGAACTGTTGATCTGAGAGCGTGTGTTAGGTTTGGTCTGTAAGAGACTTGACATATTCCACAAAAGCTCTTTTCCAAGATTACTACTGGTAATCAAACATTAACAACAGAAAGTAATGGTCAGTGGAAAAGCAACAGTCCCCCATCTGGTCTTTTACCTTCATTTGCACAAAGAAAAAAGTCACCCTGTTAATGTGATGTCAAACACGACGTATCCCATTATCTGTTGGCTCGCACTGCACAACATCAGTAAATGTCAGTAAAGGAACAACTCAACAATAGAAATCCACCTTTTGAAATGTCCAGGTCACAGCCCAGACCTTAAACAACAGATACTGTGAAATGCCATGAGGAGAGCAATACTCTCAGCTACAGAAGGCAACTGGTTGAGGTTATTGCTACCAAAGGCAGTTGATTACCAGTTATTGCTTCTAAAGATTCAGTCTTTTTATTATACTCTTGAAGTTTTCTTAGATAAGCATAAGTGCTGTAACCTCTGCTTTTCAAGATCATTACTATGTCATAATCTTAGAGGCATTTGAATTATGGCTACTTTGAAATGCAATTCAACTGCTGTATTGGGGAGTCATAAAAGTGAGTAGGTATATTCACCTCAGTCTCCTGCAGTATGCTTAGATAATCTGGAATAGTAATTCCGATGTCTTCCTCCACTGCCTGTGAGAACATCTGGGGCATCTTCAGAGGGACATCATCCATACTGGCACACACAAAGAGTGACAGTTGAATTTCTGATTTGGTCACTTCTCATAACAGTTTATCACCACATTGTCAAATCTGTGTTGCTCTGCAAGACGAAGCTTCAGACCAGCTGAATTTGTGATCTAATTATTATTACTAATACTACCTTTTACAATTTAAACTCTAATGCACATAAACAGACAGCACACAAAATAGGAAAACAGTAAGCTCTACCAAAACAAATGTGGGAGCTCAGAGATACGCTGAGAGGTTTGCACAGTCTATGTTTAGGAAGATCTAAATTAGATTAACTTTCTACGAAAACATAACCACTCACACCTGAGTGTGTCTATCTTGGGTCTATATGTCTATATATACGTAAGTCAGCGAAAGCACTGAATACATTCCCATTATGATTCCCCTGAGCAGTTGTGTTGATGTCAACCTGCTAGCCCTAACTCCTAAACATGAGCAGACCAGATGGTCTGCGGCTGTGAACTAATGTCCACAGTAATACTACAGGACATGCGAGGTTAAGGTAAGCTCAAGATGTTAAAATACAAATTCTAATGTGTATCCCAATAAATAACCCATGAGTCCATTGTATATTTTTTACAGTAAGTCAAAGTATACACAAAAATATTGTGTTTTATTGTATATATTATTATAACAGTGGAAAATCTACTTCAGATAGATCTTCAACCCAGGCTTGCACTAAAATAAAAATTTCCTTTTATCTGGACCACTATATTTAAGTAAGCTTTGAAACATGGATGTACACCTGACATGGCCTGTATTTCCCCAATTACTGTTAAAAGAGCACCTGTTTTCCTGTTCCTGTTTTCCCTGTAATTGTAATGAGAGAAAAACATACCTGATATCTTGCTGTCTTGCTCTCAGGTATGACTTGTGGAACACAAAGCCTGTGGGTTTAAAATAGCAGAACCATCTGGAACACTAATAGATGCTTACCCTGAGTAATCCAGATCACCTGATCTTCGTCCACACCCACATGCAAAACAAGTTTTCTGTTGGTATCTTAATTGTGGCTTTTTCTTCCTCAGGCCTCACTGATATTAATATTTACAAAAAAATGGAGTGAAGACCTGAGCTGAGACAACATCGTTCTCAATGTGAGTTGTGATAAAAAGTATTAAACTTGTTCAAATGGCTTCAGTTCTCACAGATGAGAAAACTTGGAAATGATACAGCATGTTTGTTTCAATACATGTATTTCTCCTGTAGTACATTTTATTTGGAAATATATACATACAGTTTGAATCAGTCATCGTTTTATACCTCCTGCACACTTTAAGCAGTTAGTTACATGCAAAGTCAGAAGCCATTTGCTTTTAGCTTTTAGAACCAGCTTTTACCAAGGTCCCAAGGCTGACTGTTCTGTTAAATAACATTGATAATAAATGTGTCCAAATTTTGATTGTCATTTCATTTATTTCTGAAAATATGAGCTAAATTGATGACTAAATGTTTCCTCACATAATTAGAAGACAATACTGTACCTTTTCTTGCATTTAATTTTTCATCAGTCCCTTGCGGTGTTAATTTAGAAACAGCCAAGAAAGACTGCATGCACACTGTAGAGTTTTTCCCCTGAGCTCTTAAGGAACAGCTTTTATTTTGTAGTTTCCACAGCATTTACACAATCCCTTTCCATCATCTCTCCATCAACAGTAAACAATCTAGTTGACAACTTCAGCACATTAAGAATTGAGAATAATTATTCAAATAACATCCTCACAATGAAATTAAAAAGATAACTAAAAATCTGAAGTTTACATTAATTATGATTAAAAAAAAAAAAAAAAACAACCTAAAAAAACAATAAAATCAATGGTATGAAGCCCAGGCAGGTACACTAAAGGAGAAGCTTGAGTCACCTGCTGCTGCTGCATTTAGCAGAGGGAGAGTTGGGACTCTAACATTGTTGTGTTTAAACTCATGACATAGATTTGACTGGGTTGAGTGTGCTCAACAGGGAAAATGTTTATACAGTGGAGACTGTAATAGATGCTTAATAAAAATGAATTGGAGAAAAGCTCACCTCTCCCTATTCGAAGCAACTGGTCTATCAGCATCATTGGGAGTTACATGGATTTATTATGATTATTAAGAGGAAGGTTTTGAGGACAAATGCTGCCTTTTTGTCCCACAGGTGCTCAGCATCATTGATTTCTCCTCAGCTCTACCCTTGTACATGGCAGAGAAGCTGATTGGATTCAATCGCAATTACCATGAGCATCAACCTTTTGCATATTACAGGTTATTCAATTCACATTTTATATGTAAAGAAAAAGACATGTGGACACAAGACATTCAGGAAAGCCTGGCTGTAGTGGGGGCTCAGGGAGGCTCTCTCCCACTGTGGTCTCTCCCTGAGAGTCTCTCTCTTCTCAGCTGAAATGGGCTGGTGACATTGTGAATATTCCCCATTTAACCCAAATCTTCTCTCAAATGCAGCCTCTTAGATCTCCACATTAATTATGGTGTATTGCATAGATGGGATTTGTGTGTTTTTTGTTGCACAAGCGAGAATCTTTCTTATTAGGAAAACTAGAAGCACTAGTATATAAATATATACAGTTAATTTCCCACTTGACCTGCAACAAAATTAAGATAAAAAATGAATAGTATTGAAACAATTGCAAAGAAAAAAATGCAACAAAAATGTACAACTTAGTGTGTCTTATCTTTATTTAAAATGATATCACATCAAGTATATTTGTGTGATATATGTGTACATATTGATACATTTAAAAAGTCATCCAGAGCTCATCGGTTGCAGAGCAGAGGCCCAGACCTCATCTGACGGTTGATCCGGCACGACCCAGTTTTGTGGAATAGAAGAACCATCAGGATGATCTGCTGCAACCACAAACATATCCCACTCACTCCTGAAAGAAAATAATGTATTACAATTACTGTCCCAAAGTTAATATGATGTTTCAACAGCCTCCGGCAGCTGATGTGCCTTTAATGTTTCATCAGTAACAATTGTAGTGAATTACAAAGGATTACAAAATAACTAAAATCAAAATCTGGTTGAACCTGATTTGTAGTAAGGCATGGACTGAGCATTCCGCCTGGTTGTAGAAATCCATGAAAGGCTGGGGAGCAGCATCGATAGGAAACTCTGCTGAGCAAATATTTTGGAATTAAGAGGAGACAAGAACAATGACATTAAATGATGCCTGAGTGAACTGAGGAGAAATTCATACTCTACCTCCGAATAAAACTGCATCCACCATGCGTTTCCTCAGCAGAAATTTCTCTTTCTCCTTTTTCATTTGCTTCTCTTGGTCCCTCCTTTTCTCCTCTTCATGCTCTCCTTCGATCATCACCTTTAAGGCTTTCTCCTCCGTTGCATATACTGAGGTCCTCACCTTCAACATGGAACTCAGCTGATCCAATCGATGGCTGAATGCCTCCTCACATTTCTTCTCAATGACAATTCCTACCATTCAAACCAACACACAGATTAACATCAAATACCACAAATACATTAAAACTGTAGGACAGGTAACAACTGTTGTATGGTAAATCTCCCATTCAGAGAGGGCCTTTTCTAACAGATTGTGTGTATGGCCAATGATAAGAGTGCGACATAACAACACTAACTAGAAAGCACTCGGAGAGCACAGACCTCCGCCAAGCAGAACAATTCCTTTTGGCCCCATTTACCACAATGTTAATGAAAATTTCAAAGTGATCCAGAATCCAAGATTTATTCCAGATCACCCCCAAAATGAAATCAGTTCTTCCTTTTCACATTTCCAACAAATCCTGAAAATTTCATCAATATATCGGTCTATAACTTTTTGAGTTATGTTGCTAACAGACAGACAAACAGACAAACACCGGCAAAAACATAACCTCCTTGGGGGAGGTAATAACACTAACAATTCACCAGCTCCCAAGATGTCCCATTATCAGTGGAAAACTACTTGTAGCAACTTTGACAGAATTAAGTCCAAATGGCATTGCTTTTCTTCCTCCACCATCCCTAGATAAAAATACTCAGTCAGTAAGAATAATTACTAATGTAAGTGATTGTCAGATTGCAATTTTAAGCCTAATAACACGAGGAAGAGTAGAGAGACATGCAGTCCATAGCCCAAGGACGTGAAGGAGATGAAGTTGGTGTGGCATACAGCAACGGAGCTAAGATGATGAGTGACCATCACGCTCTCACTATAGAGTATAACATTACAAATAAAATACAGAGACAGATCATTTCATCTACTTGTTTAACTTAATAGAAATTTGACCAGGGGTGTTAAACATTAGCACTAATTACCTCTCCCCTCTCTGGAGGTCACTAATGCCAGTAACACCTTTTTCCCTTGTATTTTGTGCTTCACTGTATAGATCTACATGCACACATAGTTGTGCACTGACCTGCTGCCCGGCCCCACAGACCCCCCTCATCTCCAGTACTATCATCTAGTTGCATGTAAACTTTACCCAAGAGAGCAATGAACTGTGAATTGGGGGGGTGGAGCTCCACAAAGATCGTCACCTTTTCTTATTGCAGCTTCTTTCCTCAGTCTGTGCAGTTTCTGGAGAGACCTCAAGATGTCTTGCATCCTTTTCACATCTGCCTGCTTCTTCCTCACCTCACAGAGGACAGCATCTGCAGCCAGCTTGAGCTCCCGTTCCTGAAACACAAGCCGTGCATTTGTACAGGCAAAGGCACCATGTCTGATGATGGCGAGACGACTTCTGACCGCCGTACCTTCTTCTTTTCCTCCACACCGCGTATGTGACGCAGTCTCCAGGCATCTATGGCAGCTTCTTTCTCAGAAATGCGCTCCTGTCTCAGTTTCTCAGCATCCTGCTGGTGTTTTCTGGTTCTCTTCTCCGCTTTACGGCGCAGCTTAGTTTTCCAGGCATCGATGTCCGCACAGTCAATTACTGCGAATTTGTCCTCAAGCTCTTTCCTCAGGTTTACAGCCTGGGTGTAGGAATCCGTCCAAGCATCAGAGTCTCTCACGCTGTCTCTCAAAGTGCTGCAAAGCGCGTCCAGCTGGGTGACGAGCTGAGCGGCCCCGTACAGAACCGGTCCGAGGTTTAAGGCCTTGGGTCTCTTCTTCTTTGGGGCGGTGCTGGCCTCGGCTTTGTCCCGTGTGAAGTCTCTGACCCACTGGGCATCGCGCCTCCTCTGGGCAGCTGCGTCGCTCTCGGCCCGGGCCCCTGCCCCCTGACCCCGGTCCGGTCCTCCCTGACCCCGGTCCTCGCCCCACGGCCTCGCCGGACCCGGGAACGGTGAGGGCGGCGGGCCGCATCCGTACTGCTGCGGGCTGTACGGCGGATACGAGTACAAGTCCCTGTGTGTGTTGACCAGCGTGGGAGGCGGCAGGCTGGAGAAGAGTCCGGGCGGCCGACAGGCGAACGGGGGAGGAGGGGGGAAGAACCCCCGGAGCTCCCCCCCGGGGAGAGGCGCCGCGGCGCCGTCAGGGCGGCGCTCGTACTCACCGAGGAAAGTCCTCGCTGCGGCAGGCTCCGTCTGTGTGGGCCCATACGCGGCACTCACACCAGCCGGGTGGTGACTGAAAGCGTGCCGGGCGGCCGCCGGGTCGAAGGTGTTTGTGGGGTCCATGTCGGCGGCTCCACCGGACCTCCCCCCCCCCGCAGCGTGGGCTCTACCGGTGCCTTTGTCGTGCCTGCTGCGGCGGTGCTGCCCCCCCTGGAGGCCGCCGGAGCGGCTACACGATCCTGCGGGGGCCTCGACCCAAGGTCTGAAAACCACACAGAATTAAGAATTTATCTTAATCTGGATTAATCTATCCTTGTCTATGTCTGAATTCTGATACTGGGAATATATAGTATACTTTTTGGCTCATAAGGAGATGAGTGGGAATACCACAATCTTTATAGTTACATCACACACAAAAAACTAAACATTCAATTCAATTAAGAAAAACACAATTTGTTGAATCAAGAAACCTAAAAACCAAAAAATACTATATTGAGGAAAGAAATCCCCACGTTTGAACAATTCTGGATCAAATATGATTTTAAGACAAATATTTAGAAGAATATTTAATATTTAAATATGAAGACTTTAATCCACAAACGAGAAGAACCATTCTATGAGTGTGGGTCAGTGTAGGTTAGTAAAATTCAGTATGGGTTAGTATAGGCTAGTAATAGTATAGGTTAATAATAGTTAGTGTAGGTTAGTAGTTAGTAATAGTTACCATAGGTCAGTAATAGTTAGTAATGGTTATCATAGGTCAGTAGTAGTTAGTAATAGTTATCATAGGTCAGTAGTAGTAATAGTTACCGTAGCAACACATCTGTGCGGGTTTGGCTTGGGGAAAAAAAAATCACATCCGAACGTTTTCATTGTGCGACGTTGTGACGTCATTTAAAGTGCGCGGGCTTCTCGTAGGAAGCTGTGTTTTGTGTTTTTAGCTTAATTATCGACCTTCAACAAACTCTCTTTTAATGAGTGTGAATCCGTAAATTCCTGAGTGACTTCGGACACAGCGAACGACTCAAGACTACGAAGTTGTTTTTGAAGACGATAATTTGTGAGTGTTATGCGGAAGCGAAGTCATGTGACCAAATATAGACCATGTAGAATCGTCTAAGTTTAACGATAATAACAAACATTTTTACATCATGTTCGTGGGTTATGGAGTTCTCTGTTAAATAAATACTGTCGTGATCACAAGTAATTTTACCCAGCAGCTATCAGTTAAACTTTGCTTGTTTTGACTTGAGTGGCTGTAAATGTGTGATCTTGTGCTCTCAGATGGAGGAAATTAAAGTGTCTCCTGCTTACAACTGGTTTAGAAGCACAGTGCCACTGAAGAGAGTAAGTACCATCATTTTAAGGTATATATTGGACAAGTATACATTAGAATTCACAGTTTGTTAGTGGTAGTGGTAGTGCAAATGCATGCCAGAGATAGTGACACTTGCCTGTAGATTACACACGCACCGACATTGATTAAAATAAATATAGAGATGTGGTAACATTGCTGAGCAAGTGTGGGGAAATGATGCAAAGTATCAATTTTAAAAAAAGGAAGTGCTGATTTTATTGTCGTCATCCAGATGAAGGGAGAATGAATATGAGTCAGATCAGTAAATTAGCATGACTTTACTTTTTAAAATGGCGAGAGACTTTGTGTGGAGACTTGAGCACAGAAGCAGCTCAGCTGGGAGGTTGTTCCAAACAGCTCTGAGAATTAATCACAGAAGGTGTTGTGGAATTTAGGACATTTCAACCCTCAAATGTGCCTTTCAGAGGCAGTCAGCTGCTGTCAGACTGAGCGAGTGAGTGAGTACAAAACAGAGTGGAAGAACAGCATGTTCCCCACTCTTGGCAATTTATAAAGGATTCTTCTTCTGTTTCTTCATATAATCCCAGACACATTTGATAATGTTGAGGTCAAGGGGCCACTTTTTTCCATGACATTTGTTCTTCATACTGAAGATATGTTTGGGGCTGTGTTACTGGTCCAGACTAAATTTGGGGCCAATCATACGCCTCCCTAATGGTATTCCATGATGGATAAGTATCTACCTGTATTTCTCAGTATTGAGGACACCGGTACTTCAGTTTTCCACTACATTTGTCGGAATGCAGCCCCAAAGTTCCAGAGAACCTCCAGCATGTTTCACCATTTTCCTGCAGAAAATCAATATTGACTTTCACTCCAGCCCCTCAGCAAACACCCTGGCATCTGATACAGCCAGATGTCCTAAAATGTGGCTCACCGGTCCAGACCACCTGCTCCTACTTTAAATTATTAAATGAAAATTAAATTAATTATAGGAACACACCAGTTCATGTGTTAAAAGATAGTAAGGGGGTGTATCTTGGTCTCAAGGGTTTCTGCTACTCCTGAGCTGATGACACTGCTGCACAACTTTCAGTTTCATTTCATCCCATTTCTCTTCTTCAAAATTCTTGAATGAGGTACACTTTGCTTGTGTCTTGCTGTGGTGCCACAGACTCACCTTGGTAGCATAGTTTGGCTGTTCTTTAGGCAGATTTAAGCCTTTTATACAGGCGGTTCCATTTCAGATTATGTCTGTTTTAACCTATATGTGAAACTGTAACTATAATCTAAAACCCTACAAAACTATAATCCTATAATTCTACCACATTTCTCAGCGTTTGCCAGTCTCTCATAATCAATGCTGTTTTGAAGGCAAAGGATAGTAACACCAAATATTGGTTTGACGCAGACTTCTTTTCACTTATCTTTTAACTGCTTAAAATAAATGCTTATATTTTTGATGGCATTCTTGCTTTACTAAAAAAATTTCTCTCGCACGCACCTTGAAATTACAATATTTAGCAGGACTGTATATGGATGTATACAAGTATGGAAGTTCTGAAAACATTAAAATAATAACTAATAGTATTACCAACCTTTATCACCCTGATAATTTCTTGTACATTTGTAAAATAGCTATTCATTAAATTTGGGTGTGTGATGTCTTCTCTGTCTCCACCAGATTATTGTAGACGATGATGACAGTAAGGTGTGGTCACTTTATGATGCTGGCCCAAAGAACGTCAGGTGTCCCATCATTTTCCTTCCTCCAGTCAGTGGGACAGCGGAGGTGTTCTTCCATCAGATGTTGGCGTTGACAGGCTGGGGTTACAGAGTGATCTCAGTGAGCTTCAGCTTTTCTTTTTGTTTCTGATTTATCCACAGTTCACCTGTTCCCTGATTCAGAAATGTAATTACTTGACAGCTAATAATAATCCTAAACTTATAGTAGACAAAATAATACAGCAGGAAAAATACATCATTGTCTGTATTTCCAGCTCCAGTATCCAGTGTACTGGGACCTCATAGAGTTCTGTGACGGTTTCAGGAAACTTCTCGATTATCTTCAGTTGGATAAAGTTGGTGTTTTTTTTCCATTATCCATTTCTGAGACAAAGAATGGGCAGTCTTTAATGATCTTTAATGACTTTCAGGTTCATCTTTTTGGGGCATCTTTGGGTGGATTCTTGGCTCAGAAGTTTGCAGAATATACGCACAAGTCTCCCAGAGTGCACTCGCTGATATTATGTAATTCGTTTAGTGATACCGCCATCTTCAATCAGACGTGGACAGCAAACAGGTAACATTCATGATTCCACCTCCAATGTCTTTCACAGTGCTCATGTGTGCTCTTCTGTTTAAATTCCACAGCTTCTGGCTGATGCCAGCCTTCATGTTAAAGAAGATTGTTCTGCGCAACTTTGCCAAAGGACCTCTGGACTCCAAAATGGCAGATGCAATCGACTTTATGGTTGACAGGGTGAGTGGACAGTTAAGTTGTTCATGGGCAAAGTATGATGGTATAAACAGTATAAACATTAATTCAAGTCCCACTGGGTGGGTGTTACAATAGCACTTCCTTTTTCCTTGTGTAAAGATGAGGCGTGAGTACATGAGGCAAATTCCATTTTTCAAAACTCACACTCATGAAGAAATCAACACTACCTCTAACTTAAAGAGAGGAAGACACCGACATCCTCATTTTTTATACATCTTTGCCTCTGGACAAGTGATGCGGAACTGTAAATATTATTTCAAACAAGTGAGAGATTAGCAGTCCCACAGTGTGTCCCGATGGTGATAAATAACATGCTTTCATCACTCACTTGGAAATATGATATTTGATTAGATATAACATCTGCTTCCCATCTGTTGCTGCAGTTAGAAAGTCTCAACCAAAGTGAGTTGGCGTCACGGCTAACGCTCAACTGTCAGAACTCTTATGTGGAACCACACAAAATAAAAGACGTTGCTGTGACAATTATTGATGTAAGTGTTCAATATCCCTCAATGATAATAATTGTCCCTATTTGAAAATGTCCAGTAACCAAATGCTTGTTTCCCTCCATGTCAAGGTGTTTGACCAGAGTGCTCTTTCACTGGAGGCAAAAGAAGAAATGTATAAACTGTTTCCTAACGCGAGGCGAGCTCATCTGAAGACGGGAGGAAACTTTCCATACCTGTGCAGGAGCGCAGAAGTCAACCTCTATGTACAGGTTGGTGTCACATTTGTTAGTCAAATGTCACAAAGTTCCAAGCTTCAAAATCGAACTTTTGTCCACAACAAGGCCAGACCAGATGATTGGATAGGTTTGTTTATAAATGCATGATTTCTCTCTGTCGAGCCCATCAGGTTAGATTCGGCACAACCATGACCGGTGATGGCATCTCCTACTTTTTGGGTGGAGTTAATAACTTCAACAACACCAGGAAATATCTATACAAAACTCACAAACTGGCGCCATGCCCAAAACCACAATATGATTGTCTTCACCGAACACATTCAAAATATTAGTGGAAACAGTTTGTGAACGCTTGAGATTAATAACTGGTTTGGTCACTGACATTTTGGCCAGATGGAAGCCTGTCTGTCTGTCCATCCTAACTTTTCTTTTCTTGTATAGATTCATTTGCGTCAGTTCCACGGGACAAGATATGCTGCTATTAGTAATGAAATGGTGAATCCTGAGGAGCTACAGGTACAGCAGAGTCGACTGAGCAGTAACCAAGACTGAGAAGAAATGAGACACACCTTTTCCAAGTTCCCACTTTACATCATTTAATGTTTGTTGTTTTTTTTTTTTTTTAATAGAGCAATAAAACAGATGATCAGAGGGTCTTTTGTTTTTGAAATATAGCAATATTTTGAGTGATGAGTTGTACATATGTTATTCATTGCTTGAAATCATGACACCTTGCCTTATGTGGATTTATTCTGATTGTTGCACTTATTTTTGATCCATTCCTCTACATTCATATCAATTTTAAGTAAATGTTCATATAGAAAAGATGTATTTGTACGCATCCCATGTTGTTCACTTAAATAAAAGATTTGTTGTGCCTTAGTCTTGTTTCCCAATTCATTAACAAATAAAACCAGGTAGCCCCCATTTACAGGCAAATTTAAAGTCAAATGAGCAACTGAAAATTCACGTTTTATAGGTGTCAAATTCAACCTCTGTACACTAATATACAGTATATCACACACATACTCCCTCGTTACAGCTTTACAAACTCAGAACATTAAGGGTCTGACTCACTGAAATTTAGAAATTTATTCTTAAATCCATTTTATATTCCAGCTATATTGAACTGTACAGTCTTCCACTAAAAAAAAGTACATTGTGAAAATAAAAAGGTACATTTGGGAATCAGCAATGCACTATGGTCAGAACCAGTCACTAAACCACCACATTTATATCTAAAGTAAGTATTGAATAGTGCATTAAAAGTTTCAAAGATTAAAAAGGACAAATAATGTATACATTGCAGTCATGCCCTGAACTCATGCAACTTGCCCAAGAACCAATTCATTTCAAACAGAATGAAGTCATGCGCCAAACCTGAGAAAAAGTCAGGGTCCTTCAAAATGTCCAAATCAATAGAAAAAGGTGCCAAAATCACTCAGGCCATTGCGTCTGAACTGGTTTCCCTGGATGGAGACAAAGATGTGATCCTCCAGCAGGTCCTGGGCCGCCGGCGCACAGGTGACCTCTTTATTCCGGCTCAGCTGGCGGTTAAAAGTCCACTTCTTTCCTAAGGTGGAGGCACCACTGCCGTCCGTGCACTCCTTCTTCTCGGCTGATTTGGGCTCATCCTGTGTTGATCCAGCACCGATCTGCTGTGATTCTGATGGCAAAGACCACAATCAGTCAGCAACGCCCAGCTTCTGGATTCAGCAGCTGGAACATGGTTAAAGTTTACGTGTGGACCATTTCGTTATTTCACATTAGACGCTGGGAGTTCCACATACCTTCACATGCATCTTGGGAACCTCTGCCTTCTTCTTGGTTACTGGGTTTCACTACAATCACACCATAGCCTTCATTGTTGTGTATCACATTGTTTTCCATTGTGATGGAAGGCATCACATCGAGGTCATCAATGAAGTCCTGCAAGCACAAGACATTATTAATGTTATTAAAGAGGTGGCAACTTGCAACATAAATGCAGATTTAATACAAGCATATGAAAACTCATCATTGGATAGTGGGCTGATAGCCAAGGTGAGACAAGTGCCCCTATGAATGTCTCAGATATCTTTTTTCTTACATGCACAGAAAAAAACATTTATAAATCTGTAAGGAAAATCAGAGAATGTTTAATTTGTTCCATACTGTAGATGATGGACATCTACCACTGAGTAAAACAAAAAAACCCTCTCAGCTCAAATATAAGTTTGATACTAACATGGACACAGAAAATACATTTTCCTCCAAACGAGAGGGTAGTTTTATCTCACCATACCTTGATTAGGATGCCATCTTTACAGTGATGAATGCCATTACCGATCAAACTGCACACGCTGCCAGGATAAATCTCCACACCAGCCCCCTGCCAACAACAAACACCAACATGACCACTTCTGTTTTAACAATAAAACCCTCTGGTAGTATGGGGCAGCATGGCGAAACTATGTTAACATGTTTTAAAAAGTCTACAGGTATACAGGAGATGTATTATGTTATGTTAATAAATGTTAATTTGTACCTAAATCAGGTGTTAAAAAGATGTATTTTGCTGGAAAAAGATTTTAAAAATGTAAACTTACAAATGGTCACACATTTATATAGTTTTGCCATCATAATGGATCCATGCTTGCCTATATTCCATGACCTGAATAATCACAGCTGCCTACACCAAAAGAAGGAGCTAATATACGATACAACATATTGTATGACTATGGTGAAAACAAAAGATTTAAAAGAACACTACTAATCACACATGAAATAAGCCTGTAAACAATAGTCCTGAAAGAATATTTTCAAGTCTTGTGGGACAGTTTCAAGGGTCTTGCCTATACTCACTTTAGAACCGTACAGGTCACACATTTTCATGACGAGATGGGCAGACGTTCGTACAATGACACCAGTAGTCTCACACTGCAGGACACAGTTCTCCATGCTGAGAAGCCCCTGTCGTACGCCTACGAAGATGACATTGGGAGAATACAGTCAGGATATTTGCAGGGCTGAGCTGTATTAACATGGCCGTCTATCTGTCAGGAGTGTCTACAGGTTCTGAAAACTTAATCACTGAAGAGTCGTAAAGCTCTTTGGGCAGACTTTGACCAGTAAAACAAAACATCTCACTTAAAAAGAACAAGTCAGACATGCAGTTGCAAAAGAGACCCATCTTCTTCTGACTTCTCATCTTCCTCCTGGGGCAGTCTTGATGCTTTCTCTGACTGCCTCTTCCTGAGGATACAGTTAGTAAATCCTCCCGACCAGCTGATTTTCAGGTCTTAGCTCTCTTATCTATGTCACTTTTCGAATAGAATTATTCACTCATCAACCCTTCCTCTGCATGATGTCAAAAACTTCAAGACAAATAATTACACGACTAAGCTCGAAACCTAAAGAAGATAAATGATGATAAAGTCAAGAGTGTACCAAGCTATCATCAAAGCATCCGCTGGTTGTTTATTACAATGTGATGATAGAATGTAGAATTGATGCATATAACTTTGCGCATGTTTGATTTGACTTAGTTAGGCATTATTATCATTATTAGACAGACATATACCCACACAGAATTCCCTCAATTGCGTCATGTTGGATAAATTTGATGTTGGAGAGTCTGACATCAGCTCCCGTGGACTCAATAAATGAGTCTCCTTTATCTTTCTTCTCAATAACAACTTCATCAGGAAGCCCAAATCCTGGGAAACACACCAAAAGACAAGTCAGGAGAAATCAAAGGACACTATACAATTTAATTGTTGAATATTCCGCAAGATTGCACATAAAGGATATAAACAGATTACCTCTTCTCCCAAAATGATTGATCACATGCCTTATATAAGTTTTCATCAAGTCTAACGGGAGAAATCACTTTTCCCTTGATGGAAGAATTTCCCTACATCACACCAACCACCTATCATTTTACACGAAGGTGATCTCATATAAAAAGTCAGTTTCTTCACCTTCAACAGAGATGGAATCTCGAAGAAAAATGGAGTTGCTGACACTGTAGATCCCTGGCAGAACAATGACTGTGTCGCCCTGGTAACATGAATCCACTGCTGATACTGGGTCTCTATGGAACTGAACAGATGAAGAGAGCCCATTTAAACCCATTTACAGTTGAGAAAAAAGAGAGACTTTCATTTGCTGTGCATGAACTGCCAACTGACATTGACTCTGTGCTGCTGAGCCATCCAACCCCCCTCCCTCCCTGAAGCTGACAATCTCTCAGTTTCTGAAAGCATCACCCATGCATGCAATTGGCTTTATAACCTCTCCTCACTAATCCCCAAAGTAGTGTGAACCTGAGAATCCTGGTTCAGAGGACTTGGGTTACCACCCCAGTGTGTTGTACTGACCTGGATTTCAGTATCTTCTGCAGAGCAGGTAGGCAGAAGCCTGTCATTGAGGAGTGACTGGAGCAAAAGGGAGCTGCACGAGGCCGTGACAACATGGACCACCTTCATGCCTGATTCCCGAGTCCCACGGCCCTGCATACACTGCTGCCTGGAATTTCCTTTGTAGGCCAGCACATATCTGGAAAGTCAGAATAAAGTGACTCACTAAAATGTCTACAGTTTACAATGGTGGACAGGCTCCTCTTATTTTACTTCCAGTCAGGGCAATAGATGTTTGGACAAAGAAACAATGTTCGGCCTTTTCTGTGCACCACACCACAATGACTTTGAAAGCACAGTTATGTATGAATCAAGAAGCTTTGACACATGCAGTCCACCATTTTAAGGAACCGAAAGTAATAGAATAGAATTGGAATTGCTTGCTCAGTAAGGTGTGTGTCATTCCTTCCTTGTGTCTTTAAAAAAGAGCCAGATTTTATTTCACGTGTGGTCTTGTGATGCCATTGCCACTGAAGAAAGCCTAAACTGAAACCCAAAACAGTGCAGTCAAGGGGGGGGTCTGATAAATGGATATACAGGCATCCAGAATATAATAAACTAAATAAACAACTGATAAAGTCAAATAAAAGCTGTTGTCAGTAGAGAGGACTATAGAGAAATTGCTGCAGTAGACAGACTGCTGCTGATGCAGCAGAAGAATTCAGGCACTTACCTCAACAGAGGATTTTCTATGATGTGCAGC
This sequence comes from Lagocephalus sceleratus, assembly GCA_911728415.1. NCBI lineage: Eukaryota > Metazoa > Chordata > Actinopteri > Tetraodontiformes > Tetraodontidae > Lagocephalus > Lagocephalus sceleratus. Next base: position 631,345 of record CAJVRN010000016.1, read on the forward strand.
TTGCGGGTTAACATCTCCAGTTGGTCAGACAGTTTTAGGCCCTCGACCATAGAGACGTTGTCCAACTCTGAATCAGAGTCAGTGCTCAGGTTGCTGCATAATGCAGAGAACTGCTGGAAACACTGGGAGCATTTCTCCAATAAGGACTGATACTCTGCCACAAGGCCTGCTGGGACTCTTTCCTCCAGGATGTCATAGTAGCTGAGGTCATATACAGGTAATGTACCGTTTATTCTGTACTTAGTCACATAAACACTTAATCACTGACTCATCTGCTGTACTCACAGTCTGAGACGAGGCTCCACACAACGAACAAAGTAGTCAAAGTCATCATCTTCTTCTTCTTCGTCCCACTCCCTCCAAATATGTTTGTAAAAAAACCTAGGTATTGAAAGAAAGTATCATGGAGTAACATTCTACATTTTTATGTTTAAATACATCACACAAAGCAAGCGCCACATGTCGTCCCACCTGAGGTGCTCAAGGGCAAGGGCAGTCTGATCAAATTCGTCTGACTCTTCATAGACCACATGGAGGTCTTGCAGAGGGACTTTATACTCAGTAACCTCCAATAAAGTCTTCATGGCCTCCTCTGTAATTTCACAGCCCTTGGCTTCACACTGCATTGGCAGCACCAGTTCCACACATGCCTTCAAATCCTTTAATTCAATATTGCACACCTGAAATCACAAAATTGAAATAAATAACGAACTAATAAACTGTTTGAAATTGTGATAACAAGTGTTCGTATACCTCGACATACACAGGCAATAGTTGCCAAGGAGAAATGACCAAATAACATGAAATAAAGCAGGAGACAAAGTTTTCAGGGGCCCCTTTCCTCAGTCCCAAATGTACTAGCAGTTAACAAGAACCAGTGTTGGTCAAGATGAGGTCTGTGTGACCTTAATTTAACAGGTTTAATAACATTTTTGTAAATGAAAGCACTCCATTATGCTCTTATTATCGTGTTTTACTATGGGCATTTGACTCGTTCTTGAGAACAACATTTATCTATTCAATCCTGCTTAAACACCATCTGTGGCTAAACTGATAATGCAGGTGCCATTTGTTTATTTGATTGGATCATTTCTTTGTTTACAATGGAATGGCTAATTAACATATTTAATGTAATTTTACTGTCACTCCCCTTCTTTACTGCGTTCTATACACCAGCATCCTTATCAGTGAAATACAGGCATGTATTTCACAGCCTATACAGGTGCTGGTACACTGTCAGCATTACTGCAACCATTAAGAAATTATTATTATTGAAGCTGTATTAATTTCTGCATTAAACCCGCTAGTCTGTGTGTGTTTGGGCATCTTTAATCAGACTTAGACAACAGGCCATTTACTGAAGCACTTCACATTCTAAACTGATCAGCCCTAATGTCATCACACAGGATCATGCTGATCTCATTACCATAACTACATTCCATTTGGCTTTTCTTTTTTCTCTTTCTTCTTTTCTGTCATCCCCATGACTGGCAATCCTCATTTCATTCTACATTTCTAAAGACCGCCACACTTACCTCCACCAGGACAGTGAATGCATCAGTAGACCACAGAGCCAGCCAATCACATGGCTCTAACACTTTCTCCAGATAGTCAGCTGTGAAGGCCTTCACCTCCGAGGGCTTGCAGTCTCCTACAAAGAAATTCAAATGTGTGTGCATGGGGAATTACACATGGAAGGAAAATTACAGCAGATAACAAAACTCATGGTGTTAGTATGATACAGATATGATTTATTTTCAAATTGTAAGAAAAGGGGACTATCATTAAATGAACACTCATGTTAGGGACAAAACCTAATAGAACTTCAAGCCTTTACCTCGTTCATAGTTGTGATCAAGTTTGCTACAGGAAATATACTGTAGATCTCAGTGTATATGATTTATAAGTATTGCATTTTGATTTATTCTGATACATACTGTTTTCTTGAGAGCAGAATATTGAACTCTCGTGATTTAATCATAAGATAGAAGGCTTCACTACTGGCTAAACCCTTAAGTCTGGAAATACCAGTATTTGAGCGTGTTTCTCTAGTTACCAAGTATGTAGTCCTGATAGGCCTTGAACCTCTCATAGAAGAGTAGCTGGTTGGTCTGGAAAGTCTCGGGAAGTTTGGAATTTGTGCTTCCACGTCGCTCACATCTCTGCAGTTGAGTCTTTGTCAGACTGTGGATGTGCCCATCACCTTGGTCGCCTGACACCCTCTCACTCTCCTCCACATCGCTCTGGAACAGGGCTGGTGTGGGTGGAAAAAAAGCAGTCAGCCTGTCAAAGTGTTTCCATGTCTGCATTTACAGGTCTGTCACATTTTAGTCGGGCAAACAGTTTGCACCAACTCACTGGTTTGACAACAATGCTGAAACCCCAGATTTCCTCTGAGATCTCCTTTACAAGCGTGTCAAATCACCAATGTAGTTTCATCATACAATATTCTCGATAAACCCACCTAACATCTAAAACCAAATTCATTTTTACTCAAAAATTACTTTCAACGCCTTTTCTGTTTCCAACTGGACTAAATTGGAAAATACACCAAAATCGTCTGATAACTTTTAAACCGCAGATTACGCGTGAATTAGTGCCTGAACAGGAGAAATGTCTGGACAAAGGCCGCGACCTTGAGCTTTGGTGCTCGTACCCAGCCGCACTTGAGGCGACTCCGCCGCCACTTTTGAATTTTCCGCCGCAGTTTCTCCGTTTTCCTGCTCCATCGAGCCCCCAACGAGCGTCGGCCGACCGGGCAAAAGCAACACGCAGCGGGCTGGGAAGCTGCTCAAAGATGTCAAACGTCCCCAAAGTGACAGAACAAACTCGGGTCCAAAGAGACTTTTGGAGGATTCGGGAGCAGAAAGACGGTTCGGACAGATCGGTACCCGGAACACGGTCAGACCGCCAAAATGTGCGCATGCGCGAAGAGCTGGACTCTTCTTCTTTCTCCACAAACTTTATTGAATAGCTGAAACGTGGACAAAGGGAGGGGGAAAATAAAACAAAAGCAGGATTATTATTAGAAAATCAGAAATCTCTCAAAACAAGTAAATTTCAATATATTTTTTATTTTTGGGGCTGTTCTTTTTTTTTAACAAGGACGTAAAAATGATTTCAAATAATTAATGAAACATGAAGGCTTCCTGGTCATTTACAGCAGTGAATGTGGTATTTACCCAAAAACATTTATTAATTCACAAATAAGGGGATCCAAATCCTCAAGGTAAAATACAATATTGGTTATTTCAAAGGATTTTATATGACTTAGAGTAACAGCCCAATTACTAATAAACGTAAGACTCCAAGGTTTCACTAGATAAATCACAAAAAGAACATGAACTCATATTCAAATCTACTGAAGATTTAAAATATGCAGAGGCCAGGTACATATCACATATTTATAATTGTTTTCAGCTTTGGTAAAAGTTGACATTTTATTTTTTTACAGGACATTTGACATGTTTAGCAGTGATCCAGCTGCACCTGAGACATACTGATGTTGTGCTCTGAGCTCCATGTTGAGAGAATTTAGCCTTTGGAAACAGCAACATGTCATCTGCAAGTGGAAATATTTTAAAATGAACAGGGTAATGCTGTGTATTTTGAGAGTATTACAGTTTATGATTGTCAATAACTGGATAGTTTAAATGACTTAATTTTGTAGAGATTGGATAACCTGGCCAAATGCAAAGCTAAATTTTGAACATCCTAAGTATGCTTCTATATTTATTTCTAAATCCAAAAAGGATCACTCCTTTAAAATGGAGTGATCAGTGGTATAGAAAATCTCTCTTATCTCTTGGTTGTGTACTTCTGCTGCAGGCAACAGGTTACACTTTTGAAAATATGTGAACCACTTAGAAAAAATGGGTCTGAAAAAACAAATCTGATTCAGGTTACTTGACCTTTAATATGAACACAGTGATGCTTTTTCACCAGGATTATGATGTTTTCATACTTGCAACAACAAAAAAAAAAATAATGAAAGAAATGTTATTGTCCATTTTAAGTTGCATGTATTGTATATTTCATCCCATAGGCTTAAATTGTATTTGAAAAATCGATGTCACAAAGATTCTTTGGATGTACCATGAATGTAATAATGCTGAATGAAAGTAGTGGCTCAACAGGACATGGGAAGATCTACAGTTCAGAGTCAATGTCACTCCTGACCGGTACGATCACCATCCTCGTACAGAACCTCGTCTATGAGAACATCATGGTCATCAACAGGAATTTCTGGACACAGCTGCTCTTTGAAGGCCAGGGCTATGGTGTAAGGTTTTCCTCCTGAATGTGCGATGCAGCGCTCCAGATAATTATCATAGAAGCCCTTCCCTCTTCCAAGACGCTTTCCTGACCGGTCAAAACCGAGGCCAGGCATCAGGATGAGTTCAAGGCCACCTGGAAGTGAGCAACGTCTTCCATCAGCAATTAAAGTCTGCAGATCTCTTCAGTGTTGTACCTATAGTGTTACCTTTGTAACAATTCATAAAATACTAATGATAAACAATAATATTAATCTAGAGGCCAGTAATAAATAAATATACACATTATGAATAATGTAAAGTGCATGCATGTTTATGCAACCTGTAGCCAGTGCTTCTTCTCTGCTGCTGTCATTTTCTGCAGGCTGTCGGATGTTCCAGGATGTCAGAGGCAGTGTATCCATGTCATGCAGACTGTTGAGTTTCAACATGTCCATGTGACTACTGTTTGTTTCATATCTGGGGATGAAGCAGCTTTTTCCTTGCTTAAACACATCTTGGATGATTTCCTTTGTGCACACTTCGTCTTTCATGCTGAGAAATACCGCAATCCGCGTACAGGACACATATTTGGGGTGTTTGAAAAGCTGGAAAAACAGAAAAGACAGAGAAAATTAAGGGAAATAAATTACCAATATCAGACAAGACTATAGTCAGCAATGAGGAAAAACTAAATTTATGAACATAAACAATCAAAACAAAACTTGGGCAGGCTGTAAACCTGTAAAATATTTAAAAACATATATTTAGACATTAAGAAATTATATCTACGAAGGTATTTGATCACATCACCTTGTTTTAATATGTTGTCTTTTAAATGTTTTCTTAGATTAGCACACAGATAAGCATATTTCATATGCATACCGTATTCCATGTATAATTTAACACACGTCTTAATAACATGTCCATATGCATGTTTATTAGACACACGTGCTTTTATTTGAAACGCATCACATCATTAAAGCTGCTCTTCACACTGAACCGCAGGCGCAGCAGTCGAAATGTTCAACTCTGTGGCGACTGCTTCATTTTACCTTACCTTTTGTGCAAGTACATGAGATTGGCGTCGCTTTTCGTCGTCAGTCAACGCTGCGACACGAACCTTGATCTCCTTCCTCAAAACTTGCTTGGCTGCACGCAAGGCTGCCATTTTTCTGCATATAACCTAATAAAGATTATCTAAGCACACCGTCATGTACATTCTGTTTGTTCAACAGCTTCTAGGGCGATTTCGAAACAGTTGCAGTATTCATTAACTAGTAGTCGAAACCCCCACCGGGCAGTGACTGGAGGCTCTCACGGGTCTCACCAACCTCTCTTCATTTCTCGGTGCGCGTCTGTGCGATTTGTCGCAGACTTACGGTAATAGTCACTTCTTCTTCTCTATATTAATGTCATGTCGCAACCAACGTGTTAAGCTGCACATCTCCATCTGCTGGACAGGAGCCCGACCTCGTGGTGACGTGTACTTCAGATTACAATCATGTAAAGATCTAAATTCTAAAACAAAAACAATGGAGGGGAAAAGGGGCAGATCCCACTTAACTTCTCCCATCTTGTCACTTCTCCCTAAAATCCCTTCCAGACTCCATGGTCTCTCATCTTTTAATCCATTCCTCCCTGTTTTATATTTACTACATACCATAATTAAATGTTTTCAGTACCCTTGAACATATTACATTTTTCTGGGACATTTTGCCTTCAATAAGAGTTGCTTTCAACCCTGTGTGTCCTAATCTCAATCATGAAATGATCAATTCCTCTCTTCACATTAATTTGAAATATTTTATGTGTATGGAGTTCTAAAGGCAGACCTTATCATGGCATTCAGAACTCTATAAACATAAAATAAATATTTTGCCTTGAGAATGATCCTATTCATTCATATATATATGAATATATATTCATATTCACATTCATGAATATATATATATATATATATATATATATATATATATATATATATATATATATATATATATATATATATATATATATATATACATACATATATATATATATATATTCATATATATTCATTCATAAATTCTTCACTGTCTTGTTAAGTGATTTGGCTTTACCTTTTCCAACCAGGATTTATAATATATCTTTATTGTGTAATTTTGATGCTGTTTTAGCAGTCTCATTTACTTTCTCATTTCCCGCATATGAATGCTACCCAAAATAATTGGCCATCAGTTCCAAGTCTCTGTGTCCTCGTAAGTATCATTAACATTTCAGTCTGCAGATCCTTTCTATTCATCTCAGTTGCCACTGCTGAATCTAAGCAGAACTACAGGCTCTGGTGTCACCTACTGTAAACCAAGGATAATGGCTGTGATCTTTGCTATGAATAATGACCATGTATTGCTTGCTGAGTTGCCTTTGAATATTTTGAATTCTGGTGTAAGTACTCCAGTTCCCACAAACTCATTTTCAGGGTCTTTAGAACCATCAATAAATATTGGTTTTTAATTGCAAAACCTCTGCTTTAAATTCTGCCAACTGTTCAATAAATCAAACTGTCCATACATCTTTTTACGCTTCAGTTCTATGAGGTCTAGATTTACTTTTTGCTCTGGAAGTAACCATGTGGAACAAAGTCCAGCCACAACCTTTGGACCATATCCAAAGCTATTTAATCCATATTATTTTGCCTCTCTCTAAATAAGTCAAATACAGATCCTTTACCTTAATTTTATTTTACTCCCAGAAAACATGTCTTTTTTTGTAGGGTGTTCTTCAACTGAGAGCAATTTTATCTGATAAACCTACTAATAAGTAAATATTAGGAATCATTTGAATTGCATCTATATACTGACAGTTCTTTACGTTTTTCTAGATTAGCTTTCCTATATAACCCTTTGCAACTGAACCTTATAACATACATCCATACTCTATGATTATATAAACGTTTGCTATATAGCAGTGATGGTTTATATGTCTCATCCCGATTGATGTTAGGTCTCCATGTGTATTTAATATCAAATAATCCTAAAAGTGTTTGAATTCACATTTTCACATTTTCCTCATGGAATTTAAGATGTACTTTCATTTTTCTTTTCCTTTGGAAATCATCTAACAAGTTTTGAGATTGACATTTTAAATCCCCAGTTATATGTCCACCTCTCAACATTTTTGACATAATGTAGTATATGTATATCATATGAAGGTTCCATATTTTCCATATAGCCTTATTGTCAACATGGAGCACATGCCAGAATGAGAAGGTTAATAAGATTATAATAGTACTTAATCAATAAAAGAGGATAAGTTAATTGAATTGAAGGTCCTGATGATATACCTCTGTTGTGTAAGTGTCAAGGAGAGGTGGCCTGGTGTAGAGTTTTAGACTAGGTTATTCCACATCCTAGAGAGTGAGAGGATGCTTGTGGAATGTAGCAGAAGTGCTCCGATGCCAACGTTTTAGAGCAGCAGAGCCATACAGAGAAATAAAAACCTGAAACCTGACTAGAGAGAAAGAGTATGATGGTGTGAGAGAAGTATGTTAGTGAGAAGTATGTTCCTTGTCTGTGCATTGTATTGGTGGTCACGTGTTGGTGGATCGTGTGTTGGACTCAAATGACAATATTTGAATTCAATTCAAATATTCATACAATTACTCATATATATTAGTTACACAAGTACAATATTTAGATTGATCACTAGGATATTTTGTGTTTGTCGTTTACTCTACCCTTGTGTCAGCTTCACTCTCTGCCTGCCCAGTGAATGAATGTTAGCCTCCCTTCAATAGCTCGCTTGCTCACTCGCTTTCTACCGCTTGTTGATCCACTGAGGGTCGTGGGGGGACTGGAGCCTATCCCAGCACAATGGGCGGAGGCAGGGTACACCCTGGACTGGATGCCAGTCAATCACAGGGCTGACTCATAGACAAACAACCATTCACTCTCACACTCACACCTATGGGCAATTTAGAGTTTCCAATTAGCCAAATCCCCAATCGTGCATGTCTTTGGACTGTGAGAGGAAGCCGGAGTACCTGGAGAGAACCCACACAGGCACAGAGAGAACATGCAAACATTATAATATTCACATTTAACCTCCTAAGACCTGGCGTCCACATATGTGGACATTGGATTTTGGGTCACCTATAGTACAACAGCTAATTCTGCTTAGTACGGGGCCAAATGTCCACATGCAAGGACCCTGAAACATTATATTACTACAGATTTAGATTGATTGTCCCTGTATGTGGACATCATTGTCCCCAAAACCACTTGTTTTAAAATATTGTTAAAATATGATTCTCAGTCTCTACACTTCCTCAGGTCCCAATAATCTTAAATAGCAAAGATAAATTAAAAATGCATATCAAGAGAGAGCTCGGGTCTCAGGAGGTTAAAGTGACTTATTGAAACTAACAAATTCTGTATATGCATGTCAAATTATCAATAACACACATTTTTCCAATGTGTATTTCACCTTTAAAGCTGTAGTTGTAGTGCTTCTGGAGTACGAGTTAAATTTTTGCTTAGTCATTTACCGTCCTGGTTTGCAGTAACAGATGACATTAGGGTGGATACTTGAGACAGCATGTGATTGGCTGTGTTGGGGTGGGCCTGTCCAAGGCTGCACATCTGGAAATGCTTGCAGTTGCTGTTTGTGCTGCTGCCCAGTCTTTCACTCTCTTATTCTCAGGTTGTGTGGCATCCATTTGTAAAAGGAATATGTCCTTCATAAAAGTTAATACAACCTGTCATTTCTCATTCAACAATCTGCCTTATGGAATATTTTCCACAGCTGACAATGTAGGTGGACTTTGCTTATTCTTTGTTTTCTTACATTACACTTCCATGCAGTGGAAGAGTTTTCAGGCATGAGACTCTTTCAGGCATCAGAGACTCTGAAGCAGACCAGGGAACATCGGAAGGATAATACCTTTCATTCATTCCCAAACTGCATCTGTGTTCCCCTGGAGAAACTGAAAAGACAACTGTGGAGACAGTGGTCTGGACTTCCCAATTAAAATTCCTGCAACTTGAAACTTGGAGGAGTAGAGGGGATTTGGGGGTAGCAATGTGGGTGCTATGAGGCATAGTTGAAGTTTCACTGTTGTTTTTAAGCTTTGGACAAACAAATTGCATTTATGAAAAATTCTATTGTTTTTGTTCACAGTCTTTTTACTGTATTTTTTTTTCTTATTTATTTCTACTTATTTAAGAATTTAAATGTGCATATACAGCATCTAGATTTCAGATTCAACAGTTTACCTTACATTTTCTCAGCCGAGACATCGCATCGGTGTTGCCATTGGAGACCAGATACTGGACTTGAGTGTGATAAAGTCTTTGTTTCAAGGGCCTGTGATTTCCAAACACCAGAATGTGTTTGAACAGGTAAGTTCCACAGAAATAGTAATCAGTATGCACACTTTGATATAATATAACATTAATGTGGGTTAATTTATGAGTGGTGCCCTTACAATATTAAATGTTTTGTTATGACTGTTACTCAAATTATACTGTAATACGTATTGTATCAAATTAGTGAAGAAATGTATACTGCATTATAAAGTGGTGATTTGAGTGTTGTTTAATGTATCTTCACCTATCTTCTTCCAAGCCCACATTGAATGCATTCATGGGGCTTGGCTATGAGGCATGGCAGGAGGCCAGGAGGACATTACAGATGCTATTGTCAGCCAATGAAAGCACACTGAGAGATGACATCAGCCTTCGGTCCAGGTCAGTCCTTTTTTTAGAACTCATTCTAGTATGGCATCATCAGTGATTGTCAGTTTCAAAAAATAATCGAAATGTTGAATTTCAGGATCAGGACCTGTGTTGGACAGTTTTGAAAATCCAAATTTAATGAGCAGAATGAACTTTGTGAATACGAATGTGTTCACAAGTACCATACATACCAAAGACATCCATCCATTTTTCTGTGTCCTTGCCTTTTGGCTATCCTAGGACAGGATGGGACACTGAAGCCTGCCATCCACCAGGGGTTTTTGTCCCACCAAATAAACAACTGTTTTTACCTGGGATCCCAGTTTACTTGGTGAAGCAGTTGTCTATAGTATATAATATAGTAAGACACAAAACTGGATGAATCAGTAATCATTTTTCTGCTAATGTATTATCATTTTTGCAGGTTTAAACACATTGCACACATTGTACTACGTTAAGAAACACTGCCTTTTGTTTTGCAGGATGATGAATCATGATGTTTGTGGGTTAATTTGACACAGGTGTAAAAGAAAGTACCGGTACATTACTATTATACTGTAGTAGTCATTATTAACTCCTATACTAGCTTTTCAAACAATATTTAGTGTGATGGTGTTCTAGTAATAAATAAATTGCTCCAAAGCATCAAATAGGAGAGATAATTAACCAGGTGTAGTTTTTCTTTATACTCATAATTTTGGTCCCTTTGTCTTATTTTCTAAAGTGTCTTTTCCCTTTCAGAGCATTTGTCAGTCAGAGTGTAGCCACTATGCATCTTCCTGCTGATATTGGTGAGTCTCTCAATCTCTGTCTCTCTTCATACTGTATACATATGTTTGTGTGTGTGTGTTAGTGTGTGTGTGTGTATGCATGCTCTAGTGTATATCTACGTTTAATTTGTTGTTTGAGACATAGTAAAATCAAGGTGATCAAGAAATGAAACTGAATGTATTCGTGACTCATATATGAGTCATATATGAGGTGTCTCTTTGTTCATCTTATCCTCAGGTGATTACACAGATTTCTACTCCTCCAAAGATCATGCAACCAATGTTGGCATCATGTTCCGGGGAAAGGACAATGCTCTCATGCCAAACTGGTATGCTATTGTTCAGGACTTGATCAAACTAGACAACATATGAAGTACATGAAAGGCTGATAGACCTTGATTTAGTGAACATTTCATCACAGATTTTAGAAACAGCTTGTAGTAACATATAACCAATTACCAATAAATTGCTACCTGCAAATAATGTTATTCAATGATTATCACATTATTACCAACCTTACATTTAAACTGGCTAAATTCCTTATGTAATTGGCAGATATTATTTTATTGGCTAAACTCACAACACAGTGGAACATATACATAACAGAGTGTCAATGATTCACAAATTCTGGTTGGCAGCATTTTTCTAAAGAGTGGTTTCATTAGTGGTGTCCTGCCACACTCTGTCTGTTTAAGATTGGCTTCACCCTTGCACTCAAAAAACACAGGAAATAATATGTTATTATTTTAGGCACATACAGGTTTCAATAACCATGGCTTGATGACTCTCAGATTCGGTACTTATGGTGGTACATATGTGTATTAGGAATCGAGACTTTTTGTTTTCAGTATTTTTTTTCCTCACTATAATTTGATATGATACAAACAACCTGCTGGAAAGGTGTCAGTGTTTTTTTTTCCTGAAAAGTAATGCATCTAGATGGAAACATTTTGAGAAGAAGTACCACATAGGCACACAAAAACACTGAAAATGGAAGTCAATCATCATACATTGAATCTTCTTTCTTTGAGGCAACTGTGCTAACTACTGCACCACAATGATGCCCAATTGACTAGTTGTCTGGTGGTCTGATTGACTGACTGGCTGATTGATTGATCTGTTTCACTGACTGATTGCAGGCTGAGGCTTCCAGTCGGATATCATGGTAGAGCATCATCAGTAGTGGTTTCTGGGACTGAACTTCACCGGCCTGTAGGTCAAATGAGACCAGACCAAAGTAAGATCCTTATCTATTATTTGATCTGTTTTTTTACAAGATTTTGGCACTTGGCACACAATTTAAAACAGATGGAGACACACAGGAACTCAAGAACATCTGCAGTGCAACAATAGACCAAGTAAACTGGACAATGAAGTTTTAAATGATTGTCCTTTACAAAGGCTCTGTTGGGTGACATGGAATTGACTGTCCCCATCAATTTAGGTTCAGGGTTAGTTATCTTATCACACTGAAGTTTGGACATTGACTCAGCCATTGGGAACAACCCAGAGCTGGCCGTCCAACCAGACCAAACAATCTGGGAAGAGTCTTGATAAGGGATGTAACCAAAAATTCAATGATCACTCTGGCTGAGTTCCAGATTCTGTATACAGATGGTTTAGAAGGTTCTAGAAGGTGGGTTGTCACTGGTGGATTTCACCAATCTAGACTAAATTACTGCGTGGCTAGATGGAAACCTTACCCTGGTAAAAGACACATTAAATCCTAAAAGAAAAAAAAAACATTCAGGGTTGAAGGGAATGGTTCTAGCAGACCCCAGCAATATACTTTTTTAAAAAATCCAGAGCTCTCAGGCCCTCAGGCTAAACTAAATGTTCACCTTACAACAAGAAAATAATAGAACAATCATCAACAAAACAAAATGTGAAAAAGTGATAGGGTGTGAAATCCCTCAACACTGTATATGAAGAGAAGATGCTGACTAAAGCAAAAGTTTTGTTTTTTCATTTTTGTGTGTTGTTTTCTTTATCATTTCAGCCAAACCTCCGGTATTTGGTCCTTCCAAGCAGTTGGATTTTGAGCTGGAGATGGTAAATATTGTCTTTACTTTACTCAACCTGTTTGTCCAAAATGTTTGAATGAATAAAGTCCTTTTAGCTGGGCATGTGTTAAAAAGCTTCGTGTGGCAGCTATTTGCTAAAAGAAACTATCCAAACATTCATGGATGCAGCTGTCCAGTGCAACTGTATTGATTTTACTGTTGAGATTCATGTTTCCGAAGCACCCATGGCATGTAGCCAGTCTCTGAACCCAGCCTCATTGTTCTTAGATGCACTCCTGCCTGAATACTACATCCAACATCATGCATGCGTGTTTCTGATCCAGTCATCTAATTATCAGCTCCTAATAATCAAAACATGTGAAGTAGCTTTTATGTTCATCTGTTAACACTGTTGATTAATTGAGTGTTTATTATTAATGCCTTTGTTTTTGATTAGGCATTCTTTGTGGGAGGACAGACTAACCTGGGAGAACCCATTCCCATTGAAAAAGCCCACAAACATATCTTTGGCATGGTACTCATGAATGATTGGAGTGGTAAGAACTTCGGCACAATGCAACAGATCAACACGTCTGCAAATGTATGTGGCTTTCAGGGGAAAAGGGGGGGGGGCATCATACAAATAATATACCACTCATAAAGGAAAATACTAGTGTTCAGTCACAAGTAACTCCATGAAAAACCATGGATTTCTGATATGGAGGAAAGATACCAGTCATACAACTGTGAACCCGCTATGACCCAAGACAGCAGAGAGAGAACAGGGCAGAATTAAAGGCCAGAGGAAGGACACTGACCTGAAATAATTACCAATACAAAAACTATTGACTTTTTCTCATACTTGTTAATATCTCTTCCCACTATGGTCTATTGATGTGCTGCTCTACAACCTACACATATCATGTTGTTTCTTATTACTGAAGTCATAATGACTGGTAGTTATCAAATGTTAAAAAAAATTAGTGCAGTGCAAAGTTCCCAGAGTTGTTATATTCTAGTCTTTTAGTCTTCTGATTGTATTGACAACTGTGAGAACTGTTTTTGATGGCAGATGTAGCTAAAGTCATTTTGCTTTTTAATTTAACTAAAATTTTACATTATTACACGTAAGCATAAATTACATACTCACGTTCACACAACCATCTGGTAAACCCTTATAGTCGCCACAGCTAATGTACAATCACAATGTATATCCATGCAATAATATTTGTGTTACTCTCAGCCAGGGACATCCAGGCATGGGAATATGTTCCTTTGGGCCCTTTCCTAGGGAAGAACTTTGGGACCACCATCTCACCCTGGGTAGTCCCAATGGAAGCATTGATGCCCTTCGTAGAACCCAACGCTATCCAGGCAAGTCGTTATTATAGTCATTAAACACATAATATCTGAAAAGACAAATTTCTTGAAAGCATATTTTACATGAGGAAGCAGGTGTTGGTACTTGACAACAAAACAAGTTTTAAAAAGCAGGGTGTGTGTGTGTCTTAGTGTGTGTGTTTGTGTTTAACTTGTGGCAACATTAGTATTAGCATAGGACAAATGATATCAAATTTGCCCAAATTTAGGTTGGGATTATTATATTAGTTCAAACTTTCATTAATGTTAAAAAAAATCATTAACTTTTGCTGAAAATGTGGCTCAAAATCTAAAAAGAAGGGTTTTAAATGAGGTTATGATTTAAATATGCCTTTTTACCTGTTGTGTAGGACTCTAATTGTCATCTCATGCTTAATTAGTTTGGTTTTATTCCTCCTGCAGGATCCAGAGCCCCTCCCCTACCTCCAACACCAGGATCCTTACACTTTCAACATTAATCTGTTTGTGTCAGTAAAAGGTACTAAAGTTAATGACCAATATGACCAACTTTTTCTTTTTTTTGGTAATAGTCTTCCTAAAGATGACAACATATAGACTATTGTTATTATTTATACTTTTCAGCTGCTGTTTTGCTGCTCTCATCCATATTTAGGAAAAAATATACCGTATATATCATCTCTTATTTCTTCCAGAAATTATTTGTAGTTGCATTCTAAAATAATAACAATTATTTGCTACCAACTATTCTGTTATTGTAACAATATAGCAGTCCCTGAATCTTAATTTATTAAGCAGCAAGTAACTCATTAATTTGTGTCACATTCAATCTCAAATCAGATGAATTGGGATTGAAGATTAAATTTGTATCTGCGCTCCCTTGTTCTATACCATGTTAGTTAATAATATCATTTATTGTTTCTACATTTTCAAGGACCGGACATGCCACAGGCAAAGACCATCTGTAAGTCAAACTTCAAGGTAAGACTCTTTTAATTTTATTTAATGCCAGTTAGGATGTTTAACAAGGAGGTAGAAAACTTATTTCACCAGGAACACAGGGATCCTGGGTGAAAACTTCTGAACTCTTACATGATATGCTGTTCATAATAAATCCATCTACCATTGTAGATGCTGACATATTGTGAACATAATCTGAAAAATCTCGACTGTCATCAAATTTAAATATAAAAAAAAATTGCAGTCACTTTAAATCCTAAAGTTCAACTATCCCCCTTCTGTGATGTATACAATTACATTTATTTATTCCTTGGTACAATATATTAGCATTTATTTGGTATTGGCTCCAGGTAGAAAAAAAGTTTGGATGTATGCTCTCACCATACATTTTTATAGGTTATTTGCATTTTAAAAGGATGACCAAGTGTAAGGTATCTATACTGTACTTATGTTTACTTTTTTTCTTGTCACTAGTACATGTACTGGACCATGAAGCAGCAACTGGCCCATCACACAGTCAATGGCTGTAACGTCAGACCAGGAGACCTGATGGCTTCTGGTACAATCAGCGGACCTGTGAGTGCCTGCATGTACTGGTGCTCATTATCAATAAAGACTAAAGTTTTGTTTCTAATTAGTTTTTCTGAGCAAATGTAGGCAGTCATATTGTGTGGAATTTGATATTAATTAATTGTTTTTAAAAATGTATTCATTTATAATTAGGGTTAGGTTATATAGCTGTGTGTCATAAAACACCAGGGATAAGGTAATAATGTGTCAACTCAAGTCAAGTATACCAAAAAAATCTCAGAATGTTCTACTTTATACAGGTGACAGAACGCATCAATATAGACCCTATTAGAAAAATTTAAGCAAATGATGTGATGACAAAGCCAATAGTAAAGCAGGTGGGAGTGCAGAATTCTAGTGGAGGAACTGGATTCTATCATAATATTAATAAAGATTACATAAACTACAGGAAAAACTATGATAAAAATAAATACAACATGATAATAAATATATACATGTCAAATTCACTTCAGTTTACCGTATGTCCTGAATCTGAACAGGATGCTGAGAGTTTCGGATCAATGCTGGAGTTGTCATGGAGGGGATCTAAGAGCATCACACTGGGAGACAAAGAAACAAGAACCTTCTTGAATGATGGAGATGAAGTGACCATGACAGGTTACAGTGCACCTTCACACCACAGACCTCTGTTTAAAGAAATGCAGTGCTTTAGCAGTGCTTTAAAGCATATACTTCAGATACTATAGTTGTAAAAAATTCAATTGTTAGTCAATGGAAATTAATCCTGGTTATGGAAGAAAAGATCTTCTGGCCGCTGCAAACACTGTACTGTAACATAATTTGAGCAGTAGCAGTAGCTCCTCTTGTCTATCATAGTCCTGGTTTTGATTCAACTATTTGTTTCCTCATTCATCTATTTACCCTTCTGCTAGTTTTTGTTAAAAGGTTTTGCAACAAATCCAAGTAATTTGTTGCTGTTGAACTTAACTATCTATCTTCCAGAATCATTATATCAGTAAACAAGCACACATTCAGTACTCTTTCTCAGCACTTTGTCTCGCACCAGTTATTATTGGTATTTTATCACCTCCCTCTGGCTATCCCACTTTGGCCTATCCTGTAATCTGTAATCTTTTGAATAATAATCTGTGATGACAATGTCCCTCTGTCTAGGTTACTGTCAAGGAGATGGATATCGGGTGGGCTTTGGAGAATGTGCAGGAACTATCCTTCCATCCCTGCAATGCTGAGATGCACTTGCTCACTGCTGGATTTGGGCATCCATCACCATCTGCACATACATACAACTCATAGTAGACCTATATCAAAAGTAACTGGACGTTTTAGGGATGAATGAATATGTTCCTGTTAAATGTTAGTCTACCAATTTTGCACCTCAATGCAGTGATTGTAGTGAATTAAGGCATATAGTTTGCATGATGGCAGTGTGGCGAAGAAACTCTCAAATACAATTTGGCCCCAACTTATGTGGCAGAGACATCACAACTCTCAGGACCACCCCATTAGAGGAAAAAAAAAATGAATTAGATAATTGTCTTCAAGAACCTAAAACAAGTGCCAGTGCCTTCAACTGAAGAACGTAGATAGATGACTAAAGAATGTCACTACTTCACCAGCATCGTTACTGACATATGCAATGATGAGCCATCTTTTTAAAATAAAACCTCTATTTTTAGTTTCATTTTGTTGTCTATTGTTTCATATTGTTGCATGTTGAGTTTCATTCTGGTGAATAAATATGATTGTAGTCATATTGAGGCAATAAAGCATTGAGTAAAATTTAAAACAATGAGGAAGAGAAAAAACGTGGTAGAGTGATAGATCTGTTGGGTCACTTTGACTTTTAACATTCTTATGAGAGAAACTTTTCAAAAAGCATTTTGTCTCTTTGCCTTTTATCCTTAAATTTTACTGTTTTGCTGTAACCACATATTCATATATATATTCATTATATGTGTATATACTTAAACACTTCTGAATTCCACAATGTAGGAAAGTGTATCTTATCTTACATTAAAGGGAGTTTATGAGAGTAACCTTATTGTTTATACACACTTTAGGTAAGGCACAGGAGAATTTATGAGTTGAAATGGAGAAGGAATGTGTAGTTCTCACATCCTCTTGGCTTAGTGGCCATCCATTCATTTGACAGTTCTCAAAGAGTTATGAAGTTGTTTGAAGAACTGATACAATTGTCCTCTAAAACGTGTATGGTTCCATTTTTATATTACAGCTTAACAAACAAAAAAAAGACAGAGAATGGTTCAAATGCATGTCTGTTTTGCATAATGATCCTTATTATTTTATTAATTGTTCTGAAAAGGAGACACCAGACCTAACAGAAGGATTGGGGGACAGGGAGGATATAAAATCTGACTGGCTTCCAGTCTGTCTTTTCAATGGAGCTGTTTCAATATACTTACTATGTCACTACGTTTTTTCCCCCCAAAAAATTGGGCAGCAATATACTGTAGCTGCTATTTATAATAATAGTTTAAATATGTAAACATGCAAATAGAAATGCATTTTCAAAAGTGTATTTTTCACCATATTGCAAATTGCTGTATATATGAATTTAAGTAAAGTTAAATTCATTTTTATTTGCCATACTATCATCATACATTCCTACAGTGACCTCTAGTGACACCTAAAGGTACAAGTTGACTTAAAGAAAAGAAAATTAAAGCTCTCAACAAAACAAAAAATAAATCAAAAAGAAAATCTCAAATCAAAAACAAACAAAAAACATAGGGGTCATGAAATACAGGCTTGTCGCTCCAAGCCCACCTTCTCACCATCATATTCCAGAGAGGGTGGGTTATAATAGCAACTGCTTTGCATGCTCGATATCGAGACTTGATTTGTATGTCACTACAAACTGTTTCCATGGTTCATGCAGCATTGAAACTCAAACTGTTTTTCTATGTTGCCAAATAATCACAACAGCAGATTTAAGCACTGTCTTCCTCACGATTCCTCACATTCCATTGACTTCAAATAGGGTTTGGTTGACAAAAAGTGTCCTAGACTTAGTGTTAAACTGGTATTAACCCACTACAGCTGATATGGAAAACACTCCAGATGCAGCTGACAGTTGACCAGAGGGAGGAGCACGTTTAATGTTTGGGAATGCTCAGCATGTTTGGCACAACGCTGGAACAGCTCGTCTGTGATGAAAGATAAAAATGAACCACACACACAAGAGTCACACCGTGACGGATGCACGCCTGCAGGCTTTTGCACGTTTTCTCTGTACCATTTAAAATCCTTGCAAAACTTGCACAGTTCGCTGATATTTGAACACTATCATTTCATGTCTCGTGAATATCACAACAAAAAAGTTTCTGGACCAAGTCAATAAAATTAGTATCTAATCCCCATATTAGCCGACATCCTATCAATTACCGCAACCGTCACATCGTGTAAAATTAATTTATTCAAGTAACCCTAAATCTCGCGGTGCTACCATTCAGACATCTTGCATTTAATTAGACCTAGTCTTGGAGCGTTTTTCCCCTACTCAACATACGTGTCCAGATTGTCCATGTTTTGATCGAGAAGCCGCCTTTGATCAGAGCCGGGGCTTTGATCTCATGCCCTTTGTCTGAGGCTGCCGCAGCGAGCGTCGCGAGCGTCAGCGCCGTGTCTCGCGGGGCCGCGTCCTGGTCTCGTGGAGCCGCCGTTTTGTGATCCGGCTGCGGTGAAAGGATGGCGACCCCCGCCGCCGTCAACCCGCCCGGTAAGTCCGCGCTCGCTCCTTTGTTCGGAGGCCCGAGCGAGCGTCGGAGCGCACCGTTTTACGCGAAGACGCGGATGTTATTTGGTTGTTGTTGTTGTTGGTTTTTTGTTTTTGTTTTTGTTTTTTTTTTTCCCCCGACCGTGGATGTGTGCGCCGACAGGCCGCCGAAGCCTGGCCCGGGCATCATCCCCTTCCCCCACCGAGCCGACCCTCTCGGGCTCAGCCGCGGTCGCTCCGGCGGCTCATATCTCGTCCAGATTGGTAAACGGTCCAACGATCCACTGATATGACAGCGATCCTTTTTACCCGGGGGATCATTTATTCCTAACAAATATAGCTCCCTTTCCCCCAGTCGTGTGCGAACATCATTAATGAGGCGATTGTGTCTCAAGGGGAGGGGGGGTGCTGACGTTATCAAGATTTAACGCAGATGAATTCCTTCTTGGAAAAAATAAAGTACAGATAGGACAAATCTGACACGTGTCATGCATGTAGAAAACAGTGTCCCCATTTCCTTTTTTGACAAGCATCTGTTGTGGTCCACACAAGCGTGTTTATTGTGTATACACGGCCAAACAACACGTCCTAATTATGCACCTAAATTTGTGTGCGGTTTTCATGAAAATTCACTAATGACAGCGAAAGGAAAACACAAATTAGCTTCCATTTTCAGTTTTCAATGACGTTGTGCATGTTTGTCATCTTAGTAAACATTAGTGCATAAGTGCATCACCTTTAAAAGTATGACTTTATTTGATTATGCACAGACCTATCAAAACCTTTTACTACTGTTTATCACATCATTTTGAAAACATGATTCTATTTGAGCTTTCTGAACATTAAAAATGTGTTCATTTAATGTACGATACAGTTATGTTTTCAGACCATTACTTCTCTTTTTTTTAACAGGTGTGGCATGATATCAAAGAATAAAACATCTAATTTATATATTATTTGATCAGTCTTGGCTAACAGAAACAAAAGCTAAATTAAGAACTTTCTGCAATAAAAGTGAAATATTTAATAAAAACAAGTATTCAGACCTCTGTGCACCATAGCACATTTAAAAGCAATAGCACATTTTCTATTATCATTTCTCATTTTACCTGGGGGGAATACAGCAGTTGGACCCACTGCGACTATTGTGGTCCTTCAGCTCCTCATAATCATAATCTTGATATTTCTTGATTAGCAAATTTGTTTGGGTGTGTGCCTTAAATACAGAACATAAACTGCATTGACCATAACTTTTATAAGTCTCAGATGACATCCAGCATTTATCTCTCAGTTGCAGCTAGCATTGAATACATTTCACATTAAGATGAAGATTCCTTGATTGAATTTTTTTGTTAGGTGAGTTTTGTAAATGCTCGTAATGTAAAGTTCATGCTCTTCAGAAAGGTGAAAACAACCTCTACTGTCTCTCAGTACAAGTATTTGGAGATTTCTACTTTTATCTAATGTTTAGGAGTTAGTAATGTCTGAGTAAAACCAAGCTTGTATTTATAATTAAAGTGCATGGTAAAAAGAGGTTATTGCTACCAAGTGCTCGATGATAGAGATCTGCCATGAATATAATATATGCATACATCTTTATTGTATTTATTTGTTGGTAGGCATGCATATAGCTGTGAAAAGACATTTAAATGAAATCAAATATTTACTAGCATTGTAACACTTTGCAACTAAATTGTGTATAATCTTGCCAATGTTATAATAAAGGATATGGTTTTAAAAAAAGGTAATCATTAAATGCAAACAAAAGCAGAACAGAGGCAGACATACATAACAGTGTTGCACATTTTCCATTTATTGTGCAAAAACTTTCATATTTCATCTAGTTTTGTCTTTAGGCCCACGTATTGACCAAACTCCAGTTAAATACAGCTTAGTGTGTGATAAATGCTGTGTATTGGTTATGTAACCTTCCCACTCTGACTACCTTCTTGCAAAGTGTTGATACAGTCAGTCTCTGAGAAGTATTTCGAATTATTTTACTTCATGCTCAAATAAGAATAAACTATCATAGATAGACTGTCATATCATTCAATTTTTAATTTCTTGGAATATTAGTTGTTGAGATGCCATGGATTGAGCATATTAGGTCTGTCAACAACAAAGTAATGAAATGTATTTCTATTGTCATTAAAAAAAGAGGCTTTCATATTACATGATATACTCCATATACTGTGTTATAGTTTAATTAATTTATTACTATTATTGTAACATTGTTTGGGCTAGCACCTATTCTATTACGACTCTAGTGAAGAAACCTAAAACATTGTCAATTTATTAATACATTCCAATCCTGCTCATTAACTAGAAATATATCTTCCGCATTTGCTCCCAAAATCTATACACAACTTGCTGATAAACCATCCTCCCTGTTGCTGTACCACAATAGTCAGTTTTCTTTTTCTTCTGAAGCTCACCTTCATCTCTGATTAATTTCAAGTCCAGACTGAAGACCTATATGATATGTCAAGAATTACAAACGTTTCCTTCCTTAGGTTTGCATTTTATCATGCTCATTGTGAATCTTTCCCTGCTCATACACTTATGATTTTAGTATTTGCCTATTGCGTCCTATTGACATTTGATTGTGTCCTATTTCTTCATAGCTCCTTCATTTTTTTTTTTTTGTGTTGAGGAACAGATTGTTTTTTTTTAACATGTTATCAGCTATTTCAGTACAGTAGGTAAACCTATCCGGCTTGGAAGTGAGCTCAGTTTTGTGTCATTTGAAAATTTGACGATGGTGTTACTGTGGAGACCAGGAGTGTGGTTGTGGGATGCAGCACTGTGGGAAGTTAAGTGGAAATATGTGGAAGCGTAGGAGATGACACTACCCTTCTAAATGTGGTTTGCTAGGAAGGCTTAAATCCATAGACAAATTGAGTATAGAAGGCCAAGCCATAACACTGGACACCAGCCCATAGGGGAGAATGCTACTGAGTGCAAATCTTAACCTAGTCCAGTGGTTCCCAAATGTTTTTTTTTATCGGGGGGGGGGGGGCTTGTATGGCCCCTTGATGATATAAGAACAATGTAAGCCCCCCACCCCTCTCCATACCCGATCCCACCCACCCTAAATCAATCGCACCTTCTTTGTTTTGAATAATATATAAATGCTATATAAAGATATTTTCTTTTTAAAATAAGTGCATATCACTTCACATTTCAATTTCACAGCTTTTTTTACACAGTTTGTTATACTGAACTGGAGTGTATAGCAGGAGATCCTATGATGCCCCCCTACAGTTCCACTGCCCCCCAGTTTGGAAACCACTTACCTAGCCTATGAAGTCATAATGGATTGTTAGAATATTTTAAACTGACCTGAAACTTTATTTCACATCAGCTTGGGAATTAGCTAGCAGTAGTTCTTTATTGGAATAAATTAATTATATTTTGATATCAATTTCATTTTCAGATTATACATATTATTACACTATAGTTTGATTTTATTGATATACTGTTGTTCTCTACTAATAATCCATGCTAATTGTGTACCTTTCAAATCTGGATTTTTAGGGGATTATATTGGTAAAATAAAGGTTTGGGAACACGTCAACTCTCTTCTGGTTAGAACAATAGCATTAGTGTGTTTACACTCAGCTACAAACTATCCTGTTAACGTGATTGCTCTGATGACATAAAATAATAAAACATTTTCCTACAGATGTCAATCTGTCTTCATTAGAGAAATATCAGTAATGCAATATTTATATTGTTGTGAAGTTTAGGTGATGAAGTATCA
Organism: Lagocephalus sceleratus; assembly: GCA_911728415.1. Classification (NCBI taxonomy): domain Eukaryota; kingdom Metazoa; phylum Chordata; class Actinopteri; order Tetraodontiformes; family Tetraodontidae; genus Lagocephalus; species Lagocephalus sceleratus. Next base: position 654,437 of record CAJVRN010000016.1, read on the forward strand.
AACATTTGTATTCTGTTATCTCAGTGGGTGGAAATGAAACTGCTTTCCTGTGAGATAACGGTGATCTCTCCCAGGTCCATCCTTAGGGATAGGGATCCCGATAAGAACATGTTGCACAAATGAACATTCAAAACAAGGGATTATGGCATGCCCTGTGTATTTATGTTATAACATATAGTAACATACAGTATAACTATTAAAAATAAGGGGGGGATTACTTGTAGTTCCATATGTAATATATGCTCAATTTTTAATCATACTCTTTATTTCTACTGTTTTATTCCCTCTCAGAAATGGGTAGTGACTTGCCAGGGACAGGAGTGATTCCAGGAGCAGTTGGGGCTGGCCAGGTGAGAATGGGAGGAACCATGCCGGGAAGTCGTGGGGGCAAGCGAAGATCAGGAGGGTAAGTATTTGAACAGCTGTTAGAAAGTATGACAAGAAGATATTCACAACATAAGAAACTACAACTTTAAAAACTAGTGATCTTTGTACAAACAAGAAGAAAGATTCATTAAACAAGTTGTATGTCAGCATTTGTTTCTTATCAAAAGAATTTTCAATGCATGCAATCCAACAGGACAATTCTGAATTGATGTAGTTATTGATCACATCATGAAGCAAGTTTTTCACATTAGGCTGTTTTTGGACAAGTAGACGACCTACGTTTCAGATGTCTTTTTACTGTCTCTTTCGACTTTCTATCTAAAATCTCCACTTCCTATGGGTCTTCAAACTTAAGAAATGCTCCTTTGTGCAATGCTCTAGGATGGCAGCTGAAGGTTTTTGAATGAGTCTTTCAGCAAGGGAAGTCCTCCTCAACGTAGCAGCCACAAAGGCTACAAATTGTACCTTTGAAAACATGGAAAGCCAAATCAGGGGTAACAAGTGGACAGAAGAAGGAACATGAGACACTAGAGAAATACCGCAGTTTAAGAAAACTGTTGGAGAGGATGTGTGGAGTGGGGTGGAATGAAGACATCAGTATTGATTCTGATGAATGTGACATTGATTGTTATTGTAAATGTGGACAATTCAGACAATTCCAGAAATTTTAGAAGATATTTATTTCCAAGTCATGTAATTATAATTAGCAACATTTCAATAGCTATAAAGTGCTGGTTTTGACTTTATTTTTCAGATTTTTTTTTCAACAAAATTACAAGATATCAGTTATCAATTATAGAAAATCATACAATCAATCAAGTTGTACACACATGTGAACACAAGACAAACAGACACACACACATATATGAAGTACATTTGCAAGGATAAAAACAAGAGCAGGATGTTTGGAAGTGAAAAAAACAGTGAGAATTTAAAGAGATTAAAAGAGGTCATAGATCTAATTGTGCAAGGATAGTTATTCTAATCTGCTGAAACCTTAAATTTAAATGCACTTCAACCAGATTCTTTCCGATTCTCTATTGATTTCAGGAGTACAAAAGAAAATGTAACCAGTATGCCTTATTATTGTATTGTTAACTGAAGTGAATCACAGGGGAATGAGAGCTTTATAAAAACCTAAATTAATTTCTAAATATATTTTTTATGGCTGTTTCTCAGGATGGACTTTGATGAAGAAGATGGCGAGGGACCGAGCAAATTTTCAAGGTAAGGTCATCAAATTCTTCTAGTGATTTTGTAAAGGATTGGAGGATTTTATATAAACTCTTTGTTTTTCTTTTCCTCCACAACAATTATTTGTCCTTGTAATTGTTGTATTTAATTTTGTTATCATTGTGTATATGAATGAAATAAAAAAGCAAATAAATCTATCAATATAACCTTATCAAACCAAACTTTATATTAAAAAAAGTACACAAAGCAAAAAAAAAACATTCAGAAAGTTTAACAAAAAAAAGATACATTTTTATTGGTGACCTGGGTATCAAGTTCATTTGCTGCAGAATAGGATGTAGGAAGAGCTGACAATAATGGGTGTTGTTGCAAAGTAATAGTGGGGTTCAGGTTACCCTTGTAATACACCAGATACACCAGACATCTGTCTCTCAATTATCCTCCCAGAATTATCCTCCCTCATTATTTCAACAGAAATCGATACAAATTATTTAAGCTATTATTTGAAATCAATAAGAATTTGACAAAAAAGTATTACAAGCAAAGTCATCCCTTACAACTCTTATAATCTTGAAATTTACCTGCTTTTATAAAAGAATAAGTGGTATTGTTTTTTTCCCTTAATCTAGAATACAGTGAATGACGATGTTTTTTGACTGTATTTTATTGTTTGTATTTTAAGGAAAAATAATCTGTCATTCCTGCCTTTTAAAGGCTTTAAAAACAGTGAAGTCAACTCTCAGGTTGATCAGGAAGAAAACCAAAAAATATCTGTATATTTTTATACATTTAATGTTTGCCGCATTTTCTGGACCATAAGGCGCACCAGGTTATAAGGCGCACTGCCAAAAAACAGGTTTTTTTCATAAATAAAACGCACCAGATTATAAAGCGGATTAAGCAAACCAAAACAGTCAGATGACACTTTATTTTGGGGTCTATATACTATATTTTCCGCACCATACTGTGAACCATTTCATAGGACGCAGTCTCATTCTGTGGTCTATTTCTGTAATTAACCAATTTATTATAAGATGCATGCTAAAACATGCATTTAAAAAAGCTCTCGAAAGATCTAACAATAAATAAATGAATAAATAAATAAAAGTAAATGGCGATTAGCAGCACACCTCTGCTTAATACCTAGCATACCTAGTTGCACCAATCAATCGGGCGGAGCTTTTACCGTAGTGGACTTACCAAAGGCACACAGCAGATTTTGGAACTCAGTCCACACACAGGGCGCACCGTCGATTTTTGAGACAATTTCAGGGTCTTAAGTGTACGGTGCTTAATAGTTTTAGTTAAAATGCTACTGGTTTACTCAAGTGTAATCTATTTAAATGTTGGATTGAGAAAGCAGGATCAGGTGCAGCACAGTGGTTACCAGGAACTCCCCAAACAACTAACCCCACTGGTTTCTGTTTTTAGAGAAAACCACAGTGAGATTGAGCGACGCAGACGCAACAAAATGACTCAGTACATCACTGAGCTTTCAGACATGGTGCCTACATGCAGCGCACTGGCCCGGAAACCTGACAAGCTGACAATACTGCGGATGGCTGTGTCCCATATGAAATCCATGAGGGGTACTGGCAACACATCCACTGACGGGGCCTATAAGCCCTCGTTTCTCACGGAACAGGTCTGATTTTCTGTTTTTTTATCTTAATTCATTGATGTTGATGTTGTTATTGTGTTCATATCTATATGCTATTAAACCATTTCTGCTTACCGTAGGAACTGAAACATTTGATCCTGGAGGCAGCAGATGGCTTCCTTTTTGTGGTCGCAGCAGAAACGGGCCGGGTGATATATGTGTCTGATTCTCTGACACCGGTGCTCAACCAGTCCCAGTCAGAGTGGTTTGGAAGCTCTTTATATGAACAGGTTCATCCTGATGATGTGGACAAACTCAGAGAACAGCTCAGCACTTCAGAGAACTCAATGACAGGTAGTTTGTGCAGCTCATTATTATGTCTTGGTTGGTTTTTTTTGTTCCTATTTTGATGCATAATTGGTTCTTTCACATTTTTTAAAAGATAGGTTGGTCAGAATAATGTAATCAGCATAGGAAACCAAATTGCTCATAAATTAAGAGACCATATTTATTTTCTCTTTTTACCTTTTTATTATTATTTTGACATTTTTATTTTTGAATAAAAATAAATGAATGGTCGTACAGGCTAAATGCCCCCCCAAAATTTTTTTGGGGGGGGGGATTTAAAAGTAAACCCCTGAAACCACTTTTTTCAGCTAAAAGAAAATGTATTTGGGTATGAAGTAGTGTTGTAGTATTGAAGTATTGTTTGTGGGCCTTCATATTTTAGTTAAGCACTTAAATTTGGCATATTTTGTTCTAAAACTTATGTTTTGGAGGCAGCTTTTGTCGGGGACCACTGTGGTTCACTGCCCCTCCATAAAAATGTAGGAAATAAACCTACCTGCCCTAGAGATGCAGTAGTTGTGTTTTTTTAATACTTATTTAATTTAGTTGTGTTTTGTAATACTATTGTATTATATTATTTAATACTTCATTATTATTTCCTCTCATCATTCTACCCTCAATAGCCAAGAATGTAAGTACATCAGTATTTTAGAAGTTTTACAAATGTAGTAAAAAGAAACCAAAACATTGCGTTCACATAAATGTTAAAGCACTTGCTCCAGTAATTATTTCAAGCACCTATGGCAGCTGCTACAAGCTTTTACATGGCCATGAATTTAGGGATAATTGGTCATTCTTGTCAGTAGATCTATCCAAGTTCTGTAGGTATATAGGTAAACAGGGATTTTTATAGGTTTATAATGATTTTTGATTGGGTTCAATTCAGGACTCTGACTGGATAAAATTCAGAGTTGCAAATGATGATTTCTTAACTGTGGCTCTAAAAGATTCATGCACCTTCATGCTAAAAGGTGAATCTAACCTGGTCTTGACTGCTCAACATCAGGTTTTCATTAAGTGCGTCCTGTATTGTTCATTTGCACACAGGATCTCTGGGGCTCAGCTAGAGTGACAATTTTTTCTCGGTCAAATCTCTTACCAAGACCTTTTTCCTCTAGTCATTCAGTTTGGTCGGACGTCCTGCTCTGTGCTCTTTTGTTCCAAACTACTTCCATTTCAAAAGGAAACTGACATTTGCTCCTGGGAACTTTCAAAGCATAATTTTTTAGCTGTTCCAGATCTGTGCCTTGATACAAATCCTGTCTCTGAACTCTGGAGGTAGTACTTTCACACATCTTGTATTTTTTTTAATATACACATGCTCTTGTATGCATTTACATTCACAATACCTGAAAAGAAAGATATCATCCAAAATCTAAAATGATATACATTTCTATATTTATATTATATATAATTATATAATAATGATATACAAATATACCACCTACCACCTAGTTACTTGCTTGAGGTTGTAGTTGAAAGTACCAAATTTTGGTGTGCTGCTTACTACAGGGCGTATTCTGGACCTGAAGACGGGGACAGTGAAGAAGGAGGGACAGCAATCATCCATGAGGATGTGTATGGGCTCCCGTCGCTCCTTCATCTGCCGCATGAGGTGTGTACTCCTAACCAACCTGAACTCAGGCCTGGGGAAGACTTTCTGTGCCCCCCCCATCACAAATTGTAACAACGAACCTAGTATAACCTTTTTGAAAGAAACATCAATATTTTAATGATATTCTTCTCGAATACTTTGCTGTGTAAACAGGAACTATGAACCTTCTTCCTGAAAAACTCAATTGGGTTACTCAAGACTTGATATATGTTTCTTCACGATCTCTCAACTTGGATTTTGGTTTTGTAAAAGTACTACAAATCTCAATGTAGTACATCTGTCATGTACTACATTATTTGATAATTTAACACTTAAGTTTTCAAGAATACTGTAGATCTAGCTGTAAACAATTAAATGGTTGAAATTTAAAAACAAATGACTCAAGATATTTGACATTCCTCATCATATAACACGGGCAGTAGTTTATTAACTGAAAGCTTTTGCAGTGTAATATCTATACATTTTAACATTTCAAGTTGAATGTAGTAATGCCATATAACATGTCTTTTTTTTTAATAGATGTGGGAGTGCACCTTTGGATCACATCTCTGTAAACCGTCTTTCTAACATGAGGAAGAGATACAGGTATGGTTACTTGTATTGAAATTAAATCATAATATTAGACCACAAATAAACTGACTTAGGTCTTCAATGCAATACTCTTTCTTTTTCTTCTGTGGATCTATTTAGCTGTAAACTCTAGGGGTGAGGAAATAACTAATGAAGGCAAAAATGAACCAAAGCTTGGGGGCGTGTATTGAGCAAAAGTGGCCATGATTTGAAGCTTGTGCCATTTGCGAGAAAAATAAATTTTAAAAGTTAAGCTTAAAACTAGTATCTTCTTTTTTTGCATCACCAGTTCTGTCTGTCTCACTTTTGCAGTTTTGGCTAGAGCGCCCCCTTTAGCCCAGAACAATCCATAGATTAACATTGGTGTATTAGCCACAGGGTTCAAATTGTGGGGATAAAAGTAGGGGCTTTTAGTTTGGAAAATGTGGTGTGGTATATACACACACATGCATGCGTGCTGCCTATATGTATATGATGTTATATGTATATCATGTTATTAAAGGAGAGGTGCTTGCTGTATGACAAGGAGTTCACATATTGCAACAATACGTCCTCAATGCTTCGCCATTACAGAGCGTACTGCATGAGCATGGCCAGTCTCCCAGCAGGCCAGAACCAAATGTATAGTAGTAATACATATTTATTTCATGTTTAAAAAAATCCAGTGTTTTGCCTCTAGAACACAAAAACATTAAATGTTCATTAAATATGTTATTGCTAATGCTACCTCGTGATTTTATCTGGGGTCACATTGTGAACTGATCCACTGATATACTACATTGCTGCAAACAGATGTATGTGAAAATTAGATGTATGGTTTGTATCATTAGGTTTTGAAGATCAATTCACCTCCTTCACTTGCTTAACTGTTTACATTACATTGATATTTTGAGCAGAGGTTCCCAAACCTTTGCATGTCGCTGTAGATTGAACTGTCATATTGTATCATAAATCTACAATGCTGAGCACATTGTGTTGTTGTAATAGACTTGTGTTTCATTGACAGGAATGGACTTGGACCCTCAAAAGAAGGAGAAGCCCAGTACTCAGTGGTGCACTGCACTGGTTACATAAAAGCTTGGCCCCCTGCTGGTAAGGGACTTACTAAACAAGTCCACAAACGCAAACCACTTAACAACCTTTTGAGTGTTCACTATCAATGGCAAAGACCAAAATATGTCTCTTAAGTACATGGTTCAAGTAACACATAGACTCTCATCCACTGAGCTACAGCAAAAGTCTCTTTTCAACTCTAGGAATGTTTATTTTGAAAAACTTTGGTGAATGTCTACCCAAATCACCCAGTGAAAAAACACCAACCACAAAATAGGCCTGAACATTTTAAATGGTAGGATTTTTGAGATCAAACACACTTTGAATTCCAAGCTTGGCTTGGTCTTGATAATTTGGAAAGATGCAGGAAAGAATGAGGAGCTATAAATAGTGGACAGATAATGTTGTCTCTTCTCCTCCGCAGTGGGTCCCATACCAGTGCTTATTTAATGCATTATCAGGATCCTTTAAGTGCAGTGGAAACAAACCACACACGAACTTATAACTGCCTACAACAATCCCGATATTACTTTTGTCCCAGATTGACTGAAACCCCTATGAGATTGCATCCTAGCCTTCAGTCACAGTAATAACTATCAATGGACTTTGACTGGTATAGAAATCAGATAACTAAGCCACATTCAGGTATAGATCGCCATCCATGCAAGAAAACCCAAGTAATCATGAGTAGAAGTGCTCTTTTGCAAATTTCTGAGGAACTCTAAAATATGTGAATTAATCTTTGGCATATAAGACAATCATCTGCAGTTTTTTAATTAAGAGGGAAGGACTGACAACTTAATGAAGGTCTAAAATACCTGATTAATTGTAATATTTAAACATCTCACATGTTCATTATTCTTTTACTCAGGTATGAATATACCAGATGAAGACAGTGAGGCAAGTCAAACTGGAAAATACTGCTTGGTGGCTATTGGAAGGCTTCAGGTGTGTATCAGTTATGTCAGCAAAATTATACAGTAAACCATGAATCTTAGCACACTATTTTTGACTAAATTCCAAACAATTTGTCCAGGCCATTATGATAATGTTCACCCCACTTAATCTTCATCTTTATATTATTTAGGTGACAAGCTCTCCAGTGTCCATGGATATGAATGGTTTGTCAGTGCCAACAGAGTTCCTGTCACGTCACAACTCAGATGGCGTCATCACTTTTGTAGATCCACGCTGCATCAACGTCATTGGTTATCAGCCACAGGTTAACCAAGATTTATTTTCTTTCTTTCTTGATTTCCTTCTTTCTCACAGTCCACATGAATAGGTGAATTGGTGATTTGAACTTGACTTTAGGTTTTGATGTGAGTGTTTCTATAGTATATTATCACTGCAGTGAGCAGGGTGTACTCACCTCTCAGCAGAAGGCTGCTGGCATAGCCTCCTGTCTCCCTGCAACCCCTAAAGCACTTTTGAAATACTTCAGTCACAGTAATGCCTGATGAGTTCCTGATGTTTCAAGTCATGTTCTTGATTTAGCAGGTTTTAGGACAATCATTACTAAGTAGAAGCAGAGTGACAGTATTTAAACTAAAAGGCACTAATGTGGCATTAGACTTGGGCATTTCTTCATACCTACTAGTCAGCTTTGAAGAGTTTACATAAAGTTAATTAACTTAATCATTAGTCATACTTCAACTTCTTGTTTGTTATTAACATTAACTTGTTTGTTATTGTTTGTTATTACTCACATATGACAAATGATATTTTGTTGACTGCCAGTATCTGTAAGTGTAGTGGATGCAGGCAGTTTTTTACTTGGATGGAGTTTGTGAATGATGGTTAGGTTTATTGTTAAGGCAACCTTGTCAATAGTAGGGCACAGGCTTAACTGATGACCTGTCATTAGGACCTGCTGGGGAAAGATGTCTTGGAGTTTTGCCATCCTGAGGACCAGAGTCATTTGAGAGAAGGTTTCCAGCAGGTATGGCAGTTATTTTCTGCACAGTCTTTTACAAGCTTTTAACTTAGACTCCTATTTGTAAATGATAATGTTTTAACAGAATTTTGTGGGACGTTTTTTGTAGCCGTCTCCTTTGTCATACTTTTGTCTTCATGTTGCGCTGGTAGTAGGACAGTTACCATTCACATGACAGACAACTGTCATATGACATACATCAACTGTCACAAATGTCACATTTTTTGAATTTGGTCACTTACTTAAAAGGGCATGAATATTCATGCAGAGATATATTTAAATGAATTGACATTTGTTTCTAATCTGTTTTTACTTTTAAACAAATGAAGGGGTTGATTTTTTTGCAATACATTATAGTTTTAAGTATTTCATATGATGTTGCTATGTTTCCAAAACTTATTTTGGAATACTGATTCCTGGAGAGTAACTATAGCTGTGGTCATGTAAATGTCAAAGATTCTCAGCCTAACCGGATATAATTTGATTTAAAAGAGTAAAAGATTGTACTAGAAAAAGTGTTGTGATGAGATGAAGAATAATGTTGTTACAGGACTCTGTTACTCGTTAGATTAAAAAAAAATGTTTTTTTTCCCTGCACAGGTGTTGAAATTGAAGGGTCAGGTTCTTTCGGTAATGTACCGCTTTCGAATGAAGAACAGGGAGTGGTTGCTGATCCGAACCAGCAGCTTCACTTTCCAGAACCCTTACTCTGATGAAATAGAGTACATCATCTGCACCAATACCAATATCAAGTAGGTTTTTAATTTATTTAATCTGTGGGTGTGTGTTTTTGTGTGTGTGTGTGTGTGTGTGTGTGTGTGTGTGTGTGTGTGTAAATCCTTGCATATAAATATAATACAGAAGTCTTTTTTTTCCATGATGTGATGGTCAGAGGTGATGTTTGCTACCTGTTTAAGTCCATGATGGAATCAATTTGGCACCCATGATCCTCTCTGCAGTCATGATTAACTCTTCAACCCCATGCCCCTGACATATTTTTTTTGTGGTTTGCAGACAGCTTCAACAGCAACAGGCAGAATTAGAAGTTCATCAAAGAGACGGATTGACTGCTTATGACCTTTCCCAAGTAACTATGACAAAACACTATCTAGTTTTACGTGTAGTTCAGCTATACCTTTGAATGAAAGACCTATCAACTAATAAACAGCTAATTTAAATGGTTAAATGGCCAGGTAGGTTTTAATAATTTTTATGTTAACTTTATTATTTAATGCCATAAAATGTGTTATTTCAGTGTTCTGTTTCTGTGCAGTAACCTTGCAGTTTTCTCAGTTTACTTTCACATTCGGGCCACTTTTTTGTATGCATTTGTCTTGTGTGTTCAAAATCAAAACACTTAAATTGCTCACTCTTACCAGGTGCCTGTGGCCAGTGTAAGCAGCGGTGTCCATGAAGCAGCAAAGAACACTGACAAGACGGAAACACTTTTCTCCCAGGAACGAGATCCCCGCTTTGCTGAGATGTACACCGGTATCTCTAGCTGTACGAAGAGTCTACAGAAACCCTACTCATTTTGGTGTTCTTGCTTCGTCTATTGCTTGTCACGTCTTATTTCACATATACTCTGTTCTGTCTCCGCTTTGTGTTTAGCGGGAGATAAAAAGATGATGGTTCCCTCCTCTACACCTGGAGGACAGCAGCTCTACTCACAGAGCTCTCCCTTCCAGCAGGGGCACTCTGGCAAAGGCTTTAGGTAATGCTTTGCTTCCTCTGAGTCTGTGAAGAGTATCTATTACACAGACTGCTCGCTAATTGTTTGGACTATCAGAGTATTTTAGGTTTTTGGCTGAGGTAACATGAGGGCTTCTGGGAGTGTTTGTAGAGAAAACCCTTAATCCATTCTGGAATGTGGTAGACCCACGTTGGACAATACAGTCCAACTGACACTAAGCTGCTGAATGATGGTGTTAAAATCTGAGCTAAAATATTAGTTTTCTGATTATTTTTGTTGTCTCTTAAAATAAACCCAATATAGAAAATATAAAAAGTATGCTATTTTCATGTCTAAAGTCTAAACCTAACAAAATCATTAGTAGATCATATAATTATTTTCCCCACTGTAGTTCTGCTCTTGATGAGCCAAGTAGTGTGGAGGGTTGTGACTATTGTTTTCTGTGGCAATGTTTGCTCTGTATTCAAACATGGGTGGGAGGTTTGAGATGGCATTAACATAATTCTAAATCTCATAAATCACTCTGAGAAGAAATTCCACTGGACAGTAGTCACGCCCACTTGTTTGAGTCATATCGATGGTGGACCATCAATATCCCATAGTGGACCGGGCTCAGGGCAAGTTCATGATCTTAAAGACCAACCAGCTGGTTTGCATTGTCCTTGAGCTACCGTACATTTCACTTGAAAACAGCTTGTCATTTAAAATGATGACTTGGTAAGAGGGTTGGTGGGTGGAGTGTGTCGACCTCTGATTTTATGTTTGGACATTTGAGCAACCTAATTTCAGAAGAGAAGGCTCCAACTTTGACTTACAATTAACTCAGTAGTCCTTATTTTCGGGAATCTTAACTTACCTGTGTGTAATTTATACTTTTAACGTTTTTGCTTTATATTTGTTTTACACTCAGTTCGTCAGTTATCCATGTTCCTGCTGTGAATGACATCCAGGCATCAGGCTCATCTAACCAGAACCTTGCTCAGATCACAAGACAGCTCAACTCAAATCAGGTGGCATGGTCCGGCAACCGACCCCCGTTCTCTGGACAGGTAACAGAACTGTGAATGAGAAAATGCATGTGTCCAACCACTATTAGTGTTACTGAATGTTACTTTTAGATTTTGCCAGTCTAATAAGACAGACTTAAGGGGTTTTCACACCTATTGTGGTTAAACGGAGGGTTCGGGCACAGCCTGGGGGATGCCCTTGTGCTGCCCAAATCTGTGGAGGAAGTGTTTTTCCTCCCTGGTGCCTGGTTGCTGGATGGTACATACAGTAGGCTACAGCTCTGCTGGATATATTTGTCCCTGGTTCAATGTAAACCCCTGTCTAATAAGTAAGTAAGTAAGGAATAAGAGAAGAATTCAAGCACATATGTTTTTCTAACACTCAACACACGTGGTACATCCAAAATATTGGTGCCCTTTTATTGCACAGCTTGGGACACGGCAGAAACAGTCCTCCCCCTCCTTTGTGTTACTTTCATTCTGGAACCTGCTACTTTCTCTCTCCCCTAATGGAAAAAGCATTGGTGGCAGACACCCCCTCCTTACAAAATTAAGATGAAGGCTTAATTGAAAATTCTCTCTGAAAACAAATGAAACATTTTTCACTTAACAAAAAGAATCAAATTATACAATAAATTAAGGCAATAAATATATCTAATAAAAATAAATACAGGACATAATAAATCCAGCAGAATTAATATGAAATGAATGGCAACTAAAGGATTTCTGTCTGATATACTTTTCATTTAACTTTGAATTCTAGCATTATCTCATACTCCTCAGAGGAGAACAGTCTTGTAATGCTACGGTGCCTCCGAATCTTTGTGTATTCTTTATTGTGTGTGCATGTGTGTGTAACCACTAACCAGGGTTTGTGCTCTCCAGTCTACTAAAGCCCAGTCCAGCCCGTTTGGTATTGGTTCTGGCCACAGTTACCAGACTGATCCAGGCTCCTATAGTCCACTATCATCCCCAGCTACTTCCTCTCCCAGCAGCAACACCTACTCAGGACTGACAAACCGCAGTACAGCTTTTGGTGAGCTTTCGCTTCTTATTGAACTGTCTGTAAACTTTGGTGGAGCCACTCTGTGTCTGTGTTTTTGGATTAGGTCAGTCCCTCCATCCATCAATCATTTTCCCTGAGAAGTCCCTTGAGATTAAATCTGTTTTCCCAGGGAGACCCACCTAAGACAGCACGCAGAGCATAGTGAGACAGATACATGAGGATCTTAAAAAAATCAAGCACTAAAATTCATAAACTTAAGAAACCAATGGTACATCACATTGAGACATTTTTTAAAAGTTTTTAAAATTTTCCAATAAATAAAACCTATGAGATGTTCTGAAGGTTATTCCGTGACCAGGGAGCAAAATATGAAAAAGCTGATTATAGTGAAAAAGCTGGCATCTATGGGACCAAAAACCATAGGAACTGTTAATGGGAGCCAGCAAAGAGCAGAGATGTGATGGGAGCCTGTCCAGTATAGCATTTTATATAAAAAAAATGGACCAGGGCTGCTTTCTTTTCAGGGTTGTAGGCCTAGCTTGTAGAGAACACAGTAATGAGTGTGGAGTTTCTGATTAATCATAAGGGCTACAATAGTCTCAAGGCATTCTCCTTAATAAATAAGGTCAGCTTTTAGAAACATTTTGTATTTACTTGGGTTATCTTCTCTGATAAATGTGGTACTAACATTTTTGTGATGATCTGAATCGTGCTAGAAATATGCAAATTAAACACTGGCAGACACCATAGTGAAACTCTTGGACACTTAACAGCTTAGAATTAATGAATAACTAGAAAGTACTCGGAGAGCGCAGACCTCCACCAAGCGCAACAATTCCTTTTGGCCCCATTTACCACAATGTTAACGAAAATGTCAAAGTGATCCAGAATCCAGGATTTCTTCCGGATCACCCCCCAAAATGAAATCAGTTCTTCCTTTTCACATTTCCAACAAATCCTGAAAATTTCATCAAAATCGGTCCATAACTTTTTGAGTTATGTTGCTAACAGGCAAACAGACAAACAAACACTGGCAAAAACATAACCTCCTTGGCGGAGGTAAAAATAGAGAATAACAAACATCCAAAACAAAAAATCCATAAGCTGCTTTTCGCTATCATTGTGATCATGTGAATATCTACAGATGTGTCTGGAGAAAGCAGTCAGAGTGGAACTCAGTTCCAGGGTCGTCCCAGTGAGGTGTGGTCCCAGTGGCAGAACCAGCATCACTCCCAGCCCACTGGAGAACAGCACACACACCCCAACCCAAGTCAGACAGAAGTCTTCCAGGTAACAGTAGATATCCATAGTGTGTCAATGGACCTTCAGCTGCGAAAAACACATGCAAACAACAAATGTGCTCTCTGTCTGTCTACAGGACATGTTACCCATCCCTGGAGATCCAACCCAGGGAACAGCCAACTACAATATTGAGGACTTTGCTGACCTTGGGATGTTTCCACCTTTCTCTGAGTAACGTCCACCTCTCCCTGTTTCTGTCAGAATTAAAGTAATTTTTACATTCATTCCACGTAGTCTATTTTTGCTATGTTACCGGATCACCGTGTGCAGCACAGTGAATGTCTGCATTAACACATGCAAACTTACCGTTCATCAGTGTTATCTGCAAGGACTACAGTGTGTATCTGTGTACATACACAGTCCTCATTGCTGCAGTGAGGAAGTCTGCCATCGGAAGGAAGAAACATCAGTGCGTGCGGTCAGTGCCAGATGATGTCAGTCAGGTCATTATAGCTTTACCTGTTAACAAGAACTGCAAAACAACAGCAACCTACATCCTGACACAAACTTCATTCATGCCTCCAGCTATCTGTGCTCACTATGATATAGCCAATATTGTTAACATTGCACCATATTCCATATTGAAAAAACCTAAAACATTACAGTCATGTTTATCAATTCTGGCAACTGATTCAGTTTGTTTCCTCTTCTTATATATACACACATCCATAATGAATTTCAAATAAAACAATTGAGAAATGACGGCAGTTTTCAGCTGTGACGTTGAGGGGTTTCACTGCAATTTATTATTGTGGAATGTGTTGAAGCAGAGTGCCTCCCTGTTAGCTATCATTAAGTGAATTACTTTTTGTTCAAGGGAAATGTGTACCCAACTGAATTTATGTCCAGGTAGTTGACTTTTCCATTCTAGAACATTCCATTTGAAGTGTCGTCCAATGGGCTGAATATGAACAGATAATATTGCTCAAAACCTTCATCCATACATGCCCGCTCCGGTCCTGCCCACCTCCATGCTTCACCGATGAGGAGCAATGCTTTAGATCAAAAGCAGTGCCTTCCCATCTCCATACTCCTCTCTCATCATTTCTCATCTGCCAACAGGACATGGTTCCTCTGTCACTCTTAAAGCTGTTTTTTTGGTTATGGCCTGGATTTGAAGCTTCCCAGTGATGCTCTGGTGAAGCCTCCTCTTATTGAATGATTTTGACACAGACCCACCTTCCTTCTTGGCCCACTGTTGTGAAGGGGTTTTTCTTGGCTTCTTCTGATAACTCCCGCTCCCACACTGGTTTTCCTGGTCTTCCAGTTCTTTTGGCATTGCTGAGCTCACCAGTATTCAGTACCTTTTGAGCAGTTTACTCACTCTGACACTCCCTCAATGATTGCATGTGCATGTGTTCATAGTATGTTCACTTAAACACAGAGTGTAACATTTATTTCTCTTCTGTTGAATTAATAAAGTTGCTGCTTCTTTTGGTCCCTTCAAAAGATGGACCGATTCACCTGATTTGGATGTAAATACCCCCGTAGTTGAGAGTGTGCACTTAAAGCACAGCACAAATTCATCATTTCATTTTAAATCTATATTGATGGTGTACAGAGCTGACATGTTGAAACTTGTGTGAATGGCCAGATAGTTATGGACCAGGCTGTAAATGACCGTTCACATCTTGAAATCAACTTTGCAATCAAACCTTTTATCTGCTTCATCTCACCATTACCTAATTGTCATTCAATTATCCAAATACATTGTAATGCCTGATGGTCGAGGTTGGGAATGGACACGAAATCCGTTAAGTTACAACAGGCCTTCCACAATTCAGCTACATCGTGATTGTTTTATTGAAAACAAATTGTGGTGGTGTAAAGATGCACTATTAGAAAGTACTGATAATCACCAGCTTCATGGTGGCTGATACCAAACTGATTACAGAGAATGTTTTGTTAGTGAGATAAAAGAAGACAATATGCAGTCATATGATATAAGAATTACTAAATATAGGTGTATACCACCAGTTACAATATATTAATTGTGAAAGCCTAGGAATAAAGAATAATTTGACTCTTTTTTTCATTTTTTTTCCTGTAATATTGTTGGCACATGTGGTGCTACTGTGAAGTCCTTTGAAAGAAGGACCAGACACACCAGTGTGTGTCTGTTGTCACATCTAATTGCTTCAAGCATCCTGTGAATGTAATTCCACCCTGAATTTGTTTTGTAGACTTTAAATTTTTAATGGGGGAAAATTCTACAATTCATAATCTAGAAGTTAAAAAAAAAAAATTCCACTATAACACCCCTCTTTTCTATTTCAAATCAATTAATGAGGGATCAAAGTAATATGAATGGAGATCACTTTTAATTATAAAACTGAGAAAAAGCCAAGAAACACCTCAGAATGTCTTTCAACAAATCTACTGTGCGGCTGCTCCCTGAAAATGTTTGGTACAAGGATGTTGATGCATAACACACAGATTCTTACAGAAATTTGCTCATCACACACACACACACACACACACAGTCTTTGTGGTTCAAGTTACGTTAAGACTAATTTACGATTGATAAGAGTTCATTAATGAAGTATACAAAGATACATTTATGAACATCATTTGATACTTGTGCACATATGAGAGTCCAAGATTTAAGTGTGAAAAATATACGTAGTTTTGTGTGTTCTGTCTAATTAATGATATTAGAAAAATACATATTTTTACAATCATATAATGTTTTTCACAACATTCTGCCCAGCATTCTTTTCCACAAGTACTTAACCCTGTTTCTTGCAAGTTTTTTTGTTTTTTTTCCGGAGATGGTTTATCTCCATTGTCATGTATCATCAGTCGGGGGTGCTGCCATGTTTCCATCATACAAAGTCGCGATATTTGACAACAATATTACAAATACACACAAAACAGGTGAAACTGAAGTTTGTTGGAGGTGTTGGTTTGCCCATCACATCCACTTGAACACCAATCTTGAAAATAGCATTAGAGAATCAGTCTGTCTTCTTTACCTACCGCTGTCCAGCTCTCCAGTTATCTTACTGTGTAACCTATATTTAGTGGCATTAAGATGAAAAAAAAAATTGTGATAGTTGGTAAGCCAAAGCTAAAGTGCACTTCATTAAGCTATGGGACATAACTGTCATACCATTCAAGCAAACTGCAGTATGTGGTGTATTTGGTGTGCTTCAGCTTTTGCTACTTACCGTTTTTACTTTACAATCTTTTCTGCCATTAATAGACTGGTATTTTCTAGTGGGGCAGCTGTTAAATGACAGATTGTATAATGTCTCTGACTGACAAATGGATGAGCAGACATCAGTGTTTTTGCTGAATATCACCAGTTAATGTTCTTTCTGTAAATATTGTGACTTTTTATGTTTACCAGTGTTATTTTCACACTACATGTCTTTGTGTAGATTTAATGATACCGTGTGCAATGTGAGTACATACAGTATTTAACTATTGTTATTTAGTTGTAGCCCTGTATAAATTGTGTAAATGTGTTTCATTATTTTGTGTAACAAACTGTGCCTGTGATAATAAATCGCCATTATGTGGGTTCAGTTTTGAGAATTGGTCTTTCATTAATCTAAGATTATTAGTAACCGTTTGGAGTCCCGTTCCATTTTAAACTATATTCTCTGCACTCACATTCATACATGTATATATGTGTGTATACACACACACAACGAAAAGGCTGTTTTTCCCTTGTCTGTTCCTTGAGTGCCACTTACGGCCATACCACTCCGAGAATGCCTGACCTTGTTGAATCCCGTAAGCCAGGGGTGTCAGAGTTCAGTCCTCAAGGGTCATATCCAATGAGGTTTTCAGTCCTCCATGCAGAAAAGGGTCTTCATTAGGGAGAGGTCGAAGCAGAATTCCATCTGGTAGATCAGAATATCCAGCCAGATCATGGCCCTTGAGGACTGGACTCTGCCGTAAACTATGCAGCATAGGCCCAGGTTAGCACTTACATGTGAGACAGCCTTGGAATAGCAGGTCTAATAATGTTTTCCACTCCAGAGGGCTGTCATAATTTTAGCTCCAAATACATATAATGGGAAAATAATCATGCAGATTTAATGCATTTTTTCAAGTATAAGGCTGAAACATTATTGGTGTAAGTTTGTGTGTGAGAGTAATTCTGAAGATTTGTCATCAGTGCCACATGGGTAGAAGTGATAAGCCAGGTGCAGTCACTCTGACATTTTCAAGTAACTTTGCACATCTCAAAAAGACTGATTTTGTTACTTATCTGTGGCTTACGGCCACACCACCCTGAGAACATCTGACATCTTGTTGGATCCCATAAACCAGGGGCTGTCCTCAATGGCCTGATCCAGCAAAATGTTATGTCCTCCCAAGGAGAAAAAAGGCCTTCAACAGGTTGAAGCAGATTTCCATCTGGTAGATCAGAATATCCAGCCAGATCACGGCCCTTGAGGACTGGACTCCAACACCCCTGCCTTAAGCTGTGCAGCATAGGCCCTAGTTAGCACTTGCATGGGAAACCGCCTGGGATTTCCTGGTGTCATATTATTTTCCACTCCAGTCGGTTGTCCTAATTTTAATGATGTTTAAAATATATTCACAGAAAACAAATATTTAAAAACACCCTCAACACTTTGAATTACATGTCTGGATCCTTGACGGCAGAAAATATTTAATATTAATATTGTGTTTTGGTGGGTAAAAAAATTAAAAGTATGACATTGATTTGTTTCACTTGATTACCGGAATATTACTATCAGGGCCTGATGAAATAATTTAGCTAATTATTGTGTTGTGCACATACACCAAAATTACCATGTACCGGTATGTATGTATGTATGTATGTATGTATGTATGTATGTATGTATGTATGTATGTATGTTTTTATGTATGATGTTTGTTAAGAAAATATTTAGTCTTTATTACATTCTGTAAATTCTGATTATTGGATTGAAAGCAAACTTGTTGGCGAAAATGGACGTATGTCCGAGGAATGATGGTGGTTTTAATTTTCTAAATGCCTTCAAATGTACAATTTTTGTCAATAACTTAGTTGACAGAGTAATCAATCTTTGTATTTAAAAAAAAATCGAAACCCAAAGATTTTAATGTTACGGCAAAGAGTGAATATTCGATATATTGCATTTTTTTTTTTTTTTTTTTTGTGGTTTGGAAAGGTTAAATAAAATATGGGGACAAAATAATAAAAAGAAAAGCGTTCCGTGTGGTAGTACCGGCCGCCGCCTGCGGGGGGCGACACCGCCCTGACGACATCGAATAGCGGGAGCGGAGCAGACACGTGACCTGGTGGAGCGCAGCTTCCTGCCCCGCTGGTCTCCAGAAATGGCGGACACGTGTGTTCAGGTGCTGCTGGGATCAGGACTCACCGTGCTCTCCCACCCCCTCATGTACATTAAGGTCCTGATCCAGGTAAGCCGCAAGAACCCTCGGGAGGGCAGAATTTTAAAAAAAGGGGGCGCTGGCGGGGCGCTGAGACGCCAGCTCGCCTGGCTGGATCCGTCGGGACGGAGGAACTCTCAAACTCCGCCGCTCCGCTCTCGTCCGTCGGTCCGGAGCCTTCTTCGGTTCATTACCGACGACGGCTCTTTGAGTTGAAGCAGCATGTAAGAGTCGAGCAGCCGTCGGAGCCGAGCGGCTTTAGTTGTCCCGATGACCTTCTGTTTGCGAGGCGGAAGTGAGGTGACCAGACGTCCGCTCGTCTTCATCACTCACTCCCTCATCGTCATCAGCAGCAGCGAGATCTTCATCACACTGCTCATCCTGACAGTTCTAAATCATTCTGACAAAACAGGTCGATCTTGAGTATAAACGGGGCTTTCCTGTGAGTTACGGTTCGGTGTTTATAGCACAGTGTGATGCGTTTTTAAGTTGTTTACATCATCGTATTCGGCCCACACTAAAGAAACTAATACTAAAACATTCTAAAGCTATTTTTAAAACGATCAACTATTAAGCTGATGATCTTCTTTCGTGGTGGCTAAACTAAGATATGAATGTAGATCTTGTTTTCATGTAGCTCAGTGTTGAAACAGTCATTTTGCCATCTGTTCTGCATGAATGTCATTTTTTAAAAAAGCCAAAACTTCATTAGGACTTCACTTGGATTGGTTTGAACTTTGACAACATTGATGATAAAATGTTGGCCGACACTGATAAACGAGGCAGCTGTAGCCATTAACTGACGTTTACAGGCGGCGATATGAGGGCTTTATAATGTAGTTCTATGATCAAATTTTGTACAAGCTAAGGACTTGTAAATACTGAACAACATTGTTTTCGAAGGTTTCAGTTCCCTAAAATGTTGCTTCCTTGTTGTGAGTTACAGTGCTACCAGTCATGAAGCGTTACAGGACGATGCTGCCACGCCCACGCTTCACAGGGTGTGTGGTGTGTTTGAGGAGATTACCGATATTCGGTGTTTTCCAATCATATGGTCTCGTGTCTTTTGTCCTGTCAGACCAAAGAACCCAAGTTATTGTATTTATACTTTCTCTCATTTCGAGCCAGTGCAGCGTGAACTCCTCGGATGGGTGTAGGTGTCTTGGTGGCCTCCTTCATCCCTCTTTTCTTCCACCACTCAGGTCTTGAGAACAGGCAGCTCTAGGCCACTTTAACAAGTGTCACACTCTCTCCGTGTCTTAATGATGAATGTAACTGAACTCGGGGATGTTGAGCAGGTTGGATATCTTTCAGTAGCATGTCCTGGCTTGTACTTTTTAATGAAGAGCTGTGTGTGACACACTCTCAACTGTGCCATCAACTACCTGGACCTCTGTTGAATTACATCGGTCACTTTAAAGGGGTGACTATGCAAATACTTATTTTATTACCTCCGCCAAGGAGGTTATGTTTTTGCTGGTGTTTGCTTGTCTGTCTGTTAGCAACATAACTCAAAAAGTTATGGACCGATTTTGATGAAATTTTCAGGATTTGTTGCAAATGTGAATTCATTTTGATTTCATTTTAGGGGTGATCCGCAAGAAATCTTGGATTCTGGATCACTTTGAAATTTTCGTTAACATTGTGATAAATGGGGCCAAAAATTTTGTTTCTCGATATCTGTTAATTATTGACCAAACCCCATGAAATTTGACTCAAGGATGGACAATGGGATCCTCTATCATATTCCAAAGGCTGATCCGGATCTGATCCAGAAGACGGATTTTATTGCAATTTATATAAACTTGGCGGAGGTCTGCGCTCTACGAGTGCTTTCTAGTTTTATAGTATAGATTTACATCATTTTAGAAACACCTGTCTCCACTTTTACCTGAAGCTTTTTCTTTTGCTTGTTTGTTTTGCAAACCCTTCTCATTTGGCATTTGTTTAAGTCAGGTGTGTTTTTAATAATTCTAGCCCAATGATTTCAAGGCCATTTTGACATACCCTTTCCAAATCCATGATTTTCTTGGTGGGAAGTTTGAGAAATGTGTTCCTGCTTGTATGTTCCACTTAAGAGTGCAGCAGCAAGTGTTGTGAGTTCTGCTTAAGGCTGCATAATCAAAATGAGCATTGCTAAAACAAAGAGTTGTTCAAAATCATACTAAAGTCTTCATTTATATATGTGTGTGTGCATGTGCATGCATACATACATAGCTTTTCTAGATTAACCCGGGGACACTAACCTCACAGTTGGCAGCCCCATGAGGTTGTAAGATATGATTCCATTACACTAAAGGGCTCTTTCCAGACACCTGTCAGTGGGCCTGTTCACATGACTATTAAAGCCTGCTCACTGTCACATTGTTGTTCTTTGAGTTATCAAATAATTCAAATGATCTTGTTAGAAAAACAGGAGTGACATAGTCACAACGTGAGCAGAATAAGATAACAAACATGGCAAGAGTCTTACTCTTCACCTCATACATCGACACGTGTGCACACACTCCAGAAGGAATTCAAAAACAATAGCTTGCCTTCCTGGCTTTGAGGAATGAAGCCCTCACCGTTAACGTTCGTTGTGTCAGAGTTCAGACCCTTTTGTAAAGCTGCATCAGCATTGGTCGACGTTCACGTCAGTCAACTCTTAAAGATCAATTCCCTTTATATCTTCACTTGTCCACGCTTTCAGTCTGCAGACTCATATTAACTACAAAAGTATTTTTATTATCACAGTATTGCAATTTAAATATTATCTAAGTAGAGACCATGAAAAGAGAAATAAGTTCTGTATATAACAACAGTAAATCCTAAATATTTCCCGCTCTGTTTATTGTTGTGTAAAGGAGGAATATTATTTAATTAATTGTTAATGGTAACGTGTGTCTACAGGTCGGACACGAGCCTCTCCCCCCCACGCTGGGCAGGAACCTGTTTGGCAGACAAGTTTATCAGCTGCCAGGGCTGTTTGCTTATGGTAGGTCTTGAGCTCCAGGTTAAAGTCTCCTGCATGGAAGCTGCGGTATTTGGACGAAAACAACAGTTTTCACAGTTTTGTTAAAGTACCCATGTTTTTTTTTTTTTTAGCTGTCTGTTGACCCTATGTTAGAGTTTTTGTCTTGATATAAATTGAATGATTGTTCTGTCATTTAATCTTCTTAATTTTCCCCTACATTTCTAAAAAATGTAAGAGTAAGTTGCAAAAATAAGCTTTTTTTTTTTTTTTTCTACGTAATATAATATCTCATCATTTCTTTGATGTTTTTTAATTCAGCAATTGCCAATTCATTTAATTTTCTAAAGATTCATTATTTTATATAAGGAGATATAAATGCAGTCTCTTACTTGTTCTCAATTTTCAGCAAAGCACATCATCAAGGTCGATGGGAAAGTGGGTCTCTTCAAAGGACTCGGACCGAGGCTCTGTGCAGGCACCATCGGCACCCTTGTGCACAGCAGAGTGGTGCAGGTAACATCAATCATGCATAACTATTCCTGCAGGGGTTATTACAAACCCTTGAGGAGTTGCCATTCATTTTTAATAATAATCCTTATTTTGGAATAACTGTGCTTTCTAAAACAAAAGGGCAATTTTGTTCCTAATACTAATCTATTTTGACATTCACAATTAAATTGTACTGTAAAAATATAAAAAGTAGTCCTCACCAGAGTGAGATGGGATACACTGACAGCTCATTCGTCCTACATGGCACGACCTCTCTGATGTAGCCAGATGTGTAGGTGGGGGAGGGGGCGGAGCCAAAGGCCGCGTCCACCTGGGGCAGGTCAGCAGCTCGTCACAGCTGACGTATACTTGGACAAACACACCTCAGCTCACTTCAAAGTAGTCATGAGAGAAAAGGTCCCGCCCCCATGGGGATTCAAACCTGGCACCGTCTTGCAGCGTGGTGTAGGTGCCCCCCACTGCACCGCTGTATGATTGTGCAGTCAGAGGCTTTCTTACAGATATTTTCAGAGTGCATGTATGATGATAGGAGTCACTGAGAAGGAAACCCAATAGCTCTGCAGCAGAAAGCACGTGTTACTTCTTTAGAGCCTGCACTTGAGTGCATCAGCTGCTTTAAAACATTGAATAACAGTTTAATTTTAAGGATTCTGTGTTGCTCTTTCTTGCAGAAATGCCAGGAACCAGGTATGCCACAGGTAAAGTATTCCTTTTTTATTCTTTGAGACTTGGATAAAGTTGGTGTTTGTTGTTGTTTCATAAAAAGGTGATCTGCAGATTTTAAAAGCTTGTGCAAGTTCTCTACTTTTATGATTTCCTTCTCTGCCTCTCAGTTAAAGAATAGATCTCTCTAAACCTTTGCATGTCAAGTTAATTGAAGGCGACTGTGTGAGTTTGTTTGTGTAGGATTCAATCAACCAATGCTAGTCTAAAGTGCATGAATTAAAGCTTTAGGATGAAACCCTTCAGAGCTTCTGTCATTGTTGTCCAGATGCTGGGAGGCGACAAGAAGGCTGCAGAGGGCTCCCTGCAGTTTGTGGTTAATGAGGTAAGACCCTTTGAGTGTTTGAAATCACTGATTTGTGTTATTGCTTGACAACAAAAACATTGTATCTCATCATATTGAAATGAAAAGCAGGGCTTTTTTACTTGTGTACCTTCTTAAACTTGAGACATCGACTGGTGGAGAACTTGTTCTGTAATGAAGACACGCCTTGGAGAGCATCTCCAGTGAGCGTGTGCACTGCTCCTCCTGTCCTCCTCAGCCTGGAGCAGCCGTCACTGACCCACTGCCACACATTCATGCTGGAGGCAGCGTGACCGTGACAGTTCCCACAGTGTGTCACACGTGCTCAGCGTGAACCTGCACTGGTCTGTGACCAGTATCGACATTAAGCAGGGAGAAACACAAGTGACTGTGAGGCCATGAGGATGGGCGGTTTAATGACAATACTCTTTTAATAACAATGTCCGTTAAACAGGTGGCATGTCCCATTTGCACAATTACAGGTGAAATGGACCCACAATCATCGTTAGTTTCAACGCTTTCAAAAGAGCCTGTAGGATGTTCCTGGGCTTAGAGCTGCCCTTGTCTGCTGCTCAAAGCACTACTTAGTTACTGTTTAATAAACGTAAATGACCATGCTGAGCATTTTTCTCAATTGTTGATTATATCTTTTGTTTAATTATAGAATGTAGATTGTGTGCTGGCTTGTTGGCGTATTGATAATTCAGGAGTTCTCAATGTGATCTCTGATGTTCTGTAGACAACCAAAGAGATGATCGCCCGTTCTTGTGCCACCATTGTCACACACCCCTTTCATGGTACGTCACAATAATTCATGATGCTCAAAACAAAATGATCCATTTTGACATGTGACATGTTTTTCAAGTTCTTGTAGAGATTTTAAGTTTTTGATACATGAATGAATGAATCAGTCTTTTTTTAGATCAAGCAAGTCAATGTTTTCTTCCATCTGTTGTTTCAGTGATAACTTTACGGTGTATGATCCAATTTATTGGAAGAGAAACAAAATACAGGTAAAGATTTATTAAAACATTGTTGGGGTGCTCAATAAAAGGTTTTTACTGTGTGGTATGTTTGATTATTGGGAGGTGATATCACCACATGTGGGCTTAACATGTTCCAAATTTGTGTCTGTGCAAACAGAGGCCAGAACAATTCTTGTTAACAATGAAGTTAAAACTTGACTCTATCATTTGAATGCACTTTCGCTGCGGCCCTCTCGATATTATTGTCTTTAGGGCAGCCGACATCTGATCTGTGAATCTTTGTGATGCTAAGCATAAATGCAAGGTGTATGCAGCACCATGCTCTATGAGTCTGATCCTCACTACTGCTTAGTATTACTCGTGTGATGGGTTTTATTTTACCATAGAGTCTAAAGTTTCATTGGATCTTTTCTTCTTTCAGTGGAGTGTTTGACTCCGTTATCACAGTGTACAGAGAAGAAGGCATCCTTGGCTTCTTTGCGTAAGTTTTTGCCCCATTTTTGTGTGTGTTTTCTGCATTTAAAAAATCTCCAATCTCCAATTAGACACATTATAATTAGGATTATATACATACCCACTGAAATGTAATATCCAGAGCATTTTTACCTCCTTTCTCAGAGTGGGACTCTTTTAATGAAAGTCTCGTTATCTTCCAGTGGTCTGATCCCTCGTCTCCTTGGTGACGTCTTCTCTCTGTGGATTTGTAATCTCCTGGCTCATTTCATCAACACATATGCAATTGATGACTCGGTATGTGCTCCGCTCGGTTCACTCGGCAGTCGTTCCCCTGGTTGGCTGGTTTGCAGTTCTTCTGTCCGTATCGAGAGTGAAAGTAGGTTTTGTTCTTCTGCACAGATGAGTCACACAGGTGAAATCAAGAACTGCTCCCAGGCCGTGACAGGGGTAAGTGTGTGAAAATGTCACTCTCTGGGATTAGAAAACTGGAGTTACTCACCTGGAGATGCTTCCTTGCAGTTCTTTGCCAGCATGCTCACATATCCCTTTGTCCTGGTGTCCAACCTCATGGCTGTCAACGACTGTGGGTGAGTAAGCGGACCATCTGTTCTAATTCCTCCTTCATGCCACATGGACTCATGTTTGCACCCCCCCCCAGGCTCGCTGGAGGTCTGCCCCCCTACGCTTCAATATATCCGACCTGGGTGGACTGCTGGAGGCATCTAAGCAGAGAAGTAAACCATACTCATCATTTTTTAACGTCTACTTTATACTGGCATTTGTTCTATACCTGTAAATCAAGAATATAAAAACTAATATATTTGCTTTAATAATCTGAATAAAACTATACAATACTTCCTAAACCTAAAATAAATGTTTTTCTTTATAAACTCAGGTTAATGCTCTTGATGTTAAACCAGTTTTTTTTCTTTTTAATTTCAGGGCAACATGAGCAGAGGCAATAGTTTATTTTTCCGGAAACTTCCATCGGGAAAGATGTACGCAATGGACCAGAAGAGATTTTTTTAAAAATTAAAAAAAACAAAAAAAACAACATGATTTAAAGGGTTAAAAAGAGTTTAACAACACCTAGTCAGGGTTGGACAGTCACATAACTTTGTTTTTATGCAACTGTTTCATACTTTTGTCTTTAATAACCTGCCATCATTTGGAATAAAATCATTCACTTGTTCATTTTTGACAGGTTTGGTTGACAAAATGAAAATTTCAAACAGTTTGTTCGAGCATGATGTAAAACTGGCCCATACGGAGGTACGCCCCGACACTATATGTAGATTTACGTGCTCATCTCTTTGATAGGATTAGTTCAATTCAGTCTGCATGTGGTTCTGTCTAGTAATGAACTTTGATTAAGTGGGACCCTTGGTAATGTATATATTGTGGCAATATTAATTATTGTGATGACAAAAAAAAGGTGATTATTGACGATGTGTGGATGTGTTATGAGGCAAAATGTTTTCCCGAATGAACGGTGAAACACTTGTATAAACTCATTCTGCTACAAATAAAACCATACTTGATCCAGTTCTCACTGTTTTGGTTTGATGTGATTTGGTCGAGATGTTGGTAGATTCTATAACGGTTGGGGTGAATTGTGCTTTTAAAGTTTAAAAGAAAACTGCATTTGTTATACATATATGGCTGTTTTTAATGCAGTGACAAAATTATAAAATATGTTATATGAAATAAGCCTGGTTGCCACTGAGTTGCTTTAGTTACAAATGTGTATCTCATACAAAAGGTAGAAAATGGTTTAATCGCATTACTCACCCAGTCTTCACCTACAAAGGAATATGTGGGAATCTGCCATTCTTGGCTTAGCAGCTCTTTATTGAGGTCAAGTATGCATTTTTAATGTGGTAATATACAGAATAAATGAAAAAGACCAGAGAATGTTGGACATGCTGAAGTTGAGTTCATGCTTTTGCTTTAGTCGGCCAGGCAGCGTCTGCTAAGGTGACTTCTGCTGGTGTGGATGTGAGGGATTCTTCAGCTACAGCACGATGGAGGAAAGTAATAACAGACATTGGTTCCTGGAACTCAACCTCAAGGGAAAACTCAGTCACAGAACAAATGACTCAAATTACAGGAATAGAGATGGAAATGATGGTTACTTTAACAACCATTTATTTAAACTTGGCCTTTAGTTGTAAATTGTGGGTCCCTGTGTAATGTGTTGTTTCTATATTGAGTGCAAATAGATATTTTTCTGTCATTAGCTCACAGGGACAGAACCCTTATTTAATTCAAACTTGTATTACTGTTTATATCTTAGTTTTTTAAAGATGTTTTTCATCTCTTTACTGCAATCAAGCAAACAGGAAAGTCTTAAGAACTGGAAATACTCCATTAGTCTTTGCCATTTGGGGTCTGAGCTGGAGCCTTTCCCAGCTACGAATCCTGAACATCGGGGGGAGGGTCAGTACCTCACACAAGGGTGCACCTCTCCTACTACTACCTCCCATATTTTGTCAGACATGGGGACTGAGCCAAGAACCGTCCACTTTCCAACCCAATCCCCTACAGGCTGAGATAAATAATGAAGCTCCTGATGAAGAAAATCCAAAGGAAGTAACCATTTCTGCTGGAAACACAGTTAAAAGCATAAATCCATCCTGAGAGCCCCCAGCCTCCCTCCTCCAGAGCTCTCCCCCTCAGGAGTCCAGGAATCTGTCATCCAAGAGAGCTGCTGCTCAATCGCTCTCTGTATGGAGGGGGGAGGGGGCGGGGGGTCTAAATTCAAAGGAGACCAGGCTTTCCCAGCCAGGGCTTCTCACCTTCGGAAAGACCTGCATAAGGAGACGATGCTGCCACGGTCACTGAATCCTTTCATGCAATCTTGCCCTCCTTTCCAGGGATCAATTTACTCTCCTTACTTTTTGTTTTCACCTTCCTTTCATTATCATTACATATAATTAAATGCAGTGCACAATTATTTTTGTTAGTAGAGCAAAGAAATGAGCCATTTATTTTCCACAATCAACAACATGGGGACATTCAACAGATAGCACACATGTACATTCCAGAGATATCTATTCCCAATCCAGTGAAGGTGGATCCAACCGATAAGAAAGTTGCATCGGTTACCATAGTAACCCATGGCAAAAGAGTCAAACCTGAGGTTACCTAACAGAGCAGAGACCTTGCTCGTTAGTCAAGTCCGCAAACAGCGATAGAAGTGATAACAAAAGACACTATGTGTTGGGAGCAGAACTCCCAGCATCCTCTGTCGCTGTTCTGTGGTGGCTGCTGATGTGCTGGCTCATCTGGGCGCGGGTGGTCACGCTGTGGCCACACTGCACGCACATGTAGCGTCCTTTAGTGTGTTCCCAGAGGATGCGCCGACTGTAGGTCATACCTAAAGGGTGAGATGATGTAAAGATAACGGTAAATGTCGGAAATGAACAGTTAAGATTTTAAAACAGAAACCTGTTTACCCGGTTCTCTTTACCCACTTTGAACAGATAAAATGTTAAAACAATGATGATGATGACAATGATAAAACATTTTTCCTTATCTAAACTCACAGGCTTCACAAAAATGCTGCTACCTGAGGTCAAGAACACAAACGGATCCCTGTGATGATCCTTACCTTGATTCTTCTTCCAAATAATTGAGGAAGAAGACGGGGACTTTGGAGGTCTGAGCTGATCCTCAGCATCAGGACCCTCCACTGTTGCTGCAGAGCCAACATGCGGGAGCGCATCTGAATCCACCATTTTGAGTTCCTGCTCTTCAGGGCGAATGTCCAGGTTTGATGCATCGGTCAGAGCAAGCGGAGGGAGGGCGTCACGGTTTGGCTGAGGGACGGAGCTGTCCGAGTCTGCCGTCTGAAAATCCATCTCCTGGGATTTGGACATGGAATCCAGCTGTGGCGCGTTCTGGTTCGTGGCCGCGGGAGTCGGGTTTGGGCTGCTGCCGGCGTTGATCAACGGGGCCACAGTTTCAGCCACCTTTGGTTTGCCTCGTGGTACTTTGGAACAGGTGTGCAGGTGAGTCAGGAGGCCGCGGTAAGATCGCAGCTTTGTGCGGCAGCTTTCACAGCTAAAAACAAAAAGACGACGTGACGTGAAAGCATGTTTAACGGAGGGCACGGCTGGAGAAGGGAACTCACAGAAAGTATATGTTGGGCTTGTGATGATGCCTCATGTGCTCCATCAGCTTCTTCATGTTGGGGAAGGAACTGCTGCAGCCCACCGTAGAACACAGCAGGACTTTACCTGCAGAGACCACACAAGTTTGTCCAGTGTCACCACGGTCAACACCTGAGCCCCCCAGCGGTGGAGATAGCCCCTCTTTGACATTCAGCCAAATGCTGCACATCTTATAAATGATAACCTATTTAACTTAACATCAGTTTTAGAGCAAAGCTTTTCCTTTTGAGAACAGTGTTGTTTATGGTCTCTGCTCCTGTTGATGGGCCAACTACAGAGGATATTCCACCACAGGTGAGCCAATCTGTGCATTTTGATGCAGAGCTGCTGGAAACACTCAATGAAAAGCGTCACTGGAGTCACCGACTCCGTGGACGAGCCGTGGCCGTGTTTGTGGGGGTCTGACCGGGGAGGGACTGGGCCGGGCTGTCGTGGTCCTTGACGTGCGCCTCCAGGGCGCTCCGGTCCGAATAAACCCTCTTGCAGCCATGCAAGGGACACGGCGTCCTCACGGTACCTGAAATAAACCACCAAAGGACCCGTTACACCCACACGTCGGCTGGTTTAAGGGACACAGTTGCAGCCAAATGTAACTTTTGAGTGACCCTTTGGAGCAGGTGAACACAAGGAAGCTAGTTAGCACGCTAGCTAGGAGAACTGCTAGAATAGACGCTGCATATGAACAATGACGCCCGTGTAATTATTTTTTTTACAATTTTATATACATATGTTGGGCTAACCTCCGGATTCGTTTGGGGGAAGTTCCGAGAACGGGCCCTCCACGGACATTGCGGCGATGGAGGAAATAGTGCGGGGGACCAAAGCGGAAGGGGAGGCTAGAGATACATGCGCCTCGCCGGAAGAAGGGCCGGTGGCTTCAAAGGCGGTGAAGCTCCACGACAGAGAAAAGCTACAGACGAACTCTTCCTCCACGACCAGAAGAAGCAGCTGAGGGAGGGGAAGGAGCTGAAAATGCCCGCGTTTCAGCCACATCCAGCTGGGAGGAGACACCGAGGACCTGCCCCCCTCCCTCACCCGTGGCGGAGCAGATTGGCTCAAGAGACCAACACTTAAATAAACACTTAAAAGTCCCCTTAAAAATCCACTTACGTTTCCTGTCATTTCTGCAAAGGTCAACGATGATCGATGTTCAGAAGAGATTTATCAATAAAGAAAAGTGCAAATATTCAGATTATCAAGAAAGCATCAGCAGTCACAGTCATTTCAAGAGAAGATTTAAAAATATTTTATTGCAACTTTATACGCTACAGTACACATAGCATTTAGTTACATAGAGTAATGATGCTGTGTATTTTGAAGTGGGAGGTGAGCGCCATTCATAGTCAATTTATGACAATAATATGTAATACAACAAATCTCCAAAGAACAAAAAAACAACTTGCCATTAAACACATACATTTACAATATAATACTGTTCCTTTATTGGCTCATATATCCATCAAAATTTTCCAAGCATTTCATTGAACAGTAAGCCAGATGTTGTACACATTATATCTTAAAGATAGATGTCCACTTCTTTACCAGAAAAATATCCTAGTGGGGATAATTTATTGAAAAAAGTGATTTTTCTTTAAAAAGGTCCTTCAAAAAGGATCACACAAAGAAATGTACCAAGCTTCTATTCCCCCATCACCATGGTTATCATGGGTTTGTGGAGAACAGTGCCTATTTATTCTTTACTGTGTGATTTTAAACATTATTAGATTTGTTAAGGTTTCACAATAATACATCCTGACATGTCAGCAAGAAAGCTTAGATATAGTGCAAGTAATATTCCCATATGAGTATGATTCATATGTGATCTATGCAACAGTTGTTCATTTGCCCTTAATATGTGAAAAGATTCATGTTTAGATTATTTTTATTACAAAAATATTACACAATGATTTCATGGCTGTCTGCTGTCGATACATTAGACAAGTAAGTAAGTGCACTTAATGAGTTTTGTTGGCAACATAGAAAAGCATGACAAATTAAGGACAGGAAAAGTACAGTAAAGTGATTACACAAAAAAGTACATCACTAAAGCCTGTCTGTAAAAGTTGGCTTTAAGAAGAGAATTCACTGACCTTGCCTGCATTATCTCCCTAGGCAGGTTGTTTCAATGTCGAGGGCTTCAAGCCAAACCAGAAACCCCGAACAATGTTAGTCTTTAATGGAGACTATCCTCGGGCATATCCAAGCCCAAACGTACAGCCCCAAATGTGATTAAAAAGCAATTAGTAAGATTTAAAAAAAATCATCTCCAAAGTTAAAGTGTAAGTGGAGGGACTGTGTGGTGATGTGATGTTGCTGATGTGAAGTGATTCCACATTTTGAACCAGATGGAGGTGAGCTGCCAGACATATGAGAGTTGCACAAGTCAAGCCTGGAGAAGATGAAGGTGGATAAGAACATCCACCTTCATCATCCACGTTAGTCTGAGAAAGCATCAGATTTAACCTGGCTGTTGGCCACCAGGACCCTCCATGACCAGATGAATGTTTTGATCAAGAGTGTAAAAGGCTGCACACTCTGGACCTAAAGACTTAAAATAGAGCTTTCTCCTTTATCTGCTAACAATAAAAGGTGATTTGTGACTGTTTTATTACGATGCAATGCTCTAAACCAGATTGAAATTTGACACATATCAGATCAGCTCCAAGCCTTGGGCTTTTAAAATCAGCACTGAAAACATTTATTCATTTTAATTTTTTTAAATCTTATCTTGACTTTATGTGCCTTGATTGTTCTACCTGATAAATTTGAACCTGCATATTACTTTATTCTGTATCGTTGCCTTGCCCTGTACACTCTTATGTTCTATAAATAAATATGACTTGACTTGACATGAGGTCCTAAAGCAGTAGTAGAAACCATTTTTTTCTTAAGTATAAAGGGGGGTTAATTGTTCAGTGTACAGGTGATAATTCACACTGGGGATGTTTCTAAAGTACCATTGTTAGTTGTAGATGACACTGCTAGTGGAAGCACATGTCAAATAACACTCAGAATATGAGAGTTATTCAAATTTATAATAATCCAGTTAATCCTTTAGTTTCACTGCCTGTGATTAATTATATTGCGTTTCAGTGAATGGAGAGACACCATGCCATTTCCCAAGCTAATAAAAATATGAATCTCCTTATTTACCAAGAAAAAGCTAACAAGGAGAATTAATATGTAATGTTAACTCTTTCCTGGCTGGCAAGTGAATACTACTGAATAACATTATCACGTCCATGACCATCCTTTGTTGGTACCTTCTACAGAGGAAGTCTGTGTTGAAAACAGCTGATTACATACTATCTGCAGACACACAGATTATCTGTCCCTTCAATGATGTAATTGGTCTCAATGGCCAACCACATATATAATGGTGCTGTGGTCCACCATAATTCCATTCATATATTACTGGTCAATGAAGAATGCTAATTTCAAATTTACCCAACAGCGCACGCAGTTTTTTTATATTGCTGGCATTAAAACTGCCTACTTTGACCCCGTGAAACCTCAGGAACAAGGCTGGAGGTGTAGAATACCAATCACAATAATTAAGTAGACTAGTAGTGTGGAGTTTGCCCATTAACCAAAGGTGTTAACAATTTTTAGCTTACATTAGATAATTTAACTGTATTGCTTCCTTAAATTTTTGCTCCCTAAAAGCCTGATAAATGTCAATATTTTTCTGTAGCATAATTCAAAAAGAAATGTGTGGCTAAATTCAAACCCTGACTTCCCAGTTGTGCATTGTTGAGCTATAATTGGACAAACAATTATCAGCTAATACTTAATTCTAGACCAGTGATTCACCAGGACTTCCTGTTGATTGATGATTTATCAGATTTTAGTTTCTTGGACTCCCTGAGAACATATTCAGCCTTCTTCAGCTTCTCCATAGCTTTAATCAACAGACTCTCAGGTACGTCACCCCCATCAGCATCCTCATTTCCACCTCTCTGTGACTGGGAAGCTCTGTTCAAAAGTTCTGTTGTCTTTTCCATTTCTAGGAATACTTCAGCCTCAAGTTTCCTAACATCATGGCAATGAGGGTCATCCTTTGCACCCAAAGACCCCACATGCTGATTTGCCTCAAAACAATCTGCACAATCAGACAGTAGATTTCCAAAGGAAACTGACTTGGCCTTTGCGAAGCTTTTGCCTTTGGGGTCTGGCTCTGAAATGTCACAGGGATCCACTTCTTTTTTAAATACACACTTTGAGGTTGAGGCCTGTGCACCACTAAACATACTAGAGTAACAGAGGGAATTAATGTCCTCCTCACTGCTATCCATTGCATCCAGACCAGCATGGCTTCCTCTCATTGCAGCAGTAGACACTGCCAGGGTGTCTCCACTCCTGGAGACATCACTGTCATTGTCGGAGTCCTGGCCGCTGTCCACAGACTTTTCCTCAGCTTTAGTTTTGTTTTCTTCGTCCAGACCACAGATCGATGCACTGAGGCCATCATCAAGCTGACTCAGAGAGACAACGAGTGAAGGGATTTCATTCAGGGGAACTGACCCTTCTGTTTTACAAGCACTGCCTGAGAGATCGGTGACTGTTTGACTTGACGAAGCAGGGTCTGGTTTTTCAGGTGGTTTCTCTAAATTGTGTTGTGTGCCAGCTTTCTCAGGTTTCTCAAGCCTTTTCTTGGGAGGCACAACCGGGCCAGGGTGCTTCTTATGTTGCTCTCCTGCTGACTTGCTTATGCTTTGACCTACCTCCTCAGAATCTTCTTTTGTGTCCTCTCCTGTGACATGACTCTTAGATTTTTCACATTGGACATCAGATATTCCTTCTTTGATGTTTTCTGTCATTCCATCAGCTAAATGGTCTGATTTCACAGTGGCAAGGGAAGGCTTTGTCTCTTGGGATGGACGAATAGGAAGTGGAGGCTTTTCACTAGGGTCATTGGCTCTGAGTTGGCTGGAATCAGTTGTTTGTGGGCTTGTCTTATTCTTGGAATCATGGCAGCTCACAGGAATCATCTCAATTTTGGCCTTCTCTGTAGCTTCTTCAACAGGTAAAGCACATGGTTTTGCCTCTTTTGGTGGAGGTAGAGGCACGTTCAGGACCTATAAAAACAAAGACTGTCTGTTACGGTGCTCAGTTATCCAGCTTGGTAGATTTAAGTGTTTGAGTCATAGGCAGTTGGATTTTTTTGTCAGATTTGTGAAACACTCTCAGTCAAGACAGTAAAGTGGTTGTTAGCACCTTGGGTATGAACATCAATGACCAGATTGTCATTATTATGAATCACTACAATCACAAGTATTTAAAGCACAGGGTCTTAAATTGGCACTGAATGTAGTTGGCAATTTGTGTGAAGATGGGATGCCTGAACAACTTCAAAGTCCATCTGCCTTCAACTTCAGCAACTCAACATGTCACCATCCAAATACAAGACACATTTCCAACCTCTGTAAAACAGTGTATTATAAGAGTTGAAAAGGATTTTACACACCATTTTTATTGTGGAATCTTCTTTTTCAGGTTCCACTTCAGGTATGGTGGGTTTTGACTCTTTAGAAGGTGGCATTGGAGGTTTGATGATCTTTTTCTGGGGACACACCACTGGCTCGGTGTGAAGGGCATCAGTACTTGTCCTTTTCTCTGTTGTCTCACTGGAACTGGATACAGTTGATGGCAGTTTGGGAGCTTCTTTTGAAGCCTCAATGCCATTGTTTTCTGGTTGGGTCCCATTGGACATGAAGGTATTTTCAGGGTCAAAATCCAAGTGCAGTATAATTTCAGATGACATTCCTGCTGCCTAGAATAAAAAACACACATGGTGATTCTACTAGTAATACAATAATTATTACAACTGACTTATAAACAAGGAAAATAGAAGAATAGCAGACATTGCCCAGCAAATGTCATTAGAACACTCCAAAATGGTTTGTGCCAATTTGAGGCTGGTGACAAAAGAACTAACCAATCTTTGGTTGGACATCCATGTTGGACAGAGCAGTAGTATTGCTAGGACCCTAAGTAATCAACATGTTGTTTTGACAAATAGCACCAGCAAAACTAGTGTGATGTAAAGGTAGTGACATTACTGCATGAAATAATTTTATTTGACCCCTAGCGCCTTAATGATCCAGTGTCTCATCATGTAACTTCTTTGGATGGCAGCACCTTGACCTACAGCACTGGACTCAGGACTACATTTGGTGAGGATATCAAAATAATTTGACTACTGTAATTAGTTATTTGGTCGTCCAAATAGTTCTCTTAAACCCCACAGTGTCTTATATCCCTAAAACCTAATTTCTCTCACAGAGATTCCTTAACTATTTGACCCCATTACCGTGGAAGCAGCTCCTTGTTTTATTCAGGAGACAGGCATCTTATTTCTTTTCAAGTTTTGGCTTAAAACTCTTCTTTTTGAAAAATCCTTGACTCGGGTTATTCTACTTCTTGTAATGCATGCAGCACCTAGCCACTTCTCTATCTCAGTTTCTGTGTATTTATGGAACTGAATGTTTCTCACTGTTGGTTCTGACCTCACTAAGCTGACCCATGCTCATTCCTTAGAGTTATCATTGGCTATCTGTTAATATAATTATATATTACACCAGCAAATTCAGATCTTTCATAGGTCCTTTTGTCAGACATTATTATCTGCCTTTTCAAATAAAAGCAACTCTATTAGCACTAAATACTCGTTGAACTTTTACAGTTATTACTTTGACTATTTTCACCTTTCCATTCTCCTCCTCTTTTCCTTCTCTTATGATTTTTTTCTGTCTCTTGGCCTATCCATCCTCCCCCAGAACCATAAGAGCTGGGTTCTACTCAAGTTTTTTCTTACAGTTA
The DNA here is from genome assembly GCA_911728415.1 of Lagocephalus sceleratus. Taxonomy (NCBI): domain Eukaryota; kingdom Metazoa; phylum Chordata; class Actinopteri; order Tetraodontiformes; family Tetraodontidae; genus Lagocephalus; species Lagocephalus sceleratus. The sequence goes on from CAJVRN010000016.1 coordinate 690,438, forward strand.
AAAAAACAGACCACAGCAACATTGCCTAATATTGTAAAATTGTCATTCTTTATAATATCTATATCTATCTATACCTCTTTCATGTGTATCCTGGTTGGTGGCCGCCGGTTCCGATTTCCTTTAGGTCTCGTCCGAGTAACATGTTCTAAATTAGAGCTTTCATCAATCTTTACCTGAAAAGAAAAGCAAAAATATTAATGCAAAAACTAAAATTATATCTTCTATAGTTAATTATTAAAGTCAGTGAAGTGAATATTTTTAAAAATGGAGGGGAGAGTTGTAATACATTTCAGATCTTGAATTCTTTCTAATGATTAAATTGATTCTAATCTTTTTAAATGTAAAATTTTGAATAGAAATGTGATGGAGGGTACTGAATGTTTCAGAGGTATTAGCCTCTCACAGACTGTTTTTGCCTCCTTGTAAACATTGACTACACGGTGGTGTAGTGGTTAGTACTGTTGCCTCACAGCAAGAAGCTCAATCCCCAGTTCAACAGGCCTTTCTCTGTTGAGTTAGTATGCACTCTCTGTGTCTCTCTGTGGCTTTTCTCTAGAGGCTCCGGTTTCCCCCACCATCAAAAAGCATACAATTAGGTTAGCCCTCAGGTCATCCTTGTAAATAATAATATGTCCTTAAATAGCCTACCTGTTTAAATAAAGGTATATAATACATATATATATAATAATTTTATATTGCCAGTATACAGCTACTTATATTTCTAAATGCAAGATGATTATTACAGGTTTACATAGAAATATATACCTCATCAAAGATTTTGTTCTTTGCTCGGTTGATACCGTCACTCAAAGCTTTGATCCAGGCCTCCTTTTCTTCAGCAGTCTGAGCTTGGAACCTAACATCACGAACCTGCCAGTCATAAAAAAGGAACAACACTATAACACTACACAAACTTCAACTACTTTTATTTGTATTGCTATTTAGTTGATGCGTCTGTGATTAGAAAATGCATTCTGTGTGTATTTCTATGCTCTGTGCCTCTCCTCTCCCCTCTTCTCCTCTCTTCTTCCCTCCCCTCCTCTCCTCTCCTCTCCTCTCCCCTCCTCTCTTCTCCTCTCCCCTCCTCTCCTCTCTTCTCCTCTCCTCTCCCCTCCCCTCCTCTCCTCTCCTCTCATCTCCTCTCCTACCTATTCTATCCTCTACCTGTCCTCTCCTCCTCTCTCTCTACCCAGCTGACCATCAGCAGGAGGGTCCCCCTACATGAGCCTGGTCCTGCTCAAGGTTTCTTCCTGTTAAAGGGGAGTTTTTCCTTGCCACTGTTGCTTGTCTGGGGTTAGGCCCTGGGATTCTGGAAAGCGCCTTGAAACAATTTCTGATTGTAAAAGACGCTATATAAATAAAGATTGAAAGATTGAAAGAATCCCAGATGTTACTTTCAGTTAGGTCAGGGAAGCTACTGTTAGAATCTAACATGATCTATCAGTTAGATCATGTTAGCCACCATACTATGTTTAAATAACAGTCTTTACCTACACAGCTGAATTTAAATAAATGACTGTTAATTAAATATAGCATGGTGGCTAACATAACCTTCATATGAAAAAAAACCATCTGTTTTTTGCACAGACAGACAGACAGACAGACAGACAGACAGATGGACTCTAGGAGTTCAAATTCACATTGAAAATGTGTTTTTCATCTATCCAGTCAATCTTTGGGTTAACAATAATCAGCTGAGGAACAGGTTTAGACCCCAGTGATGTTGCTGCACTAACCAGTGACCTGACTACTAAGGTTAAACCTCAGATCAATCATTTCCTACCATTGATATTATTTGTAATCTGCATTTGTAATATCAGATTCTAAAAAAATGCTGCCAGGGGGAGAGAATGAATTCAGATATTTTTACATTAAGTGCACATAAAGCTAAATTAATTTTAATTTCAATATAGAGCTGTTCTAGCAGCAGCTTCTGAAAACCTGCTCCTTATTTGTGGTTTCTGTGGTGTTTTCTAGTGTTCTTTGCACTGTTTGGTCCCAGTGCACAAGACATCCAGCAGCGCTGAATGATACTCAGCTCTTTCACATCGTGAAGGTCATGGGGAGGCTGGTCCTGGCATGCCTCATACCATCACAAGACCCACTGCTGCACTCAGCCTCTCTGCCCCATGTGGGGGTGGATGACACCGTCACCAGTCTGCTTGCAGAAGGCTTAATGCTCCACGTCATCCTTGTGACTTCTCAGGGGCCTTCAACCAACCCAGCCCAGACTATAGAAGGAAGGAGGTGCAGGTGGACACTCCCCTAATCACAATCATCAAGAACTATCTGCCAGTCACCCCCCCACCCCCGAGGAACTGTGCTTTCCCATTTCCTCTTCCGATTTCCCATTTCCTCTTCCGATTTCTACCTCACAAGGAAAAAAAACAACAACCGTGTAAAAGATCAAAAAGGAAAGGAGGACTGACTTATAAAGCGTGGTGAATCAGAGTTTGGAGTATACTGTTGGACACCAGATAAAAGGAAGTATGCAAACTTAAACCATTTGGCTTTAGATGTAATTTGAACTCAGAAGGATTTGATGTTAAGGAAATCATGGAGAGGGGAATTCCATAGATGGGGATCAGATCGTCCAGTTGGTGCTCTGGTCGAAGCAGAACTCAGCATGGGTTAGTGGGTTTAGGTGCAGAAGTCAAGAGAGGTGTTGAGAAACAGGCTTAAAGGCACAATGTGGAAGGTTTGATGCTTGAAGCTTTGGAGGGTTTCTGATTTTGAGGTATTAAAGAAGTGCAGCCAAAGAAAATGCTACAGAAACTAAACTAATATTGTTTGTAATGATCACATAAATTAGATACAACTCCCTTTCTGTCTGTCTTTTATTATTTATTTGGAACAGATTTTTATTTTTCAAGTACATTGAAAGGGACTGACTTATTACTTCATTATAGAAATATGCAACATCTCTCACAGTTTCATCTTATTTGCCTTAATCTAATTAGGCTGTTGTGTTTGGTTTTGTTATGATACCATATAACGCTGACTTAAACACAACCTAAGATTTTTACATAGCTCCCCTAATACACTGACTCACCTTATTTCCAGACTTGGGTGATTGAATCAATATGAGTCGATGCTTCTTCCTTAATGAGCTCTTTATTTCATGACATTGATCATAGTTTTCAAGGTTAAGCCTCTCCAAGCAGTTTTTCAGGTCCTGCAACAAAGGATGAAATCATTGAAATGTTTATTAATTTTATAACAAAAAAACACAATAGTACACCAAAATTGTCATTACACTTTAGTGATTTGGGGAAAAATAATAAAAAGAATGTATTCTATGTTTTTTTTCTGATTGCATTGCATTGGAGTTCTAGAGTTCAATAGTGGTGTCATGGAAGAGGGTTATAGTAATTATTGTTATTACTACTACTACTAGTACTACTACTACTACATTCATCCATCCATCTTCTACCGCTTATTACTCGACAAAGGGTCGTGGGCGGACTGGAGCCTATCGCAGCACATTCGGCGAAGGCGGGGTACACCCTGGACTGGACGCCAGTCAGTCACAGGGCTGACACACACAGACAAACAACCATTCACAGTCCCAATCACACCTGTGGACAAATTAGCCAATCAATTAACCTAATCCCCAATTGTGCATGTCTCACCTGGAATTCAAACCTAAGGCCTTCTTGTTGTGAGGCGACAGTGACAATTCATGTATGTATGTGTGTGTGTGTGTATGTATTTATGTATGTATGTGTGTATGCTCTTTAGAAAGTTGGTCAGGTTTTCTGGGATTATGCATTTATTGAACACCTATACTGTATTTAATGTACTTTGACATGAGGAGCACACACATAATATTGAACCTATTTCCTGATTACTGAGGTGAGCAGAGCTTTTAAAAATCTGCAATATGTCTAGAAAGTTAAATGAGACAATTACATCTTTCTGCCACCAGGTTCATGACAGAGAGCTGCATCACTGTCCAAGAATAACATTTGGATGTTATGCTATGTGAAACCATCTTTGACTGCTGTTTCACTTTAGCTCTTTAATGTGGTACAAAATGAAGCAACATTTAGACCATTTCATGAACGTGTCAAATATTCAACTGAGGCAGAGGTCCCTGTTCCAACACAGAAACATTTATCCTCTACCTGGGACTCGTGCAACTTTTTCACCAAAATTACCTAGGAAAATATTTTCCCTCAAGCCCAAGCATTGGCATAAATAGGTTTTTTAATTAGTTTTATTTGGAGACTTCAGGAGATATTGAAATATAGCTGACAAGATAATAATAAAAATAGAGCATGTGTACAAACAAAATAGACAATATAAGAACAAATATGAGGATTTATCTCTTCCTGATAGATCACTAGCCTGATTTGAATATGAATATGAATGTGGTTAAATGTCAACCACACAGGTAAAAAAAACAAGGTGACAACAGGTAAAAAACCAAAAGAACAACTCATGTGGGTAGAAAGTGAGCTATTGTTCCAGTTTTGGCACATCTTGGGCGTATCTCTTTAAGTGGGTAGGCAGGGTTCTAGACCATTCTACAGACTGGAAGGCTGGCCCCCGTCTCTCTCTGTTGACTGGATCTCGGTTTCCACCCTCCCTCTTCACTGGTTGAACTGGTCTTTTGGTTTATCCCCCTAACATGTTGTGGTTTGCCAGTGTTGTAGTATCTGAACTATATATAGTGTTCCTTATTTAGTGACAACTATCATAAATAATGTTTAATGACGTCATTACAGGCAATTAATGAGAGGCCAGTTGATTTGGCTTTTGGGGTTTTGTTAGCTTGTTTGTGATATATAAAGCGGCAAAGATGTTATGACCAGGGTGACATATGAATTTGACATTCTTAATTATCTTTAATAATTGATTTTTAAAATAAATCAGCAAAAAAAGTCAACCTCTATGAGGGTGTGTGAGAAAGAATACATCATTGGTGTACCTCATTTTCATAAATGCCAACTTCTGTTTTCTCCAATTGGATGTAACGGTCCTTGTAGCTCTGCAACAGTCTGCCAGTGTCCTTCTTCACCCATCCAGCCTTATCGAACTGTAGGGGCTTTTTAGGCTGAACAGGATCTTCTTTAGTTACCTTTAGTGATGAAAATAACAGGCATAACACTATATACAACATATGAAACTTTTGCTCTGAGGTTGCACATGAAAACGTTTTCAAGCAGCAACTTCCCTGTACAAAGGCTCAAGTTCTGACTTCCTCTTTCTACAAACTTGACTTCCCTAAAGTAAACACATTTGATTAGTAGTATTAACTGTTCAGTGATTATTGACTTGTTTCATCCACATACTGTGTATCAATACGTGTTTGTTTCCATCAACCATTGCTGACGCCTGTCTGTTTTGGTTGTACGAGCTGTTTATTACGTGCCCAAAGCAAGTTCATTCCACTTGTCTCCACTTCAAATGCGGGTCACATTCAAGAGAGCAGGGATTTATTCCCCTCCTGAGACCCTGGGTGCTCATACGAGGGAGCGAGAAAGGTCGGGTCTTTCATAGTGATGCTGAATTAACAAAAAAGCGACTCACAGGTCTGTGTGTGTGTGTGTGTGTGTGTGTGTGTGTGTGTGTGTGTGTGTGTGTGTGTGTGCATGTGTGTGTGTGTGGGGGGGTAGGATAATGTAATAAGATAATGGCAATTGTGCAATAATTCCAACTATTTAGACTCCAGGCGTGATCTTCTGATGTGTGGTGTGTCAGGGTGGTGGAGTGAGGGCAGATGGGTGGTATGTGCCTGCCCAGCATCTGCTTTTCTGCAGTTACATGCAGCTGAGGCCTTTGCTGCATGTAACTTAGGTCCGTTTTTTTTTTTTTTTTTTTTTTTTTAGGACACACTTTTGTAGTTGTTGAACTGTGGAGACACTTTTTAAAATGTTTTTTTTTTTTAGTTGTGATGACCTGAGTCTTAGAACGCTGACGTATGAAGCAGAACTCAGCAGCACCATCCCATCAGCAGGCCCGACACAGCTCGGAAAAAAAACTCAAAACTTGCAGAACCTCAACGAAGTCGGAACAAGACAAACTGGGGGCGCGAAGCAACCCAACCCAGGCTGAGGCGAACACAAGCGGCCCCGGTACTCACATCGTCCATGGTGAAGCCCGTTATGTGCGCAGACTCGCCCTCAAACCACTCCTCGTCGTCTGTCTCCTCGACACAAACTAACTTCTTTCTTCGAGGTGGACAGTTGACATTTCCGACAACACGCCCGGAACCCGGACGAGGGGAACCAGCGGGGGGAACCGGGGCTCCTATGTGAAGGTCGCGGCGGCGCAAACGACACAATTAGTTTGATTTCCGTGAGAGGTCCCTGAAAAGTTTTTACCTCTCCCGCTACCTCCCTCTCTCTCTCTCTGTTTGTTTCTCTACCTCTCTCTACCCTTCTCTCTCTCTCTCTCTCTCTCTCTCTCTCTCTCTCTCTCAAGGAGGAGCAAAAGCGGGCGCGTGCCGCCAGCATCAGTGGAACAGCGGAAGCGCCTCTTCTTCAAACATCTTCACTTTTCAGCTGCTCTGATGACGTGACAGCCAGTTTTTACAAACTTCACCGATAGTCGTCAGAAGCGGCAGGTTCAGACTCTTCACCTCAGAAGAGACTGAATTGGGACTGAAGATGGACTTTATCGCTGTAGATCTATATTTAACACTTCCTGTAAAGTCGTGGCCTTGGTTAGTTGACTTTTTATGGCCACGTATGCGAGAATGAAACTTGTATGTTAACAAAGTCATGGAAAGATATCTGTAAGAGTATTTACATGATGCATACTTTATATGTGATGCACTTGAACTACACTCTTATTATTTACAGCTGCTCTGATGACGTGACAGCCAGTTTTTACAAGCATTTTTGGTAAAATAAAATAGTGCTTGCATAACAAAAGACATGCCATTACGTTTGAACAACAACACAAAATACAATAACCTAATTACAAGTTAGGCGTGTAGCCCTTTATCACTGGAAGGTCTTACCATTTGGAAAATGTTTCAATAACCAGAACTTTGCAGATATCTATATTAAGAAAATATTGTTTGTCATATAGCCGCAGATCAAGAAGGGGAAACTACCAGAAATAGCAGAATAAATGCTGAGTGCAGGGCTCGCTGGTGTGTGACAGAAGAATGATTAAAGATTAGTCACAGCAGTGCTGTTAATGTTCCAGAGCAAGATAAGAATGAAGAATGGCAGACAAATTAACTCACACAAAATACCTGTGAAGTGCCTGTCAGTAATCATCACATTCACTGAGGTGAGAATGACATAAAAAGGTTTATATTGGATTAATGTGCAATGATATTATCTTGTCTATGTCCCCACTGCTCTGGTGCTAAAACAACACCTTTGGTTATGTAGCTGTTGCGTGGAAGGGAAGTGGCCACGTGGACGTGGTGCTGGAGACCCAGCAGGGCAACAGTGGTCCTGAAGCAGAGATGAAGTGGGCGAGGTCATAGTTCAGCAGAGCCGTGGCGATGCTGCAAGACTTTCAGAGGGTTTCACTAATACGGAAGTGGTAAGGGACGTGGCGGTGAATGTGTGATCTAAGAATGTAAGTGACAGTTGGCAGAAGGAAGCATGAGCATGTGACGGATGTGACGGATGAAGCGAAGACATTCTATGCTGTGAGAAGTGGTGAACTGTTCAGCATTATAGTTGAAATAATTGATCCTGCAGTACAGAAACAGAAACAGTCAGCCCTGTCTTCCATGGGCTGGATCTTATTAATGTTTCACTAGTGCTGCACTGGAATGGAAAAGGCTTCGCTACAAACAGTCCAGAGTTTAAAAGTATGTTGATCAGACATCTAGGTTAGGTTATCAGAGGGAGGGGACAGGGCATCTGGGAGAGCAAGCAACATTTGTATCAGGTAGAGTCATTAATAAATGGTTCCTTTTACGTTCTTTAATGTTTTCCTGGGATCCAGCAGGGAGGCGCTGTCATCCGAGCAGCAGTTTCAGACGCCCTGCTCTAATGTAGGGGTGTCCAGCCCAGTCCTCGGAGGCCCGCAATCCATCACTCGGCTGTGACGTCATTCCCAGCTCTGACTTATGACCTCTGAGGGAGATGGAACGCGGCAAAATTCCCCCTCTGCCACGTGGGTGTGAACGGAAGTCCGAATATTTGTTTTTGTTAAAGTTCTGGCTTTGATTTCTTCTCCTCCACAGCCAAACAGACCCGTATCCGCACGGATGGGGTCTTTGTATCTCCTTTTGGAGTTTATTTTCCTTTGTTGTGTTTTTATTCCATTTTTTTTTGTTTGTTTTGCATTTTTTTTAAATTTCTGCTATATTACTATCGATGTATAATTGCCCTTCAACTGAAGTTCCTTTTAATAAGTTTGTTGTTCAGTTTCTTGTGAACTCTGAATCTTCATTAAGTTATTCTCCATGAACAAACATTTTTTATACGTTACTACTTCTTAATGAAATAATTAAGAAGAACAGAATATGATCTAACAGTTAATATAAAAAAGTTTCAAAGTTTCAAAACACAAAACAGACACTAACTTTATCTCAAAATGCTGTCCAAATGAAGCGTTGACTCTTAAATTCATACTATTCATACATGCTGAAAGGAAAAGCTCCACATCCTCCCGGGGTTGAAAATCAGAAATAAAGGGTCCTTATCTTCAGGGTCATCCCCTCGTCATCCTTACAGCATTCTATCACCCCCCCCACATCCATTTGGAGGAACTTGGGCAGTATTTCACGTCCCATGAATACACAGAGGTCCTCCTGCACCCACTGTGCAGCCAGAAGGAGGTCCTCAGTAACGTCATGCCTGCGGGTGACACCACTTCATCACAGGTCAGAAGCGGACCAACCATTCACATTCACAACAAAGGTTCATTTAGAATAATCAATTCACCTTTTCCCCAAAGATCTTTGCCTTACCCTGATCTCACACCAGTCAAGAGTACCTTTGCCTCCTTGGCCCAAAATGCAAAGCGACGTTTTGTACAATCAACGTATGGTACTTTCCAGAGAGAGATAAAAAGTTATTTCACCCTTCAGTGGAAAACATCTGGAGTTGAATACACAAGCACATTCGATGGTATAACTGTTATACAAATGACATTTTAAATAAATGTTTGCGTTTACGTGAGTTGCATGAATTACAGCTTACTTCTAAGTCCAGTGGAGAGCCAGCGCAGATGCAGAGAGCGCACTTAGATGAAGAGGAGGATGATGTTTACGTTGACCTTTTACAAACGCAAGAACCTTGTGTTTAGGATTAATAAACTTGCCATAAACAGGAAGATTCCACAGCAGGTTCCATCTGCAGCCTGGAGGGAGGATGACTGGGGAGAAAGTCATAGCTCAAATACCTCACACACTGGACATGATGATGATGATGATGACGACGTCATCATCATCATCATCATAAGGTCATTCATTAACTTTTACATACATACATACATACATACATACACACACACACACACACACACACAGACACACACACACACACACACACACACACATACATACATACATACATATGTATGGATGCATGGATACATACACAACACAAAAACTCCAACTTCCAGTAAATATCAACTTGCATTGCTGTTTGTACCTCCAGGCTCCAAAAGTCCTCCCCTGTGAGACAGATGTTTCCCTCATGCACAATAACTACTTGTGCTGGATGACTGGGATCCAGCACATAGTTCAGCTGAAACTGAAGTAATGTGTAACACCGATGCTGAAAATACTGTGGAATTCCACATGCCAAGGTTCTCTATTTCAATCTTAGACAATATAAAAAGCATCATACTAATATTAGAACAAACACCAAAGAATACCTTTTTGCTGACACTATGGCCTAAGTTGTGAGACACTGAGTGGCTGGACTTTGCCATCACCGTTACCGTGACAGTTGTCTCACCGTGACAGTTGTCTCACCTTTAACTGAGACTGGTAGGTGATCCTTCATACCTGTTCTGATGAACATGACTGATGACTGGGTCACGGGTCCTTATTTGCACTTCTTGGGGTGTTTACCAGTGAGGACGTTGTTGCCTGATTCCAAGTTACACCGCTTCAAATGCTTTTTTTTCCTTTCAGAGAAGGCTTGTTCTGTTGTTCATGTGCCCTCTCAATGTTGCTAATAGACAAAATGGAATTTAGCATTCCACAGTAGATAAAAAACAAAACAAAAAAAAAACCTCATAATTTCTACGACTGTCCCAGCCTTTGCATTTTGGGCTTTCATAACTGTTAGCATTTTCTCAAGGTCATCGCCCATTCTGGCATCCTACATGGGAAATACATTCATGACCTCAGGAAGACACCTTGTGGGTGTCTGTGGAAAAGAGATAGTATGAAGTGTGGGCTGTAAAAATCTAATTTAAAAGACTTACTGAAAAGCATGTCAAATTAAAAAAAAATGTAACACTTCAGTAGTAGAGGGTACTGCAGTAGTAGAGGGTTGGGCTAAGAGATATCCATTGTAGAAATGAAATGACAAATACATCACGAAAATGTATCTCACAAAAATGTTATCAGTTAGTGGTTTCCACAGTGAACGCTCACATGATTTGCAGTGTTGATGCCGTGATACAGGCAAACAACATCCCAGTCATCCAGCTCCTCATTCACATCATTTTATGGGGACGTGCTTTATATTTTGATTGGCACACTCTCTTCAAATCATATGGTAAAATGACTGCTTACAAATTCCAGCACAGAAAAAAAGAATGTAAGAATGTGTTGACTTCAAATCCTCTTTTTTAATTTACCGCGCTGACCGGTAGGGGGCAGAAATGCGCCGCTGTCCATCAGCCTGTCCAAAGTCCTAAAAGAAGAAGAGCAGCCAGAGGAAGAAGGATGTAAACATGTTCACGTCAGGTCGCCCGGTCCTGTTTATCTTCTCATTTAGTGTCAATAATGTCGGAGGCTGCTCTTGAAGAAGCTTCTGTCTTATCTTCTATTTACTGTGGAGAAGGGGAGTTCAACCTCATACGCCACTCTGGTCTGTCTCACGTTTTACTTCCTAAATATAAGCTGCTATTTTAGTAAAACCTGAAACTTTTGCAGAGACGCAGTCGTGAACAAACACGCACGTAGCCTGAATTACCTGTTTCTGTTCTTCTACATTTTGAAATATCAAAGCGTCAAACAGTACAAAGTAATTTTATATAATTTCATATATCTCCATGAAAAGAATGCATAGAATGATTTTTAAATCACTCAAAGAGCTGTAAACGTGCAAGGTTTACTTTAAAATTATTTCATCTGTTTTTTGCCCAGGGTTTGCTGGTTAATTATGCAGCCTTTCGTTCAGGTCAAATCCATTTTAATGACATTTTTCTATCGTTCCAGTTGAGGATGAACTTATGGTTCAAATCAACAAGACAGTGGGAGGAGAAGGCGGGCTGGACGTCAGCCTGTCTTTCCATCTGCACCCTCATTACCCTTCACGTCCTCCTGCAATCTCTGTCACATCCACTCACCTTTCCAAGACTCAGTGCCAAAACATCAGGCAGAAGCTGATTGATCGGGCTGCAGCGCTACCACCAGAACCGATGGTCCACCAGCTGGTGGAATGTGTCCAGGTTAGTTTAGTTTACTTTAGTTTGTTCAGTCGCGTTAAACATTAAAAAAAAACAAGTGGAACCAGTGCTACCTCCACACAGTTACAGACAATGAACACTCAGAAGAAACAGGAATAGAAAGAAAAAGCACCGAAAAGGTGTAGGCTGAAGTTTTGGCTTATATCGTCTACCCTATTTACTTCAAACTTTCCATTAACTCTCTATAGCCTTAAATAAAATAAATACATCTAATACGTCTTATGTGTCAAGTGCATTATATAGTATACCACAGATTTGTACCGAACAATTATCTTTTGTTTAAGTAATTGTTTAAACACACTGTATGTCACTGAAGTTCTCCATCACCTTATCCTTGTTTATAGTTTCGTAAAGGGATGCAAAAAGGTATTGTTGTATTTTAACAGGAGTATGTGGAGGTAATGGACTATTGCAGTGATAAAAAAGAAGAGGAAGTGGGCAAAGACGATGAGTGGACTGTTGTCCTGTTGTTGGACCATATTCGGTCCCAAAAACATTACATCAAACTTCTGGAGCGTTGGACACACCAGTTGCAGCTTTCTGGGATGTTATTATTGGGCCGAAGTATACTGGTGATCCTGCATGGAGATAAACCCCAAATCAAGGTAAATTTCAGAAGGGCAACACAAAGTGTTGGTACAGTACTACTGTCCTGGTGTCCACACAGTTTGTACTAATCTAGTCACTGCACTGGGATCATCGGGTGTTTCAGATCTGTTTTGAACATCACACACCCTCATCTAGGTGACCCTGCTGTGTGGGAGAATCAAAGCCCAGCTTGAATCCCAGCAGCTATTGGCTACAAGGCCTCCTGCTAGAGCCCCCTGGTGACTCCTTGCCTACGGTCAATACGGTCATCCCAGGGTGCAGAGATAAACTATGACCACTCCTTTGGTAGAAATAGAAAAGAAGAGCCCAAAAAATTGAGATTTGTTTAGGAGAACAACAATCTATAGCATAGATATAATAATATACTAAACTGGTATTCAATTTAGAAATAGGTCTGATTCGGAACAAAAACAATTCCGTTACTTTTGGTGTCCAAACTTAGATTTTTAGGGTACATTTTGGATAGGTTGTAATGTATGATATAAAATTGTGCTTATGTTTTTGGGACTGTTGTGCGTCTGCAGGAATTTTGTCGGCTTTTAAAGACAGTGAAGGTAGATGTGGATTCCTCAGGCAAGAAATGCAAAGAGAGGATGATGAAGGTTCTCATTGAAACCTCCTCATTTTCATCGTGCATCAGGTAGATTTCCTTTTGATGTAGCATCTATGTATAGTGTATGTGCATGTGTGTATGAGAGAGAACAACCAATGTGCAAGACATATGGATAATAATTAATAATACTTTTTTTTTTCAGTCTCAAGGGGTTTGTTGTGAAGAATTATAAGTCTTTACAAGAGCTCAGTGCAACATTCCAGGACATCAACATGAAGGAACTCTTCCAGCAGATCGCTTTATTGGTTGAGTGACTGAACGATGAAATATCACCTCCCAACGTCATGGAATATGAACTGGAAAGTGTTTGGTGTATAGCTTATAGTAAGGACGTTGGAATTCTCAGTTGTGTATTTGGTTAAAACCATCATGTTCATTGTAAAGTACCTATAAACATGTGCTATAAATATATATATATTTTAAAAAGCTTTTCATGTGATTTTTTTAAATGTGTGTATATATATATATACATAGGCAACCCTCTATGACGGATACACGTCATCACATATGTTGCCTAGGGCGCCGCCTGCTGGAGAATGTTGCATCAAGCAAGATCTCGTTACAAAACAATACATAAATACAACAATACATAAATATTAAAACGATGAGATGGAAAAAGATATTTCTTCGATCTTTGTTTGAATCAAAAAATACAAGGAGACCAAATTTGAAAGTTTCGAGATGACCTACAGTTGTCTTAGTTCGGTTTTATTGTTATTTAAGTTCTTGTCATTTATGCTGTTCTGTTGTGTTTTTGTGACACATGTATTGGCAACACCCACACCGATGGCGTTTGAAAACATCGTTTTAGTGTGAAGGCTTACGAATTTACTCGAAACCTATACATAAAACAGTATCGTGACTTCCCAAATGAACATTTTTTTGCCAAAAAAAAACTTGTTCTGTGTTTTATACTAAAGCGACACAGCAACAGGTATTCTGTTTGTCTTTGGACGGGGAGTCGTCCCAGGCTCTCTGCGGGTGACGTCACGGCGGGCCCAGGTAAGGAGGCACACCTTTACCGGCCCGAAGGAGCGCGAGGCTCGTGCTCACCGGAGGAACGCCGAGTTACGGAAGTCACGCGCCAAGATGAAAGCCAGAGCCACAAGTTACATTTGAAGCACGATGGCCTCGCGGGACGGAGCCGGGGTCCACGCGCTTATATGAGCCTCCGCACACCTGGGGACGACGACATGACCGAGGTACACACACACACACACACACACACATATACATACACACATATTCACACGCACACTCACAAACACACACGCACGCACACGTAAAGTTTAGTATCATAAATTGATGCAGCATCGGAAAAAGAAGAAACTTTATTTCCTCTTACCCTTTTCCTTTTAGTGTTTTTTTTTTGTTTGTTTGGTTTAATTTCGGTTAGGTTTGTTTGTTTCATTATTTCTCTTCCCAATCCAAAAAAACAAAAGGAATTGGAAAAGGAGAAGGACTTCTTTTGGCCGCATTGTGAAATATGATCGTGATTGTGACGTTTGTGCCGCTGGGCCAGAGGAAGCTTAACTGATGACCTGTCACTTAAGAAACACTGCGGAATGTTCATGAAACAATAATATCAGCACACTCGGCCTGCGTTGTAAATAAGTGATGCGGACGCTCATCAGTATTTTGTAATACCGTGATGTGAAAATTAGAATTTGAAAGGCTTGCATTTGTGTTAACTGATCGAAGCAAACAGGTCTGCCGAGCACTGTTGTATTTAAAGATTAAAAGATTGTTTTGCTTCTTTTCTTTCTTTTTTTTTGAGGGGATTTTAAATTTGTGTTGGCCACTGCTGTCTCCCTTTAGCTGGGGCCTATTCTCGAAAACAAAATACTCCTTGGTTATTCAGTGAAAAGTTATTTTCAAATTATTTTGATTATTATTTCCGATGCTGCCCGTGAGGATGAAGCCTACAGAAACAGTTTGTCCTGTGACGTGTCTGTGGGCTCAGGTCAAAGGTAAACCTGTTTCCCACACAGATCAGGTGACACCCAAAGATTAAAGTTCATTTTTGTGATGTTGAATCCAGAAGGGTGTGCCTTATCTCATTGTTAATTTACATTCTAAATGGTTTAACGGCAGCAAAACCAGTAAACAGGCTTGAGAGGCGGTGAAAGTAACACGCAAACTCAGAGATTACAGCCAGAAAAAGACAGAATGTTATGGCAGGTCTGGACCTGCATCCAACCGTGTAACAAAACTTTGGTCTCTTACAAACACATAAAACATTTTACCAGTGCATTTTCATGGACATGCACACATGTGCACGTGCTTGCACTTACTACATACTGAGGACCAAAATATGCATTCTGTTAGCAAAGTGACATTTTTGGGAAGTGAGGAAATTCTGACTGGTCCTCACAACTTTGAAGGACAGTTTGAGGATCAATATCTGGTTTTAAGGTTGGGTTTAGGGTTTAGGGTCAGGGAGCTAGTCGGGATGGTTAGGGTGATGGGCAGGGTAATACATTAAAGACGGAAGTACAAGGATCTGTGTGTGTGTCTGTGTCTGGGTGTGAGTGTGTGTTTGAGAAAAGGAAAATGAAAGAAAATAGGCCTGTAGTCTAATCTTTGGCAGAGAGTACTAGACCAAGCTTATGAGTGTTATGACACTATCAAAGTTTCATATTTTCGTTTTGAATTAGGCATCTGAGGGAAGTTTTGTCCTAAACTTTGGCCCTCACAAGAGTTTTTGTGAGACTTAATCCTGTAGTCTGTTGTCCCTCATCAGGTGCATACAAAAATCTGCTGAAGCTGGTCTGATTGTAACTTTCTTCGTCAGCTGTTTGTTTTCAACCAGTTTCAACCAGGTCAACCAGCTTTGATTCATCAAAATGACAGATGAATCATCATTTCACAATCACCCAGGATTTTAGTGTGTCTTACAGCTGCACCATTGGTGGTCAGTGGAGGTGTTGAGTGTGGTTTCTCTGGAAGTTGACAACAATCCCCTTGGTTTTGCTGATGAGGTTGTGGTTTCTGCACCATGTGGTTAGAAGGTCGACATGATGAAGTGTCATCCTCAAACTTCACCATGTGAACAGTATGTTGTGTGTCAGCAGGAGACTGAGCACAAAGCCTTGGTGGGTGGGGGGTGTTACTTGAGGTGTTATTGCTGACTGTGCTGCTTGGAGGAAATCCAGCAGCCATCTGCAAAGGGGGGTGTTGAGCTCCAGGTGGTCAAGTTTGCAGATGAGTTGCGAGATGAAGGTGTTGAATGCTGAACTAAAGTCACATATTAGTATTCTGTGTGCAGCTGGGTGAGGGCTGGGGTGATGGGAGTTGGCCTCCTATGTGGGCCTTGTGGCTCTGTATGCAAATTGGAACCTTTTACCTTGTACCTTCTACCCCGCAAGGCGAGGGATGGATTTGATGTGTGATATGAATCGCCATTCAAAGTACTTCATGATGAATAGAGTCACAGGACGATAGTCACTGAAGCAGGATGGAGCAGGTTTCTTTGGCAGAACAGCCTTTCGCAGAGAAGAGTTAAAGATATCCCTGAAGGTTTTCTTTTGTTCCTCTGAGCAGTCCTTTGGCATGCGAACAGGGATGTGGTCTGGACCTGTTGGCTTGCAGGTGTTGATAGTTGAGATTGTCACCTTCATGCTGGTATCAGACAGGCAAAGAGGCTGGACATGAGGCAGTGGGGTCTTAGGTGGATGCAAGATTACTTTGCATGTTCTCCACACATTGATGTACCAGCCCCCATAACCCCACTGACAGTGTAAGTTATCTGCCATAGATAAAATCATAAAATGTAGCATTATTATTATCTTTGTATTCAAACTGATTTTTTCCAAATTTCTGCTTTGTATATATAGCCTAAACAATGCAACCCAAACAGAGCAAGTCATGCGGAGATACTATATTTCAACACCCAGAGAGAAAGTAGTGCCCACAACAGGTTGAGTTTTTCTACTGTGGAAAATTGTTAGACTACTGGTGTGGTACTAATGTAGGTTATAGTATAAATCAACCCTGGCAGATGTTCACAATGAGGTTGATGAAAAGGGCTAAGATCTATCGTAACTCAACAGTGCCTTAACAATCTAAATGTATGCCATGTGCATCAAAGGGTACTTGGTCTAGTAGATCTGCAAGCTGTAGGACAACAGTTTAGATTGGTATTGTCCCTACCAAAGTTCAGAGAAGGAAGAGAGATGAGTTCTTTCACAGTCTGAACCTGTGAGAAGGTCATGAATGTTTTGATTCTAATCAATCTCTCTTTTAAAAGGAACACTTTGAGCTTTGGGGCAGACGAAGAGATGGAAGCCGTGACCCGCTACTTTTTTCATTGGTAGGAATATATTTTTCACTCTTCATAATATGCCATAATATAATATAAAGTATTTTATATAAAGGAGAAAATCCCCACATAAAACAGAATTTGTGAAGAACAATTGTAATTTTCAGTTGAGATCACAAAGAATTATTTTCCCTGCTCAAATCTGTGTGTTTCATCATTTATAAAATCAGAGATATATTTCATAGTAATTCAAGTGTGAAAGATAATTTTGTTGATATCCCAGTAAGTTTGAAGTGATACACATATTTGACCAGTTATTTTTGTAAGGTGTACTTTCATTTAGCTGCCAAGAGATTTGCAATTTTATTCCAAGTTCTTTTTTTGTGTGATACAATATCTGCAGTGTTCCAATCCATTGCACTGACTAAGCAGGCCTAACACAATGTAATATATGGTATATCCATACGTGTACAGGTATTTGTACATATTTAGGTATCTCCTGGTTCAATTCAGTTTCTTCCTGTCTGAGAATATGAGTTCCTCTTGTGGTAAGAGTTTGTGAGGCCTCACAAAAGAATAATGTAAGAATAATGTTTAATTAGGGAATGTCTTTATATAGCCTGCACAGAGGACATTTGATTATGTACTGGTGGCCGACAAGGTGGAGGATAAAACGAACCAGAAGGCTCTGAGACAGGTCGCCTTCATTCAACAGCTTGAGAAGAAAAACTTCAAAGTCTCGGTGCGCCTGCCTACTTATTTGTCCCATATCTCCTCCAAACACCATGACTGAACAAATGAATGAAACCTGCTTTCTCCAATTTGTTAGGCAATAGTCCATGATGACAAAGTATTTTATGGTCTTCGTGCACCATCTAAGATATTTGAAGAGTACCAGTATCTGCTTAAAGTTTCCGACTCCTGTAACTGGTGCGGGGATGTAAACGGTGCTGTCCCCCAGTCTACCAGGTAATGTGGCCACACCCGCGAGCACAATGTGGAATATTGTTACATGATCCAACTTATCATTGATATGCACACATTTCATAATGTAGCAACTTAAAAATGAATTCCTCATAGTTCATAGGTCATATTGCTGAGAGACTGGACATTTGAAGAAAGCAAAGCCTAGGCAAGAAAACCCCAAAACCTAATAATCATTGTAAAAAATAAAACTTTTTTTTTCTGATTTGGTCGATATGTAAAATTAAATGTTTCATATTGGATGATGTTACTATTACTGTAGATGTTTAAATTGTCTAATGTATTGTTATTGAATTGATTTTTACAAAAGGAGGAGAGGAGAGGGGAGTGGAGGCATGAACTTATTAATTCTGCAAAAGGATTATGCACTTTCTTCTATAAAGTCAAATCTTTTATCGGTGATACCACCAAATTTAAAAGAGAAAAATCAGTACTTAAATTTAGGATTCAACTTCAACTCTGATTGAATTCCACTGTATTTTTTTCCTTGTAGAGTAGAAATTTGTTTTTTCTGTCCTGCAGATTCAACAATAAATTTCCCTCTTCTTTTTCCAGGATCCGTCTAGTCAACTTCATCCTTAATGAGACCTTCATTAACACAGGAGGTGAACACAAAAATGACAACACAAAAATAATAGCCAAAACTTGCTGGATAATCAGTATAAAATATATAAAGCTTACTCTGCTTCTATTTAGAGAATCTGAAAGAGCTGATAATGAAGGATGTGTTTGAAACAATGTTCTGTCTCCATGAGGTGAGTCAACAGCTTTTATCCAGCACAGTAGAGACATTTAACTAATTTCTCATGATCAGAAATAATTTTATAGAATTCACACTTATGCTTCAATTTGGTTTATCAAATTTAGCAAAAATTATGTCATATCAAAAATTGTACTTTTGAATAATATTCCATGTTGTAGTCTTGCATCACTCTAAGCTTTAGCCTAAGCTTTAGTTTCAGCTCATCACCGTGAAGAGCTCCCCAATTTTATAATGTTTGTATGAACATGAATGTGAGGAGCAACTGTAACCCAGTACTGTACAAGATTCATCCTTCCATTACAAGTGCACATGCTTCACCAAACCAACTTTGAAGTACCATCTCATTGCTAAGCAATATTAGGTATTCATGTTAGTCTTTACATTTATGTTTATGTTTCTGGAAATAGGAATGTATCTCAATCCAAAGCTTCTCTTTTATTAATCTAATTAGTACTTTAATTGTTTGACAACCTTAACACTTAAAATGGTAATTCTAATGATGGTAATGATGTGTCTTTATTCCGACTCAATACGGAATAAAGACACAAAAGACACAAACCGCAAACAAGTCTAAATCAGTTGGCAGGTAATACGTCAAACAGCAAACAGAGTAAAAGAAAATACGGGCTATGCTGGACACATATCCCGTGATGTTTAGTGACAAGTGAGACACATGAGGGTGTTTAGGTTTGTGGTAGTAAATCACAACACAAACTAACAATGATACTCCAACCTCTTCCAATTTAGTTTTTTTGAGTTAGTGGTTAGCACACTGCTTTTGAATCCCTCAGATTCAAATCCCAGTCAGGCTGTTGTCTTTTTGTGTGCAGTCTCCATTCTCCCTGTGCCTGCATGGGTGCTCTCCGGGTGATCCGGCTTCCTCCCACAGTCCAAAGACATGAAAAATTGCGGATTATGTTAATTGGAGTAACTTCCCAAGTGCCACATGCTCATTTGTATTGTAAAGAAGCAGCTTCATAACATTAACTTGAGTATAGTAGATCAATTATATACCATAAATACATTTTTGACTTTTCTTTTATATTGACTCATGTTGCTGAGTTTTCCAGAAACCAATTTATGTATGATGGTATGATGTTCTGCCATTCACAGAAAAAGGAGCAGAAACAACTTAAACAGAAGTGGGCTCGATGGTCAGCCCTCTTCACAGGCCAGCCAATCACCTATGTCAAGTCAGTATGTGTAATTCACTGTCTGGGTTTCATTTCTTTACATCTGTCTGTCTTTTTTCTGCCTGTCTATGTTTTATTGACTTTGTTTTAATTATCTGCATTGAACCCTTCTTATCTGTTTCAAACAATAGTACCGGTAGTTGATCATTTTTGGTCATTTTTTGCATGGTAAGGAAAAAAGAAAACAGAGGGAGAGTGACAGATGAGGGCTGCCCTACCCTGGAATGGACAGACATGCAATAGATGCCACATCAGCAATATCTGTGTTTATTAGAATGGGAGAAATCTAATCCGTGCTATTCCTTGGAAGAACAATTGTATGAACTAGTCAGGTTTCAGAGAGACAGTGATATCAGAAAGTTTTAAGGCTTTATTTGCAATATTTGTACCAGCAGGCAGTCAGAACAGACAAATCCAGAACAGCAGAATCAGGTCAGTTATACAAGCATTTAGAATAAAAGCCTTGTTTAACCTAAAGACAAGGAAAAAGACATGAGTGGTCATGCTAGACACACAAAAGGAGAGAATGAGTTTAAAAATGGGTTTAAAAGCAACAACCTTACCCATACCTGTAACAGTATAATAGAAGATGCTTTTGTACTTCAGAGTGACTTTCATTTGGTTGTATGTTAAATTTTGACAACTACATTTTCCTTACAGATCATATTTTGGAGAGAAGGTGGCTCTGTATTACTTGTGGCTGGGCTGGTACACCATGCTGCTGATTCCAGCTGCCATTTTGGGTGTCATTGTCTTCCTGTATGGACTTGCCTTCTTCAATACTAATCCGCTCATGTAAGCTGTACAAATAATATAAACTGAAAAATGACAAACTTGTAATATACATTGCACTTGAGATGTCTCTGACCCTTTTCACTTAAAAATGCCTTATTTCATAACATTGCATGACAAAATGAGGACCAAAGGAGAAGAGCAAACTGACAATAATGATGCCAAATACCTTGTCCATTCAATTGTCACTGCTAGGACTCTTGTGATCTATTGTTATTACAATATCAGAATAATGATTTCTTTCTGTTAAAGGGGAATTTTTGCTGCCCAGTTTTTATGTTGTGTATGTCATCTCTTGTCTGAATCAGTCAAATCTCATGACTTGTCCTCAGCCATGAAGTGTGCGAGTCCAGCATCATCATGTGTCCTCGATGTGACAAGAGGTGTAAAGTGTGGCACCTGTCAGACACATGCACCTACGCTAAGGTAACCTTACCTTTTTCTTCATCTGGCAACTCCAGAAGCCTGGACCAGTTAACACAACCCAGGCTCCACCGCTGTCTTAAATAAACTGGAGATAGAGTCCATCATACCTTAATTATAGACTACAACATAACTGTTTTTATTCATTTATTTATTAACATATAAAAATAACATGTGTGAAATTGTTCCTTTTTTTCTTTTTATCGGTCCAGATCAGCCACCTGTTTGACAACGGGGGCACTGTTGCATTTGCAATGTGCATGGCCATCTGGGGTAAGTCTCTCAGCTGATCTGTCCTGACGTTTTACATTTCTAAACTACTGTTGTGGCATCTAAATGTGACTTATTTTTATTTATTTGACTTTCTGCGCCCTATTTGTGTTTTAATATCTCTCTACCTGCCCATCCAGCCACACTGTTTCTTGAGCTGTGGAAGCGACACCGAGCTAGACATGTTTCAAAGTGGAAGGTCTATGACTGGTGTGAAGAGGAGGTAACTTCATACTCACATTTATTCTTAATTTAATTAATGAATTATTCTTCTTCTATGGTTCTAGTAATAATAATAATAATAATAATAATAATAATAATAATAATAATAATAATGATGATGATGTTACCTATTATTGTTGGAATCTCTGCTTTGTGTTTTCTGCACTACCTTTTTTCGTACTGTACCTTTAATATGTCTCCCATCATTCTGTGTTGACAGGAGGAACTGATTCTAAACATTGTCAATGATCCAAACTGTAATCCCAAACAATTTCGACACTCCTATCTGCGCAGCACAGTGGTTCTTATTCTCGTAACCCTCATGGTCAGTTACTCAGTTTCTTACTTGTTGAGTGAATTGTAATAATAATAATAATATATACATTTTATTTAACAGCGCCTTTCTGGACACCCAAGGTCACTTTACAAAGAATAAATAGACACTAAAATAAATAAAAACAGCAGACAATTAAAAGGCAACAATAAAATTAAAGGGAGAAGGCAGATTTGAACAGCAGATAATTTGAACAGCAGATAATGAAATGACAAAAGAAATCAGAAAATCAGAGGGAGAATGCAGATTTGAACAGGTGGGTTTTGAGACTAGATTTGAACTGGGGGAGAGAGGCAATGTTGCGTAGGTCTGGTGGGAGAGAGTTCCAAAGTTTAGGGGCAGAGCGGCTGAAAGCTCTGCCCCCCATGGTGCTGAGGCATGAAGATGGTACGGAGAGGTGAAGGGGGGAAGAAGACCTGAGGGACCGAGAGGGGGTGGAGACGAGGAGAAGGTCAGTCAAATGGGGGGGGCAAGGTTGAGGATGGCTTTAAAAGTATATAAAAGAATCTTAAAGGTGATACGGAGATGAACCGGGAGCCAGTGAAGCTGCTGGAGGACGGGGGTAATGTGATGAGTGGAGGGGGTTCTGGTGATGATGCGGGCAGCAGAGTTTTGGACCAATTTTGTTAATTTTTGATGTACCTGTTAAAGATGAGCTGAGAAGAAAAACCTGTGTGTGTTGGTGTTTTCACTTCTCTTTCAGTTGATGCTGATCATTGGGCTCGCTCATGCCCTAGTTGTGTTTCGAGTCGTCGCTGCGCCCCTGCTGTCGGAGGGCAACTGGGATTTTATCAGGGACCATGCCAACACTGTGGCCGTGATGATGGGAGCTGTGCTGCATTACATCACCATTCAAGTCATGACCCGGGTACGTCCTCGGGTCCTTGGTAGCACGAATGGGGTAGACAGAAAAACAACCAGATGTTAATGAATCAGCTCACAACGTTCTGGTCAGTTTGACAAATTAGGGAATTATTAGATAGATGAAATACAATGATATGGAAAATGTTCCTCTTCTTGATGATTAGAATCTTGTGACACCTGCATTGTAGGTAGTAAAAACTGTTAAGACACAATGAAAGAGTTCCTGGGAGTATTTAACTTGGGTCCATCGCAGAGTCCTCAGAGAGACTGATCAGGTTCATCCTGCAGGAGTTTTTGAATCTTGCCAGGATAATGACAGGACTTTTACTTCATCTGCAGGTAAACAGATGGGTAGCCCTCAAGCTGTGTGAAATAGGTGAGAATCAAGCATGTCAACAGAAGAAAAGTGCATCAGTGGTAATATTCCATATGTTTCTTCAGAGAAGACGAACTCCTTTGCTTCTACGGAGAGAAGCTTTACTGTCAAGATGTTCACATTTCAGTTCTTCACTCTCTTCTCGTCACTCTTCTATGTAGCCTTCTTCCTGGGCAGGTACCCTTTCATGGATTATTATGATATATATCAGTCATGATAAGCTGTATTTAAATGCTTTTAATTCCAGTTTGTAGCTATAAAACATGTGCTTGCAAATATCTGTTTTTTGTTGCAGGATAAATGGACATCCAGGAAACTACATGCGGATTGCTGGATGGAGACTGGAGGAGGTGAAAAGATCTGCTGAGTTTGATAGAATCCTGAAAACGTTCCTTCTACATTAGACTAATCTCTGTGTCTTGCAGTGCCATCCTAGTGGCTGTTTAACGGACCTCTTCATCCAGATGTCTGTCATCATGCTTCTCAAACAGACTCTGAACAACATTTTTGAGTTCACTGTGCCGTGAGTTACATGAACTACACGTCTCCGACTACACGCAACACGACATAAATCACATGACAACATATATTCCCTGTCTAAAATAACCCTTTTTGTTGATTTTCAGCTGGCTGAAGAACTGTCTGAGCAGAAGCACTGCAAATAGACTGCAGAGGAAATGTGGCCAGTGTTACCGGAAGGCCTGTCGTGATGACCGGGGATGTGCTGAACCATGTGACATCTGCAAACTGCAGGACTGGTTGCGCAACTACCACCTGGCCAATACTGATGCCTTCAGTCTGTTCAATGAGTTCCTGGAGATGGGTAAGTCTCCTCCCCCGCTCCTCTCCTTCTCTGTCTCTCCCCCTCTCCTCTCCTCTCCTCTCCTCTCCTCTCATCTTCTTTCCTCTCCTCTCCTCTCTTTTATTATTTTTTTGTGTAAACACGGGCCTTTCATTTCATTCTAAAGTCTCAATAGGAGGACACATCTTTGTACCAAAAGAGCCTGACAAATCATTTAATGTCTTAGTCATTTAAGTCGAACTAGCATTTAGTACAATAAATAAAAAAATAATCCTGACTTTTCTTGGGTTCTGTGTATATTTATGTGTATGTTGACATTTGTGAATGTGAATATCAAACCAAGTGTCAATGTTTCTGACTCTTCCAGTGATGCAGTTCAGTTTCACCACCATATTTGTGGCAGCATTCCCTCTCGCTCCTCTGCTGGCTCTCATCAACAATATTTTTGAGATCCGCCTGGACGCCATCAAAATGGTCCGGCTGGAGCGGCGGATGGTGCCGAGGAAGACAAACGACATCGGTGAGTGTCTGTCAGCCTGATGCTGTAGCTGCAGCCTCTGCCCTTCCCTTTTGGTGTATAGAATAATCCCTTGTACTAAAATCTGATAATCCATTTTGTGTGTGCAGGTATATGGACAAAGGTGTTGGAAGCGATTGGTGTATTAGCGGTGATCGCTAATGGTCTGGTCATCGGCGTCTCATCAGACTTTATCCCGCGCCTCGTCTACCATTACCATTTCGGCCCCTGTGCCGTGGGGAGCCCCAACACGCAGTCAGTCACGTTTCGGCCTTTGCAGCTGTCGCATATGCAAAAGCCTCATTGATCCTCACCAGGTGATGTGTTGTGTTTGCAGCTGCATGCAGGGTTACATTAATGACACTCTGTCTACAGCCCTGGTGTCACATCCAGCTGTTAGAAAGGACTTTGACCCAGTGCAGATGCTCACCGAGAGCGGCCTAAACGTCTCACAGTGCAGGTGAGAAGATCATCTCCTCTCTGCAGCCAGGCAGCAGCGGTCGTAGTGTTGACCCCCTCCACGCCCTCTTTCTGTTTGCAGCTACAGAGACTACCGAAGCAACGGCGACTACACTCTGACCTCCCAGTTCTGGTTGGTCCTAGCCATCCGCTTCGCTTTCGTCGTCCTCTTTGAGGTTTGTCGTTTTTGAGTTAACTAAAGTCTTTGGCCTGGTAGGAACCAGTTCTAAACCCATCCCGTTTTGATTCAGCACGTTGTGGTGGTGTGCAAGTTCGTGGCGGCGTGGTTCGTCCCCAACAATCCTATTCGTGTCAAGAATGATCGGCTGCACGACAAAATGACCCGGTTGAAGGAAGAACTAAAGTAAGTCAGATGTGTCCCCAGAGTGACCTGGTAAACCACCTGAAACCCATCAGGAGGTGAAGAAACCAAAACAGTCTTTTATCACTCTGTGCACACTGCACCGTCGCTTCAGTGTGCACAGAGCACATACATTTTCTTTAATAAACATAGTATAATATAGTAGCACTAATGGTGCAGTTGAGTGTCAAAGAGCCTGTGTTTGACCCCCTAACAACATGGATCAGGCATTGAGTTTAGTGGATACAACAAGACTAACTAAATGATGCTGGAAACATCCATTAATATTACTTTAACGCCTGAGTGTCATTTATTGTCAGCAGGATCTCAAGTCTTTGAAAAGCATCCTGATCATGTAAATGTTTTTTTTTCTTGTTTCAGGGGCATGACGCGGACGATATCTACAGAAGTATGACCTGGAAACCAGCTTCTCCTGATGTCGGATTTTAGGTCTTCACTTTTGTGAAGTTTTAATTTTTAAAAATAAGCCTGATGTGTAAGAATTTGTTATAAAACATGAAAGAGTTGTGATTTGTAGAGTTGTAAAAATATATAAACTGCAACATGGTGTTTTACAACCACACTCACAACAATGATCCCAGTGGGATCCAAACAGCTTCAAATATTAGTGCTGATGGGCTTCTTTACAGACGAAATCTCCAGACGTGTGACTCTTAATATGAAAAAGCTGAGGGTTGCTGGGCCAGTGGCTGTGTTTTACTTTCAATATCAAAATGAGATTCGGATTAAATAAGTTTGACCCCTTATTTCTTAAAAATGTTCCATTCTTTTAAAATAACGCCGTACAGTATAATGCTGCTTTTTATTGTCTACTGTATCACTGAAAATGACCTCTCCCTGTATTCCTCTTTACAAGAGAAGCTCAGAATAAATAGTGTCAGACTGTTTTCAACAATGTGAATAAAAATCTGAAACTGGATGTTTCACTGAACCAGAATGTTTTTTCTGTTACCTGATGAGCAACTGATGTGTATTTGCAGCTTATAGTTCTTCCTTAGTTTAGCAGACTTTGAATCAGTCAAATTGATTTTCTGTCACATTCCATTCATGTTGCCTTAAAAATCCAGAACAGACAGCAGACACAAAACTTATTTTTGTCTTCCACAGAAAAAAGATGTAACTCTGGCTTTTACATTTGACAGATGATAAAACTCATGATCCAGTCTGGATCATGTACTTTTAAGTGTACAATAATATTAGTAAACCTTTTATTTCCCATCGTGGAGTCAGATGGTCTCTGATTTAGAATGTTAATGAATATGTGTGATGCCCCCAGCAAAGAAAGACATCAGATAAATGAACTAAATACAGAACATGTGTACAGACACTATTAGTTGACCACTCAGTTCAAATGCATTATTCTCCAGACTTTTTACATTACAAATAGCAGTTCTATTCATTCAAGTTATCCAATCAAAGCTGAAGAGAGATTACCAAAAAGAATCTATTTAAATCTTTCTCTGATAAGGTCACTTTCATCATCAAGGCAGCGCTCATCAGCAGGCAACACTGGCCCAATAGTCCAGAATGAAGAAAGACACCGAATGCCGTCAGTGACTGTTCGGTCCACAGCGCAGTTTCTTCGGCGATCCGCAGGGCTGGATGTCTGAAGACATCGTCCCTCGGGGCCGTCAGAGGTCAATCGTTCCTCTCACTTTAAACTTTTTAGCAGACCGCTCTCCTGCGCGCTGCTCAAACTTGCTTCCGTAGATGAAGGAGGTGAAACCCTTTATCTCAACGGAAAATACACTGTTTCTCTTTGGAATCACTATAAGGGGAAGAAAGATGAGATAACATAAATATCACCCGTAGCAAAGCAAAAATGTGATCACAAATTTTAACAGAACTGACAGGAAATAAACAGTAACACTGAGGCTTCTCACACATTTTCTTTTGCATTATGCTACAAAACATCTAAAATGATGTTTCGTAACAGCAAAAAGTTTAGAAATTAAAGGAGAACACAAAGTTTTATCCACAAAAAATGCAAGCCACTTGGATTTCTTCAGGGTTAATTCATTTTTCAAGTACGACTACTAAAGTTCAAGCACTGTTCAAATACTTGAAAACACAACATTGAAATTCAAGCACCTGTGGGAACCTTGAACAAGTAAAACCAGGAAAAGAAGAAAGGCTCATTCATGCTCTGACTGAACAGTGACCAAAGCCTCTTCACTCCTCTCCTGTGGTGAGCTGCAGCAGAGCACTAACCTTTTAGTTTGTTTTCCTTTGTGATTAATTTGAAGACATGCTTGAACTCCTGGACCAGAATTCCTGTGGCTCCAACGTATGAGGGGCATTTAGAGCGGACCACTGCAGGAGGAGTGAAATTGACTGGTTAGCACACATGACTCGCTTTTAGTTCTGATACCGTAGAAACCAAAATAATAAAAATTGCAGATGATTTTTAAATGTAGCTCAGCCTTACATGGTTACGTGAAGAACATTCTGATGAACACCATCAATAAAAAACAAAGATGAGCTCCAAATTCAAGTTGTATATATTCAGTAAAACTGGAGACTACTGATGGAAAGTTTATTTGAAATGTTCCAAAGATTGTTACAACAGCTAAATATGATAAATGTGTTTGCAGACCTGTGAGTATCGCTCCGTGGAAGTCTGCTTTCAGGAGCTTCTGTTGCACAAACTGTGGACTGCTGCAAACGAGAGACAAGGCTGACGTACAGGGTTGATGCACATGGACACACACCAACCTGAACCTGAACCTGACAGTGAGCAGCGCTGAGACTGAGAACAGAAATTCTAAATGAGCGAGTTTAAAACGCATCCAGTCAGGTTTAGAGAATCTGACTCATTTACCTTGTTGGTTTCAGGCCACCGCACAGATCAGTGATGTAGTCTCTCCAGAGTTCATGCAGGGGGAGGAAAAGCTCGTACCTGTAAAGTCATCACATGACCGAGACGCCGTATTGTAGGCATTACAGTCACTGACTTTTTTTTTTTTTTGCTGTAGGAGGTTTCAGACTCCTGACCAACCTCTGGTGCTCAGGCTTAATCTTAAAGATTTTCATCGTCTTCTTCTGGCTGCTGTTGATTCTGCCGCCTCCTTTGCTTTTCCTCTTTAACTTGTCCTTCTTTGGTCTGGAGTATTCCAGCATCACAGCTTTGTAGCTCAGCAGGCTGTTGGCGTCGTGTCGTCTGTAGTTGTGAACGCTGTTCTTCAGGAAGGCCTGGGTGCTCGCCTCAGCCTGAGATCTGCTTTGGGACTGGACATCCGAACAAACACCAGACCATGAAACCAGAACAAAATATCTCACAGATCAATAACTCAAAATATGGCCAGATCATCAACAAAGCCTTTTTCATAGCTTCAATGTCTCCCCCATAAAAACCTAACAGTCCTGGTGGAAAAGGAAGAAAAAGCTCGGAGATGAACACAGAAATCCTCACTTACCTCAACACCAACACTTTTGCTGAGATCAAATGGAATCGCAGCTTGAACAAGTGATTCTGTTGAAGAAATTCAGACATTTTGAAACCTTGTTTATTATAATACCTATTTAATATAGTCTGTTTAATTCTAAACAGTAAGACAATAAATGTATATTTTTAATGGATCTATAAGAAACTACTGCAGCAGTATAAAACTATTATTCAAAGCTATCTTCTAAGACGGGCTTTAACAGTAGTAGAAGCAGCTGTAAAAAAAGTAATTTACTGTAAACTGACCGTTCATTTTCTCTTTTTCAACGTTTAAGAAATAAAATGTTGTAAATGTTTAGAGCCTCTTCTTCTTCTTCTTCCTTCTTCTTCTTCGTTGTCGTCGTGTGCTTGAATTGGGGCAGGCTCCACGCCGGCAGGTCGTGTTGCTGCCCCCTTTTGGCTGTTCTGTGCATCAAGCATTAAATCATCAGTAAAGTCAGGTTCGATGAAAACAATAAAAAAAAGTCACTGTTTGTTTTTCTCAGTTCATGGAGTTGATTTAAAACAGACTTCAGAGAATATCAAGAGATAACAGTTGTTATTAGATGTGACTCCAGTGATAGCGGGTGTATTCCATTAATATGTGTAACAAAGTCACATTTCCCCTCCCCTTTATCATATTTGAGTTTAATTTGTCTTTCAAAATTGGGCGTATTGAGTAGTCTTAGCTCGCCTCAATTCACTAAATGAAGATTTCTTCTTTAATGTTTCTTATATTCTATTTTACAATACATTACTTTCAAATGAATGTCCTCATTGTAAATTAAAATGCTGCGTGCAGAGGAAAGTTTCAGTAAGTTTAAAGAGAACTGAGTCTAACTTAACCACCGACCTGTTTCATGACATGGGTTGACCGTGAAGGATGAGCTGCCCACTATAAACTCTGTTTCTGTGCTGAGCTCAAATCAGACAGAAGATCACCTCAGACAGAAACTGAGAAACTTGTCACAATAAGAAGAAGCAGAACTGTTTTTTTGTCCAGCTCGGATTCTTTCAGGTTAATAAAGTGAAAGCAGAGTTTGCTGCTACTCCCTCATCACCCTGCACCCCCAGGATAGATAATTCATTCAGCCCCCCTGCTAAAAATATTATAATTACCATTGTTACATGTTGTTATATATTACACTATATTGAAACACAACGACATATACTATACTTACAAAGTATGGAAAAACACATTTAATTTAGAACTAAATTAGGAAACTAATGGTTTATTTGTTATTCACAAATTACACTAAAAATAGAAAAGTAGGCTTCTTTTTATTTGATGAATCATTAAGGTAAAAAAAGAAAACAAATTATGATCACAAATTTCCCTTTTAAAATTATATTTTTTATAAAAACTATAACAAGCAGACACAAACACATTCAGAACCAGCAAAATAATATCTAGCAATTTAAAATACCAAGAAAAAAAAAACCCTGATTGAAATATATATTTGTGCGATCTAGATCATGAAACATTAATGAACTTGCTTTTTCACTAGACATGAACATATGCAGAGATGAAAATCAAAATATAGCTTTATATTTAATATGTACAGTCTCACAAGCTCATACTATCCAACATGCACATCAAAACAAACACAAAACACCAAATCTGACAGATGTTTCACATATTTGACGTCTAATGGCATTAGACGTCAAATATGTTGGCTCCAGAAACATCTGATGAATCCACAAACTCTCCTCTGAGTTGTCTCTAGTATCAGTAAATCAAACCCACCCTTCGTCCCCCAGACCTCACTGCAACATTAACTCCACTAATGTTCGGCTCTTCTGCTCCAGGCCAGATTATCACTTCTTTGACATCAGGTTAGAGACGCCTGCCTGGACGCAGACGCTGGACTGGTCTGTCCTGTCCTGGTTCAGGTTCCTGTCTATCTGAGATGTCTTTCTTTGTCTCAGATGACCTCATGTCTTTCTGCTTAATGTGGAAACATCTGAGGTCATCACATTCACTCCCAAACCCCCCTGGAATAGATAAACTAGTGACATCATGATTCTGGCTGCGTTTTCTTCTTTGGCCTCTCATGTGTCTGTGAAGGACGTTTAAGTAACTTTTGGTCATCTGTCCTTTAACTCAATTAAAAAGAACATTAGCATCATGCTGAGAGAGAATGTTGTAGAGCTCGTCCACAGATGTTGCATCTGGACTTCGCTGCTGCTTGTTCAGGGTTGATCTCTGGGTCTCTGTAAAGCCTCTGGAGATGATCATGCTTGTAACAGACACGCCGTAAATAAAGAGCAGTTCAATTAAATGACACACACACTGACATGGTGATGTCGTCATCAGAATCCGAGTGCACTGAGACTTTATGCTACAGTTGTATTTTATCTCCATTTTTAATCTTTTGTTTCCCAGTTTGTTTCACATTGTGGCTTGTGTATTATTTCAGTATAGTTAGTGGCATTTTGTCTGGTCATTAAAAGTAGTTTTAATAATGTTTGGTCGTGTTACTGGGGGTCCAGTTAAAGCCTCTTTACCAGTATTCCTGGTCTATCAGCAGATGGTGATAATGTGGCGTTAAAGACCTCCATCTTCCTTACATTTAATATTTCCGTCTGATTTGTTGTGTTTTTAATAGTGTGTGTGTCCAAAAAAACAAAGCAAGCGAACAATCCTAAAAGAAAAAATCAGAGGTCGTCAACACTGTTGGCAGCGAATCCTTCAGAGGAAAGAAAAGTTTGCATTTGTGGCTTCTGGCAGCTGATGTGAGGTTTAAAAGTCTCACTTTGATAGTGGTAGTTGGTGATTACGTCAGCTTAAGTGTCCCTTTCATCCAGTCCCGTTGTTTTTATGGCTCTCGCCATCAATGATATGTTATTTATTCAAAGTTTAGGCTTTACACTACTGTTTCTATTTTGCTCTGGTCAGGATTTAATTTGTTTGGTAGGAGATTTGGCAGCTTGTTTGAGGTTGAGTTCACTATGAAGCCCCAGTTACTGTTTTTTGTCACAATTCCACATCCTGGAATTCACAGATTTTTTTTTTTCCAATGGCCCTTTGATTGTAAATGTAAACTACTCGTCTCCATTTGCCTTGGCCAATGACACGATTGAAGGAAAGGAGCCTCAGAGAGACCACTAAGTAACATTACCATTATGAACACGTCACTTTTCACAGATGTAGTTACAACTGAACCGTTGAAACTGTCCCTTTTTACTGGTTTTGCTCCGGGTCCTGCCGCTCTGCGTGTCATCCATGTAGGTTTAGATGGGGGTGTTTGTGGAGTTGACAGAGAAGTTCCTCTTCTGTTGGCTCCTGGATCTGTGACCTACAGTGAGACACAGTTAGATCTGGCCAGAGTCCACACACACACACACACACACACACACACACACACACACGGCTGAACGAACTGCGTGAGCGTACTTGAATATGAGCTGGACAGAGGTTTCATATCTGATTCTCTCCATGTCTGTGTTGGAGCAGCTGTGGCTGCGGTCCCACTTGTAGATGAAGTTCTGTCAGAAATATTGTGGAGATTAGAGAAATATAATTTATTGCATTTATATTGGAATTTATATTGGAAAAACAAGTGGATTCATTCTCAGTCTATGAAATGAAGAAATGCTGAGTAGAACCCAGCTCTAATGGGGAGGACCCGTCTACTGAAGCTCTGCTGGGCAAGACGGTCGCGAGCTTCCAAAAGGTGCTGAGAACATGCAAACACCCCCGAAACGACCCCCGGTGCTCTGGAGGCACTGAACTGACCTCCAGGATGAGCGCTACAAACAGGTTGACCCACATCACCGAGGAAATGAGCCACCAACACACAAAGTAGAGCTTGGACCATCTGAAAAGAAAACAAACACCTTCGTTCAACCTCTCATTGTCATGTGTTACGCACACACACACACACACACACACACACACACACACACACACACACACTCGTATATACATACATACATCTTACCCTATGGTGTATCTACTGTATGCGTCCAGGAACACCTGCCAGTTGTTGACGATCATGACATCATACAGCAGAATGATGGAAGCCTGTGGGGGTCACACACACACACACACACACACACACACACACACACACACACACACACGCACACGTGTATTTATTCCTCCAGGTGGATCGTTTGTATCAGTCTCAGAGGTCAGAGGTCATACACCCAGCCACACGAGGGCCACAGCCCCTCACACAGGGTTTCTGTGCCAGAAGGTAGAAAACTGCTTTCACTAAAGAAACTGGGATCCCAGGTGGAAGTAGTCATCCATACTGGTAAGACTGGAAACCCTGCTGGTCTGTGGTCTGGGTGGATGACTCCTGCTGTGGGGGGGGCTCCTTGCATGTTCATATCTAATGTTTGGAGGGCCTGCATCTGTGCTCTGTGCACACTGGTTTTCTTTATTATCTGCTTAAAGAAATGAGTGGACAAGTTGTCAGGATCCAGATTGTCTTCCATTGATTAAGGTTTTGTTTTTTTTAATTGACCATTTCCAGCGTGTTTTCTTCAGTTCTATGTTTCTCTGCTATGTGTTTCTCTTCCTCACTGTTTTCCCCTATGTGTCTGCCACAAGTTTTGCCTGTTTGAAAAGTAACTTTATTAGAGTACTCGTGTTTATGGTAGCCCTGAAAATAAAGACTTAACTTAATAAAGTCAACTAGCATTCCAAACAAGTAAATCAATATTTAATGAAATCATAAATTATTAAAATGAACAGATTTTTAGAAGTTTAACATTGACTAAATTAATTATTACTCACTGCGAAGTCATCAAAGTTGTTTGGCCAATAGCCCAACTGCTCATAGGTCCCACATTCCATGCTGATGTTAGATGTTTTATTCTCGGTTTGGTTGGAGAAACCACTAAGACGATAAAAACACAGATAAGGTTTGATTAAATAATACAGATAAAGAACCAGCATTGAGATGATTTATTAAGATCTATTGACTTTAACAAGAAACAGAAGCTTTCTCTTAATTTGGTCAGATTCATCTAACTTTAAAGAAAAATAACAGATTATGATCATGACCCCAAGGGTCAAAAGGTCAAAGTGTGTTTTCCACTTCAAAATAAACTTTTTTCTCAGGTTATGGTTTGTTATGGACAAATCCTCCTTACAGCATCTCTGGAGGTGGTTTTATGGCTCCCTCAAACAGCCAGATCCCAAACACAGCAAAGATGTAGTACACCACCTGCAGAGAGAGCATGGACACACACTTTCCTTTAAAGAGAGGATGACAACAGCAAGGCAAAAATCTCACAGCACAGACGTGAGCAGAGCAGTGGGCCATGTTAGGTTTAGCACACGTCACATACATACGATAATATGAGCTCTCTCTCTCCGTTTCTGTGTGTGTGTGTGTGTACAATCTACAACCTTACCCCTAAGAGCTATATGTGAAATGTCCTTCCACAAGATAATAAAGGTCATGTTGCTTGTGTGAGTAGGTGGGACCCTCAGATTGTCTCTACCGTCAGTCTCTAAATGAGGGTGATGATATAAATACAGAGCATTTGACTCACCACCAGTATTCCTGCAAAAGCTCGGAGGTTCTTCACCAGGTCCAACAACGTACTCGCCACCAAAGCCATGAGCTGGACCACAAACATTAAACATACAAACAGTCAGTATTTAACCTCCAAAGACTCCTAAGAATTAGATGTTGGGTCACCTATAATATAAAAGCTAATTCTTCTTAGTACGGGGCCAAATGTCCACATACATGGACCCATAAACATTATATTATTACAAATTTAGATTGATTGTCCCTGTATGTGGACAACATTTTCCCCAAAAACCACTTGTTTCAAAATATTGTTAAAACATGATTCTCAGTCTTTATACTTACCAGGTCCCAATAATCCTAAACAGCGAAGACATATTAAGAATGTATATCAAAAAAAGAGCTCGGGTCTTCGGAGGTTAAACACAAGACACCAGCTTTGGTTAGTCTGAAAACAGGAACTATATTGGAAATCCTGTTTTATGGTGCTTTGTGCGCCGCCCTGGGAAAATCCTCTTTTACATAATTTTACATCTTGAGAAGTTAATTTTAGTTACACAATTTACTTGGAAAGCAATGACAATGTTCTATTTTCTATCCTGACAATCTGAAATTCTTTCACTTAGTGTCTAATGAGATGACCTGACTGTCAGACGGACGGACGGACGGACAGACAGACAGACAGACAGACAGACAGACAGACAGACAGACAGACAGACAGACAGACAGACAGACAGATGGTCCTGTCTGCAGCTTCATACCTTAATATTGGGGATGATGCGCAGGAAGCGGAAGACAATCAGCATGTTGATGAAACTGACCATGTCCCACAGAGTTATGACATTAGCAGTTGGGTCCACACTATCTCACACACACACACACACACACACACACACACACACACACACACACACACACACACACACACACACACACACACACACACACACATACACACACGGGTTAGTTACTATTTTATGTTTTATTAAAAATAATTTTCATATTTCTGAATGGGAGGTTAACCTACCTGGAACCAGGGAAGCTGTAGGTTATGTAGACTGAGATCTGTAACACCTGAATGAACATAAGTAGAGAAATGATGACTGAAGCCTGAAAACCAGAACGGCTCATGCTTGACCAAAGCTCGTTTTAGTGATCATCTCAACGGTTCCTCTATAAAGAACTGGTGTTTGTGGAACGTGAGGGGCCCACATCTCAGGACTCAATAGTGATGCACTGAGTCGTGGGTAAAGAAGACGTTCAGGGCCCTCAGAGGACACTGCCTGAAGGAAAACTCTGAGGTTCCAGCCTGTTTGCAGGCTGATGTCTAATGACTGGCACCAAGCACAGATCTGTTCAATGTATTAGTAATGAAAACATACTGAATGTTTTAGTGGTGCAAATAACTACATTATTTTAGGAAATACTTAGAAGTAATTCGTCCAAATCTATGCCCAACTTTCATGTATTTTTTCCATTTTTGATTGGCCATCGCAGCATGATGACGCTGATCATTTATGGCATTCATGGAACTACTCATTTTTTGTCAGTCAGATTTCAGTTGGAGAACAGCCCGACATGCTGGGAACTTAAAAGGACTGTCGGAAAAAAATTAAAATATGTTCTGACAGAAAAACATTATTGACTGATTAAGTTCTGGGTGTTTCCAATATCCCAGCTTAATAAGAGCTTAACACTGTTTGAGTTGGCAAATGTTTCCAAAGAATAAATGTAATTATGTAATCAGGATGAAAGCTGCTATGTTTGCGTTTCTGATGCTGTTTAACATTTAGATCTAGTCAGTTCACATGCTCCCAGTGAGAGTGGCACACGCACACGCACACACACACACACACACACACACACACACACACACACACACACACACACACACACAATGATGCAGTGAGATTACCAAGAGAAGGACTGTGAGGAACCCATCAAAAATGTTGCTCCTGTAAGACAGGTAGCCTCGGAAGCCTAAGGCGAAGATCTTCACACACATCTCAAACAGGTAGAAGAGGATGAAGCAGAAGTTGACGATCTGTTTTGGGTGGATAGAAGAATAAACTTGGTGGAACAAGGATGTCACAGTTATTTTCACAAACATGTCAGTCAAACAGCTGTAGAATATCATACAATAAGCTTGAGTTTTTACAATACACACTGTAAATACAATAAAACTATAAATGAGCATTAAAAATGTCAAAAAATGTATTTGAATTTTAAATACATAGTTGTGTGCAATGAATCTATATATGGTTCACCTGTTTATTGTAATTAATATATGTAGTTTATTAAAATGAATGTAGATCTACAATAAAAACACTCTATTTACCTGCATAATAAAGTTGTCTCTGTCTGCAACGGACTTTTCAGCATTCAACACCAGGACAGTCTAAAACACACCAGTTAGGACACACGTGCACTTTAGAAGAGTTTGGAGGCAAAATTGTACTGTAAAATTGTACAGATAATATTGTGAAACAGATTTAAGGAGAGATGTGTGATTAAAAAAGCATCTGCAGGAATGATGGGAGGAGTGCAGCAGAGGGGGGGGACCAGAGATGTTGTTCAGTTTAGAGAGTGAGGTGTGAGGAGGAGACAGGAGGCAGAGGATGAAGAGATCGCAGAGATGGAGATGTTGAGGATCTTTTTGGAAGTGACATGGATGGGTATGATCATGAGTGATAGCTGGTAGCTCAGAGGGACATGTGAGATGGTTTGGAGATGAAGTCAGAGAGGCCACATCCAGAGGAGGGATGGTGAATAAATGAGAAGAGGGATGCCGAGGTTGGAAGAGCCAGCCAGGAGGTGAGAGGAAGAGCAGAGAAGATGAAGAGGATATTAAGTTAGTTGGTGTGAGAGAAGAGGATGAAGAAGATAGAGTTAGATGGAGAGAGTTGACCTGCTGTGCTGGTAGGGGGATTTCACCTACACTGTTTCATTGATATAAATACAGTTTTACATGACAACATTCGGACAACAACCTTAGTTAAGAAAATGTTTAAATGTGTATAAAAGTGTGAAAACTTACACCTATGCACAAGACATTGGCAAGTGCAACAATGTTGCCCAAAATCGTGAGATAGTAGTGACTGAAGATCGCTTGAAGCCTCTGCAGAGCATGAGAGTTGTACTGTGGCACTGGAGGATGCTAATACAGCCACACACACACACACACACACACACACACACACACACACACACACACACACACAGTGAGGCACAGAAAGTTGAAAATTCAAATGCGGCGGTTACAATTCTGTGAATTACCTCCTTAATGCGATCTTTATCGAGTTCATCAAATATCTTGTTAAACTGCTCTCGGTCCATGTGGCCAACATCTGCATACCGCTGGATTTCCTGTAGACCAGAGACATTCAAAGGTCTTTAAGGACATGGTACACTACACGTTTCCAGACTGAATATCCGGCCTTGATGTAAACTGGAGGTGACAGTATTGACTTGACTGATAATCTTATATAAGTGGTGAGTGGTATAAATGGAGTAAAAAGGGTATAACTACCATCTAGATGTTTTTATGGGACTGTTACTTCATGATATTTACTCAATGTGTATTCAATTCTGAAGGTCCCTCTAGAAAATGCATCACTTGGTGCTGC
Organism: Lagocephalus sceleratus; assembly: GCA_911728415.1. Classification (NCBI taxonomy): domain Eukaryota; kingdom Metazoa; phylum Chordata; class Actinopteri; order Tetraodontiformes; family Tetraodontidae; genus Lagocephalus; species Lagocephalus sceleratus. The sequence goes on from CAJVRN010000016.1 coordinate 728,415, forward strand.
AGTACAGTTAACTGTTGGTTGTTAAACCTGATCGTGGGGGACATCAACATAGGTCTTTTTTTTTTAAATACAATCAAATTTCATACAAAACCAATTCAAGGATATGGATGGATGGATGGATGGATGGATGGATGGATGGATGGATGGATGGATGGATGGATGGATGGATGGATGGATGGATGGATGGATGGATGGATGGATAGATAGATAGATAGATAGATAGATAGATAGATAGATAGATAGATAGATAGATAGATAGATAGATAGATAGATAGATAGATAGATAGATAGATAGATATATAGATACCTAATCACCAAAGTGCATTTACTGTAATTTGATTCAAGAATAATTTTGAAGATATTGTAAAACTGGACATTTCATCAGAGGATATTGAGGCAACCCTGGTGCTGACTGTGATGAAATGTGATAAAAATAGATTTAGAAACTGAAAACATGATGCTCACACTAACTATAACACTCTAACCCATGCAGTGAGCATACTTTAGCTACAAATATGACTCTGTATTCTCTTTAAGAATAAGAGAATATGATCAGAGAAGAATTAAGAAAGAAACAGTAGCAGGGTGCAGACACATACACTAGCTGTAGCTGTCACCAGTCTGGCTTGTTTTAGATCTAATTCCGCATTTTTACTGTAGTGTTTCCTAATGTGGTAAATACCCTCACTGTGTGTGTGTGTGTGTGTGTGTGTGTGTGTGTGTGTGTGTGTGTGTGTGCGCGCACTGATCTCTAACCGTGCTGATGGCTGCTCTGTAGTAGCTTTTCATCTTGACCCGAGTCAAAACCTTCAGTGCGGCCTCGACACACACATGCTGCCTGACAGAGACAAGAGAGTCAGAGACATTTGAGATGATGCAAAGAGCCAACAGAGAGATGTTAGGTGTTTGTGAGTGAGTCATTACTCGTCACTCTGTTGGTCGCTGCTGGAGGAAAGGACCTCAAACGCAGCTCTGATTCCCAGTCGTCTTCTGATAATGGATGTTTGTACCGACATCTTAAAACATGAAGAGAAGAATCATCCACCAGTTCATGTGCTTTTGTCCACACGTGATCATGGAAAAACCCTGGTTTAAATGTCGTAGTCCATTTATTGGATTACATTTGGTAATTTGGTAGAATTCTGATTAACGAGTACATGTGACCAACAATATCAGACTACTGGCAAGAAATCCAGGTGAGCTAATCTGATTTCCGATAAACAAATAACCGCTGTAATCTGTAATCATCATTATTCTGTGAGCTGTGAATGTCACACACTTGTAAAACAAGACAGATTTGACATCAGAAATGTTAGCCAGTAGAGTCACTCACAAGTAAATATCCCCTGAACTGGTTATAAATGATGGCGGTCAGTAAGTTCATCAGACAGTAGGTTCCTGCCAGGAAGCAAAATACAGCTCAGCAACATAATAATAATAATAATAATAACAACAACAATAATAATAATTATGATAATAATAATGATCATGATAATAATAATAATAATAATAATAATAATAATAATAATAATAATAATAATAATAATAATAATAATAAACTCCAACCAGCAATAAAGGTCATTCCTTACCAATCACACTGAAGAGGACGAAGAATATGGAGTACGTTCTGTTCAGAGAGTAAGCAGGCAACATCACTGTGGAAAGACACACGACACAAATGGTTATTTACTCGTTATTTACAGTTTAACCGTGTGGCTGACTATGTACCATCAGGGTTGTTGGCTGTGGTCAGCAGCACCAGCAGTGAGGTGAGGGCCATGGGCAGGTTTTTGAAATGTAAATTCCACTCCTCATTTCTTTCAGGATCCTGAACAAAGACAAAGGACCAAAGTCAGTTCATCCTGAATTAAATGTTGGAAAAGGGTTGACTTTGTGTTTGAGTTTCAGTTTGTCTGGAGTCGATTTCATGGTTGGGGTTGAATGTATGGGAAAAAAAATCTAATCGAGAATCCTTGATAATGGACAGAATTGAAGCAATGAATATAGTCAGAACCAGAACCAGAAGAGGAGAACTCACCTCAGTTTTAGCAAAGAGCAGCATGCCGATCATGGTGAAGAGGCAGAGGTGGAGGGCCAGCAGCAGGATGACGCTGCAGAGGCAGGAAACACACCTTCATATGGTTTTACAATTCTTATTCTATTACACTAAGAGAGTTTGATCACATCCTCTGCTGAAAGAATTGAAATAAATCATTATACTTCTCAGAAAATCTGCAAAAACAAAGAAAGAAGCAAAACTTCCTGCTAATAAATAAATATTTTTGATTTCAATGACTACTGTTATTTTTTTAAACCCATGGTTTAATAGTTGTCATGTCATATCAGTTAAACCCCCCCCCCTCTTTCATGCTGGGTAATTATTTATTTTAAATTTGCTCCTTTTAATGTTGAGACAGTAAAATTACAGCGATTAAATTACAGCAATTAAATTACAGCATCACAACATTGTCGAGCCGTCCTGCCTGATTAAACAAATGACGCTGCGGTGATGTTTGTCTTCCTGTAAAAAGGAGCCTTTGGGGCCTCGTGAAGAACGCTGATACCTTGCAATCTCAGGCAAAGTCCTCTTGATGCATTTCAGTGTCTTCTTCATAAGGGAGGAGTTTTGCAGCAGGAAAAATGGACGTATGAGCCGACGCACTCTGAGCCTCTAAAGAACAGAAAATGTAGCGTCTGTACAGGGCGTCCCATGAACGCATCATTTCAAATGTTTCAGTGGCTTTTAGTTCTGATGAAGCATGTAAAGGATGCAGCATGGGTGACATTACTGCTGCACTTTTCTGAGAAGCCGACATTGATTGTTAGTAGAGTAAATGTAAACATATTTGTAACTTGTTAGTCAAACACAGGAGGAAAAGTTGCTGCAGAATCTGCTTTTTTTTTTTTTTTCCTCTCGGAATGATCAAAGAAAATGTCGGAAAAGCTGGTTAATGTAAATCCAGATGTGTCTTCTTCCCGTTTCGACGTCCGAATGCGGTCTCACCTCATCACACACCATGCTGACGGACAACATCCAGTCGATGACGGAGGCTGAAATGACCACCATGTAGCTGATCAGCCATTTGTTCTTTCGGAATTCCTCCCAACCGATCAAGTAACTCTGGGCAGTCAAATTGAACAAAGTTAAACAGAGCTATAAAGTATGAAACAGCTGAAATAGGTAGTATATATTGATTATTCCTGAATAAACACTGGCCCCTACCCTCCATATTTACCTTTATAGCAAGATCAAGAGAAAAGATGATGAGACAGATGAGCTCAACACCTTCAGTGGCCCCACAGGGGGGGTTTAGGTGAGTGGTGCGACGGCGGGGGTCCGAGGAGAGGGACAGGGAGGACGGGCGCTCCACAAAGGCCAGCAGCAGCACCACAGCTATCATCAGACCCAAGCACCTGGGGAAGAGACGGTGGCAAACATGACAGAGACTTGGTTTTTAGATCTAAGCATGTTTGACTGTTCCAGGGTCGACCCCGCAGACAGACAGGCGGGACATGGGGAAGGCGCAACGCTATATTTACCACTGGCATAACTTCGAGTAGTACCATCGATACAAGCGGAGGGACCTGGCGTCCACGCGGTGGTTGATTGAGCGGTACTACAAGCAAACAAAACAACAAAAAATGAAGAAGTTCATGTGGGGAACGAAGTGTTAGAATGGGAAAAAAAAGTGAAAGAGGCCACTTCTTCCTTATTAGTCTACAACATGAATTTGATCAGTAGAAAGTTGTCCTCCGTCATTCAACCTCTGTGGGGCAAAGACACATTTTGTCCAGGTCTGATAGAACAGCTCATTGTCTCACTGGGAAATAAAAGTTACAATTCTCCTGCAGAAATGATCAGGATGTTTTTCCTTTAATCTGACATCATCGTTTGCTGTCTACCCTGGCCTGCTGCTGAGAAGCATCCTCACATTCTGACCGCGTCCCGCTGTGTTCATACAGCGTTTGGCATCCCCCAGTGTTTAGTCTGATGCTCAAAGAACTCAAATATGGCCTCATTTGACCTGGACCTCATGCACGTGTGTGTCTCTGTTTCCCAGAGACTTAAAGACTGTGAAGAATCCGCCAACCGCAGCGTCATCAGCTGTCAGGCTGCCGCTGCCATCATCACCGCCGGCATCACTTTTTGTCTTCTGTAGCAGGAATAACATGCGACTGGACATTCCAGACATTAGCTTTAACTGCAATTTTTTTTTTTTTTTAATCACAGTTTTTATTTCTGCAATTCAAAACTACTTCAAAACCTACAGGTAACGCTTTCACATAATTGATCATGATTCACGTGATCACAACCTCAAACGTGTGGTGTGGTATATGTTCACTGATTTAGTAGTTGGCTGGAGCAGACTGTAAAAAAATGATATTTTTTTACATCAAGTGTTTTACATTCTTTGAGTCAAGTGTTTTTACATTCTTTGAATGAGCAGCAAATTTTGGAAAAACGGTTAGTTCATTTGGTCTGCCGATCTTTTTAGCGGAGAAGAAGCGGTGAAAGAATCCTACCTCGACGGCGTCCTCGATGAAGACGACAGCCTGCTGAATGTAGTGGTCATCGTCACCTGTGGACGGTGGGGTATGTGAGAGTAGCAACACCATCTGAGCCAGAGTTCACATGTCCCTGAACAGCTGGCAATAGTGCTCTCCACGCCACCTACAACTACATACGAGCGCCATGTGACAAAACACGTCCCCTCACTGATGGTGCTGCTGCTCGTGGAACTTGTTGGTTGGGGTAAGGAAGTTTGTTTTGACTCGAGGCTATACTGGTAGACACAGGAGAGAACTCTGGTCACGGAGGCGTTTCTAATTCTGTGATGTCTTTCTACTGTCTTCTGCTTTGCAGGTTACTGAGTTACTAAGAACTCTCTAATATACAGTGATATATAAAGCTATATACAGACCTGATCAAAATCTTAAGACCAGTTACCTTTTGCACATTTGGATCTTAATGAGGTTTTAGGTAGAGCTACAATATGCAAAAGAAAGGGGAGTGTGACAAAAAGCACTTATTGAAAACAACAAGTGAACTTAAATAGGCTGTTTATTAGCTGATCAAAAGTTTAAGACCATCGCTCAAAAAATGACAAAAAACTTTCCAAACCAGAAAAAAAATGTTCTCAGTAGGACATGGTAATGAGTAGATCCACCGTTCTTGTTAATCACTTCAAAAATTCGTTTGGGCATACTTGATGCGAGTGCTTCCAGGAAGCTTTTGGGAACATTGCTCCAAGTGGTGAAGATGGCTTCACGAAGGGCATCAACTGTCTGGAACTGATGGCCATTTTTATAAGCTTCACTTTCCATCCATCCCCAAATGTTCTCTATGGGATTTAAATCAGAGGAACATGCGGAATGGTCCAAAAGAGTGATGTTATTCTCCCTGAAGAAGTCCTTGGTCAAGTGATCATCGTGAACTCGGGCACTTTTGTGGCGTTGAAGGAGACGAGGTCTTTGAGTTTGTTTTTGAAACCCTTTTCCTTCAGATGCCGTATAATGGTTATTGCGCTGCAGTCGGCACCAGTAAGGGCCTTAATTTGGGTCGAGGACCGCCCTGTGTCTGTGCGCAGGTGTCATTTTTTTGGGTCTACCGCGAACGACTGTCTTACTGCGTCCAACCTCAGCAGCAACGGCACGCTTGCGAGAAGCCTCGCTTATGCAGCTTGATGATCTGACCACGCTTAAGAAGAGACAGCTTCTTATCTTTAGCCATCAGGAGAGTATGAGCATGTGAATGCCTGATAGAAAATGAAAATTTTGAGCAGATTTTGGCTTTAATAGCCTGTGGTCTTACACTTTTGCTCAGCTAATAAACTGCCTATTTCAGTTTACTTGCTGTTTTCAATAAATTACTTTTACAAAAGTGCTTTTTGTCACACTCCCCCTTCTTGCCTTTGTATATTGTAGATCTACTTAAAACCTCATTAAGATCCAAATGTGCAAAAGGTAAATTCTAGCAATTTTTCAACTGGTCTTGAGATTTTGATCAGGTCTGTATATATAGTATATAAACTTCATAAACACACTGAAATAACCAATTATCCATTAGAAAACTCTGTTAGACAGAGATCTCAGATGGTGTTCCTGGGATCTGCTGGAGCCACTCCCCCAGCTTGGGGGTCACGACTACAGGGACCACTGATGTCTTCACTGCCCACACCCGCTCTCAGGCCCTGGGTCAGCATCCAGCTGCCTGCCTTACTCTCTGGAGGTCTTTATCGGGGGCTGACTTCCTGGTAGCCTCCTCAAAGGTCCCATTTCCTTGCAGAACCCAAAGGTAGCTGTCCTCGAGGTTCTGTATGTTCTCATCTGGTAGGCTGTGTACAGCTTGATTGCTAATAAGGAGATATTATTCAGCCATCCACCATCACCATTTTTCCCTCACAGAGTCTCGCTGGGCTGGAGCCTATCCAAGCAGCCTTTGGGCAAGAGGTCAACATCCTGGATAAGTCTCCAGCTCGACAAACAACCAGTGACACCTAAAGACACTTTAAATGAGCTACTTCACCTAAACATGTCTTTGGACTATAGGAGGACGTTGAGTGTACGGCGAGAACCTCATGCGTTTTTATAATGTAATATAAGTGACTGAATACAGATTCATTATATTATATTATTTATATTATATTATATTATATATTATATATATTATATCTATGTTGCTGCTGCTATAGAAGTAACTGATAAGAGTTCTTAACACGTGCATATTGCGTAAACCTGGAATTCATAGTGGAAAATCTCTCAAAATTCTGATTCAACAAATACATTTTAAAATTGCATTGTTTACAATAAAATCCAAGAAGTTTAATTTACCGTTACCTGCTGTCTCTTAATATCACTTGATATTGAACAACAGAGGGCATAAACTCATCATCCTACTCTAAAATTTCTAATGTGACTATTGTAGTGCGATTATCTGTAATTGTATTAATGCGGGTAAATAAACTATAATAAACTATGAATAAACTAAGTAAGGACACAACTGATTGTTCAATTCCTTTTAAAGATATGTTTAAACGAATTTGGGGTCTCAGCTAGTAGGAGGTGGTTTAACTAAGAATTTAACACATCACGTTCAAATAAATGATAAAAAATGATATGATCCCTCTGCTCAGTCATTTCAATAGTGCTGGTACGCCATCTAAGGGTCAGCTTGTGGAAAAACAGTTACAAATATGTAATTTTCAGCTACTTTGGCTCATTTTGTACCAACTAAATTTAACACACACCAAGCAGTTAACAGGTCTGGAGCAAACACACAATCTCACCTGGAACAGGTTTGAATTTTTACTATGTGTTACTATACAGTCAGAGGGAGACTTTTAAGGTAGTGGGGACAGACGCATACACACACACACACCCTCCCCCACCACACACGACCCCAGATATGCTTGTGTGTGGGAAAACCACAGCAGTTCAGCAGTTTCTCGGGTCTTCAGAAGAGCTCATCTAGCACCAACAGAAATGTCACTTATGGAGTGGCGTCGTAACCACATCTGCATCTTCTAATGTATCAAACTGCTGCCACCTCACATAATGATGTACGTGTGTGTGTGAGTGTGAGTATGTGTGAGTGTATGTGTGTGTGTCTGTGTGCGCGTGCACTCATCGATGAACATAAACTGCTGAAACAGTAAATTAAGTTGACCCTAAGTCAGCATGTACACACACACACACACACACACACACACACACACACACACACACACACACACACACACACACACTTACTACTATCTTTGTGAGGACTATCATAGACATAATGTATTACCCAGCCCCTCACCCTGACACTGACCACCTCAACTAACCCCCCTGACCCTCTTTGGAGATGTGAGGACCAGCCCAATTGCCCTCACTTCCAAAAAATGTCCTCACAAAGATAGTAGAATGATAGATTTGGTACTCATGTAACAAAGTACAAGAACACACAGACACACAAACAGACACAGGATGTGTCACAGCGTCAGTGGTTGTAGGTGCGTCTGACAGAGCAACACTTACAACGGCTGTAGAGCGGCTGACTCACACATCTGACAGTCATATAGATCTATGCGGTGGAAAAAAGAGCGATGCTCTGTTTATGACACAAACACACAAACAGCCCAAAGGGAAGATTTGAGGAAAAATCCTCTTCTGTAAACAACTCACAACTTAATTGTTCACAAAACAATGCCGAGCATTGCCGACATGCTTCCATTGGACAGCAGTCAGATTGTTACTCACTGTCCTGGTCTACGGGCACTAACTGAACCTGCTCTTCTGGATAGAAAAATTCTGCCACTTCCTCTGTTCGGATCAGGAAGAATTCCCAATGCTTTATTAGAGCGATCATTTCTGTTTCAGCTCTGATCTATTAAAAACCCACAGAGTGACACAAGCGTATTATCTATATGTATCCGCTGCGGACTGAGTGACTGGTGGGACTGACTTCCTCTGCTCAGCCCAGTTGCACCACACATTTGGTTAACTTTAGATCATCTCATAGTCTTTACAAAATAACTATTGAGGTTCAATTGGCCCAGAGGTCAACGGTCAACGTTCAGGCGACAGGTTCATCTCCCTCTGAGATTAATAAAATCATGTCTGTCAGCAAGTGTTCCACAGGGCTCTATCCAAACTTCAAACCCATCCGTCACAATTGTTTCACTTCAGCAACACTTTAAATCAGAGCTGACAATCATACTACAATACACATTATAGTGGAAGTACCACTCTTAAAGACAGTTTAAAGTCAAAAACATGATGTCAGGGTCAAAAGAACTACCGCAGTGTAACAGAATGTTAAACATTAATCAATCAATCAATAATAAAAAGATATACAATCAAACCAACACACTGCAGCTATTTATTACAGTGTAATTGCCCGTGTTCACAGTGTGTGTACACATGTAGAGGTGTGTGTGTCTGTCTGTCTGTCTGTGTGTGTGTCTGTGTGCACGTTTGTTTCATAGATCTCATCAAAAGGAAACGTGTTGAGCCTGTAAACACACTTGTCCACCTGTCCTGACCCAAACAAGCTCACCTGTGTCGGTTCCATTATCGGACACCCGCCTGCTCACCGGCTCCTCGGCACACTCGGAGCCGGACCACGACCCGTAGCCCGGGCCGGCGGCGCCGCCGAGCAGGCCGTCCGTCTCCATGCAGCCGGTGGTCCGGAGCTGACCCCCCCCCGCCTCGGCTCCTGCTCGGTGGGAAAGCGAAAGCCCGGACGGCACCGGGCGGCTCGGGGCTCGGCTGGAAGCGGCAGGAATGCGCTTTTAGGAAGTTCCTTGTTTTTGCGCTCCTCCTTCGCTCCTGTGTCACTTCGCTGACTTTAAAGCAACAAACTCCTCCTACAGCTGCCAACGTGCAGCAGAAGAACATGCGTAAAAAGGTTCGGCTGCAGCAGCTTTGAAAAAAAAAAAAAAAAAAACGTTAAAAGTGATAAATCTGTGGTTGCAGATAAGATCGGTACTTCCTATAGGAAATATGAGAGCATCGTATCCCAGGAGACCGAGCTGGGGCCCCCACAGCTCAACCGTCGTGCGAGGTCATTCATCAAATAGATCATATGCAAAGATAACGTGCAAAAATTATTCATGCAAAAACATCTGCTTTCTGTTCCCCCTCAGGGATCACTGCAGTGACTTACACTCCATCTAACGCCAACTTCTGCAAACTATTCTTTCACAACGAACTAAATTCTCTTTCAGCATAATTATCTCTTCCCAAATGTGCTCTTCCTGGCTGTTCCAGCCTCCAACCTCTGCCCACTGACAGGGTCACTATCATATCTATCTGAATCCTCAATGTTCTACCTAGAACTCACCTGGACACTAGACCTTTCTGAGCTGTCCTCCAGCGGTCATCACAGTCCACGATGGTTCCTGGCTAGTCTGTGTCAGGCTGCCGTTCACAGCTCAAGTCTGCATGATGGTGACTCTGGTAGCCCAACGAGAGAAGGTGCATTGTTTCCACGTGGCTTCTCTGCGTGTGCTCCAGCTTCCTCCCACAGAGATGCATTCAGGTGAATGGTTATGTGTTTGCTGGTGTCCTGTCCTGAATCTCACCTGAGGGCAGCTGGGAGGGATTTATAAAGAGAAAAACTACAGAAGATGGAAAAAAAATTAATTAATTAAATTAAATTATTAATTAAAAATAAACCTTAAAATAAAGGACGACAAGGAAGTTGAGGGAGATCAGTGCTCATCTGGAAGCTGTAATATTTGAGCAAATAAGGAAAATGACCTGAGGAAATTCTAAGCTGTTACAGGTTCACTTGTTGAGGCAGGAAGACACCAACGACCAGCTGCTACTGGGGGGAAAACCTGCTGATGATTGACGTGATTACAGACACCAGTATGAGCTCCACCACTAAAGCTGCGACCCCGAGGTAGAACCCCGCCCCAGCTAGTCCCGCAAACATGAACAGGACACTCAAAGTGAACACTCATCCAAGAGAAGCACAACTAGATCATTTCTTCAGGTCCTCGTAGTGTAGTGTTCGTATGTAAATGCATCGTCTGTAAACTAGAATCCTTTAAATTGATTTCACAGTTCTGCTGCTGTTGGGCACAGATGTGGTGATCAGGCCCGGCCATGCCCTGCTGAGCGCTGCCGCCTTGCTGCAGTTCCAGGTTTGTCTCAGAGACTTTTGGTCCGGAGTCTGCTCGTGTTCCTGGTGGCCGTGAAGGTTCTCTCCCGGTGCTCCAGCTTCCCACAGTCCAAAGACGTGTGTTAGCAGAGAGGCCACCCTGGTTTACATCAAGGAAGAGTCTGGAAAGGATCCATGCTGTTAACAATAAACAAGGACTGTTATGAGGACTAAAGTTTCCATCAGACCTTAGAAAGAAAAACACCCCAACATGTTAAACCACAAAAAAAGAAAGTTTATTCACTAGGAAAGGTTCAAAATTCAGAAATCTCTTAGACGCCTGCCTGATTTGAAACGTTGGCTTCCATCTGAGAGACCTTGGAGGATAAAGAGACAAGAGTCAAAAAGGCTCATTCATAGTTGGCAGCACGTTTGAGTAGAATTCTGGCGCGACAACACTGCTGTTTCCTGACAGCCGTACCTACCTGGTTGTCGATACACCTGAACTGCCAGCTCCAGCGGGTGTTGTAGAGGAAAGGCCGCAGGTCAAAGCGGTTGTCATCGGGACTGTAGCTCTCTGCGTGGTAGCTGGGGGTCAATGTTGTCACCTTGTGGCGGTTCACCGAATACATCCAGAAGAAGTGTTTCACCTTCTGGGCCACCTGTACATGAAGAGATGATGTGGAAAAGAGGAATATACCCAGTGGTCGGCTGAGCTGAAAGTGACAGTTTATTTAACCAGGATTAAAGTTAAAGTATGACTTCAGTATTCAATTGCTCTTTTTTCCTGGTGAAGCCTGTATGATTAATATCCAAGTTTGTAGCCTCGCACTAACTGAAACACAGTGGGTGTGCAGACATATGTGTTCCACCAATCAGCACTCACCAACGCAGCCCCGCCCCTCACAGATATTGGTGAACCCCCTATGAGGTTGTTTTTCCAGGGAAAGTCTGGCAGCTTCCAGTCATTCATTTAATTTAAGGCGCATGAATGTCACGGAGATGTAAAAATATCACATCCAAATTGGACTCATGAGGTATGAGCGTAACTGTGATGCACACTGTGGATGTATGATGACACTACAAATGCAATTTCAAATGCTATAAATTACAATTAAATACAGTAATGGGCCCTTCAACGTTGGCAAGAACGTTTGGCCAAATCTGAGGAAGAGCAGGAAACTGACCTCCACAGGTGACAGCATGTCCTTCCACATGTGGATGAGTTTACAGAACATACTGAAGGGGCCACACATGGAGATCTTCCTCAGTCGTCCAATCACAGACAGCTCAGTGTAGGTCATCTTCATGTCTGCCTGAGAAAGGAAAAGGAAAAGGAAGTGTCCTTCAATAAAGTGCGTGTGTATGTGATTGTGTGTGTAAATAAACATATTACATTTTTACACCTTTAAATGTAACTAAATGTACTTATTCTATTATGTGGTTTAAAAGACATGAACCTCAGGTAGAATATTGTCTATTACAGTTTACAGTGAATTTTCAGACCCTTTCACTGTTTTCCCTTTTTTATGTTGTGGCCTTGGGGGGGTCAACCATTTCTCTTGATCATCTTTGAGATAGTTTGACCTTTGACCTCAATGGGAGCCGACCTATGGTCAATTAAACTGCAGAAGGCTTCATAATGGAGAGCTGCAGTCACAACTGTCAGTTTTTGAATGGAATTACTGCAATAAATCCCCTTTTAGATAAAATTTGAATGTATTGAGTTGTACCTGTACTAAACCTGTAAGAGGGATTTAGCCCCCTTGGATGTTTCTCCTCTTTTTGCTTGGTGACACCAACAACAACTCTGACGGAGTTCAAATCACGAGTGGGTCAGACTGGAGGGACTGGTTCGTAACCAGTCAAAGCTGTATGGGAGGGTGGCAAAGTGAAAGCCACTGCTGGAAAAGCTCATGCCATGAAGTCCTGACTGAAACCCTAACCTGAAACCCTAAACCCCAGGAATCCTCCAGGCATGTGGAGAGTCCACGGAATGAAAGTGAGCTGGCCATCAGGCTAGACTACATCATGACTTCCCCAAAACCACACCATCTCCACCGTCAAGCGTCAGGGGTGGCAGCATCCAGCTGAGCAACAGCTGGAAGGCTTGTAAAGGCAGAGGGGAATATTAAGGCTGGAAAGTATCACCAGGATCATCTGACTCAGCCACCAACAGAACTCCAACTTGGAAGAAGATTTATTTTCAACACAAATCAAGGATGGTCCAAAGACAACAAGGTGAACCTTCCAACTCAAAGACCAGATGGAGCAGGACCGGAAAAGAGCCGTTAACACCTGATCCTGGAACAGGCGACAGAACACGGGCTGTTTCTCGAGGAAGAAAACAGGTCTGGTGAAATCAAAATGGAACTTTTTGACCTTAACTGTAGGCATCACACTTGGAGGAACGGAGTCAGCACAAATCACCTGCTTGGTAGCATTCCCACAGGGACAAGGAAGAAAAACAGTAAATCCACCTAGGACTAGCCGGAAAGAGTCCTGGAATGGCTCAAAGCTCACTTCTTAATCCCACTGAGAAGATATGGGCCTAAGTCAGGTTTTACATGCAAGAAATGCCTCAAATATCTCACAGCCCCAAGAATCCCGAAGACTGATAGAAGCATCTCACTCAAGTTATTTAAGTCAGGGGGGAAATTGTGGCTATTCAGGGGTTGGTCATATTTGGTATCATATAATAATTCTGTAAAAAACCCTAAAAGAGAACTGAATATCTAAAGGGTTGTCCTTATGTTTTAGACATGACTATATGTTATTGGTGTGTTTCAGTTTTTCCAGTCTTTTTTCCAAGTCTTTTATAAAAGAAAACTTAATCCCCTGTGCCCAGCCATGCAACACAAATAAACCTGCCTTGCCATTATACCTGGAGACAACATTCAATCAATGATGTTCCCTGCAGTTCATAATGTGAATAAAAACTGAATCATAATTTGGTTCAGAAAAAGTTTAAAAAGCCTATATTATTTGATTTTAAGCTTGCTGCTGTTAATTGCCCGTGTATGGTTTTGTACAACTCTTTATTATATAAGTCGTTGTATAAGCTGATATGAGGATGCACACTGTTCTCTGACTTATGAAGTGCATCATAATGTTTTTATCATTATTTCATTTAATTTCATTACTGCAAATGAGAAGTGGGACAGAGCGGTCTGGTCAGTCTCCCCCCCTGCTGATGTAAGATCGTCTTCTTTCAGTTACTTCACAGGGGAGGTTTTCAGACTGAATCATCAGGTGACAGGTAGAGAAGCTGTGTTATCCTCTGACAGAATTGAGAAGAAGCTGAACCTATCACACAACTTATTTATTAAATTACTGACATACCAGTAATGTTTTCATGCCTTCTCAGTGAGATTTTTAAAGCCATTTTAGTCCAAAGTATCACGAAGTTGACCAAAGGACTTAGAGTTCTTTTGTCAGCTGCTGAAGATATTCTGTAAATATTCTGTAAATATTCACTTCTTATTCTTATATTCTGTTCTTCGCTTTCTTCCACGTATTCCTCCACAGAAGGGCACGGGCAGGGACTGGAGCCTATTCCAGCACATTGGGCAAAGGTGGGGTCCACCCTGGACTGGACACCAGTAAGTCACAGGGCTGACACATATAGATGTACAACCATTCACTCTCACATTCATACCCTCACACAGTTTAGAGCAGGGGTCTCAAACTCGCAGCCCGCAGGCTGCATTTTGTGGCCCCCCGTTTGAAATCAAAGCTTTGTGTTAGTGTGGCCCGAGAGTTTTTTTTTTCCATATGAATGCGTGCGTTAATATTTCTGACACTTTTGGGCCACCGTCCTGTCATCTAACTTATTGCTATACGGTGTTCGTGAGCCCCAGTTATGGCTTTTTCAATACCTACAGTGAAGAGAAAAATTGGCGATGAGCACAGACAATTTCAGGAGAAGTGGGAGACAGATTTTTTTTTCGTTGAGCACCGAGGATTTCCAACGTGTCTAATATGCACAGAGAAAGTTGCGGTGCATAAGGAAAATAACATCCAATGTCATTACTCCACTAAAAATGCTGATGAGGAAGCAAAATACCTCAAATACTCGATGTGGCCCGCCTCACCCAGACTCTACCTCCAAGCGGCCCCCAGGTAAGTGAGTTTGAGACCCCTGATTTAGAGGGACCAATTAGCCTATTCCTCCATTGTGCATGTCTTTGGGCTGTGGGAGGAAGCCGGAGCAGAGAACCCAGGCAGGCACAGGGACAACATGCAAACTACACACAGAAAGACCCCAGCCTCCATCCCACCTGGGATTAGAAACCAAGGCCTTCTTGTTATGAGGCGACAGTGCTAACCACCACACCACCATACTGTAAAGAAGACAGAAAAGAATAAATTGTCCATTTTTACCTCATCTGTTTGTGACACTTCTCCATTTTTCAGTGGCTCCAGTTCAGCTGTGGGCGGGGCCATCAGGATGCTGCAGAAGACAACGACCTTAATCGCTGTAGAGCTTTCAGATGCATCATTTACCTTCAGAGCCTGAAAAGCTCCAATTCCAATCACTTGGGAACTCACCCTTTCAGACTGGGGAGCTGGAATCGCTCGACACAGTAAAGCAGGAAGTTCTTTAAATCTGTCTTGCTGATGCCTCCTATTGGGTTGATGTCAGCACTTGAACAATCGTACTTTGTGAAATATCCTGTCAAACTGAGCACAAATCATTGTTCATCAGGTTTTTTTTAAACTAGCAGGCCATTTTTCTTTCGTTCATAGTGTAGTGTGAATTCAGACTACAGAACTAAACTAAATATGGAAAACCTCAACATTGTCAGAGGAGAGGTCTTAATCACACATTGCAATGGTAGTCACATTTTTGTTAACCTTTTACCCCAGATAAGATTTAAGATTTGTGTAAATGTTCAAACAGAAGATGGAAGATAAAAACCAGCAGTTATACCTCTCATCGACATTTGCTGAGCCTAGAACCAGAAGTCCTCCTGGCTTCCCACGGGACCAGAGACTCAGCTGGGCAAACAAGTATGCCAGGACCATCCTGACCCTCGCCTGGGACAGACAGACAGACAGGCAGACAGACAGAAGGACAGACACAGTGTGATATTTCAGGATAAAGACCAAATGGAAACGTTTAGGTGGTAAGACTGTGGGACCTGCACGTTCTGCAGAGCCAGGTTCTCTCTCTGGCTTCCACCATTGGCACGAAATTGAGGCCATTTTCCAGTGACTGCAGAGAAGATGGTGAGGATGCCCTTCACCGCCGCGTCGATGTTGATGTTCATGTGTGTGCTGAAAACAGGATGCACACAGAAAGATGCTTTATTGCACAATCAACCTGATAGCTTTGCTTCAGTGTAGCAGTGAAGTAAAATAATAAAAATAATACAATAATCAAACAATGACAGGGCTGCTAGTAGTAATAATAATAATCTTGATAATAATGATAAATGGTAAAATAGAGGGCTACTTAGCACAGTCTCCTCACTGCACATCTACTCCAGCTCAGGCCGTTCAGTGTGGAGTTGGCATGTTCTCCCTGTGTATGGCAGCTGACTGGAGTGACTGGTGTGTGTAGTGGACTGACATCCTGTGTTTCTGCCTCTCACCCAGTGAGACTGCTGGAATAGCCCTCATGTTGCTCATTAGGAATAATCACCAGTTGACAGAAAATAGGATGAATCCTCATTATCATCATCATAATTCTTGGGGCTAAGTTATTTCAACATTAATGTCAATCATACAAGACCAGCATGTAAGATCTCTATTTTGTTTGTAATAGTTCTGCCTACCTTCCAACCTCATTGGCCAGGTCTTTGGCCCTCCTGCGTGTGTCCTCTGAAGAGTTTTCGCTCCCCATATAGCAAGTGGTGAAGATGCGACCACACAGTTCCCTTGGCTCCTTGGGGCAATAGGCGCCATCTCCAACCACTCTGCGAACATCTTCCAGAACCTGGCTGTCTGAAAAATGGACAAAGGAAGGAGAGTAATGTCCATGTTCAATAACAAAGCCTTCTCACATCATCACTCAATTTGGTAAAGATCACGTTTGGTCAGTTTTTACCAGCTATAAACAATAAATGAGACCTGCATGATTCCAATGATGCATAATAATGGATGTCATCTCAAAAATAAAGTACAGCGCACATGATAATGACGCACAATGGTCTGGAAACATATTTGAGTGGAAAGCAGATGTTTGTCTACTGTGCACATGCACAGCGTGATGTCTGCTGCAGGCTGACGTGTGGAGACCATGAAGATACTCACTGCCCTCCTCGACAGCCCGGCAGAGCAGAACGCAGAGCGAGTGGACGATACAAGCGGTGGAGGCGCTGTCCACGCCGCCGCTGAGGGGGAGCAGGAAACCAGCCTGGACACACATAATCACAGGCAGCAGATGTGTTTGACGTGTTATTGTTTGAGGATCTAATCACCCAGAAGACCAACAGGGTTGAGTACAGTTACGTCCTACCTGACCGCTCCTCCTCAGGTAGTCCCATAACCAGCAGGCGGGTCCAAGGCTGAAAGAGATGTGAGGTTAAGTTTGGACAGGAGGACATTCTGTTGTGATGGCAGAAACATTTTTTCTACACCTGCAACGTTGTTGAAATGAGAAAATTATTTTTGCGATTAATTATACAAGTGGTTAGAAAACGTGATACCTGGTTTTTATTATCATATTACGCTTCTTGTTCTGTCGTTATACCAGATAGATGAAAAACAATGAGGGTGTGAATGAAGAGGATTAAAAAAAACTAGAACCTGATTTCCTCCTCAGGTGTGTGGAAGCGCCATTCCACCGGCTGGTGCACAGGCAGGTAAACGTCATCAAAATCAGACAAAGAGAAGTTGACTTTGACTCTGTAGCAAGATTTGTGTTCACTTTCCTTCAAAGCAAAAAGGAAAATAGTCAGTGGAAGTGCACACTGCATAAGATGTGTACATTAGCTGACTGAACCATTGTTACACACAGGAATCCTGTCTGAAATATGTTCATGTCTCAAACAAACCTGAAGATTATTTAAATGAAAATGTCTGCAGCTGTCTGAAAGCAAACATCTATGTCACATTCAGAGTTGCCGCCATCCCGTGTTTCCCAGAATTGTTCTCTTCTTTCACCCCTCCAATGACACAATATGCCCCATTTTAGAGGGAAAATGTAAAAAAAAAAAAAAAAAAAGTTTGATTTCCTTTTTCTGTAGTCTGGAAAAGCTCCTGTGCTTCTGTATCTCTGGCGCCTCTGTTTTATTCCTGTTGATAGCTTATTTCACACAGCCAATCACGTGATAATCGCAGCACACCGTGCACACCCCCATTCCAGAGTTTTGAAATGGGAGAAGAGACAACTGACAAGGAAGGAGACGGAGCAAACACACACAAACCACCAGTGAGAGAAAAAAAACCCCTGAAAAGGTTACACAACAACCCTGACTGGGCGGGTGTGAGCTTATGAAGGGCCTGCTTGGCTCCTGTTGATATAAAAGCTGACAATGACTTCATCTGCTACAGGTTAGGCAACCGCCTCTTTCTATATGGGCATTCAGCTACGCTTCTGCTGTGGCGCATGTGTAAATATAATAAATTATATGAGAATGAGACAGAAAGCATGGCAGGATGGTGGTTTTACTCACTGCTTCTACTGTCTACCTGTAAGCTGTCCCATTTGATGAACATCCACACAGACTCAGTCAATATCATTTCTAACTGAAGAGGTGGGTGTGTATCTACATGTTTAAGAGCCGTCTAAATAGATGCTGCAATGGGGAGGATTCCCTTTTGGAATTCAGGTGTTTTCACCCCACCTGTGATAGTACTACCTGCTGGGCGGTGGAGTGCAGAGATCCGCGTTATTAAACAAGTTTTTAAACACACGTGTTGAGGGAAGCTCTATAATCTGACCGTTAACCATGTGCTAATCTAATGAAGGCCTCAGGTCCACAGCAAGAACTGGCAGAAGGTTTCCATCTGCCTGACGTTAGGAGGGACTTTTTAATATTGTGATTAAGGATCATTAATCCACAGCTATCATGTCATCAATCTGAATACAGATCAAAATTATTTATTTATTTATTATTTATAGCGCCGGTACTTTAAATATTACCTCCCCCAAGGAGATTATGTGACAGTTGGCATTTGTTTAGTTGACTGTAAAACAACACGGACGAACTGCTTGTCTCCCAAACAGTCGGTTAGAACTGATGAAGCCTCTTGGATGAGACGCGAAACATTTTTGTGAAACTCAACCAGTCCAGTTGCTTTGATTCAACTACCAGAAATAACTTATGGATGGATTTTGAGGAAATTGTCAGAATGTTGATCTGGGTTCCAGATAGACTTGATTATCCTTTGATCATAAAGCTACCTACTATGTTACGTAATGGTGGATTACTACTGCCTAGAGTGTATACTATAATACAGATATAAGTCACAATATAAGGGAAATGACCTGTCTGGTGGAGGTCTGCACTCTCCGAATGCTTTTTTAGTTATTATTAAATAAGTAAATAAAATCACACTGAACTGCGCTTTACAATATGTTGGGCGTAATGTTGTAGTACTCACAGATGCAAAACTACACAGAATGCATAAAAGTATCAATATCAAACAGCCTCAAAGACAACTTTAAATATGACAGCTGTTCCTCACCAGGTAAGGATGGTTTACTTGTCCTCTGTAGCTACGAACATCCTCCAGATCGAGTGTAGCTGAAATCACTTCCTAAAACACACACACACTTTTGTGAATTGCACGAAAAACACAATAAAAATGAATATGTCTGGGCGTAGATGTGTGTCTAGGGTGCTACCTGACCCCACCCAAAGAAAAGAAAATCATTTTAAAATAAGATTAAAAAATGGAGGGAGCAGGTTATTAGTGCTCCTCTCAACTGTGACAGATGCTAACAACTGTCACTAAAGTTGATTTATGACAAGAGAGAAGAACCATAAGCTCAGCCCAGGCAGAGCTGGCCCTATGTGTGTGTTTGCTGTCCATACGTACCACATCATCGACAGAAAACTGCAATCCTTGTGCCACAATGTCTCCATTGATGGCCACCATGGCACAGCCATCATAATAAACACGGTCGCCATCACAGCCCTTCTGGTTAGCGTATAGGTAGATCCCTCCGCTCTGTAACACCAACACAGTGGATGTTAGTCAGTTAAAGCAGTGTTTCTGTGGTCTGTGGACCCCTAGCGGCCCACGGTGTATTTTGCGAGGAGTCCGAGAACATAAAATCTCCTTTTGTAGAAATGGGATTATTTTTCTCAAATATGAATGACACCTTTATCTACCTAAACCTCAGAGGGTAACAGGACTTTTTTTCTCCAATTGTGTCTGTTTCAGTGTAAATCAAGTGTAAATCTAATTCTCACCAGTGTAATTCTGTTTTGTAAGACATATTTGTAACATATATATCATTTTAATGGAATAAATCCTTTTTTGAGTCCTATTAATACTATACCTTGGCGGTTGCTGACTTTATCAGGTTGACTCTTAAGTCAGCTTTGCGGAGCTTGTGGTGGCTGGCTGACGAATTAGTGAAGATCTCGACACCGTCCTGGCTCATTTGAATATGTGGGCTTGAAGATGGGAACGAAACAGAAAAGTCATTAAAGGGTAATCAGCCATTCAACATTCCGCAAGACTGTGATGCTTTTACCTTCTCGGATTCCAGAGTTCTTCACATATTTCAGTGCCAATGCACGTGTCTTTGGTGGACAGGACACAATCACCAAATGGCACCGACTCCTGAAGAAATCAGAACCAGATCGGAAAAAATGGGTCACCCATTAGAACAAGTGACCAACGGGGAGGAGATTTAATCACTTTACCTGCCCTGTTATTTCCTGGATCATTCTAGGTAGGAAATACTCCTCTACTTTCCTAAAGGAAGAAAGCAGAAGGAAGTGCCTTCACTACTACTCAGGCCTTCAAAAACTGAACGAACCGTTCTCGCTGAAAAATGAAACAACATCATGTCTGTGTTGTATAACAAGGAGATCAGACTGATGTGTGACCTTAAGTGGTTCCATGGCGAGAACCAGCGGACCTCTCTGTAGTTCCCGTTGTTGGCCATCATCATTTTGGGTCTGATCAGCAGAATCTTTCTACAGAGGAGGATTTTTAAAAGGTGGGTATTAAAATCAAGACACAAACTGCAAGAATTGTTAAGCATTGTTAAGGAATGGTGATCTACCTGTTTAAGAACAGGACCCGGCAGTTGTAGCGAACATTGTGATGCATGATGGGCCTAAACACAGCCAGCAACAAAAGGTCAGTCCCAAGTCCAGGAAACTCAAAACATTTTAGTTACTGTTAAGATAATTGCTGTATTGTTGGTATATGATCAGGGGATGGGAACAATACGGGACTAGTGAGTTTTCCCACTGAGAAACCTACATTCCTACATCACAGATGATGTCTTCAGTGACGGGAGACTCAAGCAGCTTCTTTAAGACTTGAAAGCTGTGGAGCAACGTGTCAGACTCATAGAAGTGGTCTGCACAGCCATACCCACTGGAAAAGAAAGGAAAGATGGTGTGTGTCCAGAGTAAAAAAAGACTTTTAAACCATCTGAAGATGACTTGGTCTGCACTGATGTTGGCATGTATAGAGGCGTTTCACAAAGAAACTACTGGATGAAGTGGTTCTCCCACGATACCTTATTTCTAGCTCTGGCCCCAGTCTGTATTTGGCTCCTTGGGACTTTGCAATCTCAATACCTGCAGACAAAAACCAGAATATTAATTTGGTTCCCAGGCCTCAAAGTGCAAACAATTCTTAAGTATGTAGTACTGTAGGTGAATATTTGGCTTTGAAAGAAAGTCCAGTTTTTTAAATGATGTCCTATTACACAAGTCATGATCTGTTGCTTAGCTTTAGTCCATGTAGTAGTGAGTGCTTACACCCCATTCACACCTGGATGGAAGCACTCTCTCCAGACAACCTTGATGGGCGCACTGAAGATTAGCCTCTAGTTCGATTCTGGAGGAGCACTTCTCGTTCCCTCCATGATAGAATAGAATAGAATGCCCTTTATTGTCGTTGAACATCAAGTGTAAAACGAAATTGGAGCATCTCCTCATTACAGTGCACAAGAAGGAAGTAATTCATTCATCCAGGTCACAGTAATCCACTGATGATTCAAATGGACTGTTGAAAGAAACTGCAAGATGTTTCTTCTCTCATCCAAGACTTCTTCAGTTCTGACTTGTATTTTGAAGCTCTGATATCCCACTAAAGCTAGATTGAAATGAAGAAGCCTCTGTGCTTGAGGAGCGAAACATCTCCAATTTTCCTTCATCAATCCAGTCGACTCTTTCCAGGACTTAAATAATCTACTTTACTGTCTCTTATTACTTGTTACTCGGTGCTCTTATTACTTTGTTCTTCATTGTTGTTTCCAGTATTTTATTATTATATCATAAATACACTTAAAAGGCTACTTTTGTTATAGTTCTGAAAACTACATCACAGATGCTTTTGTGCTGGACACCCTGACGCTTTGTGCTGTTTCACAACATGCGTGCATGTCTGTATTCGTGTCTCACATACTTGTGAGACATCATGAGTTGCCACCCCAGTACTGTTCCAGTTCTACATGCAGAAGCAATGTTAAGTGTGCTCCAGGTGCACAGATGTGTGTTTGTTCTGCCCATTCTTTCAAGCATGGATCGGCCATGACACGGTCAGTGTGAACTTCTGAAGGACTCCAACGTCTCCACCGCTTCTGCTCTCGTTGGCTGAGGGGAAATGCAAATGTGGGGTACCTTAATGTTCCCAGTGCTCACATGGTCACAACTGTTGCATAAGTGGATGAAATGGGCGGAGCAAGTACACATCCGGGGACTTGGAGCATTCTGGGCATTGATAACATGTGACGTTTAGATGACCTTTCACAATAAGAAGCAAGACCAGATAAGCACGTTAAGAAACTGCATGTGTGGGGCAACACACCATTGACTTTTTGTCCCAGAATACACTGTGCACACAAAAAATTGGCGACTTCTGTGGGTAAAAACTATATTGAAAATTGGACAGTAACAACGTATTAGGTGTGAAGGTTGTGCCATATATTGGCTGGATCGTGATGATTTTAATCAATCGGGGTCACCACAGCCCTGCAGAAATACTCACTCTTCAGGATCCTTTTCAGGTTTCCCTCAAAGTCTAGAGCCCATTGGTTCAGAGAGCAGGTCGCCAAAGTTACCTTTCGTCCCATCGTGCTAATCTAATAATTCTACTGTAAAACTAAAGGAGGTTTGAAGTGTGCGGTCCCCTAATTTGCACAAAAGTTGCTTTCTGTCAGGCGGCAATGATTAACACAGCATGCAACCAGGGTTCAGTAAAATACTTTTGATAGGATGGCGGATGTAAATCACGCCCTCCTAGCACTGTGATTTGCTCATGGGTTCAGGTCAGACCGGTCATTGGCTGGGATCACTGTCAGCGGGGAACCAGCAGCCAATCACAGGCGGAGGTCGAGAGCAAAGGGTTCTTCCTGTTGACGTCTGTTTCTTAAAGGAAACTAAACTTAAAACACTAACTGCAATGCTCCACAGCAAATTATAGATTTATAGAATAAAAACACTACTTAAACACAATAATAATAATAATACATGGAATTCTGTATCGCAAATGTAAAAATTATGCTTAAAATATACATAAATATATGTATTAGAAAATAGTATTTTGACATGATCCAATAGAACTGTCACAAAATGATCCGTTTCTTTAGATATCTTTTAAATAAATGCTACTTAAGAACAAGGAACTGTGAAAGAACCATGAACCTTATTTGTTTGTATTTACAGTTGACATTTATTGAACAATACAAAAATCACGGCGATATAGTTCAGTTATACAAAAGTAAAACATGACAATAACAACATAAATAGTCCTTAATATTGATCCATAAAAATATCTTGGTCCCCTTCCAGCATCAGAGGTGAAGGTAATGTAGGAACACTATGTATGGTGACGAAGAGTACGTGAAACATTCTATTGCTTTGACAGCTCAGGCCACACATTAACACTCGTAAACCAAGTCTTTGTCCTTAAGTGCTGCATTTTGAATTGTTAAAATATGTTTCAAGCATATGTAATAATAATAATGACACTATTATCGTTATAGTCTCTGTAATAATAATACGAATTTTTATTATTAAATGGAGAAGTAGCATTAGTAGTATTACTAAGTAAGTATGTATAGAACACATTTAGTGGATTTCCTATATTGTGTTCGTATGCTACAGAGCGGGGTGTGAAACAAATCAATTTGCTTAAAGCCTAAATGACACTTGTTTCCTGCGTCTAAATACACAGTTTAAGGCCTTGGTTTGCAGCATTATTTATACACTCAATATAGTTTCTCAAAATCATCTCATCTCAAGAAATGCTGATTAAAGATTAAAGCCAATTTTCTGACATTGCAAGCCCCTCAGCGGAGTCAAGGGCTAACAGGACACTGAGGTAACACACAGATAACATGCTGGCAGAATACATGGTGGCAAACAGGGAGCAGGGGTGCACTGAACAAACAACTGATGGTTGAATTCAATAAGTAAAACAGCAAAGATATCAACTCAGACAACGCAGTCAATGCTGCGGTCCCCCTACAACCACTTTCACACATGCATGATGTGTGAATCCTTAATCATTTGTACATCCGATGAAAAGAAATGACAGAATTGAAAAGCGTAATTGGAAATTCAGTCAGATACTTTAAAAACGAGAGCAATTTCACTAATCATTAAGATTTTATTAAAAATGTCAGAAAAAGAAGCAGATGATCAAACGTGAAATTGATTTGAAATATCCTGTGACCACAGTGGACCAGAGGTTAATGCTCTGCTGCTCTGTGTGTTTGGATGAGTCTGAAATGACCAGGATCCACTTTACAAAGATTGATGGCAAAATGTTTAATGAATCTGAATCGCTGCTCTCTTTTAATGGCCAAAAAAAAATGCATTTACAATCGCTTGTTCTTCACTTAAAAAGGTCAGAAATCCAGGACAACAAACTGGTGGACGCCTTTAAATAAATGAGAAATACACTGCATCTTCGCTGTCAGTGATAAATATCAGTTCCTAAAATTCAGTTTTTCTTTGTAAAAAGAAAATAAAAAGTTTCAGCTCAGCTGGAAACGTATGCAGAAAAATGCCTTTACTTCAGAGCTGACAGCCACTCTCTGCATAATACTGTTGGTGGCTGAGGCTTCACTGGGAATGGCCGGAATTCTTGTGATGAGGTAAGAAAAGGTGAGTGCAAAGAAACGATGATATGTGTGAAATGATTGCTAAAGCATACAGGACACCTTTCAGTATCAGAGTTTTAACCTTTAACAGGATTCACCTTCTTAATCAAACTCTTTCTTCTTTCTCTTTGTGTTTGTTTGTGTGTTTGTGTGTGTGTGTCTGTCATGGGATCTGGAGCTGCAGTTCTTCATCCTCTTCATCCATGTCACTGTTTGGCTCATTGGGATTTTCAGGACCAAATCGAGCGGATCGCATCTTCCCAAACAAGCTGGGATTCTGCTGCTGTCGCCGCAGTCTGGAAGGAGAGACACGGAGCTTGAGTCCTCATAAAGCGATGGCAACACATTGAAATACTTTGTGTATACTGCAGGCCAGGTTTTAGGTAAATTACTCTCCTGATGTCCCCATCACAACATGAACTGCCCCTCCACAGCCTCTACATGGAGTCTGCAGATGGTGGCGTGTACGGTCAGCTCCATCATCATGGACTACCATCCTATGTTTGTTACAAGGCTGTAGCCAGTCCTTCACTGGCCAATGGGGAGGGTCCCCTGGATTTCTCATAAGCACCATTTTATGTTCTTCAAACAACACATCCACAACCAAAGGCTGAAAGAGCCGACATCCCAGTTATATTAAGTGGGATGTGTGAGCTGGTTCCTTTGAGACTTGGTGTTGTTAGAATTGGGCCGAGGTAAAGGGGAGGGTATGTATGTGATGTTAAGAGTTAAGTTGGGGGGCTGCATGAAGTCAACACTACTCAGATATCGATTTAGACTCAGAGAGAAGCACAAACGAGTGCGTTCCTCACCTTGACTGCAGATGTTCCAGCTGTACCTGCAGGTTCTCTGTTTGTTCCACTTGTTCATCCAGAGATCTCTGCAGCTTCCTGCTCTGGTTATGAGACTCATCCAGCTGGACGCGCGCGCACACACACACACACACACACACACAATCATCACAGACACACACACACAGAGTATTTTTATTTACAGCATATCAAATACACCAAAGGTTACACAAAGAACTATTATAGTAAAACTATTTTCCCTTTTTGTTCTGTTTATACAGAACCATGAGTGATTTATGAGTGAGTGACGTATTGTCAAATGTATTCCCGGTCCCACCTCATCTTCAGCCTGGCCCAACTCCTTCTTCAGCTCCTCCACCCTCAGCCGTAGCTTCTTCACCTCGGCCTCGTGGCTCTCCACCCTGCGGTTGGCGTGGGCCAGCTCTGTTGTCTTCTCCTGGAACTGCTTCTTGAGTTTAGAGTGAACGTGGCGGAGGTCAGCCAACTCCTAGAAGGTCACAGCGAAGCAGAGACGGGAATGTAACGAAAACCAGAGGTAAACTTAACAACACTGGAAACAACGAGCACCACCATCACGCATAGAAAACTGTCTCCGTAACTCTTTACGTCAATAGACTTTGGCCTTAAATATTATGGATGGTTTTCGCCCCCGCTGTGGCAGGAACTTAGTCAATATGTTTCATTACTAGTTTTTACTTTTCCAGTTTTTGTTTTTCAAAAATTAAAACTGCATTCTTTTGTGAAAGTTCCTTTGCAAATTTTATATGTTGTAACTGTTGATACTGAGCACGATGCCATCAAATGAGCTCTACATTCACCAAAATAATTGCCCTCTCTATCTTTCTTGGGGATATCTCTGTGTCTGTCTGTCGTGTATTTATTCATTCTCCCTCTGCTGCCTAATAGCTCTGGACAAAACAAATTTCAAGAATTATTTTTAAAATTATGGCATCACCATTGCAATTAATGTTAGTTTTAAATCATTCCATTAAATTATACATATGGAGAGTTACTCTACTGTATAAGCTTGAGACACTAAAACTGTACAAGGTCAGCATTTCTCTCACTCATTCATTTCACTCTCAGTAAGGAATCTGAGATTCTTGAATTTGGTCAGCAAATTTCCCCAACCAGGCTTTTCCCATGGAAGTCCTGTTGGCATCCTGAGCAGCCCACTCCTTCACCCCTCACTGAATATCATAGACGCCAGCGGGGCCACTTCAGAAGGTTTGAAATCTGGTTGAAGCCTCTAAAGGTGCTTATTTCTAACTGATATTGATGTGTGCATTGATGTGTGTTCACTAAAAAGGGAAGTGGATGATAATTTGATTTGGTGGAAAAACATTTTTCACTTGATGCTGGCAACATTTCCTTCTCCTTTGACTGTAATAAATTGCACCTTTGTGCACAAATACACTGAATAGATGCAACAACCTTCCCTGAGGCTTTTAATAACCTCAATATGCTGATAAGACATTGAATCCGATAGGGTTTATAGTCAGAAACCAAATAATTTAATTACGATTGGGATTTAAGCACCTCTTCACTTTATAACCGCATAATTATTGAGCTACACTCATTCAATGGTGAAGGTGATAAAATGTCAAGGACACAAATTATAGCCTTTTAAAAAGGAAGAAATAATGCAGGAAAAAAAATCTCTTTAAATAAGATTTCCTTTACCACTTGTTTTTTTAAATGTCATTTTGCTTGTGGAGTGTTGAATGGCGCCCACCTTGTTCCTCTCAAACAGTTCACCCTGGATGGCTTTCAGGTCGCTGTCGAGTGCGGAGGCAGCCTGTCGACGT
This sequence comes from Lagocephalus sceleratus, assembly GCA_911728415.1. Taxonomy (NCBI): domain Eukaryota; kingdom Metazoa; phylum Chordata; class Actinopteri; order Tetraodontiformes; family Tetraodontidae; genus Lagocephalus; species Lagocephalus sceleratus. The sequence goes on from CAJVRN010000016.1 coordinate 755,877, forward strand.
TTCTTGACCAGTTGCTCTTCCAGATCTTCAGCATGTGCCCTCAGCTTCTTATTGTCCCTCTCCAGGGCCAGTTTCTCCGTTTCCAGACGCTCCCTGCGGCCCCATTCTGCAGCATTCTCCACTTGCAGCCTCTCCATCTAACACAAGGAACCAGACAGAAAAAAATGGCAGAAACTAACGGGTGCCTCTACTTCAGCCTTCATTTCAGCCTTGTGTGTGCACAGGAAAAACTAAGGAATCACTCTTTTGTAATTTTGTATAAATGAATCAAAGGGTCCCAACCTCTGCTCGTAGTTCAGCCAGTTTCTTGTCCATGCTGGTTCGGGCTCCCAGTTCATCCTCTAGGTCTTCTGAAATGCGACCCAGTTCATCCTGGTGTAATTCTTTTAGCAGGTTAAGCTACAGACAGAAAGAAAAAGGTTTTAGTTAATGTCCTAGAAGAACTAAAAATGTTTTTCTTTATTTGCTCAGCTATGTGATTGTTTAATATTCAGTGTTAACTGATTTTACTCTTCAAACACGCCCAGTTGGACTGAACAGTGTAGAGGAGGTACTAATTTAATATCCCTTTTTCATTCTACATGGTTGTTATGTGAGGTCAGGTTTCCTGATCTTCATGGACCTCCACTTCCCCCAAGAGATCAAACACAGACACAAAGTATCTCTGTGGCAAGAAAAACTACGTAACTTCTTAGGAATGTCCTGGTTTTCTGCATTCATTTGTCCTAAAATGCGATCTAATAATCACCCAAATCAAGGTTGTTGACAACTGCCGCAAATTATAGCAAAAAAATCAGAAATTTGATCTTATTGACATAATTCAATCTTCAAACTGAGAGTGGAAAACGGGAAGTGAACCCTTGGAATTAATAGCAGGCACTTTTTGTAGCTGTGAATCAGACCTGCTCATCACTGAGGAGGAATTTTCCCCCATTCTTCCCGTTAGAGCTCTGTCACAGTCTTTGAACATCTTTGAGTCATTCCACAGCATCTTTGTTGGGTTGTTGTACCCAAAGGGCAGATTTTGCTTTTTCTCATTTTGTTTTTCGTTCTCTTATGGACTCTGCTGCTTTTATCTGCCCCTCAATAGCTGTGGTCTTGTCAGCCCTCCATATGGCCCCAAATCATGATGGTTCCTCAAACAGACTTCACTTTGTCTAGGAGGATGCAGCACCCTTTTTTATGCCAGATGTAGTGCTGAAAGTTCTATCCAAGTAGTTCATTTTTAGTTTAATGGGCCCATAAAACATTTTGCCAACACCACTGTGGAGTGTGTGCTCTTTCACATGCAGCAGTTGTGTCACGGATGCAGCCGCTTCCTTCACAGCCACCCTGCTATGTTCCTGGACCCAGATGTTAACCAGTTCCAATGGTGCCTTTATATCTTCAGGGCTGTGTCTTTACCCCACTGATGAGTTTCCATGGCACTTGTGCTGATCATAGATCCTCTAAAGTTCCTTTTGGTGAGGAATGGCACACATGCACATGTTCAGCCAAACACGCAACTTTTGCCTGGTTTTTATCAAAGTAGCTTTTGTCTATTTTCTTAAAAAGACTCCAGGTTTGCTCACACCTGACTTCACTTCTGAGGTCATTAACTCAGCCGTTCACGTGGCCTTTTTATAGTTGTACTCAATAAAGAAATGAAAGATCAGAATCTTTTGGTCCACGTACTTTTTCTTGTCACTGTTGTATGTTTGGGGTTAAGTACTCCTTATCTTGACTTAAGAAAGTCTCTGGGATTTTCTTTTTATAAATTGTATTTCAAACATGTTGCCATGTAATTTTACCATATTTAGAACTCTTAGTTTTTGAAGCTTTAAAAAAATTTTTGAACTGTGTTGCTGGAAACAAATTCTAAACATTTGAACATTTGTTATCTATCAATGCATTTTTCATTGAAATATTATGTGTTGGCGTTTTCAACCGTCACATTCTGTTTCTATTTAGATTTTAAACTGTCATGGACAGAGCTGTTACTGAATCATGAAACATTATAAACTACATAATCACTAAATATGCCTCTTTACTTTCATTTGAATCATACGTTAGACAGAGTACATCGATCTAAAGCATTGACTGTCTGGATTAACATCAAGGGTTTGACGACCCTCAGGGAGACGTTAAATCCAGACGTGGATTTACTCAGAATCTCCTCATGAATTGTTAGACGTTACTCACCTGTTTGAGGACTTCCTGTTTGTTTTTGCTGAGCTCCTCATACTTCAGTTTCCACTGACTGAGTTCTGCCTCCAGCCTCTCGATGCACTTATTCAGTGCTAGTTTGTCTCTGTGTGGGAGGGGCACAGGCACATTGAGGTTTTAAAATCACAACATCGAGTGACCAGACAGACTCTTTCTGAGGTTCCTTCTCTTACTCTCTCTCCTTCAGCAGGACTTTCTGTGACTCATCCAGGCGAAGCTGTAGCGCATTAACTTTGCCTGAGTCTTCCTCCTCTGTGCTGATACCCTCCCACAGCTGCCTGTTGCGTTCCTGCCGGCTTGCCCCAGACAGTGTGCGTAATGCAGCAGGGTTAACAGAACCGATAATGTTACGACCGTCCCAGTCCTTCAGCTCACCTTCTGGGCTTCTGGAACAAAGTCCTGACTCCATCGTCACCAAGTCCTGTCAGAGACACAAGAGTATTTATATCAAAGGTACCAACCCAGTGCCCCACGGTGCAGGGACCACACAAGCTACCTGCAAGGCATTTCCTAAAAACAGTACTAGACACCACAGAGCTCCTTCTAAAATCTCAAGTTGATTGATTCATTGATTATCTTTAATTATGTATTTATTTATGTATTTATTCTTATTGAATTATTATAAGGCATAATGAAAATAAAGGTGATTTGTCTTTCCATACATAATTGCTGTTATTGTCACAATCAGTAAAAGGTCATCTGTGCAAGCTTGTTATTCAGGAAGTTTGTATCAAACAAGCATCCCTCAGTAATCCTTTGCACCACTCAGTAACCTTGATGTAGTTCGGAGTTTTAAAAACCTTGTACGGATGTCAGCCCCATTCTGCTGTTATGTTGCAGCTTTATGTTGTCATTACTATTCCTACTATAATAATATTAACAGTCTCATTATTGTCAGAACAGGCAAAACAGACTGAAAACTCTCACTTTTTCTTGACTCGATCTTTGTCTGTCCAAGTCCACATCTCTCACTGGTTCTGCTTCTGGAGACCCCAGTGGTTCATCCCCACCTTGGCCCAGTTTCTGATCAGCATGGACCGGAGAGGAGGGTGTTGGGAAGGAGGGAGAGGCAGAAGAAACGCCGCAAGGGTGTGCGACAAATGGAGACGGAGGAGAAATGGTGCGCTCGGTGCGGAGCGACCCCTGCCGTAATGTCTCATTCTCCACTGCAAGCTCCTGTCGCTCCCGGCGAACGTTGCTCAGTTCTTTGGTTAGAGTATCGAGCCGCTGCCTCAGCTGACGGACCTCGTCTCGAGCACGATTACGCTCTGCACGAACCTGCACAGTAAGACACAATTTACATTTATCAAGTACTTTAAAAATGGTGAGCAATTTTAATCTAATGACCACATCTCTGACTATGCCTTTATCAAAGAATCAACAGCAGCAACATGAATTATTTTTAAAAAATGTTACAAATCCATCCATCTATGGCAGCTATATGCTATACCATTATTAAACATATTTTAATTTACCCAATTAAACAGTTAGTTGCTTTTAATACAGAAAAGTTCAGAAAAATAATGAGCACCTCAAGGTAAGGTAAATCATTAAATTTAGCAAATCATGCATCATGCACTCACTGGTTCATGCTATATTATAGTGATGTAAATTAAATGTAGATGACTGCAGGCTGACCTTACTCCACTTTTCTCTCCAGTTTGCAGTACAGTCGGACCACCACCTCATGGTCTTCTCCATCTGGGCTGCCCGAGCTCGAGCCTCCTCTAGCTCCCTTAGTCTCAGTTCCTCCCTACTCTCCCAGTCTGCCCCAGTGCTGTCTCCCATGGCTCCCAGGGAACCTAGACCGATGCCTCCAAGCCCAGGTGAGAGTAGCAATGGTGGGCTAGAGCTGGTTGTGTCTCCTGTGGGGCTGGGTGTGTGCGAGAGGCTGTCCGGGGAGCGGACCCCGCGGTCGTTCCCCAAACCCAGGCTGCACAGGAGGCTGCCTCCGGCGCCCTTGCCATCAGACAGGTGGGGGCTAGGGGTGTGGTTCATGATGGAGATTGAAAGGGATCTTCGCTCATTCAAGAAAGCATTGTGGTCATCAATGAGTAATCCACCTAAAGAAAATTAAAAGAACATCAACAAAGGTTAACTAAATCTTCAAGCTTAGGTCCAAGCCCCCCCCTCCTCTTTCATACACAATGCCTCTTGGCCAAATGTCTGACTGTTCATATTTTTTGATTTGATTCAACTGTGCAGACTCTTCATACAACTGAAATATTTTATAGATTCTACTCTGAAGGAGTGAAGGAAAGTAAGAATAGGTCATTGACAGACGGACTGCTCAGGAAACACTTGAATATCCAGTCTCTTTTTGGGACTTTCTCTCACAACATGTTTTTCATTTGGTTGCTATCTGCTTAGAATGAGTTATTGGGCGTCACACCCAACAGTAACCTCTATCCATCCAACGTGAAAACATGCGGACGTGTTCTACTACCTTTCATGCAACACAGCACTACAAATAACATTTCCTAGTATATACATTTGTTCTTCAAATTAAATCCAGCTTTTAAGAAAGAGCACTGGTGTGACTAACTAACAGCATTAAGAACCAGAGTGAGAAAAAAGTAAGATCAGGAACACTATTGTTGTTTTGAAAATTTAGGTGAGATCATCACGGTTCATGACATGTAAAATACAGCAAGAAAAGTAGATAAAAACGACGTCAGAAGACTAATGAAAAGTGCTTGTGTAGTGATTCTAAATAATCATCCTTTCTATTCCAAACAGTGACACAGAATACCCAATCAGAGCTGCACTGATATGCAGAATACAGCCTCTGGAAGTTGTTCCAATATTAGAAACTGCTGACAGCTCAGTCTTCCACCAAAGAGCACTAATTAATTTCAGGTGTAGAAAGAGATGGAAAGAGAGTCAGAGACAGATTTCAAACACCAATACAGAGACATCCCCCTCCCTAAAGACAGAGCTATATTATTATATGACAGACAAGATTAATTATCGGACTTATCTGTACTTTAAAAGAAATCTCTTGCGTTCATCATTGTCAATAAGCTGGACGTTGATTGAAAACCATTTTCTTTGTAATATATGGTTTTAAGTCCAGAAACCCCCCAAACTACTCAATCCTCTACAGAGGATGTATGTACAGCAAGTATGTAAAAAAAAAAAATACAAAAAGTGAGTGTTTGTCTGTGATACTGGCACTACAGCACATCACACTACCACATCTTGCAAGACTGTTAAAAACACAGAAAATAAGAAAATGCTTCAGTAATGACCATTTCTTAATTAGACAAATGGATTTTACCGGAATGTAAAGAGAGGTTAGGTTGAGGTTAGGCATTATCAAAAGTAGTAGTGTTCAGGGTAGCCAAAAGAAAGGGATGGTAGTAGAGGATACATAGTGCAGACGGGGTTTTGAGATCAAAGTTCACTTGTTTGATCTTATCTCCGTGTGAGACCAGATGCATCCTGATTTGTTCAGATGGGGCCGCCAGACCCCAACCTGTAGGGCTTTCCTATAGCCCTAGAGAACCTCTTGAGAAAATTTGAGAGGCTAGCAATTAGACCAGAAAAGCATCTGGCTGAGACAAACTCCATTTGAGTTGCTGTAATGACTGTTTTTAAGTGCTTTAATACTTTTCAACCAACGTTAAGTGGAAAACAGAGGTGATTATGGAGTGACTATGCAGATTGGAAGACCAAATGACACCCCAAGTAGTTTTGATATGTTATCCACTAAGTTAGAAAGCGTATACAGCAATCTGCTGAATGTCACCATTTACAGCATAAGAAACATACAATGCCTTTCAAAGAATTAAATAGATGGACTTGTGATGTTAACCAAAATATTTTTAAATGAATGGTAAATGGGATGTTTAATAGTATCGAGCACAATTTAATACACAACTCTCAGTCAAAAGAGCAACCAAATTCTGAACAAGAAAGATGTTGTAATTAAATAACACAGATCCACTGTTATGTTCTTCAAAGGACACCATGAAACGGAATTATAGGTAAACTGGAACAAAATATCAATATTTTATGCCGCCCTCCTGCAAAAGTTACTGTTCAGGATGACTTTAGGGCAGGGAATTAATGTAGCACACTAATTTGAGAATGTGTGTCACAATCTACAAATGCGTAGTGAGATTTGTACATTGAGCTGCATGTACAGACTGGTCTGTGAATTTGACCATATGACAGTGTCTTAAAAGTCAGGGTGTTTCACCTCAGTGCTCACTGAAAAAACAGCCCAAATGGATGATGCTGCCACCATCATGCTGAGCTTTGGGTGACGTGCAGTGCTGGAACACAGCTTTAGTAATTATGGCTCAATATTTCAACACCATGTATGCTTTTGCTATTTTTCCCCAAAATAAAAGGCTTCTGTCTTGCCACCCTTCCCCTGAATCCAAACATATGAAGAATACAGGAGATAGATATCACATGTAGGTGGAGGCACCTTGGAAGCCTCTTTGGCCGTGTTTCTTCTCATCTTTTCACCTCTTTTGGAATGTGCACTTCTTTGTATTGTCACTGTGGTGCCATCATTTATCTAAGTGAGTATAGTCTTCCCTGTGTTCCATGGTATATTTAATGCCTTCTAAATTCTTCCCCAGACTGATACAATTAAACAAGATCCCTTTGATGCTTAAGAAGATCTTTGCAGACCATGGCCCCTAAGAAAATGCCAGGAAAAATCCTACTACAATAGCTGAACTGTGATTAATCAAAGTCACATCAGGTGGCACCTCTAAACACAGCCACATAGCCAGTTATGAAAGGGTTTGCACACTTATATTTTCTTATTCTTTCCCCATAAAAGCTTACTGGAAAAGTTCTAACAAGATTTCTCTGGATCTCTTTTCATACATCACAAAACTCGACATTTTAGCAGGGGTCTGCGGACTTTTTATACCCGTTTTAAGTTAATTGTTTGTACTTCACAACTAACATGTAATAAGTGGCACCCAGATTATTTTACTCTTTTACACACATAATATGGTCACTATACATGGCATATAAAAAACTCTACTTTTGTTTGTCAAAGTATTGTATTCCACACATCTGTCATCTGCTACTCCCATTCTTTACATCTGGAACACAGATGACTCACAGACTAGAGGCAGCCAATGACAACATCCCGAGTGGGATGGTATAGTATGTTTCGTGGAAACATTGTGCGACTGTGGTAAACTTACACATACAGCAGACACAAAACAAACAAAAAATATTAAAATTCATACGCTAAGGAAATATAAAATTGAACAATCGTGACGACAACAGATGCGGATATTTCATTGACTGGAGAAGACCTGATTTTTCTGAACACATTATTTCTCACACTCTAGTTAAACAAATCAAGGTAACTTTATTTATGTAGCCTATTTAGACACACTATTTAGACATGGCAACTTCCCAAGGCACAGCATAAAAAGATACATATGAAAACAAAGCAAATAAGGCATAGTTAGGGCATGATAATAAGGTAAGTTAATGAGACATGTTAGGCGTAATTATCAAGTCCAACACAAATAAAGCTAACACAGTCTCCTCCGGTAGGTGGAAACCCCAGTGTCTCAAGAACAAACCCTCATGGAGCAGCTTTCTTCCCTGCTGTGAGAGTTTGATAACTGTGACAACTGTTGGAAACTATATAACCTACTTAAATGAAGCTGCCTCAACTCTGGACTTTGAATGGAAGTCTCATGTCAAGAGACGAATGTATGACGCCTCAACAAACTTTCTCATTAGAGTATGCTTTTCTAGAAACCAAGGTTTTTGTATTGTGGAACTTTATATTTATTATTATTATGGAGTGTTATAAATATTTAGCATCAAAAATGTTGGCGAGGGCATATTAACTGCACAAATTAATTGAGAGAGAGCAAGGTCTTACTCAAAATGTTTCTGCAAATATTTCACCCTTGTGGAAAAAAATGGAAAATATAACATTTATTGCAGCTGATATACAATTTTCCATGTTTTCAATACAATGAGAAATATCAGAGAGAAGGAAAAATGGCAGAGTCCATATATTGCCCTACATTGTAACTCCAATAAATCTCTCAAGATCAAAATTTTTATGAAACAGTAATCTAAAACCCCCCAATTCCAACATGCCCAACTATCTAGACTGGCAGAGCGTTATAATAGGATGCTTTGTCACAATGCTGGACTGACAATCAATACCAGAGAGGGACCATGACAGGGTGACTTGGAGACTGATTGATTGGTGGCAAGAATGCAACATCAAATATGACATCTTTGATGGTGTTTTAATCTAGATCTGTTTTAGTCTAGATCTAGACCAATAGCAAGACGTCAACTTTATCAATAAACAACAGCGAACAAAACACAAGACGGAAGGGAAGGGCGAACCGAGGAAGCAAAAAGAGAGTACCGGTAAATGCTGTGTGAAAGGCAGATTCTAACAGCAAAGTAAACAGTGTGGGGGGATTGGAATGTGTTTAACCAGCCAGGGCAACTGAAGGTACACTGTCAATCATGCAACGTCTTACCAGCTTAAACAGAACAGAGCATGTCCACCGAACAATGCAATCCAATAATGTGACTGGAGAGTGATTAGGAGGAGGCAGTACTGGCCAACACTGACAGGGTGGGGAAAAAGGAAATAACAGGATGCCGAGATTCCACACAGGAAGACTGCTAAACAAAAGGTCAGCAGGACCGATGCATGAAAGAGCAGACCAAACATGCTCTGCAATTATCCCCACCAGACTATATGATTAAGATTATGAAATAGCCTCTCAGGTTTAGATTTAGGTCCACAACCCAGCCCTTGTGGAGTCAACATACACTCAAAAAGTATGAAGCATTTTTATCTAAATCTATGTTAAAACCATATGTTTACAACAAAAGTGTTGTTCATACTGGTTGACATGTTCATAACACCATTTTAAAATGTAAAATAACATTTCAAAGCTACAAATATGTATAATTATTATTTGTCAATATCAAGTTACTGATAATAAATCAATGTATTCTTAATTGCCTCATATATTTGTATAGTTAATTAGATTTCCTTTTCTTTGCACAATAATTAATGTCCCAGTGCAGCACTAAACGTAACCGATCCCTCACAAACGAAATCACACCAATGGTGCCTGGAGGGACTACACAGGACTCCAAGCTACAGCAGCAATCTTATCTGAATCAGCTGATAACAAAAACAACAAAACTGAAACAGCAGGGCGTAACGGAGCTTTGTCACTGTTGTACAGTGCAGGTGGAGACATTTCAAACTAAATGTACATATGTATGCTCTAGCCTTTTGCTAAATTAGCCAAAAAAAAAACCCATTTGACTGCAGTCCCGGGGTTTTGTGCATTACCAGACCACTTCTTTCACCAAGGAAACTGGAATCCCAGGTGAAAACAGCTGTCTTTACCGGTGCTTCAGAAAACCCTGCTGGACGACAGGCCCATTGGACAGGACAAATAACTAGACTGATGCCCCTGGCTCGAGAATAACAAAAAATTCCTTTGGCACAACTATTTAGTCTGTTTAATCAGTGCTCAGTTAAAAGACATTTAGCGGCAATAATCACGGTCTCCTGTCCTTTTGTGTATGATGCTGCTGCCGGTGGAGCTGGAAAACACCCCCACCATGGCTGCTACCACCATGCCTGACTGTAAAGCCGGTACTGGGCAGGCGATGAGCAGCGCCTGGTTTTCCTTCCAACATAATGCTCATAATGAAGACAAAAGGTTCAGCGCTGCTTCCATCAGACCAGAAAATCTTTGCGCTTTCAGATGTTTTAGGGAGGCTTTAATCCGGCAACTCAGACTGAATAAAGTCACAAAGGCCAGATTAGCGGAGTTCTGTAGTGACAGTTGACCTTCTGGAACATTTTCCCATCTGTGCATAGGATCCGTGGAGCTCTGCCAGAACACCGGGAGGTCGTTGGTCACGTCTCTTTTGGAAGCTGGATAGCTTGGTTGGATGGTCTCTTCTGAGCAGAGGCCTGGCTGCTCCAAACCTCTTCCATTCCAAAAGGATGGAGGCCACTGCAGTAACATTTATTTTGCAGCCTTCAAAAACTGTTTACTCTGATATGAACCGTCAGCTACAAGGCCTTAAAGGTGTGTTTTTCTTCATCAACTCTAATCAATTAAATTAAGCACATGGCAAAGGTATTTTAGTTTTTCCTTTTTAATTAATTTGGAGAAGGAATCTACATTTGCTTTCACCTTACACCTGAGGTATTGTTTATTTTTTAAAAATTTATTAATTTACACCTGCTTTTGTCATAATGGTGCAAATAATACCATATGCGTATGAAAACTCATGAGAGACACAAAAACAGTACTCATAAATGTCTTAATAACACTTGATAACTAATAAAGACCACAACTCCACAGGCCAGGATCTTACAGGTCTATAGAGAGACAATAGAGGCCTGAAAGTAAATAAAGCTCTCCTTCATGACAACAGGCTGGGGATCTATCGATTAGGAAATAATCAATAGCTTTAGTTAAAAGTGAGTGACCCTTATCCAGTCACCTGCTGGCGTCACCAAATGAAATTACATTTGATAATATGTATTAACAACATATTCAAGTATTTTATGATTGCATTGTACACTATACAGTTGGATTCTTTCAACTTTTAGTTGATCAATAACAGACCGAACATTCACATGATGCCAATCAGCTGATGATCAACATCGCAGCATGTTTTCTGTGAATTATTTGTGTTTTTTTGGGGACTTTTTCGTGCACTGGTGGACGCCTGTTGTGGTGAATTAGTTCACCAAAATCGGTGTTTCAGCGGCGTCAATCCCGATGGAAGCCCTGTTCCAGACAAGTGGCTGAATGTCAAGCCAAAGTGACTTTCTTGCCCTCACTGGAGGCACTTTTAAGAGCGAGAATCCCAGATCTTTTCCTCTCTGAGCAACAATGCATCAGGACACATGAGACTACACCTCCGCTGCAAACTACCAGCCACAGCACAACATACCGTCAACAAGCGCCCAGGACGCCGCCCGCTCTCCGTTTCGGAAAAATCCACTTTTAATCCGCTAAAGAAGTCCCGATTTTCCCTTTTTTCCTCCCAAATCTCACTCAGCTATTTTCCTCCAGCTTCTTTTTTCTCCGATGAAAACCGTCCTCCTCCCACCGAGCCGAGAAAATGGGCGGGCCTTGTGGGTCATTTCAGTCGGGCGGCCAATCACCTGTCGACCTGCAGACAGTGCGCCTCTCAGAGCCAATCACATTCTGATTGCAACAAAAAGTCGAAATCTAATTGGTCAGCGCAAAAAAGACACCCCAGTTAAATTACTGTGCTCAGCGTCCGCGCCTGTGCAATATGATACTCTGTATCAGCTTTCACGGAGCACTAGTGCAGGCATTGTGATATAAACAATACAACTCGAATCAGGCTGCACTATTTGTCAATGTTGGGAAAGTATGCATGATATGGAGTCATTATTTTAGGAGGTTAAAGTGGTTGGAGAGAGGACAGTCTGAGATTCCCTACTGGAGGTGACAGCTCAGAGGTAACAGATACTCATTCCATCCATCCATTTTCTACCGCTTAGTCCTCCACAGAGGGTTGCGGGGGGGTTGGAGCCCATCCCAGCTGCTCTTGGGTGAAGGCGGACTGGACGCCAGTCAGACTGACACATACAGACAGACAACCATTCACACCTACGAGCAATTTAGTATTACCCAATAGCCTATTCCCCAACTGTGCATGTCTGTGGACTGTGGGAGGAAGCCGGAGTACCCAGTGAACATGCAAACTCCACACAAGAAGCCCCAGCCTTCGTCCCAATTGGGATTCAAATCTGAGGCGACAGTGCTACCCACTACACCAAATAGCAGACTTCTTCCATCCCATGACTTACTAAACCATTTGCAGAGTTTACACCTATGGCCCTTCTTTTTTGAGCTTGACCTGCTGCTGTTTGTCGAAGTGGAGGAATCAGAGCTGTCATTACTGGGCAGAGACTCCGATGACCTTTGGCTGTCTTTGTTAGAGGACTTATCATCAGGATTTCTTTACTGGGGAATGAGTGTCCTTCAGATAATGATGCAGAGGTTCTGATGTCGAGGTATCTCCATCAGAAACACTGGAAGACTCTTCAGAGGACTCACTCTGTTCTTCCTCTTTGAACTCAATAGATTTGTCCTCCTTGTCCTTCCCTTCCACAGACCTGCTTTCTGTAGCAAGACAGAGCTGCTCCTCTGAGAACTTACCAGTATCTTCTTGTTAATTCTCACTGATATCTTTCTGTGAGGGCTTACAGTCTTTTTTCTTGAGGGATTTTGCCATTACTCCCTTCAAGGTCTTGAGGGATTCTGCCTCAGAGAACTCAATGATGTCTGCTTTAGACACTTTTCCCTTAAAGGATAAGATGTGTCTTTTCTTTGTTGGGCTTCTTTTTATTCTCCAAGGTTGGCGCCTCTTTCTGAGAAGTCCCTCTTACTTCTGTCTTAAATGAGTCATTTTCTTTTCTGTATTTTCCTGTCTCATTTAAATTATAACTATAAACCTCATTGAAGTCCAAGCTGTTCTTTGTTTTGCATATTTCCAAGCTGCAAAAAACAACCAAAAACATACCATTTTGTAAATGAAGAAGTAAAAAAAAATGTTTTCCTTATTAATGATATCCAGAATTGCACGTTTTTGGGCCAAGTAAAATTTGCCATTTTTTAAATTCCATACAAGGTGTTATCTAGTGGAAATATAACAACTAATCAAGGACAACTGCTTGGCCTTGATTAGTTGAAAGGTAAACATTGAAAGTTCCTGGATCCAGCTGGTAATCATGAACATCCTCATTACTTAATCATCTGTTTCTTGTCCCATTATCAACAATATGTCATTAAAATCCGTTAATACATTTTCCAGTTATATTGTTATCAAATAATCAGATGCTGGCTATCATATAACCTCCTTTGAGGAGGTAATTGAGGAACCTTGCTTTGAGATCTGGGATAACCAGTAAATCTGTCTTTGAAAGCCTTAAAAATGTACTCCCTCACCGATATCAAATAGCATAAATGATGTCACTTACTAATCTTTGCTCTCATCTGTTGTCAGCCGACGCAAAGTTATAAAATCATGCTGCAGAGCTTTCTCTGGAGAGATTCTCTGATTCCTGTCAAAGAACACCTTTTTCAGGAGATCAAGAAGAGCCCTGCGGTCTTTCATTTCATTTTTGTTATTTGATTGCTCAACCTGCCGTTGGAAACAGTGATTTAATTACAAGATGGATAATCATCACCGACTACATTAGTTATAACTGATTCCAAAAGGAGTACTTACACAAAACAATTGCATAAAAGAATATCTAAAATACTTAGGAAACTCTCTGTTTTACATTAACTGGTCCATATTTCATTTGCCTCTGAAATAACAAAATTGACATTTAATGTATATACAGTACATCCTAACACAATTTGCCTGTCCTCCCTACATTTCAGCAGAGGATAGAACACTATTTTAGCTGTTAGATACATTCACATCCATAAACTATATTACACACCGTAGGAAATACCATGTTTTGTTTTTGCCATCAGTAGTGGATAACACCAAAACACCTACTGGTATATCTTCCAGCATTCAACGCATGGGCTGGGGGCTCCCCCACAAAGCCTATGAGGTGTCTCATCTGTGGACAAATAATACATTCACAGTTAAGGTTACATGTTCTAAATAGCTCTGGATATTTTTGTGTAGTATACTTACATTGTGATGTCTTCTTTAAGGCATATGTAACATTATTTTAAGTTTTTTTAAAAAAACATTTAACACTATCAGCAGTGCCAAGTAGGCTACAATATAAACTTTGGATGATTTTGCCCTTTGTGCAGACACAGGGCATGACAATACAATCTATCATCCACCTGCATGAAGTGAAACCAATAAAAATATCAATGCGATTAGAAATCATGTGAAATAAATTGGAAGAGCAACTTACTTTATTGTATCTAACCGAGTCGTCTGGCAAATGTTGAGTGAGCGGACATGTCCAGTTGATATCTGACAGCTCTGTCAAAGTTCTTGAAAATGCTACTCTCACTTTCATCACACAGGCAGAAATACACCTGGCTAAACTGCAACTCCATGTTTCTGATCAATGCAAGAGCAGAAGAAGTCTTTCTGCCCTTAAACAAACGACATATGCATATAGATTAATACATCTATACAATGATGGGTTGTTGTGGATTAGATTAAAATATAATTTATAGTTATTGGCAATACACATTATTGTTGTTGTTGTTGTTGTTGTTAAAAGTAGCAGTATTAGAAGCTGAACGTATAAAACAGTGTTATTGTGAAAGGGTGTAAGCGGATGTTACGTTACCGTCAACTCGACTTGACATCCGGTCTTGTGTCCCAACAGTCAAACTCGCAGGTTGGTTCTTGTGCATCACGAAGCTTATTTTACACTCTGCTCTGATCGTGTCGGGTTCACGTCACACACGTCCGCAATGCTGCGTGTTAAATATCCACAGACGCGTCTGCCCCTGTTGTCCCAGACGACGAAAGTTTACTTGTGGGAACCAGTGGCGCTAGCGAGCCAGAAGCTGTTAGCGCAGGAGCTAAAGTAGCCAACTAATGTCACGTTTCCTCTCGATTCTGCGCTGTCCTGCGCTGTCTCTGCGAACTTGAACGCGCGGCTTAATACCCCGATTATCGCCCCGGTACGAAGGTGTCCGACCCACCGTAGCTGTCTCCCAAATGACGCTTATTTGTGAGGGTAGAGCTCTGAGCTCTGCCTTTAGCCGGCTGGCTAATGAGCCCAGACCTGCTCACCTGAACAAGAGTCTCAACAAACACACGGGAGCCAGTGTTTTCACACGATAAACGCGCCTTTTGGCAAGTACTTTAACGCAGAGTTGTGCGTCTTTAACTCGTTTCAGGTCCCTGAGGTTATTCGCCGAACGTCGGGTTTCTAAACTTCTGAAGTCTTGAGCATCTTTACACCAAAAACATCCAACAATCACGATGATTTCAGGAGGACTGTGCGCGTTTGGTTCTTGTTAGGTCGAGTGGATCACTCGTGTACCGCTGTTTTGACGTCGTGCTGGCTTATTTGGGGTTTAATTCGTGTTTGAGTTGTGACGATGTTTGAGAAAGTCACGTGTGAGCTCTGGTGGCGCCAGTGGCGGAGCGAGCAGGGGGGGGTATGGGGGGGGCCCGGGGCCCCTTCACCTGAAGACCACCCTCCTTTAGGTCATGTTGTCTCATGTTACATGTTTATGTTTTTAAAATGTTTTTTCTGTTTTATTTGTTTTATCAGCCGTCTTTATCCTGTCACATCTTCATGTAGAATATCGAAACACTTAAAAGGAAACTGGGAAATTTGTCTACACACACACACACACACTGTTTTTTTACCATCTCTGAGCAACAATGGGAAGCTAAAATGTATCTGGAGCCTTGTGCAGATTTTGTTTCACTGTCACAGTTGAGGAATATAGTTAAACATCTTGTGTTTTTTTAGATTTGGGATTTTAGGGGGAAAATGCAATTATTAGAATAACATGTTTGCCTTCTTTGGAATCTTATTCTTTTTAAACAAGTTACTCCTACAACCAAGAGCCAATGACAATGAGCCATAGACATTTCTCTCACATGTGTCTTTTTGTATTTTCTAGTTAATCTCAAGCTTTTCAGGACTTTTGCATTCAGATGTATAATCTCACTTGATTATAAATTTCAGGCAGAAACAGTGTGTCTTTGTCTGTATACTAACTGTATTTCATTTTTTGTAAACCTTTAGGACAAAAAGAGATGACAGAGGTTTGTGAGATCGATATGGCCTCCAGAAGTATAGTGGGAGGTAGTGATTCTCCACCCGACCTGGAAAGTCTCTGTCAGGTACACACCATCAGCATGTTTGACGTTCTGGGGCATTTGTTTTTTACCATATTTGCAGATGTGAGTTGCTAAATTTCAATTTTAAAGTGAAACTAAACCCCACCACCACACACGAAAGGAAAAACTACCACACATTGTATGTTACCTAACAAGCAATTCTGACCCTCATAACGGTTGAGTTGTGTGTCTGTTCTGTGTTCCACTAAACATGCGGGCTGCATGTTCAGGGCGGTTATGTGTGGTTCCTTCCTACTTTAATAGGAGGGGTGGGGCGAACAGAGGTGGTTCATGATGAAAGCTGCCTCCAAAACATCATCGGTCTCCATCTCAGCCAATAGCAGAATTCGATTGCAATAGTTGGGTTTCAACCCATAGAAGGCAACGACTGTTACAGTTTTACAAACAGTGGTTTGGGGGTTTAGTTACTCTTTAAATTTAAAATTTAGTCACTGTGGGTCAAAAAAGGGTATTGTGTTTGACTGTTTGCTATGTTTGGTTTGTTATTTTTAGTTTTTCATACTATTTAAACTGCAACCACTTGCTATGTTCAAGTTTGTACACATTCTTGAGTAACACATTGAGGCAGATTATGATTTTAAGAGAACATTTTTGGTAATGACTGTTATGATTCATGTATTCACTCAATATATTGAGGGAACGGGACATTGAAGCATGTATGCGGCTAGATGGTCCTGTGTCAACACAAAATTCAGTTCTACAACAAAATAACCAAAGGCACAAGTTTAAATGTACTTCTCAGAGGTCAGTCAACATGCCTTATTATGCCTAAAGTAATCTCTCTTTAACAAGTGTCACAAGTGTTACAAAATTGAAATAAAGATGAGAATCTCTGAAATTCTGTCCATTAGAAAGCAAATTCATTCTGACTCAGGATTTTCTCCATAATTCATCTAAAATATGAGTGTAATTTTCATGGTTTGAAGCAAAACTACTTCAAACCTATAGGGATAGTTCAACATTTTGGCAAATTTCCCCATCACCACAGCAACAGGTTTGTTAATTTTAAATGGCAGTAAATAGTATTTTTGCCTTTCCCTCGAAACTCGTCAATTACACAATCCAGCAACTTCAAAACACTGTCTTGGACAAGTTGTGACCTACACATTCACCATGCTATAAAATGATAACATATAATTATATAACATTTCGTCACATGAAGCTCTGAAATACTCTGAACTACTTTCTTGAGTAACTTGAGTTGAAACTGCTCCACCCAGCTGCCAGTCTGGAATGTAGTTCTGGCTTTGCTATTTGCCAACTCTGTCTTGTAATTAATTACATTATTTTCTTTCACCCATTTTTCTCCCTCTACTTCAGTCAGTCATCATATTCCATGTGCGGCATTAACACCACGGCCAGACATGAGGTCGATGACTCCGGTGTTGATTCTTCAAAATGTGGCTATTTTGTTGCGAACCGTCACTTTAATATGTAAATGTTATGTCTTATGTTATAGCTCAGCCATCATTTAGTCTGACCCTTAGGTCTGGCAACTAAAATGTAAAAACAGCAGTGTTGAAACTGTGTCTCCGAATGGATGCACTGCATAATGTCGCCTTTCAACTGAACTATCTGATTTCAGGAGGTCGCAGAGTTCCGTTTGGGCTTGTGCTGTTCTGAGGAGGAGAGGGGAGAAACCCCCGGGAGAGAGGGCAGCCCCAGTGATTTGGTGGAATCAGAGCTTGACCCTGGAGGGGATTCTAAGGCTGGAGAAGATAAGGCTTTTGGTAGGACCGCTTAAACCACAAAGATGTTCTCCTCTACACAAACCTCCTGGCAGTTTAGAATCAGTGTGGTGTCTTCTGTTTCATTTTTATTATTGACCAAACAGCTATTATCTGTTATTGACTGTCTTTTCCTCATGAAATGGTTTGTTTCAGGAAAGGAGGTTGTTCTGTTGATGCAGGCACTGAACTCGCTGGCCACTCCTGAGGAGAAATTAGCTGCCTTATGCAAGAAATATGCAGACCTGGTAAGGTGGTGCTCTGGAAATCTTTGAATAAGACGCGAGGCCACAAATCTAAACTCTGTTTTCAGACACACATCCCATTTATTTTATAGTTTACAACATAGTGCGAATGTGAATTTTCCCACATACCTATAAATCTCATTAATATAATGGATTTTGAAAACAGGACAGATATATTTTAGCTTTTATTTTAATGTTGTTTGTTGTCTTGTTGGTTGTACCTACACTACTACACTCAGCACTGCAGTCTCTCCTCTGTCATTATTGGAGAAAGGGGCCAGCAGTGACCCTCCAGATGCACCGTTCTTTCTAGTGTTTCCTTGTTGAGGTTTTTGAGCATTTACTCCTGTTCTTAGGGTCCCACTGCAGCACTAGTTTGAGGTCTGGGCTTTGACCAGGCATTCCAAAACCTTTTATTCTTTCATTTTTCAGACATTCTGTTTTAAGATTTCTTGTGTGCTTTGGATCATTTTCCTGTTGCAGGAGCCTGTTTTATTTTTTGTGATTCTGTTTGTTTTTTGTGATGAGGACCAGAACCAAATATCAGATCTGCTTTTTTCAGGGACATGAATGAAAAATCCAGACAAGACATCTGGATAGCTTTTTACAGTCTAGTGTTATTTAGATTCCTTTATAAACTTCAGTCACACATCTTGGGAGATCAACGCACCAGCTTTAGTTGCATTGTTCCAGGTCTTGTATATTGTGTGAGTTTAAACAAAAGATCCCCAGAAAGTGAGTCAGCAGTGTTTTTAAGATGTTCTTTTGTCTTTGCTTGTGTCCTCAAAGGGTCCCTTTCACCTTTTTAGCTTCATATACCCATTAGCAACAAAGCCACTGCAGGAAGTCACATTGTAATCTGCAGAATAGATAACCATAGCCCGGTCGTGCATGAATTCATTTCTTCATACAGAAACACCTTTTTAGATTTAATACCTTGAAAGACTTCTTTGAAATTAGAGGTCATCTTATGTTGATTGCCTTACTGGTATTTATAGCAGAAGACCACTGCAGTTGGATAGTTCCCACATTAAAACAACCTATCTGGTGATGTCATCCACAGCTGGAGGAGAGTCGCTCCATGCAGAAGCGGTTAAAGGTGCTTCAGAAGAAGCAGTCTCAGATCATGAAGGAGAAGGTCAACCTGCAGGGAGACCACAGCAAGGCCATCTTGGCTCGCAGCAAGTTGGAGAGTTTGTGTCGCGAGCTGCAGAGACACAACAAGACCCTGAAGGTACCTCTTAATATTAATAACTGTTAGTACTGTCAACACCACAATCAGGGCTATTACAACCCTGGAAGAAAGCTTTTGTGTAGCATCTTTAAATAATTAGTATCAAATATCTTGTCAATATAAATAGCACAGATTTCCTTTATCTTTAAAACCCTTCACCTTTCCTACAGGAAGAAAATGCCCAGCGGTCAAGGGAGTACGAAGAGCAGCGGAAGGAGGCCATGCTGCACTTCCAGATGACCCTCAGTGATATTGAGGTGCAGATGGAGCAGCACAGCTCCCACAACACCAAGCTGAGACAGGAGAACATGGAACTGGCTGACAAGCTCAAGAAGCTCATTGAGCAGTATGAGCTACGAGAGGAGGTGAGACCAACACGAACTCACCTGTATATATGCCCCAGAGTGGCATATATAGACATCTATCTAAAACCTGCACACCATCCTCAACTGTGGTGGGTCTGGGGGAGACTGATGGAAACGTGTCGTGTCTGGCAGCATATAGACAAGATGTTCAAACATAAGGAGCTGCAGCAGCAGCTCATGGACACCAAGCTGCAGAGAATCACTGAGATGATGAAGGAGGTCGAAGATAAGCAGCAGAAAGAAAGAGACTTGGTGAGTTTATCCTCCGCCCACAGTTCAAAGCAGGCATGTGGATCTGCAGTCTCTAGACATGACGGGTGAGCAGGCGTGGTAAAGACGGGCAACAGCGAGCAACAATATCATATTTGGAGGGATTTTTGAGGACTATAATGGAGATCTTGACTGTATGTGAAATCCCTAAGTAGGGATTAGGGTGGAGTGAACTGTTTTGTGAAGTCAAGATAAACTGAAAACCCACTTTCAGACACTAAGTCGACATGCTTTAAATAACATCACAGCCTCGCATAATGAATACGGGCCAATGACATCACCCGTCCAATAATCTGTGATTCTTGATTTAAGGATCTATTCATGCGCAAAACTTCAGAAATATTAGGCATTCCTTCAGATGAAATGACAAAAATATATCAACACACAACATGCAGATGTGACTGTGAATGTTTCCAGCTGCTGACAGATGCCACAGAGTCGAGAAGGAAGTGTGAGCTGATGAAGGAGCAGGAGATCCGGCTAAAACAACAAGTAAGTTGGGGGGGGCTTTGGGGATGAAAGAGCAGATCTTTGGAGCACGCTTGGCGTATGTTCATGGTCCGTCACATCTTCAGCTCTCGCTGTATATGGACAAGTTTGAGGAGTTTCAGAGCACCCTGGCTAAAAGCAACGAAGTCTTCTCCACTTTCAGACAGGAGATGGAAAAGGTAAGTCCACGTTTTTGAGGGTTTCGCATGTCTACGCACGTGCACGCACGCACGCTCACTCTTTTTCTCTAGATGACGAAGAAGATTAAAAAGCTGGAAAAGGAGACGACACAGTGGAGGAGCAAGTGGGAGAGCAACAACCAGGCCCTGCTGCAGATGGCAGAGGAGGTGAGGAACAAGAGCGTCGGTTAAAGAGCACTGAGCCAGCAGATCAATGTTGCTCTTAGGGGAATGCTGGCTTCTTCTTTTTGAAAATGCTTTTAATAGTTTCATTACATTTAGTTAACAAAGTTTCAAGGTTATTTCATTTACATGGAAGAAAAACTGGGTATGTTGTTGGAGAGATGCAACCATGTTTAAACAGACAAACATCTACAGACCATACGCTAATGTTTCACAGAGTAGCTGGATAAGGAACCAGATCTGATGGCTGTTCCCTTGAACCCTTCATGGAGCAGCTTCTGCAGATAGAACAAACAAATGAATGTCTGGCAAAGCATGTGCAGAGGAAACTCAGTTTGGTGATCTGCCATACTCTTTTTGTTGCTGTGTTTAGAAAACTTTGCGTGATGGACACTTCAAGGCCTTGCAGGGGAAGCTGGAGCTGCTGGAGCGCTTGTGCCGAGCTCTTCAGAAAGAGAGGAACGACCTGAACAACCGGCTAAGCCTCCTCCAGAAGGAAGGAGAACAGGGGACACCCGCACCTTCTGAAGACCCTCCACTGGAATCCTCTGTCAGGGAGGAGGAGGAGGACGACAAAGATCTTTTCCCCGACAGCTTGGAGACAGAGGATGTTCATCAGACCCCCAGACCCCCTGAAATGCACCCGCCGACTAACGAAAATGGTGGTGCTGCGACAGAAACGGAGAGTTCTAAGCAAGACTGAGCGGAGGTGAGGAAGTTCAGATCCTGTCCCATCGTTCTGTTCTTTAGTTCTACACCATCAACATCTCAGCCTGGGTCTGTGCCACAGTCTTAACTCAACAGTGACGAGACTGTTCATGGTTTGTCAATTTAAATTTAAATCATAATTGTATTTTCATATAAAAGTGTTTGTATGGACAACAAATGTAACATTTATCACTGGTGTCGTTTTTTTTTTCTTTTTGAGCTGCATCCAGAATGTGACGTCAGAAGCCCGTGGTTTAATATACTCTAGAATGAGAGAAACTCCCAAGTTTCAAACTGACCCTCTCACCCCGGAACTCTCAAAGCCAGAAACGCCTCTTTAATATTGCAGTCTGGATGTAATTCAGAAATGCAGTAGTAGTACTTCATGGAATGATCAGCTGATCATGGAAATAAATTAGAGCCACATGAATAAAGATTTGTGCACTATTGGAAGCTTTTTTTTTTTTTTTCTTAATCACTTTTTACCCATTTATTTCTAGTTATTTTCCACATAGTTAAAAGGTCAGAATACAAACCTGAATTATTTTTGGATTTTTTAGTTTAACGGAACAGATAATGCTGCTTCTGAATAGAACATATTCATTATTTGGTGAGTTTTAAGTAGAGGGAGGACTAAAGTAATAAGTAAGCTCAGTGGGGAAGGTATTCAATGGAGATGTATTTCCAGTTGTGGTGCTGGGAAATAATGGCTGGTTCCCACATCTAGGACCATTTACCTTTGTCATCTTTAAATGTCCTGAATTTCAGATCCACTTGTTGCCAGTGATCTCTCTCCATGACATTCTGAAGCCAGACGTGTTCTGAGGGTAAACCATGAGGTGTAGTCATCCACATGATCTCATCCTTTTATCAGACGTGCTCTCAATAAAGATTTGTAGTACTGGACTAATGTCATAAGTTGTGTTATTCCGAAGGAGATATATCGTTTATTCCAGCATTGACCTTACACAACACATTTTTTTTTTGAAAAGTTATAAAAGTTTAATAACGTTTTAGCAGAACAGGAGCGCAACAATTTTCCATCATGTCCTCATCCAGCCTCCGAGTTTCTGTACCGCTTACAAAAAAGAACCGCATGGAATGTCTAAACATCAGGAATCGGGTATGAACCAACAAGAAATTACTTTTAAAGAAAAAAAAAAAAGTTTTCTTTTGGATCTCTGTATTTTAACACTCCTGTCCACATTTCCTGAACTGTTTCTACTTAGTATTAGGTCAAATGAGAAGTAATTAGTTGAACTTTGACCACCCGAGCAGGCTGACAACTGGCTGTTGATCTGGGAGGGATCCGCCCGTCTTGTCTTCAAGTCCTTTTAAACCCGTTGAGAGATGCCCAAGTTCTGCTCAAAGGCAGATCAGTGTGCTGAAGATGAGCTGAAGGAGGAAACACTGGGTTGGGTGCGGGCCTGAAGAGCCCTTCAGGATTCCAGCTCTGCTGCGGGGGTGTTTTCTACTTCCTCGTCGTTGTAGATGTTCTCTGCCTGCCAGATATTTACAAGTACTTTTAAACTCATGCGATGTGTTGAAGTATTCAAAAGGTATATATATTCATATTCTACAAAATATTTTAAAAGTCTTAACAAGAGAATAGTTTGAATAGTTTCAATCTCTCACCACACGGAGCCAACATAAGGTGGTAAAAAAACTTTTCAAACAACCACAAAAAGTACTCAGCCTGTTTAAAGCGTGTCAATGAACTCAGACAAAAATGACCATCAACCCCACAACTGATTTAAATAGTCGACTTTGAAAAGTTGGGCTTTTCATATTTTCAGTATTTACATTTTCAAAACTGCAAAATGCAAAATCACAAGACGTTCACACTAAGATTTTCTTGAAGATTGATTTGGTGAGTATGTCTTACAGTTAATGAAAATTAGATTGCAGAAAGTTGGAATGTTACCCGAGACTCTTTTTTTTCATGCTGAAACGTGGTACAACATGTACAGAACTCAGTGCTTCGTCATAAGGAGAAATATTTGAAAGTTGCTGGGCAGGAGGAAGCACGAGGAGCTGTAAGTGCTCCTGGTAGATGCTGGCTGACCTTTGACCTGACATACAGCACCAACGACCTGACTCCCTGAACCATCAACCTTACACTGGAGCTCCAGCAGCTTGGATTCTGTTCATCTCCACTTTTTCTCTAGACTCTGGGACCGTGATTATACAATTGTAACCTTATGATAAAACAAAAAAAATCTAGTATCTATCTACGCTAAATATTCGACAATAACAGAGCGAAATCTTCAAAGAGGGTTGTTCCTTCAGGAACCATCTTCTGGGCTACAGGTTACTTTCCCAGGTGTGTGTGCTGAGAAGACCTCTGGAGAGCGAGTTCTTTCAACGTGAAAGAATGGACAAAGCCGACGACTGAATGTATTTACCATCTGCCAGACTTGCATGATGTTGTCCTCGGAGACGGAGCAGATAACCCACGGTTCAACGGGGTTCCAGGAGAAGTCGGAGATTTTGGCCGTGTGACCGCCATGAATGAACTGATGGGAAGTGAGGAGTTACACACTTTTCAGCTCAAGCTGTTAGAAGTGGATCTTTGTATTAATTACTTACTAATAACTCTGGCGGGCCATCCTCAGCATCTTCTGCAGACTGCTCCTCACCAATTTTACTGGGAAGACAGAATCCATTAACCAGTGCAAAGAAACAAATATGACACAACTGGGAGTCAACCAGAAATTCCCAATTGAACATTTGATTGAAGATCTTCTGCTAAATGTTCATAAAGGCCCCCTCTCAGACTAGTGTGACCTCTCAGACTGACGTCAGAGGAAGGCCAATAACTTGGATCATCAACTCTTCTTGTATACTGTGAAGTTGTGGATGTGTACCTGAGATCCCAGACGTTGAGCCGTCGGTCAGTGCCACTGGATGCAAGGATTGTCTCGTTGTGTGGTGACCATTGTACCTAAGCAAATAAAGGAATTAAAAAAAAAAAAAAAACTGAAGTAAAAAGTCTCCATGTTTGGATGTGCAGGTGCGTTCAGCTCCAGTGTGGCTTCAGTTTGTCCGGTTTACCAACCCTTAAAGTCTGGATCGGTCCATAGACGACACAGTTTCAGATGTAAACAACATTTAAACTACAGGAAACTACTTGATTTAAGTAAATGACTAAACTCTGTGTGCATAAACAAGACAAAAGGACTGTTTTTCACCAGGTTGTTTTTTTTGTATTGCTCTTAAAGTGGGAACCAGTGCAGGGTAGAGATTAAGGAATGACCAGTCTGTAATCCTGTCAGGGATGAGAGAGTGTACGTGTGTGTGTGTGTGTGTGTGTGTGTGTGGGTGTGTGTGTGTGCTGCTGCACCCATAAAGGAGGTGGAACTGTGTGTCTGGCTGCTATCGGTGGTCCACCTCAGAAGTTGTCCAGCTGTGTGATGAGGCCTGTTGCCATGTCTGTGGAGGGGTCGGGGCCTTTGCTGGGGTTTCTCGTAGAGGTCAGATCGTCTCTCTTCATCACAGCAGGCGTGTTTTAAGATGTAAGGAGGAGGGACGTTTGTAAGACGTCCTAAAGACCATCTTGTCCACACTGTTGTGGGGTTTTATTGAGTTTGGGGTTTTCTTTACATGTAAACCAAATTCAAAATTTTGGATGGATTTATATAATATATGAATTTACAGAACGTTCTTGAACTCCAAGGAAGCGTTGGGTATCCGGTACAACGATCCAGCACTTAGATACAAGTCCACTTCTAGGTTCTTCTATTTTAATCACGGTCTACCTTTAGTGCACCAGTGCTACATATTGTTTTCACTGAATATAATGGACACATTTATACTCACAGACAAAACGTCATAGAAGCAGTTTATGGTCCTACCTGGAAGATTTCATCCTTGTGGGACTCAAACGAGTGGAGCTTAAGTTTCAGGTTCCTTAGATCCCACAGTGCAACAGTCTGCGAGGAAAGAACATGCCTTAAACATTATTTCTGATTTATTACCGTGAGTATTTCACTAGGTTTACCTTATCCGCTGAGCCGGTTGCCAGAATAAACTCGCTGTAGGGGTTGAAACTCAAACAGTTGACCTCAGCAGAGTGAGCGTCAACGGCGTGACTCGCTTTTGATGTGTTGTTAGATCGAGTATCCCATCTGAACAGTTGGGACAGTCAAAAGTGGGACAGGCTCCAGTAAATCAATGCCAGCACCATCACTTACTTACATCATGAGTTTCTGGTCATCGGCCACTGAGCCAAACAGAGATTCGTGGAGTAAATGCCAGGAAACATCTTCCACTACCGCTGTATGTCCAGTAAAGATGGACTTGGCATCCAAAACCTTCCCCTCTTTTGGGCCCCCTCCAATATCCCACAGACAGACTGTCTGAAAAAGAATATATTGTGTTTCTCTCATTTACAATTTACAACAGTTCCTTATAAAGTTCAACAAAAGTGAATAAATGAGCTATAAGGAGATGAATAGTCACACCAGTGTCAATGATTGGACCAATGGCAAAAGAAACAAAGAGCTTAACCCTCCAGGTCATGACACCAGTCAAGCTCTTCCACTTAAAAGGACTGAACTAATTGGGCCAATCACACGTGGAGTGAAGTGTTTCATATCAATCAGAAGGATTTGGAACATCTAAGCAGGAAACTATTTAGATGTTCATGTAAACAGACAACAGCTGCTGTAATTGGGTGAAAGTCCTCATCAGTAGGAGCTCATTTGCAGCTACATACATGGTCGTCAGAGGCGCTGAGCAGGTTGCCACTGAGATTAGGATTCCAGGAAAGGCCATAGCCTTCTTTCTGGTGGCCCTTGAGCCTCAGGTCAGGACTGCACTCGCCACTGGGATCTGAGATGCACACGCGTTACATGAGCAGGGAGGTGTGGATTATTGGAGAGAGCACCCTCCCCACAGCAGCCGTGGGCCGACCTGGCTTGGATGGATGCTTCGTGTAGTCAAAGACCAGCACGTCAGAGGTGGGCGTCTTGGTGGCGATGATGCAGGAGTTCTGGGGCATGTAGCGGGCTCGATTCACCTCTCCTTCATGGTTGATCTTGATCTCAATCTCGATTTTCCCACTTACTGAACCAAATCCACTGAACTCTGACAACACAGACAAACCACAGCTCACATGTCGGCCTTTAACAGTTACATTCCTCTTAATGGGGTGGCTCTCCGTGGAGTCTGAATGTTCTCCCTGAGCCTGTGTGGCTTCTCTATGGGTACTCTGAACTGGCGAACGTTAAGTATGAATGTGAGTGAATGGTTGAACTCCCGTTACCATAGTTACAATGGACAAAACAAAGCAAACTATATGGCAGACCAAAAAAGTCAAAGTGTTAACTGTATGATCAGATATGATCAGATCAAGGGTAATGTTCAGAGGTTGGTACTTGGGCTTGTGTAACGACTGCACTGCTCGGCCCTGTACTTCAGTGTTGGACAGTAAAATAAAAATACAACCTGTGGCAGCACAGCGACACACGCTAGACACCCTTTAACATACCTGCTGGAAAACAGAGGACCACTTTCAGTATCAAGACACTTTAAAGCCACAAAACACATCCACCATCAACTTCAACTTCAGTGTTGGGGAGATTTGTCACACATAGAACTAAGAATCAGAACTGAAAACAGTATCAGAACCAAAGCCACACATGCAGGTTTCGATTTGGGCTTTTATGTAAAAACAGTTTTCCCATTTACTAAAACATATTTCTTGAGGCAGTGGACATATTTCGAACACGGCTACTTTGAATAATTACCTCCTTTCTCACTGTCGAAGTGTAAGTTATCAAACTCCGCGTTCTCATTTGGTATCTGGACGCGGGCGATGACGAGGTGGTTCTGCTCATCTGAAGTGTGGGTTCCTAAAACCAGCCTGTGAAGAGCGTAGTCCCCTCCTACCCTGCAGGAATCCAAAACTACTTAGAAAAAACAGTAAAGGGGTAGATAAGACCGCTTACCGACTACAGAACATCATTAATAAATGTGACGTCAGAGTTTAGGACCCCAGGCTATCAAACACAAAGCGATTATTACTGCTGTTATCTTTTGTTGCCCATTATTCATTTTGTTTGATGACATGGCCTGATTAACTTGACCTGAGAACAAAGGTGATGCTGAGAACTTGAGCGTGCGTGGGGGGGTCCGTGTCCCTCACCTGATGATGTCTGGGAGCCACTGGGCGGTCAGACTGGGCCATTCCAGGGCGTGTGTCATCACCAGGTCATAGAGGAAAGGAGTGTTTTTCTTCCAGATTTTGTATTCCTCGTTGATCACCCTGTCCTCCACCGCTTCATCATACACTGAACGGAGGAAGGGATTGCAGATTAAAGCCAAAGGTGCATTTAAACTGACTGCATTCACAAAGAGCATGTTTTAGTGACAGTTTAACATTTAGCACAAAATCGTCCACACAATATACATACAGCTTCAATGCTATATTACCATTCTGAAGATAAAAACATGTTCTTTGTGTGTATATTCTAAAGGTGCCTTGGATGTTAAATATGAGCTAAATAACATCATTATTATTATTATTATGTTTATGCACCAAGGCCACAGTCAACTATCAGGAATTACGGGATATAAGAGTAAAGTAACATTGTGCAGCTTATTCTTAGCAAGGGTGAGTTAAACCTCAATACTTTTAGACATTCGAGGAGAACATATTTGTCAAACTTTGACTTTAGATCTGGTCTCCCTTGGATCTGACTTAGCCAGCATGCTAACATGTCTGTCGTGGCCTCTCGGACAATTCTGGCTTCATCAAACTTCATCGCGGCCTCACAAATCCCCTCAAGCGCCGCGTTGACCTAAGCGTGGCCGCGTTTACCTTCTTTCTCAGCCATGATCTCTGAAGTTTGGAGAGAGTCAAGAAGGAAAATGTGGCTTCCCGTTCAACATTGAAGCTGAACTTCTTCTTCTTCGCTAGCGGAGGTGATCGGGGCCCCGCCGGCGGCGCCCCCTGGTGGCCGGAGGCTCGGCGCTCTATTATCGCCGTTATTTATACGAAAATATTCTGAAAAAAAGTTTCCCTCATGACCAAGTGGCAAAAGATTCGTCGGAGGAATTATGCCCGAACTGGGCGAGGTCCCAGATTCACCATATTCTGACGGAGAAACTAACCATATATGTCACACAAGCACGTAATTCCCATTATTTGTATGTTTTCCATGAGTGTCTGGTCTGGTCTGAAGGCGTGAAGGTGTCATGTGACACAAAACCCCCCTCAAATCATAAATTACATTATTTACTAACAACACGCATATTTTAAAGTAAACAGACATTCCGACGTCTACGACAAATCTACGTGGATCCTCTTTTTTAAACGATCAGATTTACACATTTATATGATTTATGCCATTTTATTTCGAAATTCCAACATCGATTCTCGATGTCATTTACGCGTAAATATGTGCGTAAACTGGATCGACTCGTCACCAGCCCCGCTTTTTTAATTATTTATTTTGGTGTAAATTGCGGTGTTGACATAAAGACGCCGATGGTGAATAAATTGGAGGAGCGCTCGGGGCCCGCAAACCCTCGGAAGGAGCGCAGAGCCAAGGCAGACGTCAGCCTCCTCCCCGGCGCCATGGCTCGACCGCGGCCGCGGGATTACTCGGCGGGAGATCTGGTCTTCGCCAAAATGAAGGGATACCCGCACTGGCCCGCCAGGGTGAGTAGGGGCCGCGGCCGGGCCGGGTCGGGCCGGCCGGGGAGCGCCGCGCCGCGCCGCCGCTGCCTTTCCGCAGGACGCGCGGCGATGCTGCGGGGATGCTGCGCGTCCTGCGGATTTCTCCATTTGCAGCGCTGCAACTGTGCGATGAGCTCGTTTTCCGCGACTGGCCTTCTGTTTAATAATTCAGCTGAAACCACCAAGTGTGTGTGTGTGTTTTTAATTTGCAACCTTTTTAACGCAATTGGAACATTCAAATTCTAACATTTGACAAGGACCAGTAACACACGCCTCCGACACACAGCGAACAGTTGTATTAGATTCTCTGATAGAGAATAGTCACTGAGACATATTAGTAAGTTTGAACTACCGCTGGAGCTCCAAAATCACCATATTGTCAGAGTGGAAATATCAGTGGGGCGTCATGTGAGTCCGACCATGAGACTCAGGTACAAAAGCTGACACTCATCCTCATAGAGGCCTGTGTGGGAATAAAGTTTACACTCGGAGAGATCATCATGATGAATTCGTGGTCAGAAGACTGGGACTACACTCATGGTGCTCTCATTCTGCCTCTGAACAAGGCTGCTGAATTAAGTACCAACGATAAGACTGTCAGTAATTAGCACAGTGACAGACACAGTTAATTACACCTTACCTGCATCTTTGCAGTGATACTTTCCTTCCTCTCTTTTTGCCCCCCCCCCCTTTTATCCATCAATCATTCACCCAACCATCTCCCTTAATGCGTGGGGGGGGACCCCGCTGGACATGCCACTGAAGCCCCTCTACAATGTAAATTTACAGTATACAGCAGCTACACTGGTCAATGTCCATGTGAGAGGAGATGGGATGTCCTGGATGGGTGGGACATGTCCTGGATGGGTGAGACATGTCCTGGATGGGTGGGACGATGCGCTGCTCTGTGGTTGAGCTGTGGCTGGAGACCCTCCTGAGGAGGTCAAAAAGGTTGAAGCTGTTAACCTTTCCAAGCTTGATGCTTGATGCTTTTCTCTCCTCAGTCCTTTATCATCTTCTGCTGAATTCAGTCTTCAGTTTAATCCAATTCACTTCTCCTCAAGGGGCCATTGAAGAGCACACCAGCTGTGGAAAGAGGAAAGAATTAAGGCCTAAACAAGTGATCACGACAAGAATAAATGATGAAGTGCAGTGATTTAGAGATGTTTATGTTTTAGAGAGTCCAGGCCAGTGTTAGACATATTTCACACTTCCTGAGAGACTTATTTGGGGGGGCGCTGGGGAGTGGGAGCAGGCAGGTGGGGGACCAGGGAAGGCTCTGGGTTGAGCAGCAGGACAACTCTGGGAACAAAAGTTGTCTCTACGTCCTCTGAGTCCTGCAGCGAAGGAGAGGCTCAGAGGGGAGCAGAGGAGAGAGGGAATGATGGATCACAGAGGGGGGGGTCCCCGGGGTCCCCGGGGTCCCTGTGACTGCACTAATGTACGAGGGGAGCAAAGCGTTTTGCTTCTCTGTTTGCGTCTGCACCGCCGCACATCTCCCTCGTCTTCATTCCGTCTTGTCGGGCGAGGATGTGAGTCAACAAAAGGCATCTTAAAGTCTGAACTCTTCAACCCAGACGTGCCGAGCCGCGTTTAAACCCTCCTGCCGGGGTCTGCGGCGTCTACCGGGGACAGGAGATCAGCTGCTGCCGTGGCCGTGAACCCACAGACACGTCTGACCTGAGCTGCTTTCCCTCCCTGTTCCTCAGATCGATGAACTTCCTGAAGGAGCTGTCAAACCACCTGCCAACAAGTACCCCATCTTCTTCTTTGGGACCCATGAAACGTAGGTTTGTCTCCCCAGCAGTCCTGCACTTTAGTCAATTGATCATGTTTCTGTTCCCTTTGGCCTGATGTAAAATGTGTGTTGAGCTGCACAGCTGCACAGATGTTTTCGTTCATGCTTATGAGTCCAGTTCTTCAGTCGTTCCTTCAGATGAGGACGATCATTTGTCAACCATGAAAGTTCGCTCCTGCTAGATTCCGAAAATGCAGATGCTTCTGGGACCGTCACCAGAATATTTCATCTTTCCCCGTGGTCAGACGGACCCCTCGGTTCGCCCACATGCTGAGTTCAGCGAACAGTTAATGTCTTCCTCCATTACAGCGCATTCTTGGGTCCAAAGGATCTTCTACCCTACAAAGAACACAAGGATAAATTTGGAAAGTCGAACAAGAGGAAAGGCTTTAACGAAGGCCTGTGGGAAATTGAGAATAACCCTGGAGTCAAATTCACGGTAAGTGCATGAGAGATTACTACTAAACGAATAAACTAAAAACCAATCTGCTAAAATGAGAGGTTAATTGGTGTAATCTCATATTTGTCATCAGCACAACAGGTGCTATCTTAAGAGCCTTTGGAAGTTTTGGGAATTCTCCACCTTAGGTTAAAAGTAACAATCAGACGGAAATAAAAGTGTCAAATCAAATGAACATAGAGAGCATAAGACAGTAATAGAGTATTATGGGATGCGACTATGGTGACAGAAGGCTGCTGAGAGCCGAGGAGAATGTTGGAACTGATAATTATTTCTGTTCTTGAACAAAGGGCATCCAGCAGCAGCATTCCTCGGAGACTGAAGAGGGTCGGAACACCACGGATGGCAGCAGCGACGGAGAGGATGGAGACGCAAACGGGGAGGAAAGTGACAAGGAAAAACTGAAGGATGGGAAGGCTGTGAATAAACGGACAAAGAAGAGCAGCACAAAGGTAGGGCAGCAGCCCACACACACACACACACACGCACACACACGCACACACACAAACATGCACGCAACCAAACACACATGCACACACACAAACATACACATGTACACACACACAAACACACACATACGCAAGTACACACACACACACACGCACACACACACACACACAAGCACACACACAAACATGCATGCAACCAAACACACATGCACACACACAAACATACACATGTACACACACACAAACAAACACATACGCAAGTACACACACACATATGCATGTACACATACATATGCATGTACACACACTCACACGCATACACAAACACATGCATGCACACACACATACGCATATACACACATACGCATGTACACACACCCCACATGCACACACCCACACACACATACACACACATGCACACACAAACACACACGCACACACACACACGTGCATGGTCACACAGCCACACTTAATCTATATTTACACCAGTGTGTTTGTCGTGTTTTTATTTTCCATGTATTATTGTACTGCATCATTGTACATTTATTTACTTTACATGTTTGAAATGATAGTTTTGGGAGTTTCACTAGAGGGATCAGAGCCCTTCTTCAGGTTTTCTCCAGATGAACCCAGATGACACGTATAGAAGAGTGTTTTCATATCAGGAGTAAAGACGGGCTATTATGTCTATATCTGAAAACATTCCTTAATAGTGGCACCGGAATGCTGCAGCCTGACCTCCCCGGTCCAGGTGAAGAACCAGTCAGACAGGATTCTCCATATTTCCTGCACTAAACATTCCACACATGCTCCAAGCTGCTTCCCAGATACCTACAGGGCACACTGTTACATCCATACATTAAAACAGGGACAGAAAAGACTAACCTGGTTTTCCCCGCGTGTGTGTGTGTGTGTGTGTGTGTGTGTGTGTGTGTGTGTGTGTGTGTGTGTAAATGCCCAGTTGTCGGGGGTCTCACCTGGGAAGGACGACCTTGACAGCGACAGGCAGGATGACAAACAGAAGAGCATGTCAGAGGGGGGGCTGGCTGAGATCATCCAGAACGCCGCCGACAGTAAGGTGGGCCCAGAGCCGCCCGAGCGCTTCACGGCCGTGTCGTGACCAAAGAAAAGCTCCGTCATGACCATTTCAAATTTGAGTTTTCTGTGTTTCTCAGCAAAAATGCTTTCATGGAGACATTAAAGGTTAATTTTCACCAGTTAACAAAATAGGGTGAATCAGAAATCAGTATTTAGTGAGACCTCTCTTCAACACAGCGTCGCTTCTTCTACATTCTCACCCGGTTTCTGAAGGAACTCGGATGTTTTTTGTACCCAAACATCTTGCAGACGTTCATGAAGCTCCTCTGTGGATTCAGACGTCCTGAAGTCCACGTGGTCCCACGCAGACCAGACGATGAGCTCACATCTCTGTGGAGCCTCACTTCCACACTCCTTCTCCTTGAGAGATGAAGTCACCTCTCGTTTCCTGTAACTCTTCCATGAAGACCCCCTCTGACCAGACCACTCTGACCACAGACGGATGCAGCCCAGTCTCACTGGTTCCTAACTGGTTTCTGCTACTTCTGCCCTGATGGGTTCTAATGAACAGAAACAAATATTATTCATCATCATACATTTCCAGGCTCCTCCCTGACCTCCTGCTCAACATCTGAGATGCTTTAAATGCACCACTGATGTTTCTAAAAGTGTTATCATGAGTATATTCATGCTCTAGGAGGCTCTCATCGGTGACGGTGTTGGTCTGAAGTCGAGATGATGTGTGTGAATACTAATGCTCCCAACGTCTCGCGTGTCCCCAGACGAAGCTGCTCTTAGAAGAACACTGAGGCCGTGAAGGTGACCCGTCATTGAACATTTCCAGCGGATGCCGCGGCCGCCGCCTCCGGAGGAGCTGCAGTGCGCCGCTCTGACGCCGGATGATGTCACCGTCCGCTACGACTGGCTCCAACACCGCACTGGTTTTTCACCATTTGGAATCACGAGCTCTGTAATCTGCAACACGTGTAGCTGCTCGTCAGGTTCAGTTCATTAGTGCTGCTTTTGTGGGGGGGGGGTTCCGCATCCTTTCTTTTTTTTTTACACTGCCTGCTGAGCAGACACGTAATCATTCCCTGCAGCGTTGCTAATTGAGTGGAACTTGAGTAAAGTTACACTTAAAGTAAAGAACCATTTGAGCGGCGCCGCTTCTCATCTAATCAGACCTCTTGAACAATTTATGACAGAATATATAGACACAATCAGTTTCTGCAGCCACATGGTGCAGCCGCAGTGGGTCCTATTAAGGTGATGGAGGACATTTGTGTTTTTAGGGGCTCCCACTATTGTGGACTTTGGAGTAAGGAAAGCCTCTTCCTCCTTAAATTTGCGTTCTCTCAAAGCTGCAGGGATGCATACGTATATGCTTGGCAGGCAGATTTCAAAGGGTTGCTTTAATGGAAACTGTCAGTAATTGTATATTAATTCACAATTCATAATTTCAGAAATTTATTGGCTTATTTATACTTTCAGTGAAAATTTTAAATTGAAATTTGGACTAAAAATCTGAAATTTATTTTAACATTCAAATGTCTGACAGGTATATGTATTATGTATAGCATTCTTATTTTAACCTCCTAAGACCACATATATGGAAATCACATTATGGGTCACCTATAACATAATAGTTAATTCTTCTCAGTGTGGACACAAGGACACTTGAACATTTACAACTTAAACACATTTAGATTGATTGTCCCTGTGTGTGGCTGTAATCGTGTCAAACGAGCATCCTCAGTTTTTATACTCATCAGGTCCCAATAATTCCAAATAGCAAAGAGAAATGATGAATGTATGCTGAAAAAGAGCTGGGGTCTTAGGAGGTTAGGGATCCTGAGGAGAAGGTCAGAATTCTTCCCAGCTTTCGTCTTTCAATTTAAAGGAAAATATTTTTAGGCCACTTCTATGTAGGGGGGTGTTTGTGCATGTGCACAGGCCACGCCTCCTCCATCCAGGTCACATTTAAGAGCAGTGAGAGGTTGTGATCAGTGTTAATACTGGCTGCTGCGTATTATACAGTATTATACAGTATTTACTGTCCGTTAACACGTGCTGGTGTTACAGTGTATCCATCGCTCTAGCTGTAGCCTGACATTGGTTTTATATAAGCATAAGTCTTGAAGGGACATGTAGAATGATTAATAACTGTCAAAAGCACATGTTACTCTTTCATTTAAACAGAATGGAAATGCTTAGACATAGGTGTGGGTGCTCAAATGGCTTACACACATACTTTATATAAGCTACTGTCATATCTGTAGTTTACTTCTGTTGTAGAATATAGTGTCACCGCTCCGCTGTTGTACCCTTGTGGAGTGTACATATATATAAATCTATAGCTCAAGGCTGCATAGTGGCATGATCTGCTGTTGTTCTTCCTGTTATATGAATGTGTGCAGGAGGTTCTTACTGTACTCACGTAATACTGCAATTTCATGTTGGAACACGTCAACTCATGTTTGTTTGTTATAGCATACGTGGAACATACTTTGCACTCTTAGATTTTGTAATTGTAAACTGTTTTTGCCATTTTTGAATGAAACTTTTACTAAATAAACCTGAAATGCAGAGTGACACATTTACTGTGCTTATTATTATGATTATTACATCACTACCATTCATTCTCCTTGTATCATATCGATATTACTAATAGTAAGAATTATTGTGCTCCCAGCAGAAAGGTAAAGGGCTTCAGGATATTTAAATGACTTAAAAGAGTTGAGTGGAGATAAAAACACACTTAAGTCAAAGTTATAGTCTATTTAGCTTCTCTGTTCCACTGTAATTAATACATTAACTTATTTAAACTATTAATTTTTGCCTTTCTTATTGAAATGGTTTCTTTTGAATTGGTTAACTCTTTGGTCAGGCCATTGAGCCAGTTGTAGTTTGAGTCTTTGTCCAGCAGATGGGAGCAGGACACAGGTTCGTGTCTTCACGGTGTCCAGGATGTGCGGCTGTAACCCGGGAGCGTCTGTCAGCGCGCTCATGAAGCCGCTTGAGAGTCGAGCAGACGCTCAACGCGCTCTTTCTTAAAGACAAAGATGCTCTTAGCACCAAACAGCCTCTGCTTGTTTTTACCCCTCAGATGAAGAGATGACCTGGGGTACTTCAATATCTGAACTTAAATATTCTCAGTTGTTGTTTCTCTAGTCTGATTTTCTAATCTAAAAATGTTCTATTTGATCCCCATTAAAAAAAAATAAAAATTCAGGCTTTTTTATTCTGCTTTTTAAATTATTATTATTATTTTAATTAAATCCCAATAGCAGTTGTAATACACATAGTTCAAACTTGTCTGATGACAGGAACACACTTTGATTGTTGGGTTAATAAATCAAAATGAACTAATAATACAGAAATGCGGTTATAAATGGTTCTATTGAGGCCGACTATTGTTTGTCTGCAATGAGGAGCAAACTCCTGTCTGCTGTAATCTGATTAACAGACTTGTTCATATTCTTTTCATTCCTTCAATGGCTATGAGATTGTTATTTGATTTATATGATACGTGAGGGATTTTTTCCCCCTGCATTGCTTTTACACAGTATTAATGCTTTAATTTAAATTGTTTGCAATGTTTGCATGATTTTATTGGTTTGCATCATTTGCCATTAACTGTCCACTGTGATTTACAAATTGCGCTGAAGCGATTGTACTGAACAAACCCCAAGAAGGCAGACACTTTTAATTGGCTTTTATGGAATTACTGTAATGACAATGAGTGAGTTTTTTTGCCCCCCCCGTATCGCTGCTGCACAAACGGCTGCCAGCGACACTCATAGAAGCTCTTTTGCTCTGAACCAGCCGTGGTCAAAACGCCTGTGACCAGCAGCAGCCATAATCCCCCTGGCATACTCAATTTATCCAACATTTTACACTTTCACACAGCTCACACAGAGCGCTTCAAGTAGCATTAGTGTTGCTGAGAAGAGAGACCGTTTGACACCTTCACCACTCACACCTGAAGGGACCCGGGCCCCGCTGCAGCTGGGGACTGTTTGCTGTTGTAAATAAATGATCCAAATGCTTGTCAGAGATTATTTTGCCACTAGTGCCCCTGAGCAGTGACATAAGGCTCAAGGGCCAGCACACACCCCCCCTTTGGCCTGTGATAGCCAGCCAGGATGAATAGGAGCAAATGAGGCAGACATCCAGTAAATAACAGTTGCCACTGTGGCTGTCGGCGTGCGCCGTACCCAGGAGTGGAACGATGGGGATGATGTGTGTGTTTGTGTGTGTGTGTGTGTGTGTGTGTGTAGTGATCATGATATGGTAGGACCTGACACGGAGACCCGCAACCAGAGCTATCACCCCTGCGGAAACATCATCCTCGCCTCGACAATTTGTGCACTTAACACTTCAGTTGGCGCAGGACAGGTGCTTATTTCCCGACGCCGCCTTTGTCCCCTCACAGCGACGCCCCAACGCTCCGGGCAGCCGGCATCTGGCGTGGAAACCCATCCACGGCCCGGCGCTCCGGACGTAGCAGGAGCCCACCGGTGATGCACATCTACACACACTGCATTCACTGATGGGTGTGAGAGGGACAGAGGAGTCCCTGGAGAAGATGAAGAGTCCAACAAACAACAAACATCTCCACTACACAGCATAGGAACCAGTATTTCCAGTTATTTCCAGTACTTCCATTATTACCAGTGTGGAAGATAGATAGATAGATAGATAGATAGATAGATAGATAGATAGATAGATAGATAGAGGGATGGATGATGGGCTATTATTTCTAAATTATGTAAGAACATCCCTTCCATATGCTGGAGCACTGGTTCGCTGTTTAGCCTTGAAAGGCCCCGCTCTCTGTACAACCTTAAATAATTGAACACTCTGTTGAGACTATCTCTACCTTGGTGCCCCAAACGATGTTCCTCATTACTATAATCACACTTGTCATGCGGAAGACCTTTACTTCTTCAAAGTCACGGTTTCATCCTCCCCTCTGAAACGCGACGGCTGCAGTTGACAATTCAGAAACGGGAGGGGGACGACTCTTTTTGTCCTTGTCAATCACAGCGAGTCTGAACTCCTCTCCTGGAGACCACAGTCAAGACTTCGGGGAGCATTTGTCAGGTGGCATTACTGTCCTAGTAACACTGCAAAAAGGTAGCTTTTTTTTTTTTTTTTAAATAGAAGGTGTTGCATTATTTAATACAGGGATCATGTGCAATTTCTGGAAGGGTGCAGCTGTAAAATGGCATAAAATAAAACATGCAGAATACTCTGCAGGGTGTCAAGGAGCAGGGGTTTTTTTTTTTTCCCAGTAATTGAAAATAAAAGGAAAAACAAGCTGACTTAAGTCATGAAGTTTCTCATAAAAATGTACTTAAGTATAAAAAATATCTGAAAGTGTAGTAAAAATACTAAAATTAATAAGCAAAAATACAAAGCCATAACAACCATAACAATAATAGACCAAAGGACCTGTTTAATCTTATGGTATATTATATATTGCCTCATACTTTTAAAAGAAAGAAACGGATTTTCTCTAATCAGACGATAACGGCCCTGCTTGTTTTGGCTTGTGTCATCCAGGCGGACCCAAACTGGTGTGTGACTCCAGCAGAAGCAGGACTGGACCCTGTCCAAAGACATTATGAATGTGTAAGATCTTCCTCATGGGGATCAATCACAGCAAAGACCCCTCTGGACCTAATTATCCTGATCTCAGGATGGGCAGCACGCTGCTGCAGCAGTGTGTGCCTGCCTTGCAGCCAGAGGGTTGCAGGTCCGAATCCCCTGTGGTCCAGGGGCTTTTCCCTGTGGGCTTCACATGTTCTCTGCTGTATCTTTGTTGGTTCCTTCCGGATACTCCTGCTTCCTCCCAAGGCAAAACAGGGGAAGACCAGTTGGCCTTAGATGTGAGTGTTGGTCTGCGTTTGTCCTGTCCGGAGCTGCTGACTCTTCCTGGGTGTACCCCACCTGAGGGGGGCCCCTGGCCCTTCACAATCCTGTTAGTGCTAGAAGATAGAGGATGGATGGATGGATGGTTGGTAAATAGTAGACCCTTATATATGAACCATATATATTCAAGCATAAAGACATGGTTGAATATAGAAAAATATCAAAAACATGTTCCAGATATTGACAGGGGAAAAAAATCAGCTTGAAGCAAAGATGATTTTCAATTCAGGCTTTGCCTCAACCAAGAGTGAGGATGGTAGTATGAAAATGTTTCCCCTCTCTAGATTGTGAGGTGCACAAATATGAAAATAATGCCTCCAAATAACCAAAGATTTGTGCAGAAGCAGTTCTTTTAATTACCTATCTCTTTTTTACACTGATATTCTATGATCTAAAGTTTTAATTCTCATATACAGTTTAGTGCAGTTACCTGTACAGCTGTATTCAGTGTGAAACACAACAGTGAACAACCACAAGTCTCTGCTTTCACTCAGTGGCTATAATGTCGTTTCTCTGA
This sequence comes from Lagocephalus sceleratus, assembly GCA_911728415.1. Taxonomy (NCBI): domain Eukaryota; kingdom Metazoa; phylum Chordata; class Actinopteri; order Tetraodontiformes; family Tetraodontidae; genus Lagocephalus; species Lagocephalus sceleratus. The sequence continues at coordinate 795,216 of CAJVRN010000016.1, forward strand.
GGCAGTAGTTTCATGGAAAGTAACTTTTGAAAGTGTGCAATCTATACCAAGTAGAACTATTTCAAATAATGTAATAATATAGCAAAAATAATACTAGTTTCTAAACATTAAAAATGCCAAGATGGCTGTAAATTCAATGTAAAAACAGAATCACAACCTGCAGCACATTTCCAAAAATCAATTAAGATTTGAGTTTTGTTTAGTGGATACAGAACGACTTCACCTGGGCTCATGCACAAAAATCATATATCACACACACACACACACACACACACACACACACACACACACACACACACACACACACACACACATAAACTGTTGACGAACCTGTTGATGAATTATTTTCCTGTGGATTCTGCCAGAGTGGGCCATTGGCTGTGAATAGCACGTGTGTTTTAAATACCAAGGCCAGTGAATGCATTTGTGCTTCAGTCTCTCTGGGACAGATAGCAGCAAGCATTCAGCCTCCTACTGATGGTCATGTGCTTGTTGAACAGGAATCAATACAGGCAGCCAACATCAGGTGTTTATGAAGCAGATGTACTTGCCTCTTAAATTCACTGTGGCTTTTAAGGTGGGACTGGTCACAAGATAAACATAACCCTTGTGACTCCCTGTTATTGTTTGACAAACAGTTCAGACAAATTGGATGAATGAATGGAGGCTCTCAATATTGTCTCCTTGTCACTCCTGTGACAGTTACTTTGAGGTACTGAAAAACATGTTTTTTCTCTCCTTTTCTATAGAACATCCTTTTATCCTCATATTTCTGCCGATTTCTTCTTTTTTTTTTTTTTGCCTGAACCTGGGTGACTCAATCTTTTCTTCCCGCCAGGCTAAATTGATGGTGGTACAGGAGTTAATTGTTCAGGCATGTGTTTGGCTTCCTGTTGGAGAGTGGATGTGGATCAGGGTGAGGTCAGGGTTCACTATGACATGTTTTTTTCTGGGCACTGGAAATGGAGAAGAGGCCATGGGAGAGTGCTGAACACTGGGGTGTATTGGAGTTCCACCAAGGCACTTAAACTTATCTCTATACAGCATCCAACAAAAGAGAAAAATCCTCTTACACATCAGAGATGATAGCATATCCAATGTGAGCTGTTGCTGCTTTAAAAAAGTTTGTAAAAGGTGACAGTTTGTAAAAAAAAAGTCAGACACAGAGAGCTTCTAATGGTCTGCATGTAAGAACTGACTAAACCAGGCAAATAACAGTGAACTCACTTGAAGTTCAACCTCTTTCACACATAATCTCAGAGAGCTACGGCTGAAAGAATTTCTGACATTTCTGTTGGTTTGATGGGTTTGACATGAAAAGCTCTATTGAGACACAAATCCAAACTGTACACCATCCACCTCTACAAGCCACGTTTTCTTTTCTTTGGGTTGTTTTTGATGATCAAACAAAAGCCTCCTAACATTTTCACAAAGTTTTACTAAACCAAAGTTTAGTATGGTTTAGTAAAACTGTTGGTTCTTCGTGCCTGTATTTGATGCAGCGCTGGTTATTATTACTGCAGGACAACAGAGACCCACCGTAGGTGGAGAAAGCTCAGAAAGCAGACATGGAGTTAAAATCCATCTGTTCGTTTCCTACTGCTTCTCCCTAAGTGGAGGCTTTCCCAGCTGCCTTTGGCTGAGAGGAGGGCTACAAGGTGGCCTGCTCAACACAGGACCAACAGACAAAACTCACTCATTCACACCTGAGTCCCCTCTCTCCAAAATGAACATCTTTGCGCTGTGGAAGTAAGATGGGTAGGCCTGAAATCATTCCATATAAATAGTGAAAATATATTTTTCATGTTTTGCAACTGACATTGATACAATTGTGACATCATGCAAAAACAGTTTGAATGGTATATAAGTAGTCTTTATACATATAGTATATATACACCTTTCAAAAGCAAGAGCCTAACAAAAACTAATTATAATAGACTAACAATAATAGTTATACATGCATTTGTGACCTCTAGGATGGATTATTGTAATCCATTGTTATGAGGTTGGATGGATAATTCCTTGAAAAGTCTGCAGGTCATCCAAGATGCTGCAGCTCAAATTCCGACAGGCAAGAGATCACATGAGTCTTGTTCTGGTTTCTCTTCATTGGCTGCCCTTTAAATCCAGAATGGATTTCAATATAGTTCTTTTTGACCTACAAAGTCCTCAGAGGCCCAGCTCCATCCTATCTGGAGAAGCTGATAGAACCATACCATCCCAGTAGACCCTTCAGTTCTTATAATTCTGGTTTACAGGTGGTTCCCAGGCTCCCAGAGCCTTTAGCCATCAGACCCCCTGCTGTGGAAACAGCTCCTCATCCAGGTATGGGAGGCTGACTTGAAACCTTCTTCTTTGAGAAAGCTTATAGCCAGTAATTCTGTAGCTGTTCTGTGGGTCTTCTAACCTTTCACTACCACCTTAGATATGCTGCTGTAGGCCTAGGATGGACCAAGGAACTCATTTTGTTGGTCCCTGTTGGCCCCCTTGTAGTCTTGTACTTCTCTCTCTCTCTCTTTCTCTCTCTCTCTCTCTCTCTCTCTCTCTCTCTCTCACACACACTCTCTCAGGTATTGCCGGGTGTCTACACAGGTATCGTTTGCACATTGACCTGCTTAACTATATCTAATGTATTTGCTGTATGTGGCTGTTGTATTCTGTTGCATTCCCCTCCACCATATCTTTTATTGTACTTGCCTCTGCCATGTCATCCCTTCTTCTTATCCTTCACCCAGCTGGCCATCGGCAGGAGGATCCCATCATATCAGCCTGGTCCTGCTCAAGGTTTCTTGGAAGGAGGGGGGGTACTCAGGGTCAGCCTCTGGGCTTATGTAAAGCACCAAGAGACCATTTTCAGTGCAACAGACACTTTTTTAATTCAGTTGAGTTGCATTGAAAGATCTCGACTTTCTCACTATACGATTTTAATAATTTTAAGATTTTTTTCTGATTCTGATTCTCATTAATCCTCCATTTGACATTCTTGGTCAAAATATTCAAACAGTACAAAACTAGAGAGGAGAGGAGGGGAGAGGAGGTTCCACAGCAGAAGTCTGACAGTAAGGCATCTATTCTATTCATCTATTTTTCTTTTTAAAAATTCTGGAAACCACAAGTAACTTCAAATTTGGTTTCCTTTGGTTTCCCAGATGTGCAACTATCATCACTACGGCAAATGTCACAGCTATGAGGACCCAGTTGGAAATATTGAGCAGCATCTATGTGTAAAGGGAAGGGCACTGGTCCAAGCACAAAACCCTGTGAAACTCCATGATTAACCCTCGGATATGAAGAGGAAATATCAATAACATGAACAAAGGGGAATCTGCTGGATAATTATCTATCTATCTATCTATCTATCTATCTATCTATCATATACCTACCTACCTCTCATCTATATACACATAGTATACAGTATGCACACAGACACACATAGAGACACACATAGACACGCACACACACGCACATTTGTGGTAGTAGACTGCAGAAAGAATAAGAGAGAATTTAGAGAGGGTGCATCCATTCAGCTCAGTAAAGAAGCCTGACCGTGACTGTGAAGGTAACCCTGAGCTCTCTCAGTCCTTCTCCTCACTGACTAGAAGACAGACCACATTTCAGCAAATGCAAATCCAGAATTTTGTGGTATTACTTCAACCATTTGTAACCATCTCAAAACACTAAATTATACAGCATCCAGACAATGATCCTGGGTTATTTGTCGGCTGTTGTTTGGTTCTTTTAACTTGGTGCACAAGTCAGTGTGGGGTGAGTGGAGTCAGGAAATCACAGGGGTATTCAACAAAGCTTGTGTAATTGATTGTGGCAGATCCTGCCAGCAAACAGCAGGTTCATGGCCGCTTTCACTAAGCCCAGTAGAGAATCTGCATTGATGTGGATAAAGGAATTATTTTACTCTGGTGGCTAAGACTGAGGACACTCCAAATTCAATTAAACCAATCTAAATTATAAATATCAACAGCTTGCAAACTATGAAGTTGAGATTTGACATCTTCTGCAGCCACCAAGTACGAGGAAGTGAATCCTTTTCAGAAGAAAACCTTCGCTACAAACGAATAAGTCGGCCAAAATGTGCACATACATAGAATTATACACTTGTATATGCTATCACTGTATCCTATAAATCATTTATGATTTAAAGACATATATCTTGTACCCTGATGTGGGCTGGTTTTAAAGGACTAATGGTATGATGAGCAAAGCAAGCACGAGACAATCAGGTGGAGTTACTGCTGCTTGTGCAACCATGAAAAGGAGTCCGAATGATCTGGCTGTCTGAGACACCCACAGTTTCTCCTCCAGAGGGTAATCAGCAGGAAAACACACATCTGGTCCTACAGCAGCACACACGAGCAAAATGCTCCAATCTCAAAGATAGCACATCTCTGTTTTGTACTTCCAACTTGAAATCATTCACTTGATTGCAACAGAAAATCATCTTTCTCCTAGGACTGTGTTCAGATTAATCACAAGACCACTGTGGATTATCATTATATAATCATGATTTATTTGTTATTAATGTGTTGTGGTTGATTTTGATGGGGCCAAAAGACTGAGCGTTATATAACTAGACACAGTTTTGTAAATGTTTCTGAATTTGCAGAGTATTATTTCATACCACAAAGACCAAATGTTTGGATAGTCAATAATAATGAGAATGAATACAAGTTTATTCATCACAGCTCACCCAAAAGCTTTGAAATCATATTTCATTTCAGACCCTTTCTTACAATAAAGCAGTGAAATTTCAACCTTAACCCAACAGCCCTCCAGCTCAAAGTTTGAACCTGGTATAAGCTCAGAACAGCAACTCTTCAACTCTTGTTGACCTCACAATTTTTCCATTTATGTTGTTTGATCACCCTGTTCAAGTTTATAAAGAAGGAAAACTGACTTTATCTTTTGCATGTTACAATTGCCTTTGACAAATTATGAAAACATTCTGTTTCTCCATACAACCAACTCATGAAACACTCCTTTTTTGCTAAATAATTCATAGTTTTTAGAGATTAAAGATAGATTTATTAGAGAGTTGATGCAGCGCACTGGTGTACATGGCTGGCACATGAAATCAGATAATGGGGCTGTTACAAGCTGCTGAGACCACATGAGAAATTCAAGGCCTTGGAAGCCAGCTTGAGGATCTGAAAGCCTGATAAACAACTCTCCAGGTATCCTTGAATGTCCTGGAAACTCCCAGGCGCATGTTTATAATCCCAGTAATTATTCAGTGTGGGTGGGTGATGTTAATGAAGGTATGCTGACTCTTGTATACCGTACGTGTACTCTCTCTTCCGTCCTTACTAAAGTCTGACATGGAAATGTGGTCAGTTGGCAAAAGACTCACTCAACCCCAACAAACCCAAATATTAAAAACCATTCTGACCAGAATTGCACTGGTTACAGCGACCAATGCGCAATAAAACATGGTAGTTTCTCTAGCCCCTTGTTGGCATGTATACCTTAAAATGAATTATGTATGGATGAATATTAAATGAAATGAGGTCATACATTTTTAATATGTAGCCCCTCAATGTTTTTTTAGTTTATGTTCAGAACCATTTTTTGTCACACATGAAAAAAAAGAAAATATGTACGTGAACAGAATACACTGGATGTGCAGTCCAGGACCCAGAACACATCCCATCCCAGTCTGTTCACTGGCTGAGGAATGTTTGATAGGATCAAGTCAACATACAAGTTTGCTGTTTCCCGCTGCTTCACATCTTCACAGCTGCTGTGTGTAATATAACCCCTGTCTACTACTTACTGCATAATTAAGTCATTTTTTTGTTTTACTTTTGACTTTACACTTTTACAGACAGCACCTGTGCTGCACACCCAATGCCAGAAAACTGGAGGAGATAATGAAAAATCTATGAATATATGTTAAATATATATGAGTAAACAATATACTGTATACAGAACAAACAACCAGAAATAAAATAGCAGTTTTGTGTTCTACTTATGTACTGATATTTTAGCTGAACTTAACATATCTAATTTGTGTTATTGGATGTTATGGCTGCATTAAAACTATCAGAGATTCATCAACTTTAACTCATTTCATACAAATGAGGTGCTGGATGGAAATAACTGATTTCTTCCTAAAAAGAAATGTAATTAATTAGTGTGAAATTAGATGGATTTATTAACACCCACCTCCTCATCTTTGTATACAAGTACTGTATGTGGAGACACAATGAGAATGTTACAAATATGAGAACTACACACATCTCATACATGTCCAACTGGGGATGTTATGGTCGTATCAAGTTTGATTGAAAGTTGATGATTTGAAGCCATTAATGTAGAAGATGATAAATGTAAAATGGTTGACATTGTTTTACAAATATGAGCCTTGGAATTAGCTGAGATGTTATCATGAGATTCTCACCCTTTTTACACTGGGTGACATGTTGAGAGGCATCCTCCTGCCCATCCTCCTGCCCATCCGAGGAAAATCTACTCTAGAGAATCTACACTCATGTAAACATCATAAGTACAGCCTCAGGTCTTCTTCATGGTTCAGGGTCTTCCTTGTGGAACAATAACACCTTCATCAGCTTTTGGCTGTTTTTAAAATACCCCAACATTATACGAATCGCTGAGATGCAAGGAGGTTTTGCCAGATCTGAGGTCAGAGTTGTTGGAATTTGCTCAATTACATCAGCTTCTCCAGGAGCATTCACGGATACAATGGACGTTCAGTATCAGTCTAAATGTTGTCAATTTGAGGTGCTGTTTCTAATTGCCACTGGATATAATCCACATATTACTCTACCACGCGCGCACACACACACACACACACACACACACACACACACACACACACACACACACACACACACCACCACCACCATCCCCCCACACATTTGTGGGTAATGGATTTTTATCAGGGCAACAGTATCAGGGCTGATTTTGACGAGTCCCTCGGCTGCTCTAACATTCCTTTTGAAATTCTTTTCTTTAGTAGTCTTGTTCAAGAGGCCTGAGGCCATGGCCCTCTGAGAACGCTGTGTTATTAATACAAACATGTCAAACCGCATGCTGAAATTCAAAACAGAGGTGCCAAGATGTCAAGGTGTCAAACTCCTGCAACATAAATTTAACTTTAATATTCCTAAACACTACACACAAAAATTCTTCAGTGCATGAAAAAGGTGCATAAAACTTTGATGTATGTACATAAGTGTTTGACATTTCACCATAATGTCACAGATTGGATGGTTAATGACAGCTGCTCCCTATGATGTCAAATTCCGATAACCCTGGAGGCTTATACACTCAACGGCCATATCTGCTGGATAGTTTGTTGGTATAACTCCCTTCCGTTTTACCCTGTCTATTTATAGATTTCATTTTTTTTTTTAGCTTTATTTCATTTCTGTAATAAGAATTTAGCATTTATGACAAAGGAAAAATAAATTTCATTGCACTGCTTTGTTTCTTTTATTCTCAAATGAACTGTTTTAATTACCAAAAGCCTTAATCCCATTTGGGATTGTCATCGATATCAAAGAATTATACTCCGGAGCCTAAAAAAATTAAAATATATAACTAATCTAGCAAGTGTGCCAGAGTCATTAAGATTGTTAAGACTTTATTTCTCTCAAGATTTTTCTCAAGATGAAAGCTTTACAGTCAGGGAACGTGATTCTGTTAACTATACATTTGCACTTGCATTGTACAGACAGTATATGAGGGTATTACGCTGTATGCGCTCACTGTGTGTGCACATCTGCATTTAATATCTGTGGGATATTTATCTCTTTCAGATGTAGATATAAGAGGCTCTATTTTCGTAAGTGTTTGTCTGTCTCTCCCTTCTGCTGATAGACACTGACTTACACTGATGATCTCTGGAGCTGATGGCTGCAGTATCAGTGGCTGCAGGTTGGCTGTGTCTGACTCCCAGTTTGTCCGCGCTCGGCACAAATGCTGCCTGTCACATTGGATGACTCTTATCATCTGATGGGGAGGTATTACACATCTGTGACAGTGGAGAGTGTTAACCGTCCGGAAAGGCAATGTTACCTGATGTGTTTTGTCACCTCTTCCAGTTGCCTGGGCAGACATTTGCATTTGTGCATTGGCTTGGGGGGGCCTGGGAGTGTCAGACCGCATCTGCTGTGGCTGCTCGCTGCCTGCCAACTCCTCCTCATGACTTCTGAAAACAGCCAGACCAACGCCGCTTCACACATGAGATGCTCGGGCCACTCAGCCCTGTGAGAGCAAACTGTCAGTCAGCCACCGCGGAACCTTGAAGCTCTGACCCGACGGCTGAACTTGAGCTGCGCTCGCCGCACACCTCTCCAGTATGTGGGAGTTAGAGTGCATCGCGTAAGCTCTTTCATCCCTTTTCTTTCAGCAATTGGGAGGGCAGCTGACTTTTCATAGCTTCTCTGGAGAAGAAGCTAAAATTCTCATGTCTCCCTTACCTTCTAAATTATCACAGTTTCAGTTTTTCTGGTAAACTCAAACGACCCTCCAAAGCGATTAATTGCTGTAAAACTAACTTTAGAGAGAGGTGTCCTAGAGGTCACATGGATTAACTCTTAGTTCCTGTAAGCTCTTTCTGGTATGTATTCTTACAACAGTGCCGCCAGTATAACTCATGTCAGCCTCTTTACATTAATCTCCTCTGTAAAACGCAGTCGGCGCCTCGCAGGGCACGCTGCTCTAAACATGTGAAGCGGGTAAGTATATTTAGTTAATTTGTTGGGTGTTGGCACTTTTGCATCTCCCAGCCTCAGCCAATGTTTGGCTGATGCTGTCAGGGCCATTTCGCCGCAGCGCCGTCCTGTTTTCCCCCTCGGAAAATACATGTTTTAGGCTGTGAGTCAGATCAAAGCAGTGATGCTGGGATCAAAGGCCGGCATCACACCGCTTTGGTCACATCTGTGTTGTTTACATGAATGCTAAAGGCGTTTCTATCAAATATTACTAACTTTGAAAGATATATGTGTTGAATCACAGCATTTTGATGTCACTTTTGAAGTACACGAGTGCATTTGGGGATAATTTTGAAAATCTCTCCACAATTTCACAACGATTTTGCAAGCTTTAAACAGGATGGTTGGACTAAGCCTTCGTAGGGTTTGCATCTGTTTACAACTGAGCTCTTTTTAAAAATTCCTCTACATCTTTGCGATTAACAGTGAGCCCTCCTGAAGGTATGTCTGTAAAAGCTTTGCCGCCTCACCACCCAGAATCCTCTCAACAGTACTTACGAGAGTAATAAAGGTAAAATATTAGCTATTGTTTTCTCTGACAATGTTCGCCGTTTGTCGATAATCGTTGAGCTAATTATTTTCTCATTCTCCTGATTTTTCACAGCATATACTTATTTTTAAATTACACGTTGATTTCTTGCTGATACTTATCTTTTCCCCTTATCATTGTTCAGTGTGTTAAAGTTAAGTCCATCAGCCCTAAAAACAGGAGTCAGAGTTGGTTAATAATAGAAAAACCTGTTTAGAGATTGTTTGAAAAATGTATGTTAGTGGTTTAAAATCAATGTCTGTAATTGTGGCTGTGGATTTAAAAAAAAAATAAAATCAGATATAATTCCAGTTGGGTCTCAGCACCAGTTCCGATGATATAAAATATCACACCAATGAAACCAGTGGTGTCGACTCCACTGGTGTGACTGTGTTTTATCTCTTGACCTCAGATATACTCTGCCCCATAATCTTTCTGCGCTGGATGGGAGGCAGAGGAGGAGGAGGCTTGAGCGGTGTGTGTGTGGAGGTGGGAGGAGGGGACGGGGGTTCAATGACCTGTAAGCCAGCCTGCTGTTGAGCTGGGGGCTAAACATTCACCCAAGCATCCAACCCCCCCTTTACCTCTAACTGGATTATGGGCTTCACCATTCGCCTTGAAAAGCAGCAGAACACACACACACGCACACACACACACACACACGCACACGCACGCACGCACACACACACACAGAGTTTAGGCTTGTTTTTTTTGCCTCATGTGCACCAGCCCCCCACCCCACAGGGGGCAGCATCAGAGCAAGTGGACAGCCTAACTGGACCCCGCCGCACCCCCACCTGTACTCTTTTGTCTCTGCGCACTGCTGACCCTTGACAAAGTGCTGCGTGTTGGAGATAAGTGTGTCAGGACGCAGGAGGAATGCAAGGATCACTGGTTTCGAGTCGATCTGCAGTGTTTCACGTCAGACAGATCTGATCGACATTCTTACACGTCAGTAGCAGTTTTATTTTATCCTGGCATGCAGCGTAATACTGTACATGAGTATTTGAAGATTTTTGAGAGGATTTCCCTGAAAGTTTGGTGACAAACTATTGAACTATTTAGCGTTTGTTTTTTTGTACATTACCACCTGTTGATCACTGCCTGAATGTTGACATCACACTTGTATTTTATAAATGTGATGAAATGCCCTAGCTTTGGGTGTAGTCTTGCCTTTTGACCACAAACACTGTGTGTCAGTTCATTTAGAGAATGTACTGACATACCAGCCATCGGCAGAGTCTGTCACTCTGATTCAGTTTAGAGGCTCCGCTGGAGCAATTCCTTTCCTCTCTCTCACCCCTGGAGGGCAACAACAGGCCCGGAATGCCACAGAGAGAGAACGAATGCTGAGTGAAGATAGATGCTGTATTTGAATTTCAGGAAGCCTGGTTTACTCACCTCTGGGCAGTTGACACAATAATTCCCAATGTGACCCTTGATAGGAGGGGTCATTGCCGCAAGGTCACAGTGCCGGTCACACCGGGCCAGCCCGAGGAGAGCTGAAGTTTGCTGTCTGCTTTTCCTCGCAGACACAATGTGAATCAAATTAGCTGCTTTGTCTCGGGACAGGGTGCAATCCAAGACGCTGTTGGGGAGCCTCGTGTGAGAGGAGAGACGCTGTTGTCATTGCAATTTCACAACCCAGCCAAGATCTGCAGAGACTCCATTCTTTTGCTTCCATTTTTTTTTCATTTTAGAAGAAAATCATATTAAAAATGAGCACTACAGCTGTAGACAACTGAAAACTAGTAGTAAATGGGAAAAAAGATGCACCTCCAATTTATTGCCTTGTTGCATTAACTACACACAGATGTGATTTTATACTGTGTGACATTATCATCTGCTTTCATGAAAATTTGGATCCACGAACAAGTCTTTGTAAAATGGAAAAATGTGTTAGAAAAGAAATCTGGTAGATATCTGTGGTAGCGATGGTGCTGCTCTTGACCTTTTACAGTCACATCCTGAAAAATAAAAGCTCTAGAGGAGAACACAAGCTATCAAATGCTTACAGTTAAAAGCAGTTATGTCACTGAAGAGCACTATTAGTCACAGTGTTCTGTATTATGTAAAACAAACCCTAATATAGGTGCTCTTATTCTAAAACTATTGACCATGTCCATATCAGGGTCACATGGATTTCACCTGATCTGCAGATTTTGCTTTTTTTTCCTCCTCTGTGTGTCACTGTTCAGTGCAAAATGGGTTCATTTTAATAATATGAATTTGCCTGTGTGTGATTAACACCTGATGCCTGAAGAGTGGTGCATCACTCACTGTCCCTTTTATTTTTCTCTAATTTGATGTAACTGTTTGACTTTGGTATAAATAAGATCTAGATTTATTTGTGTTTGAAGGGCAGACATTATTTTCTCAATTTATCAGTCATTTTATCAACATTTGTCATAATAAGAGAAGTAAAATGGAACTGAACTTAAATGACTTTCTCTAGGCTATCGTCTTAATAGTTAGTTACCTCTGCTTAATCAAGTATATCAAGAGAGAGTGCTGAAGGGTGGGTTGTCATTAGATTCTGCCATTTCTGGCACAGACAGACACCCCTGTGGCAGTTTTAATCTGGAGAAGGACCCTGCACTCTGCTGCCTTGAAATATTCAGTTAGCAGACCTTTGATGGACCTCTTCTTTGACGGGTGTTCTGAACATGCTGTGCCTCACAGCAACATAAATATCACAAGCTCATGTTTCTGTCTCCAACACAACTTATTGATTTTCCCCCTTTTGAAAAACACATTTGAAAAGTGCCCTGAGCATTCTGACTCCACTGAAGGTCCTGACACACACTTGCTCGTCTTCAGGGCCTCTGGGTCTCTCTGGCACCCCAAGCGGCTCTAGAGAGAGAGGGGGTCAGGGGTCATCCTTTCAGGCTGTATGCTGCAGGTCCCCCTCCCCTGATACTGACATCCAAATAAATCTGTGCGCCCTTATACCAGTGATAGAGCATAAAAGAGGGTGCAGCCATTTACCAGTTATAGTGCAGACGAGCTCCACCTCCTTTTATCTCTATCTTGTACTCCCCTTCCTTCCTCCAGCTCGATGTCTTATCAGCACATCCCTCATCTGCTTGATTCATTTTTTAATGCCTGCAGAGAATGACCCTGAATAGCTGGAGTACAATGAAGCTCTGTGAGGACCGGTACAACCATAACTGGTGGAAAAGCCATTCATTAAGTTAGAAAAAAAACCCCAACGATGTGCCAAAAACAAAAAATGCAAAACAGATTAAGGTCATGGAGAGGCCCCAGACCCTTTCTATACAGAAGCATTACAGATTATCTTTATTTTTGTTATATATCAGTATCTGGTTAATGTGTCCAGTTAACTTTCGCTCCTCTAGTTTGCAGACTTTTGCAACATTGTGTTGGTGATTGGAGACAGCAGGTGGAATATGTGTATTGACTGTTCTATCTACAGGCGGTAGGCTTAGATATTTGACGAGGGTGAGCAACCACAGTCTGTCCAAAGGCATTAAGCTTGTTTTTACATGATTGTTTTAGGAGTAGCATCTATTGGTATTTTGTGCATGAAGCATGAGAGAACAGTAAAAACCCAATAAATCAATAAATTATGCCAAACCACCCATACTATGATCATACATCTGAGACCATCCACTGATTGCAGGGTTCTTGCAGTATCTTGTACATTGTGATAAACTCTTAAACCTGCTATATTTCTAGGTCATCATATCACAGCCTTACATTTTTAAATTTAGAGAAAGATTTACCTTCTTTCATGGATTAACAAACATGCTATGTATAGTACTATAGTATGTAAAATTGAGCAAAATAAGAACTTGAACTAAAAGACAAAGCAATGCTTATATTTAATCTGAAAGTATGTCGAGATTATGAAATTGGTGAAAAATAATTCTTAGATATGATAATATAGTCATATTGTCAAAACTATAGCAAAAAAAATATATATAGTCAAAAATGTACCACAGCATTTCTTCTAGTTGCTATGCAAACATGCTTTGGTAATTAAATATTTGCCAGGACCAATTAGGCAGAACTCCAATGCAGAATACAATCCAACATTGTTTTAACATATAATTTTCCAGAGTTTGCAGCACTAGGCGGTCCAGCCAGGCAAACAAATCCAAGTTAGTATTCAAGACAACAATCCAGGAAACGATCACCTAACGGTAAACAGGACACAAAGGGTGAACACTTCACAAAACACAGTCTGGCACATGAAGGAAGGTGAGGCGGGTTTAAGGATGTGAGGAGAGGGGAGAGGACAATTACACACAGGTGAGACACATAAGGGTAATTAACCCCAGGCCCTAAATCTAGTTAGGGAGGTATAGAAGGGACAGGAGGAGAAGGCACGGAAGACATAGGAAAGGAGGATAGGAAAAAATAGAAAAAAACGGCAAAAACAATATGTTATTATTTTTTAGTATGAGACCTGGCCAAGAATGGCAGGACACATAGTTATTTCAATTCATGGTCACATTAAACATAGACATAAAAGAAACAATTAACCACTGCTTTTATCAGCAATGGAAAAAAAAACATTTGCATTCAAATAAATCATTTGTGTAAACATAATTGAATTTATCATGGAATTAAATACATTCAGAGATACCAGATTCTGGAGTTTGATCTGCACCTAAAAGCTTTCTTCTCAATATTTTTTGACCTTAGCAACAGTAAACATTTTTGTAAAAACATAGCTTGGAGGGCATTTTAATCAAGATTAAAAGAGATGATAAATAAGATGGAATCAAGAATATCTTTGTAAATCAAGACATACCAATGACTGAACTGAAATGCTTATAAAGATGGACCATTTATTTTAGTATATAATCCACAGTTTGTGATAAATCTCAGAGTGCCACCATACACACTATCCAGCATACAAAATGATAGAGTGGAGGCATTCATCTATAACACATCACAATAATCAATAATTGGAAGTAAGGTTGAGTGCACCAGTTTCTCTTTAACCCCAAAAGTAAAGCAAGACTTACTTACAAAAATAAAACCCAAGTAAAAGCTCCTGCTTCTGTTCAGTATACTGAACACATGCCTTAAAAGACAAGTAGTCATCAATCCAGAAGCCCAGATATATATAAGATATAGTTATAAAAGTTCAATTAGTGTACCACTACTGGTCACTATGACAGACTGATTTGTCCTGGTTGATTATGAATTAGTGAAAAACACAAGTTTTATTTTATCAACATTTACGATATATTGCAATTGCCAGAGCTGTCCTGAGATTCTATTAGACACATTCAGCAGATATGCAAGAATTTCTCTGGCCGTGGGTGTAAAGCAGTATATGACTGCATTGTCAGCATAAAAATGAAGGGCTGCATTTGGGATATTCACTCCAATGTTTTTTTTTTTTTTTTACACACAAGGTAAATAACAGCGGGCCTAGTATTGAACCCTGTGGTACACCTTTTTAGAAAAACTGAACCTCCAGAAATAGCCTGGGTTGTAAGATAGTTAGCAAAACGTCCAACTGCATGTATAGAAAACATAACGGCTATAAGACATTCAGTTAAAATGGCATGGTTCATGGTACCAAAGACCTTGGAAAAGTCTATAAAAAGAGAATGGCAGCAAGGCTTATTAGCACCTTCAAGGCTGCAGTGGTAGTGCTATGGTGTTTGCTCAATCAGACTTGGAAATTGATAGAGTAGAATTGGTGGCCAAGTATTTATTTACTTGTTCACTGAAGACGAATTCAAGTACCTTAGCTAGAACAGTGTAGAATTTAAAACACTGTCGAATTAGGACTATACTTCTTTAGATCTCTTCTTTTCAGGAGGGCGATAACAAAGACTTCCAGAATTTGTGAAGTACATTGTCCATCAACACAATGGAAGAGCTACAATTTGATACACCAGTTTTTAAAAGAAGCTCCAAATTATCTGGTCCTGTCGTTTTTTTAGGATCACATTCTTTTAGAGCTTTAGCGACCTCTACTGTAGAGAAAGGAGTGAAATTAAAAGCCTGAACATTGCCAGGGACCCAGTCAGCCATGCAGACTTTTCACAAGGTGAGGAATGTGTAGAAAGTTTTTACACTTAAACAAGAACTCAGAGGAAATAAAATGTCTGAAAAATCATTGAATATGTCTGTTTCGTCAGTTACCGTGCAACCATCAATCAGCATACAGAGAAGGATGAATCAGTTAGAGTTGGACGAAAAGGATTTAATTACTTTCCAAATTTTGGTCTTTCCATAGTCGTGGACAAGTAAAAGTTGGTCTTTGTATTTCAGCGGACAAAGGAAAATCCACTTCCTAATTGAGATAAACATACACAGCGGACAGACTCTAACAGACATTAGTGTGTCAAAGGAGATGGCTCCAGGGGGACGTCCTGTGAGAGTGAAGGTGAACAGAGGTGGTCAGGTCCTGGAAAGAGCAGGACCTGCTGTGTCTGAGAGAGCTGTAAGGATTGTGTTCCAGCCTCAGTTTTTAGGACCTTTACCCAACATGTTTCTACTTTAATAGACGTAATACGACTGCTGCATCTCTGTGGTGACCCCATAAGAAGAGGGAAAATAGAGTAACTACAAACTTAAACACTCACACATGGGTTGTACTTTTCATTTATTTAATTCTCAGGGACAATGACAGCAATGCTTTTCTTCAGCTGAATAACACATTTTCAGCTTACTCTATTTAATGCTAGGTGACTGTGAAGCCCCTGACCCCAAAAGGTTTTTAATCAAAGATTAAACCCTGATGCTTTTGACAAGCTTTTGCACTGAGACTAAACATCAACTGCACGCTTGCTCTGCTCTTTTACCCAGACAACCCCAATCAAAACGGTCCTGATAATATGTCTTTGTCTCAGTCTTCTCAGTGGAGGAGTGTGTCTCTCAAATTAGTTTCACAGGTGATGTAACTCTTACAAGTGTGTAGGAGAGGCAGAATTAAAGGATGGGAGTAAAAGGAGGGGGGTTTAAAAAAGAAAAAAATCCTTGCATGTGCTTGGTATCATCTGACTTTCAGGTTGGCTTGCTGATCTTCTCTGATGTACAATACATGACACGGGCTTGGAAGGCCAATCCCTAATCAAGGCAACAGCAGCAACAGCAGCAGTAACAGAGGCACCGGTGCCCCTACCTTGCCCCCATCCCCTGACACAGCTCAGGCCCACAGGAAAGCAGCTGTGCTCTCCTCCTCTTCTCCAGTCAGCTGGAATGAAGGGATTGAAGAAGACTGGAAGTGGAACAGAAGGGTATCTGAGTAAAGCCGGAGATATTTGCATGCCTCCCAATGCTTCAGATTCCCCCACTGTTGGGTAAAGGTCCTAAAAACTGATGCTGGAACAGCAGTGACATTCCTGCGTCTGAGGATTAACACACCCCAGCTTCAGATCAAGATGTTCTGCTGCTCTAGCCTGACCACGACCCTGTACTGCATACCTGGTGGTCAGATTCGCTCTTTAAGTACGGGAAATACAAGTCCTTATTTGTTCACATTCATCTCAGTTTAGCTATACAAGAAAAGATTATCTTTGCAATATATCTAAATTTTATGCCCCTTGAACAAATTAAATAAAGCCAGATACTGATTGAACCTATAAAATGTAAAAGTATAATTATTTGACAAAAGCTATTTACATGTATTCATTGTGGCTCAAATGAGCATCATCTAGTAAACTGCTAATAAAGACATTCTGAAGTGCAGTTTCTTAGAGATGTTCCTCCAGTTTGGAGTCACATCCCGAGTGCACCAATCTCCTCTGGGTCTAGTGCTTTCTTGACTCTTTACATCTTCTCCATCCCCTCCTTTAGCTGCCAGCATTCTTCAGTATTCATTTTTCCTCATGTTGCTGTCACTTGGGATTGCTGCATTTGTTAATACTGCCCTCTTCTGCTGTGTATCTACCACCTTTTTGGCTTGCTGATGCTCTATCAGTCTGTAACTGGAAGTCATGTAGGATAGAAGCTGGTTTATTCTCCACCATCCTTGGCCTTCCATTTTGATCTCAGATATTGCACTTTATACAGATGCCTCTACGTTGTACCAGCTCTTAGCTTTTGGCACTCCTTGCAGCTGCTAGTGCTGGACCTCCCCTGGGGCATCTTTGTTCAGCCTGTACCTGGGGTCTTCCACGCAGTTTGGGAGAACCTTCCTTAAATTGATCTTGTGTTCTTGTGCAGCCACGAGTGCCTCTGAGCCTTAATCCAGCCTTTCCAATCACCGATGTGTCGTCTCAATGTCAGTCACAGCCTCTGGCTGTGGCGCATGCCATGTAGGGGCTTGTCCTCCCATGATAGTCCCTCCTTTTCACCACCTCCTCTTCATCAGATCCAACTGCCTGAGAAGCCTTAGCACAGGGGTGTCCAAACTATTCCACAAAGGGCCGTGTGGCTGCAGGTTTTTGTTCCAACCAGTCAAGCACACCCAGTTTGACCAGTCAGCTGTCTGAAGACTCAGATGAGTTGATTAAGTGAGTCCAGTCTGGTGTGCTGCTGCTGCTGGGTTGGAACAAAAACCTGCAGCCACACGGGCCTTTGTGGAAGAGTTTGGACATCCCTGCCTTAGCAGGTCATTACCTGTGGCTATCTTCATGATGAACTCTTCGGTCTTGATCACAGCCTGTTCAAGTGCCCACAAAATTCTGATACTAAGGGATGATAACATAATTCTAATAATCATATGTGACATGGTGATGTGGTTTAAACGAGTCACTCTACTTCAAAGTATGTACAGACATATGGATGGAAGACACAAACTGCCTGGTACCATGGTGATGAATATGGTCATCAACATATTCCACCATCATCATGGTAAGAAGAGAGTCAACAGATGGATGAGAACTGAGATGTCTTCAAGCAAAAGTTGCTTCTAAAACTTTATTAAACTGTCTTACCAACAGCACAACAATACCAAAAAAGAAATCACATAAGGAAAATCTGTGTGTGTGTGTATGTGTGTGTGTGTGTGTGTGTGTGTGTGTGTGTGTGTGATATGCATATGCATGTGATATGCATATGCATAATATACATTTATGAAATGTGTATTATTGCACTTGGATTTCTACCTAGATAATAAGTGTACATGTTATCACTGTGTTAGATTGTGCTACGTTTTGCATCAGTGTTCTGCTGCTCCTCCTCATCCTCCCATGTCCTTCTGTTTCCCCTCCTCCCTTCAATTGAGGAGTTGAACAATTTGACAGCATTGGGGGGACAAAGGAGTTTTTCTTTCTGTTGAGAAGGAGCAGCATCTCAGAGAAGGAGCTTCTCTAGTTCCTGATGACAGCACATAGAAGGTCTCACTAATAACCATGACAAAAATTGAGTGATTTTAACAGTTTATTTAAATTAGTTAAACATGTGTATATTATTATAAATGCAAATGATAAACTATCCAAGCTCCAGTATTTGACATGTTGTTAAATTCAACTATCCATGTACACAGTATCCATTTATCTTAATCTGAAGATTTAGACATTTAGTGAACATAATCGATTTTGTTACCTAGAGAGTGATTGTCTTAACTTCTCCACATTTATTAATCTAATGAATACCTAGATGGGGCAGCATGATGGTGCATTGGCGGTGCAATGACACCTTCCTCCAGCTTCCTCCTACTGACCAAAAACCTGCACGTGGGGGTGGGTAGATTAGTGACTCTAACTTCCCTGAGGTGTGAATGGGAGGTTGTTTGTTCTTCAGGTTATCCCAAAAGCTGAGAGGCAGGGTGCACACTGGACCCTGTGAAGACCCTCACTTCAACTGAAAAGATTTTACATGGCTTCCAATAGAAATAAACGCAGCTTCATCACTTCTGCCGGTGCTTCAATGCCAGTCTTGATATTCCTGTTGAAGCCTCTGCCTGCAGGGAGCAGAAAAGAACAGTAAGGGTAAGTGAATGGTTCAGCACGTGTGGACGCATTAGTGGTCTAAGCTTTGCTTCTATAGCAGATAGCAGAACACATCTGG
The DNA here is from genome assembly GCA_911728415.1 of Lagocephalus sceleratus. Taxonomy (NCBI): domain Eukaryota; kingdom Metazoa; phylum Chordata; class Actinopteri; order Tetraodontiformes; family Tetraodontidae; genus Lagocephalus; species Lagocephalus sceleratus. The sequence goes on from CAJVRN010000016.1 coordinate 814,443, forward strand.
TGATGGTGGTGGGTGGGGGCCCGTGCTGTAGCTCATGGCAGCCCCCCTCTCCGTACCAGCCTCTGGAGGGGAGCTGCCTGTCTGTCGCACCTTGATTTATGCTGGGCTCATGTCAGAGGAAAGCAATGTGAAGAGTGTGGCATAAACAGTGAATACCAGTAGAGTTCAGAGACGATGAATCAGAGTCAGGGAGGACACAGCTCTGCCTGCTTCTCCTGTCTCTGCCTCACACACATATGGACACACACCAGCCTTCTCTGGTTCTTATCTAACAGTGACCCAAGCCTTGCATTCTTCAGGCCAAAGGTATAGATTTGTTGTCAACTTTGGTGGGAATACCTCCTCCTCCCCTGAATCTGTCTTGGACACATAAAAAAAAGGCTGCAGAAAAAGATGTAATTAGGTTGTACAAATGGAACTAAGTAAAATGAATAAACAGTGACCCCTTTTAGCCATATACTGCATTATCACACAATCAGGAAAAGCACTTTCTGTTCTTCTGCTCTGCATGTTTCTGCACACTTTTGATGATTTTTTCCACATCTATCTTACTGCATATGAAACACATTACAGTTTGACATATTTCATAAGATAACCAACAATACATGGTGGGTTTGTACATTTGCTGGTAATTGTAACAATGCAATGCAGAGGTCCCTGGTGGATCATCCACTCACTCATCGCTGGCTTTGAAAGTTTACATTGGCATTTTTAAATTCAGTATTTCACACTGTTTTAAACCTGATTCATGTGGACACATAAAAAAATGATGAAACTGAATGTTTTTGATAAAAAAGTGGTAATTTTGTCCAAAAATAAAGTAAAAAGTGTCTCTATCCATCCTGTCACATTGAACCTGCTGTAATTATGGTTCTGTCCAATGTCCAGAAGAACTGAATATTAACTGAGTGTATTAAACTGAGAGCAGCGGTTGTTTAGTGTGTTTGCTGCTGAGAGACAGAATACAACCAGCCAGGTTCTGAGTTCTCTCAGCATCTGAAACATTAATGTACAAGCCAGATTAGCCATGCCATCACACGCCTCCTGTTTCTTGCCTATTGATTTTCCTTCCGTTTACCACCCACCCCCCCACCACCCCCTTCAATAAGCCGGGGGGGAGTCTCTTCAGAGCTGGAGCACCGCTCCTCTCCCAGGCCTCCTCCAGACCCAGGCCTTTTCACCATTCCAGCCTGGCTGATTTCTGCTGAGACTTTGGAGCGGTTGCAGACTTCTGAAGATAACCCTAGGTACTGGAAGAGAGGGCCAGGGAAGGGGGGGGGGGGCTCGATCAGTATGCAGCGCTGGAGAAGTGTGCAGTCTAGAGAGAGACTGTCAGTAATCAGAGATGAAAGTTGTTCAGGATCTGGTCAGCTTGACTCTCCCTCTTCCCCTGGTATCTCTGACCTGCAGCACTTTCACCAGACAGACATACGTGTGAACAGCTCGTATGGCGTAGCCCAGAGACCAGCTGCAGCCTCCGTCTGTCTGCTGCTTTCCAGCGATGATCGGGGCACAAAGAGCGAGCTGCTAATACAGTCCTTTCTATTAACACTGAGCTTTTACTCCTTTGTTCATTTCTAAGTCACATAGTTTAAAGCACTTTGGGGGGAAATGCAAACAAGAGTTTTTAATAGAAAGCAGCAAAAGGTAAAAATTACATATAAAAGTATAACTATTCCATTTTTTAAAAATAGAATTATATGATAGCAATGTGAATTCAAAATCAGCACATGGCTTTTATATACCAGCACATGCATTAATAAAGGCTTTCCTTTTTTTTTTTATTCAACCTCACGTTCCAAATAATCGGGTGTCATTTTTTCTGTGTTAACAATTCAGTGCTGAACACTGCTATCCTAAGAAAAAGATTTGAATTCCTCTCATCATTATTCATTACAGATTCTATAGATTACGCATTTTTATTAACTTATATTGTTGTTATTATGCTTGTGCTAATTAGTAGCCGAGTATATTGATGTGCCACACTCAAAAGTTTGACAAGTCTCCATGTCGACCTAATGTCTGATGGGAGTCGGTGCAACTTCTCTACTGGTTTCCTGTTTCTTAATTACAGATAAGGTAGAGGGTCGGCTCATGTGTTTTTATTGTCTGTTGCCATCTATAGGCAAGAGACACAAATTTGCCTAAATAATTTGGCTCAAAACCTCAATGTACAAACCACAGTACACATTTTGTGATGCAGTTCATTACACTAAGGACACTGAAGGACATTTGAACTTGCTGACAGGGATTTAAACATTTGTGTGAATTGCACAGGTAACTTTTCTGACAGTTACAGTACAATTTATTTGAGGGCAAATCATTATATATGTGCCAACAGGAGAATAACCAGGATATCAAATCAAATATCAGATATCAAATCAGCTCTGGAAACCAAAGACCGGCTGAAATAGAGGAACATGTAAAGGTGGCAATTCACACAATGACAACACACACCACCTTGGAAGGTTATTCTGAGCAAGAAAGAACCAGTGGGACCAGTTTCAGCAGGAAACCGTCAATATTACTGCCATACTTTACAATCCCGCAGATATTGCATATTTCCTCATTAGCACCTAGTTGTATTCATAAACACTGTTATTTTAATCTGCTTCTTCTAGATTTATGAGTTCCGTGTCTCCTGTCTGATGGCAGCAGTTTAAAGAGAAGCTGACCAGGATGATTCCCTCACATGTTCCTGACTTTTGTGAGGCAGCAGGATCCGTACAGTTGTTCCAGCGAGGGCAGCGGTGATCTTCTGAGCGGTGCTGCTGGCTCTCTACAGCGCTCCTCTGTCTGCGCCCGTGCAGCTTTCAAACCAAACACAGACACAGAACGTCTGGGTGCTCTCCATAGAGCAACGCTAGACGGTTGCCAGCAGCTTCTTACAGTCTCTGCTGGGCCTTCTTCACAAGCGCTGTGGTGTTTGCGCTCCAGGTCAGGCCCTCCTCCGTGGTGACGCCCAGGAACTCTAAATCAGCCACCCTGTGCACACAGTCCCCAGTGATGACCCCCACAGGGGCTGGGTTTGAAATTATTGAATGAAAACATGAAATTGTTTCTTGAGTTGAATAAAAAAAAATGTATTTTAGCTGAGGAAGCTCCTGGAGATTGAGAAAAAATGTTTCAGCTGATTAAGAGAGAGAGAAAGAGAGAGAGAGGTGGGGGGGGGCAGAGGAGAGGGCAGTCAGAGAAATCCTGCAGTAAATAACATCATTGCCCAAGGCATAATTGCTATTAAATAGCTTGTTGACATACACAGTTGGCTGTGTGCAAACATCTCATTTGGCCAATTATCCTCTTCTCTGAGGTGTTGTGGCTGCAGTCGGAATTTAACTGAGGTTTTCTGCAGAGACGGAGGAACAAACTCTCTCCTGTGTGATGCTAATGGAGCCACCAGATGGGACTTTAAAGAAACGGAACAGGACTGAAGTTATGTGTGTGTGTGTGTGTGTGTGTGTGTGTGTGTGTGTGTGTGTGTGTGTGTGTGTGTGTGTGCGCGTGTGTGTGTTTCTGTCTGTCTGTGAGAATGCATCTGTGTGTGGGCTAGGTCTGCTATGTGGTGTTCAGGATGTTCACAGATGATGTCAACCATCTCCATTCTTCTGACTTCTATGTATTAAGTGAGAAATTCAAATTATTTTCTTTCTTTCACAATGTATCCGATAATATCCTTCAGTATAATGTAAACATGCTTCTCCAAGGTTAAATGTATGTTAGGTTAAATAAATGTTTTTGTCCCGTCACATTATTTATTATTTGGGGTGCCTTATCTTGGATATCTCAGTAGTAGAAATCATTCTGCCTGAATTTCAGTTTCAGTGATGCTATTGAATAATTCTTAATATATGAGTCTCAGTAAGTGCCTCATATGGCCCAGTATCTCAGCCTAGTCCAGGTCCACTTGATCTCCTCCTCTGGCCAGTTAAAGATGTGGCTACAAGATTATTTTATTTATCTCATTTATTAAAATAGTCCTTAAAGCAACTGTCCAGCTACAAAAGTCCAAGTCTTAATGGATATGAGTGGAGTGTGCGCTTCCAGCTCCATTTCAACACTAGTGGCTCAACCCTCTCTTATCAATGACGTGTAAGGAGACTTTTGAAGTGAGTTCTTCCAGAGTGCTGCTCAGAAGGCGGTGAAGGTAAGTTCACGACTGATGGGTATTGATGACGTGTGGTAATGGGTCATATGGCAGAAAAGCGAGGGAGGTGAGAGAGACAAACCTTTAGGCTGGGGGAAGGTTGACAGGGAGCAAAACCAGTCTGGAACACATCTCTAGGTGCTGACTCACCCTAATTGGAATTAATAGATCATCCTTAATCCCTCCACCATACGTTATTTTCAGCCCAGTCTACGTAATTAACCCTTTCCATCATGGAAAGGCTGGGGAAAATGGTGATCTAATCTTTTTTTTTTTTAATTTTTCCTACAGATCAACCAAATCATAGTTTAAGATCTGCTCTGAATCAAAGACATTTTGAATTCTTTTTGCTAACACCACCAGGCATTAGAAAGCCTGAAGCAGGACAGGAATGATCAGAAAATTCCAGGAAACTGATACATGATGGAAGTCAGAGTTCAATTTTTAAGGACAAAATATACAACATACTGGTCTTAAAAAAAATATCCAAAAAGTCTTATAACAAGGGTAATTCGGCTCATATTTAAGGTTTGTCATATTGAAAACAGTCTGGTAATTTAAGTGAAACAAGGGGCCTACATAAGCATTGTTAATTTGTCAGGTGAATACAGATTAATTCTTCACAATGTTTTCCTGAGCCAAAGTTTTAGCACTGCTGGCTTATTTAACTGGATTTCTTTACTTATCCCAGTTTAAAAATGGGCAAGAAGCGTGTCTGTCTTCACTGATACCAGCACGCTCCAGTTCACTCCGTTTGTGCGGGATATTTTTCATGTTGGCCTATCGGATCTCCAAACTGTGGATACTCTTTTGTGCGTGGATGTGAGACGAGCCGTCTTCTGATTGGTGCAAAAGTCTGTTCTTGTTGTCGTACTTGTTCCTACTTGTGTTTCCAGTCTTACTGAAGAGCATAATCAGCGTCCTTTGGTCACTGTGGGTCTATTTCCTCTGTGTAATGTATGTGAATGACTAACTGGACTAACACCCACATTAGTGTGGCTGAGACCCTGTGATGGACCTAGAACCAGAACAGAGCCATGAGTGGTGAGCTGGACTGTGTGTGCGAATTTACTTATGTTAGTAACACTAAATAATTTATCTTCAGTGCATTTAGCATGCAAGATACTGGATATTTACCACTAACACTAATGAATAATAATAAGAAGTATGTCTGTAGGTAGTGTGTTCACTGTAAAAGTAAATTCACTTTGACATTCAAACATTAAATTAATTTCATGATCTAATTTGCAGTACCAGAAAATAAATATTTTAGTTCTCCTATATAACTGATTCCAGCTTTCATATCTGGCCATTTCTCTAGTCTCTGTTAGCGTACAGATCTGTTGGAGTGTGACCCAAGAATTAAAAAAATAAGTCATCCTGGTAATGAAATTAGCCATCCTCTTAATCTCCATCCTCACACAGAACATGTAATGAGAGATGAGGGCATCCCAGAGGAGCCCATTATTGTTCTATATGTCAGCTCAGTTGTAGTTTGAATTGTGCCTTTGGTATAAATGAATACTAGAAAAAATTGCCAATAAATCATAGTGTGAAACAATGTTACAGTATTATACCACTGCATGGAGAGGTGTGTGTGTGTGTGTGCGCGTGTGTTGGCCCTAAGAACTTGGCAGAATGTCAGCAGCGTGCTCCAGCAGTGAGGGGGAGCTGTGTTTCTTTGCCCTGTGCTGGATCTGCTTTCAGGCTGACACAATCCCACAATCCCGCAGCACTGAACTCTCAGCTGCAGCCTCCACAGCAGCAGCAGCAGCAGCCCTCCCAGAACACACCTAACATGTACACTATTGTCTGGACACACATGTTGTCTTATAATAAGGAAGGATGATGCTGGACTTGTCAGCCTGTATGAAAGCGTAACCGTGTCAGATCATGTCAGTCAAGCTGCTGGCTGTCTGAAGCGTCAGAGTCAGAGACACACTGACTCCTCCAGTTAGTTCTGGAAGTTTAGCTCACTTCACCTTACAAAGCTTCTGTCTGAAAAGACTTAAGATTTCATGTGTAGAGGGTAGCACTCCAGATGTCAACGTCCAGTGATGAGATTGACGGCTTGGCCGTTCTCTCAAACATGTCTCGCTCTGCTTGACAATAAACAGGAATCTCAAGCTTTACAACATCAAATGCTAAATGATTCAATTCTGAATGAACCTTTTGTCAGACACAATGTGCTTATTTCAAATGAACTCAGATAATTAAATATCACAACATTTTTGTTCTGAAAATATATAATAATAAGAATACTATTACTGCTACTACAACTACTACTTATACTACTACTACCACTACTACTACTACTACTACTACTACTACTACTAATAATAATAATAATGATGATACATTTTATTTAAAGGCAGCTTTTGGGACACTCAAGGTCACAGTACATAATCATAACAGTTAAAAAGACACATGAACAGCATAAACAACATTAAAATTGTTGCAGCAGAACAATGACAGTCAGAGTAAATAGGCCTGTTTATAGCGGTTGGTTTTCAGGCGAGCTTTAAAGAAGGGTAGAGAGTCAATAAATGGGAATATAATAATTCAGAATAATTACATAATAATATAATTAATACATAATATATAATAATGCTAATGTTCTATATGATAATAATAAAATAATACAGAATCAAAGCATGAATTCAGATGTTAATAATTTGAAGTGATGTATACCAATAGTGATACATAATCACCAGAAGTGCTCTCCCAGATGGACCTAGGCAAGATGGATATTGATTGCTTCTTCTGAGTGGTGGTGATAATATGACAAAAAGCAGTCATTTCCCTCTGAAACATCACTTTGGCCCATGAGCGAAGCCTTTATCATCAGCCTTTCGGAGATTTCCTAGAAGAGCACTTGCAGCACTCGAGATCTTTAGAGCGACGGGCGGGTGGATCAGATGACACCGAACACGATGACTGAGTGGTGGCTCCAGGAAGTGGCTGCGACAAGTTTCAGTCAGTAACATATTTTGTGATCTTCTTTTCAGTTTTAAAACTTTACAGTCGCGGAAATGTCGTCAAACTCAGAATTCCAAGTCACATCTTACTTTTTAAAAATTGCAATGTGATATATTGTTCATGGCATATAGATAAACTAAGAATACAGTAATATTATCCCTGGTTTTAATTATTTCACTGAAAATTAGGGCTGTTAAGAAATCAGTAGCATGTATCAGCTGTACGTCTACAGCTGGTATGAAACACACAGGCAGACGATAGCTCAAAATGTGTTTTAAAGGTTCTTTAAAAGTCCTTTAGGTAAATCCTAAAGACTAATTGCAGAATATATTTTATATATCAGTATGACAGGGCCCCTCAGCATTTTGGACTTTTCCTTTTGCTCTGTTGAGAGGCTCATGAAAAGGTTTTTGGCTATTTTCAAAAGTAAAAGAAGGACATTCTCCTCATCCATAACCAAATATTCAAAGTAAATGAAGCCTTACGAGGAGTGTCTAACCATGGTATCCTTCATTTCTTCTAATCTGTTGAGGAGTCACCCGGCAGCAGACAGTGCCACATCAGCACTGTGCTTGTCTGCATGCGTCTGTGTGTTCATCTGTGTGTGTATGTGGTGGAAATGCTGATTGATGCATCTCTGGATTTGTCAGCCCTTTGGCAGAGGTGGAACAGGTGTGACTTTTCCACAGAGCGTGGCTCAGACAAGCCATATCACAGCACAATTAGGTCATTGTGCAACACAAACATTCCTACACAGGGCCCTCGGACTTTTACAGACTAGTGTGTGTGTGTGTGTGTGCATGTGCGTGTGTGTATCTGTGTGTGTCTCCAGGTGGGGCGAATTTGGAAATTTTCATTATGAAAGAGATGTGTGCCCACCAGCTGCATGTCCCTGCCTAATCTCTCTCTATCTGTCACACACACACACACACACACACACACACACACACACACACACACACACACACACACACACACACACACACACAGAGGTATGGTACGCTTGTGTCTTGTATCTGAGAGTGGGTGTCAGTTTAAAGAGAAATTTCTGGTTTATTTGAAATATGACACCAGCATGGCCAAGACTTGGATAACTACGTAACATTAATTTAGTATTGTCATTTTCTGATAATTTGAATATCACTTCATGTTCAAATAAAATGTAATTAGTACATGAATACTAGAGAACTAATAATGAGATCAAAATATATATTTATTGTATTGTTCAGAAAAATTAAAGCTTGTCAGAACTGTTAAAGAAGACTTAAAGAAGTCAGAACTGTACTTGTGCTTATATAATGTAAATGCCCTAGAACAGACCACAATTAAAATAACTTAAAGTTATCATAAAAGAGTCCAAGATAAATGTAAATTCATATTTGATCATTTTTTATCAGATCATTGAACATAAAAATATTTTTCTTGTCTCTGAATGTTTTTTTTTTTTATATATAAATACAAAATATTCATAATAATAATAAATGATATATAATAAATGAACATCTACATTTAATATGGTGTATGACTCATATTCATTTTTTTTCACCATTTCCTTTGACATCTTTACTTTTATTCACGTATGAGTTTTGGGTATTGTTTATGAGCATGGGTGTGTTGTGCCAGGGGAGGGGCTGCCTGAGTGGTGTGTGTGTGTGTGTGGTGTTATCCTCAGGGTTGGGTGTCAGGACTGTGGTCCCTTCAAGCTGCTCTGCATTTTAACCAGCCTTGACTTGCTGTATGGTGACATGTCTGCACTCCACCGTGTGTGTGTGTGTGTGTTTGTGTGTGTGTGTGTGTGTGTGCGTGCATGAGAGAGAGAGAGAGAGAGAGAGAGAGAAAGAGAGAGAGAGAGAGAGAGAGAGTGCTGGGATATGCTTGAAAGACTCCTGGCATGTGCTGGTGCCTGCATTTTTCACCCTTGACTGGAAGCATATGCTGCAGCACAATCGACACAGTGTTAGCCTGTTTTAGCGTGAAAGACCCAGGCGGTTTCCTCCACATCTGGCAGTGCTTGGTTCCCCTTCCAGGTGAGTCACGTCCCATGAGACAGTGGCTCTGCTACAGCCCTCAGCCCTTGGTGCCTGGGCATCTGGAAGTGTCTTGATTTGTCTCACCAGCACATCTATCTCCACATGCTTTTCCAATTTCCATCTGCACCTCCACCACCTCCAGCCACCCGCTGGCCCCTGCTGAGTGAGAAACATTCCACCTATTTCCACACTACACACACATTGACACTAGGTGTCAATGTTTAGGAGAACGGACAGCAGTGTTGTGCAGGCATAAAGACCACACAGTGACGTTTTTTTTTAAATCATAGTGATACTTAAATAATATTTGTGAAAGAGTTTGTTATATGTATATATCAACATTTATTTAAAGGCCAAGCATGTTTGAATATGAACGTATGAATGTCTTTTTATAGTTAGTATACTACGTATATGTTGTAGTTCAATGGCTTCTATTCAAGCTGCTCTTGCAAATAATTATTAAATAATGAATTAAATAATGAGTAATATTATAGTAGGGCATAAAAAGTAAATTCATAAAAGTAAAAGTAATAAAGTGCAGGGTTTTTTTTATTGATGTGAGGACCCAACCTGGGGACACGCTGGTTTGTGCATGTGTATGTGTGTGTGCATGCACATATGCATGTGTGGAAATGGGAGCAGGATGGGAGCAGGTTTTCCCCCTTTAACTGGAATGTCACAAGCAATCCACATAATTCCCTTAGCCTAATGGCTGTTGGGTAGGACCAGCTGTGTGTGTGTGTGTGTGCGCGCGCGTGTGTGTAGGTGTATGTGTGTGCGTGTGTTTGTGTGTGTGTGTGTGTGTGTGAGACAGAGAGAGAGAAAGAGAGACTTCTGGGAGTTGCATGTGTCAGAGCAGATTCATCATGACAAAAACAGATGTTTCTCCCTGGTAAACATATCGAGGCCCATCCTAATTATTAAAGAGATGAAAATGAAAGTCTCGCTCAGATTAACGGCTGCTGTCCCAGTAGACAGTTCATACTGTATGTGTGTGTGTGTGCAGAGTTCACTTTTACACAAATGTTTTACTGTTGTCAGTCATCAATACAGCGGGTCTCCATTGTCAGTTTAGGGGTGAAATAACATCTAATGTCACAGAACCAGTGATAAGATTTAACCCTGTCCTTGATCTAATTCATTCAGTCATTTGTTGTTTGTTTACTACTTTGTGAGATGAATTACTATAGAAATGGTTGTTAGTGCTAGATCAGAGACGGGGATAAGCAGACATGGAGCAGGGAGAGCGAGTGTGCCAGGCTAAAGAGCTCGCCAGACAAGACAGCCGTACCCGACCTGTCCGTGACAAACATACAGTCAAGATCGAAGAACTGAGGGCCGACTGTACAGGAATAGCTGCTGTGCTTCTCATTTTAACGAAACCAAGCACGATGCAGATGCTGCTGTGGAGGCTGCAACCAAGATTGTTCAGCAGATGGAAGAGTTGAGTCTAGGGAGGACAAAGATGGTGGACTCGTGTGTGGTGTCCCTCACTGGTTCCATCCCATCACCAGTTTATACCAAGATAGCAGTGGCTAAACTGCACCATGCTATCCATGGTTTGATTATCCACACAGCATGTTTATAATAGCAGGGGACTTTAGTCACTTCTGAAGACTACAATTTCTAAATTCCATCCCATTGATTGAGATGGAGAGCTCATAGACCTGTCTCTAGGATACTGATGGTTTTATTTATAGTGCTTGGTTTAACACTTCCCGCCTGCTCTCCTGTAGACATGATCGCCTCAGAGAAGATCTTCTGTGTGAACCCTGTGCCAATGTTGATCAGCCCAGACTTGTAAGTACTTCGACAATCTGACTTCCTGCCTTCCTCTATTTAATTCCAAACTATATTTTGGACGCCGGAGATAAAATAAAGGACCATGTACACTCAAATGTCTTGTAACTGTCAGTTTTAAACCTCATCCTATTCCATCCACAAGAGAGGCAAACATCTCAGAGATTGATTTTATTGTTTTCTTTTCTTTCTTTTTTTTTAAATCAGAGAAGGGAAGAATGAGACTCTCGCCTTGCTGACTTGGGCCACCATATCATGCTTCAGGGCTCCCAGGTGCTGCTGTACGCTGTGTCAAGACTCGGCGGCTACAAGTCCCAACAGAGCTCTGACACTGTCATGCCACAACACAGGCCCTCGGGTGATCTTTCTGTGCTTCTACATGCAGACACACTTCTAAGACTTTGACTTGAATCGACGCCACTTCGAGCAGCAATGCAGACAAATTAATTACAGACAGCAGGAAAAAAAAAAAGACAAAAACCCCAATGACAACCAACAATGCAGATGACTCCCACTGAAGTATCCAAGCCAAATGTATAGTGCTTAAGAAGGACAAAAGAAAAAGGATTTCATGGCACCACAGGATATCTCAGTATTTGACATTGCTCCTAATGTTGAGTAGGTTTTGGGCAGACCTGAATGAGGAATGAGCATTTGCTGTTAACATTTGCCTGAGGACTCCTTCAGCTTTTCAGGATTTACATGCATTTGTGTAGTGGTCGCTGGAGAAGTGGGTTTACTCTCCATTTTTAGAAGCCAAAAAAATCAGGAGCAAATTGTAGGTATTATTGGCCACACAAGCAGCCTGCATGAATGTAAAAAAAAGAAAAAATAAATTAACATTAGTTGAGCTCCTAACTGATGTAGATTTGTGGGAATGTTTGTAATTGTGAAAGCATTTTTGGTTTTCCACAGCTCAAACCTGCTTATTATGTATTCCAAAAGGGAAAACAGTTTAAAAAAAGCAAAACTTAATTTGTCATTGTCAGTCAGCAATATTTTCCTCAGCATGACCTGCTCTACTCTGTCTCTGATTGGCTCATCAGTCATCATGTCTCAAGTTAACTAATCTAGTCTCTGAAACCAGCGAGTACCAGCCAATTAGGGGAAGGGTGGGATCATGGCTTTAGCATCCTAGGGGAAGAACTTGGTAATTCAGCTTGCAGATACAACTGAACAGTGCACATCAGGGAGATTTACAAGTGGGTATACGCAATGCTGACTGAAATATAAGTGGGTATACCCTGACTACACCGCTGTACATATGTATTCCTGTCTGGATCATAACTTCACAGGGGCGTTGGATGTGTTTGTTCAACCACCTTTTGAATGCTTTGTAGAAAAAGCTGAATGTGTCCTTGCTGAGGGAGATGAGGTTTGAGGCTATGAAGGTCTGGGGACAGAAATAATGGTTTGCCACGCTGGATAAGAGCAAAGTTGCTGCCGGCTTTGAGGACCTGGACAAGCTCAAATATCTTAAGGTAAAGGGAAAGTGGAGCAATTGAGAGAAAGGGGTTGATGAGTAAATATTTGTGGTATCTGCTACAGACCCCTGTTTGAGGGAAAGAAAGCTCTCAACCCTGCGGTTATGAGGTGTGGGTAGCAACTGTAGAAAAAAGCACAACTGCAACTCTGCTGCATGGCTGGGCTCAGAGACAGGGTGGGGAGCTCAGAGACCTAAATGGAGCTCAGAATAGAGTCGCTGCTTTTCCGTATTGAGTGGATGGCTAGGATGTATGCACATCTGGTCAGGCTGTGTCCCAAGGGAGCCATTTCAGACAGATCCAGCCGGAAGCACAGCAGACCCAGGGCAAATTAGAGAGTTTACTTGTGCTGTCTAGCTTTCAATACAACTTTCAATTAAACATTATTCATATAGTTTGTTGCAATAAAGATTGTCTCAAAGTGCTTTACAGAAACACAGAGTCTGACCTCTGAACAAAGAGTGGCAACTAAAAACTCCCTTTCAACAGGAAGAAACCTTGAGCAGGACCACCCTCATATGGAGATGTTATTCATTGTGTGTTATATTTGATTGTATATGACAGTTAATGCTGGATGCTGGAAAGTTAATGTTGTTTTTGGGTCACTGACAGTCAAGCTCCTCATTGTCATTAATCCCTTTTCCACTGCCGAAAAAACTTTTCTCCCGTCCCCAAACTTTCCCTGAAAAAAGCACCTCCCTTCCCTGGAATTCTTGAAGAGAGGAGCTGTTTTCTGAAGAATACTGACTGGTGGAACACGCTTCCAATGTTCCACATTTCTGTACGTTCTCCATGTTTAAGGCAGTGTGCTTTCATTTATTTAAGCTTCACTTTGAAAATTAAGCAGAAGAAGAGAATTCACGACATGGAGTCGTCGCTCTTGATCATGTTTGTTAAGGAAGACATTTGTCAGGATTAAGGAGCCTGTGACTCAGAATGACCAAATCTATGAACAGCTAACACATTTAGTTGCCATTAAGTTGTGTTTTTCCCCAGAATTGTTCTCCTTTTTCATCAGCTGTCCCAATAGAATGAAAAAAGTCTCTCCCAGGATCCACTTTTGTGTGTGTGTGTGTAAAAACCTTTTAGTTGGTTTCCTTCTGTCTATAGTGTAGAAATGCTCCTGTGCTTCCATATATATATTATCCATCTTTCATTCCTGTTTATTCTGTAGCTCATGTCATACATCCTATCATATGATATTTTGAGTCCCCGATTCCAATGATTAAAAAAGGAAACTCAAAATTAACCAGTGTCCTCCTTTCATTTTGAAATGGGAGAAGTATTGACTGACAAAGAAGGAGTTGCAGCAAATACTGTACATGCAAGCCACCAGCACAAAAAAATATTTACAGTCCTGAGTGAATTAAGTATATGAGTACAGTCGGCCCTGGGTGACTATTATTCTGACATATAATGTTCCATGCCATCAATACTCCGGCATTGATGGCAGCCAGTGAACTCTGTGGAAATCCAGGCAAAAATATAAAACCATCAGGCCTCGGTGGCTGATAGCTTCCCCTTCAGTCAGCATCGCTTGTGTGCCCATGTTGGTAGAATGATGGCATTGATGTACAAGAACCCTTCTGTTTATTAAAATAGATACAACATCTTCCTCAACCTGCAAAATACTAAACTTTTTACCTGCATAATTTCTCTTTGTCATGATGCTCCATTCAGGTGAAAGGGGAATTGTTTGAGTGTCCCATTTTTTTTACACAAACCCTAAATGTGGGGTTTGCGGAAAAATAATTTAATTCAAAAGCTGAAGAATCTGAAGAAGTCAAAAAAGGAAGAGACACTCTCTGTTGAGTGTGTGGAAGACAAGTCCACAGCATACAGGAGATCTTCCAACGGTAGCAAAAGACCTACACACACACACATACACACACACATACACACACACACACACACACACACACACACACACACACACACATTCTCTATCCCATCTGACCTAATTACCTTGGTGTCTTCCCTGCATCTACTTGTTCTCTAATTGTTCTCCTCCCTATTTAACTCCTCTTGTCTTTCCCTTCTCTGCCAGAATGTCTTGTGATCATGTATCTTTCTTTTATTTATTTATTTTCTGTATTCCTGTTTAAACCTGCCCTATAGTGTATTTTCATGCAGTTTTAGGGATTTGGATGTTGAATACTTTTGTGATATGGACTTGATATCAGAACAGCTCTTTTGTTTTTGAATCTATTATCAGTGTGGATCTTCACAGACACTATATGAAATGTTCTAATTTGTTTTGTAAATACAGTCTACTATACCCGCCCTTCTTGTGTATGTACTGTGTATGACTTAGGGCAAGGGTACCCACAATTTTGGTTTGCAAGTTAGCGGTTCAAAAATGTACTGTTATACATAGAGCTGGATAAACTTATTTATTTATTTATTGATATATATATATATGTATAAAGTGTTTGTGTGTCATTGGCCAAAGAGTTCAACTTCTTATGATCTGTGGAATGAAACTGTTTCTGAGTCTGATAGACAGGCCCAGATGTTGATGTACTATCTACAAGATGGCAGCAGCTGGAAGTCTGTTTTTGGGGTGGTGAGGGTCTGTTCTAATCTGATTTGTCCTCCTCGTGCAGCGATGGACACAGAGCTCTGGCATTGATGGCAGCTTCTTTCTGCTGACGCGCTGGGCAGATTTTATCGCCCTCTGGAGAGGTGTCCTGATGAGGGCCACGCAGCTGCTCTTCCAGGTGCTGATGCAGCTTGGCTGGTGCACCAGTAGAAGATGCTTCCTGGAGTCCATGTTGGGTGTCGTCACTGTGTGGATGAAGAAGTGCTGCTGTCTTGCTGTGTTTGTTGCGGTGTTGTGATGAGTCCGCTGATGGAGGCGTGTCCTCTCTGCTCCTTCCTGAAGTCCACTCTCTGCTCCTTGGTTTTGCTTGTTGACCTGTCACCAGGATGTCAGGGCTCCGGCCTCCTCTCTTTATGCCATCTTTTTGCTGACGACCTATGACAGTCAAGTCAAACTTCATGATGGGGATGAAGCTGTGGGAGGCCCACATTTCATACCCAGGGAATAGAGCAGGGTTGTCCAAACTCTTCCACAAAGGGCCGTGTGGCTTCAGGTTTTTGTTCCAACCCAGCAACAGCACACCAGACTTGACTCATTTAATCAACTCATCTGAGTCTTCAGACAGCTGACTGGTCAAACTGGGTGTGCTTGACTGGTTGGAACAAAAACCTGCAGCCACACGGCCCTTTGCGGAAGAGTTTGGACACCCCTGGAATAGAGGGATGGGCTGTACACAGGGCTCTGTGTACCACGTTGCCAGCGTGGAGGGTGTGGTAGTGCCTATCTGCCCTGCCTGGGATCTACCCATCAGGGGTTCCACCTGCACAGGAAGTTCAGAATCCAGTCACCAAGGCAACTGTTGAGCCAACGGTCCCTGAACTTCACCATGAACTTGAAGGACACAGTGGTGGCGAATGCAGAATTATAGTCAGTGCAGAGCGTTCTCACCTACACTATGTGTTCTTCTGCTGCAGGTGAGAGAGTGTGGAGTGTCGGTTGTTGCTGCAGGGGTTGGGAAAGGAGGAATGTTTTACGTGACTGCATGATGGCGGAGGCATGTACTAGTGGGTGGTAATCACTCAGTCCGTCAGTTTTGGACTTCTTCAGAGAGGAGGGTGTATTTTCTAAGATATGTGGGGACTGCAGACAGTTGCAGTGACGTGTTGAAGATGTCGGTGAACATCATGCACTACAAGTAGCACACACCCAGGATTTATCGGCAGGACGGGGGACCTCACAGCTGGAGGTTTCTTTCATACTGGCCTTGATTTAAACAGCGCTGACATGAGGAAAGTCCTACTGAGATATCATGAACACACCAGCCGCCCTGCTCAAGGAGACCCATGATGACCAGGGATCTCATCAGGTCTAGGGAACCTGTGCAGGTTAAACTATTTTTAAAGATCTGCACACATCGGCTACAGCTACAACCCTTAAGCAGGGATCCCGGATGTGTAGTGAGAGATCTTCATGTTGCTCTAAAATGTGCTAAGGTGGTGTTCAGTAGCGATAACTCAGCACTGCTCGTACTCTAGTATGTGGAGTTTAAACTGTCCCATAAACCATCATCCAACACTAACTCAATTCATCTTTATTTATAGCATCTGTTATAATCACACTTGTCTTTAGGTGCTTTACAGACACCCAGGAACAGACCCCCTAACAAACAACAGTCGCAAAAAAAAGCTTCCACTTTAACAGGAAGAAACCCTCATGGTTTCTTCCTGGACCTGGACCAGGACCAGGCTCATAGAGAGGGTCCCTCCTGATGATGGCCAGCTGGGTAAAGGAGGAGGAGGAGAGGGGAGAGAACAGGAAGAGGGCAGAATAGACACATACATCAAATACATACACCAACATGTAAATCCATCAATTATACTGAGCAATAAAAGCTGGAGCTGAGAGGGTCAGAGGTCAGAGGTCAGCAAGTCAGTGCACAACTTTGGGATTGGTGATACTTGTAGATGGATACAGAGAGGGGCAGAAGAGGGGGGGTGACCTCACCATCACTCTGTCCCTCTTGAGTTTTTGCCTATAGCAACACGGAAGCAGAATGAAGGGTGTGTTTCGCCAAATTGAGGTCAGGGAAGGAACTTAAATCAGTCATGGAAATGCAGTCTGAACATGGTCAGGCGTGTCTCCCTGAGCAGGGCGGGTGGTGTGTTCCTGATATCTCAGTAGAGCTCCTCATGTCAACGTTGTTGAAATCAAGGCCAGTATGAAAGAAACCTCCAGCTGTGAGGTCCCCCGTCCTGCCGATAAATCCATACAGCTCATCTAGTGCTGCTTGGTTAGTGTCACGGCCAGTGGAACGTACACCGCCGTAAGTATGATCGATAAACTCCCATGGCAGCAGATAATCAGGTCGGTATCTGACGGCATCCCCTGTCTTCTCTCCCCTCTGTGTGTGTCTATATCTATCTATCTATCTATCTATCTATCTATCTATCTATCTATCTATCTATATGTGTATATATATATATACATATATATACGTATATGTGTATACATATATATATAGATATATGTGTGTACATATCTTTTGATATGATCAAGAAATGATCAAGAAATGCTGAATTTGCTACAGGGATTTTATATCTGCTTTTAGCAGTGAATTTCTTTTGTGGCTCTGAGGTTGCCATGCCGTCGGGTTGTGTCCTGTTGTGTTATGTTGCATTGTGTTGTGTCGTGTCGTGTTGTGTTGTGTGCAGGTCAGCAGATCAAAGATGAAGAGAGGCAGGGGGGTTGATGTGTGTTTGTTTGGACCAGAGTTTGAGGAAAAGTGGAAAGTCCAGCAGTGGTTAATTGGTGTGTTTAGGTCTGAGGTCATGAGGGTGGCGAGAGGAACACATCGCTCAGCACTGAGCAGCAGATGGATACACAGCCACCACAGAGACGCTGCTCAGTCTAATCACAGCTAAACACTGTGAAAACACGCACAGACCATCCACTTCTGTTCCCACCTCCTTCTTTTGTCCCCCTCTTCAAGTTCTTGCTGTGCTGGGAACCCAGGGAAGGTCAAAGTGTGTCACAGCAGCAAAGGCTTCCAGATGAAAATGTGGGCTTCAGCAGCACCTTCTTTCATTGAGAACACCCTGGAGGCTTGAATGACCTGAGGGTTTTAAATCAAACAGAAACAGAGATTATCATGAATTGAAGACACCTCCCCCCTTAATTTATTTCATTTTCAGGAATCTTTTCTGCAATAAATAATAATTTTCTGAGATAAAACAACTGCATCCCACAAGCCAGCTGACCAAAGATTTACTGCCAAGTTTACATTCATGGTCATGGTCAGAATAATTTTTTCTGTTGAACACAATATTCAGTGCGTAGTGTCAGTGAGAGAAATGCTGTATGATGTTTTTCAGCTGGTGAGGAAACCTCTTGTCATAGTAATCATACGTGATAGTAATTCAGACTTAGATTCTCACTCTTGGTAATTATCCTCTGATCAAGCCGCCAGTGGATGGTCAAAGTTTACATTAGTAGAACAGCTCTGGGCAGCCCTGACAGAGCCTAGACCTTCTGATGTTATTAGAGATGTCATAGCATACTAACGTCTGGGAGGGGTTCTTCCACTTCTGAACCCCTAAATGGTTTTTTTTGTCAGTTTTTTTTTGGCATGGGTCTTAAGTAAAAACACAAATGCAATGACAGTAAGTGTTATGATGAGTGAGGAATTAAGATTAAGTCAGGATTTACACTTTTGTTAGACCCAGTTTTTTCACTGAAAATACTCTTGGAAATGTCACATTTTTCCAAGTTCACTGAGGGTGTTATTTCTGGTACACCACCAGTAGACACCGTTTATGGCACTTTGATGGTTTTTCTTCAGTGACATTAGTTCCAATAAATTCCAACTAATTGATCAGACACCATCATATCAGCACAGGTAACACTGTCATGGTCAAAATCATACATGGATCAATATGGTGCAAATATGGCTGCCAGATGACGGCCTGCAAAGAACTTAACTTAAAGACTTCGGACATAGCTGTGTTAAGAGCTGCTAATGCTAAGCAGCTGTTCCAATGTGATTATTATAATAAGGCCTATTTTTATTCACTCTGGAATGTAGGTTTATTTTTAGGAATGCATAATAATTACTAATTTACATATAAACAAAATTGAATGTAATTCATCAAAATGAAGGAAGTGTCCCAGAGCCACAGGTTGGGTCATGTGCAGTAAGTAAAAAAATCATCAAGCCAGATTTCCCACTGAAATTAAGCTTTAATGATACCATCAAAAAACATTTTACTCAATAAGCACTTTTTTAAGTTTTCACCTTAAAACAATATCAAACAACAGTTTCTAAGGTGATAATTAAAAAGAAAGCGAAGGTACAAAATTAAGTAACTAAAGTTCATGAATCTCTGTGCTTTCAGCTCCACTAAAGAGTGTCTGACCTGAGAGAGTTTCACAGAAGTGTCCCAGAGCCACAGGTTGGGTCATGTGCAGACACAACTTGCCTTTTCAGTTGTAGCTTCTGGGCTGGAGAAAATGTCCCCAGTCCCACTACTGAAAGATTCCAGAGGCTCCTCTTTTGGCCTCTTAGGGCTCCTGGGTCACTCGTTTGTCATCATGACCTCTGACCTCTGCGGGCCAGTGTGCTGGGAGGAATGTCGGAGATGTTTACCTTCAGTGAGACTGATGGTGTCCAGGTGGCTCCTTTTTTCCAATCTGGGATGTTTTTCTGAGCTGGTTCCTCTGCTGCTATCCTTTTATCCTTGCGGAGCTCAAACATGAATACGGTGGAAAAACTACCATGATGAAAGTCAGTTTACTGTTTGAGTATCATAAACAGTTTCATATTTGATTTACTATAAACATATAACAGCACTTAAGCATAAATATTCTGTATATCATAGAAACACTGTATTGTCAGGACCAGGTATTGGGTGCAATATTACACATATTTCTAAATTTTGAAAAATAATATCTTTTGCATCTTTATTGCTACTGTCTGACAAATTTAGATTTAAAAAATAAATTGTGTACCTCTGAAAATAAAAATCATGGCAAGTCTGGATGCTTTCCTTTTTTTAAAGGATTTTATTTTTCAGTCCAAATCCCATTCCATGTTGTGCAACTATTTCAGGAAAACAGGTTAACAAACATGTCTCTGCAGTGAGTTCTGTGAGCATCAGCTTCAGCTCTGTGGATCTATTATTTTTGGCTGAATATGAGATTGAGTGTATTGATTGGCAGTCTGTCTGGGTCGACTCAGAGAACCCATCCAAAGCTCAACTTCCCAGAGTTTGTTTGCCATCAGACAGCCAGCTGAGTGGCGTGGCGAGACAGAGCGGGCATTTACTAATAGGTAATGGACCCCCACTTCCAGACCCCCTCCTCCCCCTACACTTTAACACGGTGCCATCTATCACTCTCACAGCAGACCTTCCCAGTGTCTACTCACTTGTTCCTGACATACTGGAAACTCTTGGAAATTTTCCTGCCCTGTTTGGTCTCCCCACACCCCCACCCACCCCAGCCCCTCTAAAGAGCCCATTAAACAGTGTTGTAATGCAAACAGTGAATCTGAGGAGAGTGAGGGCCAGGTGTTGGCTGCGGAGGGGATGAGTGTCTAATGCAGCCATTACGAGTGGTGGGGATAGTGGGTGGATTATCATAAAAGCATCTCCCCTCCCTCTAATGTGAACATGTCTGATCAATACCAGACTCCTGGGAGGGACTAGACAAATGAACAGATGAAGGATGATAGGAAGAGGAGTAGCTCTATTAATCCATCCACCAACTGAATGCTTTGTCACCCTACCACAGGACAGAGAGGACTTGGGTTGGGGGTACGCTTAGTTTAGAAAAAAAGAAAAAGTTGATCTTTTTCAGCTGTTTGGCATCATTCATTTAATATAATACTGTAAATGGTGGATCATGCACTGTGGGTGAAGTCTAAGTAAACGGAGGTTATTCAGACAATGTGGCACAAATCAGTCCTCTGGGGTCATCTGGGTATGGGACCCTGCAACAAGTCATCGGAGGACCATTCGGAATAAAACACATCGGGAGGCTCAATCGAAGGAAAAACGGACATGTATCAGTCCTTAAGGCTGTCCACCACTTTACAGAGGAATCATATGAGTCTGGGGCTTCAGACCAGATCATTGATGAAGGGACAAAAAAAACAAGGCTGTTCGAAACAACAGCCACAAGCTCAAGTGGCTCTTCCTGAGAGTGAGAGGAGCGACAGTTCATAGGTATTAAATAGCTGTACACAAGTGTCTCCCAGCTGTGTGAAGTGGAATATGAAATACTGCAGTAGAAAAACATAAATATTTAACTTAAGGACAATCATTGAGCAAATGTACATTCCATCACTTGTTCCGATCAGCCCCATCGCTCTGCTGTGTGTAGTTTACTGACTCCGCCACACGGACTTGCGGTTTAAGCACATTCCACTTCAGATATGACTAAAAATGATTTGGTTGGTTGACCAGACGCAGATAACGTCCTAACACTGAGATCTGACTAGCTGCTCTATGCCTGTGGTCTTTTTTTAACAGCTGAAGGGCACTCAGTAGCCAGCTTTGTTTTCACTAATGCTGTTTGATATAAAACCAATCTGTATGAAAGCCCTGCACTCCCACACAGTTGTGACCTCTCCTTGTGCAGCACGATGAAAGCACTCCACTTCACTTTTTTCCTGTCACATAATTTTCCATGACAATTATACACTAGATAAAACCTACAATTGTGATTTCTGGGCTGCTGCATGTGTAACCACAAAAAAGGGTTTGGCCCCTAACTTACACCTGTCTATAGTGTTGAAATCTCATCTTCCCTGGTGCAGCAGAGCTGGCCCCCCCTGCCCCAGGCTGAGGAGACTACACCCTATAGGTGTACTCTGAATTCATCTGTTTTAACTGAACACAAGTTTGTCAATCAGGACATCTGTTCACCTTGGAGAACAGGTGAGTCCATAGTGCATCAACAAGCGAGGGCAGCTTTTAGGCAAGTACAACACGAGTCACATCATAGCAACACAACATTAGAATGGCTTCATGCATTGTCGGTGTCAGTTACAGTGAAAAAGTCCTGGAATGTTAGTTAACTCTCTGGAAACTCAGAAGACAGAGTCTGGTCAAGACAGGAATCAAGGACAAGTTAAGTTCAACTTTGGACCTTCAACCAAAGTGAAAACTAGACTCTAGCAATATTCACAGCATGTATTGTTTCTGCATGAGAGACCAGCCAGCAACAAAGGATCAAAAGTTCCATTTCTCCCCGCTGCAAGTGATGTCTTTCACAGTTGAGGTAGTGACGATTTTTTCCCATATGTATTTTTGGGGTTTTTGAACCCCATTTGTCTTTCACTAGGTGTCTGTCTTTGACTGTCAGGCCTGGAAATTCTTACATTAAAAATCTGACTCCACATCCAGCTCATTAGCTGATGCTCTCATGGGCAATACAGAGAAAACAATGTTGAAAATGTTTGCGGAATCTACAGTTACAACTAGGAAGCACTCGGAGAGCGCAGACCCCCGCCAAGTTTATATAAATTGCAATAAAATCCGCCTTCTAGATCAGATACAGATCAGCCTTTGGAATATGATAGAGGATCCCATTGTCCACCCTTGAGTCAAATCTCATGGGGTTTGGTCAATAATTAAACGAGATATTGAGAAACAAAATTGTTGGCCCCATTTACCACAATGTTAACGAAAATTTCAAAGTGATCCAGAATCCAGGATTTCTTCCGGATCACCCCCAAAAGGAAATCTGTTCTTCCTTTTCACATTTTCAATAAATCCTGAAAATTTCATCAAAATCGGTCCATAACTTTTTGAGTTATGTTGCTAACAGACAGACAGACAGACAGACAGACAGACAGACAGACAGACAGACAGACGCTGGAAAAAACATAACCTCCTTGGCGGAGGTAATAAAACAGTGACAGTTGAAACAAATCATCTGCAGCCATGTTTTAATCAAACACATCAAGGAAGATATACCTTTGATATAAAATTGAATATTTTCAAATCAGTGTTATAGACAGTCAGAAAAACAGAATATCCTTTGCCTCTTTTTATATCCAAGTACTATTTCTCAAAAAAATATAGTTGACAAAAAACATGGTGCTTGCCGACATGAACAATTAATGTGATCAGCCAAAACGATCAGCTAAAATGTGTTAAAGTGTGCACCGCTTGTTTGTTCAGAGTAATAATCCTCCCCCAGCATTCAGGTCTGTTCTGGTCCTGCCCTGCAGGAAGGCTAATGACAGACATGTAAGTCAGCAGCGTGACCTGTTCTGCTGCACATGGAGTTTATTTGCTGTGGTTTTAGCTACAGCTTCAATGCTCAGCCCTCTGGGCACAAATACGTCTGCGGAGCTCCAGCCCAGGGAAAGGCAATCTGACAAGCAGTGCAGCCCTAATCCGGGCCAGGTCTGGGGCTGTGTTTGGTATGCATCCCCTAGGTATGAAATAAATACAAGGCCAGTAAGCAGATCTGCTTTGCCTGGATGGCCACAAGGGAGTACAGGGTTTTCCAACCTTGCTTTACACGCCTTGACGGCATGTCTCTTATCCATATATGTAACTTCATAACATTTGGGGCGTTTCACAAATAAG
The DNA here is from genome assembly GCA_911728415.1 of Lagocephalus sceleratus. NCBI lineage: Eukaryota > Metazoa > Chordata > Actinopteri > Tetraodontiformes > Tetraodontidae > Lagocephalus > Lagocephalus sceleratus. The sequence goes on from CAJVRN010000016.1 coordinate 838,019, forward strand.
GCCAGCTTTGATCTCCTGTGGAAAGTAATACACTTTTAATGTCCAACTTCAAGGGCCATTAGCTACATTTTTATCAGTTAGCAAAAGCTGCTTGCTAAATTTCTGAATGTCACGTCGTTGCTGGCTTCAAGGCTGGACAGGCGGACTGGAGATCGAAGGGTTGTCCACACAAGTTCATCGCTGGGAGAATGTAGGTGGGAAAGTTGATGAGTAATAAGCCTCCCTCCCTCCAGCTCTTCATTTGAATTGCCTTTGAGCAAAGCGCTGAGCCCCTCCAATGCTTCAGAAGACGTTATTGAGAATCTTAGACTAAATTAAGGATTTACGAAGTTAAAAGAAACAAATCCAATTTTCCAAATTGTGTCTCAACTTAGTGACATCCTTGACTCAACTTTCCCTTCCCCCAAGGTAGAGTAGCAGACCTACAATACGTGTTTAAACTTGCTTTGTAATCTGTGGATAAGCAGTTGCCTCTAATGTCTAAAATCATCAGAGGATTCTTTTCAGTGCAGGAGGTGATGAAAGAAGGTAAAATGAAAGAAAACACAAGTGGAAAAGGAAGAGTACAGGTTAAAGACAAATGACCAAAGTGTTGAAAGTTTGACTAAAAATGATTGAGAAATATTTGGCAAGAAAAAATTGACAATTTGACTTGTGTATAGCAACTTTATACTTAATATACAATATACTTAATGACTGACTATAAATAAAACCATAGTTACACTCTGTTGAGTTCTTTTGTATGTTAAATTGTTTTTTAAAAATGAAGCTCCATCCACTAATTATGCCCAAAATGATTTCTGAAGAGTGCTTTGATAATGTTGATAGTGTTGCACTGAAATCAGGATGGTACGTTTAAATTATTTAACAATACGTTTTACACATGATGAATGGATGGATGGATGGGTGGATGGATGGATGCAGCAGGGTTCTTTTGCAATAAGCATAACCATTATTAAATAAATGAGAGTAATTAAAGACACAGGTGGTCTTTAAATGTAGTTCCAGCCACCTAACCATCAAATAAAATTCTCATCAAACTCAGGAGTAAAGCTTTTTTTTTTCTCTTGCTGTACTGTTGCTGTTGCTTTAAAAATGTGCTGTCATGCAGTAGATGCTCCATCTTCATTTGTTACACACGAGGAGACCTCCTTCAGATCAGGGGCTGATTAGATTTTATCCCTAAAAGAAACCTGCACACAGGTTTATTTTATTTATTTTTTTATTTTAATCTTTTGTCTTATTCCAACGTTCTTTTCACCCCTAGAAGTGACTCGCCATACACGAGAGTCCGTGTATTGAGGAAGAAGATGTCAGACTTTGATATCCTTTCCGACATTTGCTGCTTTTGTCAGATTCAAGGTGGCGAGCTGATGAGCAGCCTCTCGTGGAGTTTTTGTTCTCGCTCCCTTCTGGAGAAAACTTCCAACACGGACGCTGACACATTCCTCGCAGCACAAGGCATAACTTGTTACGGAGGCTGTTCACGGAACTGTGTTAGGGCGAACGCAGACATACACCAGTGGAGAGGGGCAGCGTTGATTTAAGGTATTACTCAGAGAGGGGGAGAGAGGGAGGAGGAAGGAGCCCCCACGCCCTCCCCCACCCCCCCATGCCCCCCCCAAGACTGCATCAGGAGAGCCTCCAGCCTTTGTGATTCCTTTTGATCAAATCTCTGTGAAAGATGAGTGTCATGCCCTCTTCCAGCCAGCTGTGAGGGGACTGCCCTGCCACTCTGATGGGGGAGACCTACACATGTGTGTGTAGGAGAGAGAGGGAGAGAGGGAGGGAGAGAAGGAGGGAGAGAGAGAGAGAGAGAGAGAGAGAGAGAGAGAGAGAGAGAGACCAACTCCTGAGGTGAGAATGCAGAGTGGGAGGATCTCATTCCAGTCCCCTGTGCCCAGTTTCAACACACACACACACACGCGCGCACACACACACACACACACTGAACATCTTGAGTAGTTTAGAGTCCACAGCAACATTAGACCAGAGAAAGCCGAGGGAGCACGTGTGAGAGAGAAAGGAGAGGGCAGAAACTGTGACTTCTTGGCTTCTTTTTTTTTCTCGCCGTGTTTGTGGATCAGCGTGTGTGCGTGTGTGTGTGTGTGTGTTTATCTGTGTGTGTGTGTGTGTGTGTCTGTGAAGTACATGTGTGTCACAACTGTTCGAGCAGAGGCTACTGGGTGTGATGACTCTTTTGCATTAGTACTTGAGTGGAAGGGAGAGTTGGAACCAGTTGTTTCACGGGACCTGTGCTGGAATGGCATACTCCACAGAAACATCTGACTAATGACAATGGCTGAGGTAAGCGCAGTTTTCTCTCTCCCTCGCTCTCTGGCACACACACACACATACACACACATACACGCCGAGGTGTTTAACAAATTAAATTTTGCGGATATTGATCTGGAAGATGAGAGGGAAACTGTGTCTGCTGGCTGCTTTGATTCCACAGCTTTGCGGCATTTTTCTGTATTTTGGTGAAAGTTCACACAAGTTGAGGCTGATGGTGGAAAGTTTTGACAGCAAGTGATGAAATCTACTCAGACATCTTAATCTTTATTTCAGAAATGTGTGTGTGTGTGTGCGCGCGCGCATGTGTGTGTGATGCACGTGTGTGTGTGTTTATGCCAAACGTGTATTTTTTAAAAATTGGTATTATCTCACACTGAGCGAATCCTACGAACATTTTCCAGACCAACGGATTGTTTTCATACGAGTAAGCTGATGACATTCTTTAGACAATTTTGGAACAAATGTCCATAAATCCATAGAGGATTTAGTCTTAACATTGTTTTTCACTGTGTCAGGTTTAGCTCACACTCAGATCTGCTTCATACAAAGTTTGCGAAATGCGCTCTTAAGGGAGAGAACTCCTGGTAAACGCTGTCCAAAGTGCCCACCTCTGATATTTCTGCCTTTTTGTGTGTTGTGTGAAGAGACCATGGTTTGGTTTCTTCTTCGTGTATTGAGCGTAAACCGTGTCGTCCTTGAGGCTGTCGCTCTGTCCCAGGTTGTCCTGGTCACTGCTTCACTAGTTCATAATGTAACAACTACACTAGATTGCTGTGTGTTGTGTGTGTGTGTGTGTGTGTGTGTGTGTGTGTGTGTTAGATTACAGTTTGTCACTGAAAAAGTCGTATTAAGTGATGATAATTGATTTCATTTATTAGGCAGGAATTCTTTTCACTTTTGACTTTGCTGATGTATGGACCCAAAGAATCCCCACCATGGCAGTGGTGTCTTTATGCTAATTATCATAAGTGATGTTGGAGGGTTTTTTTAATCCTTTACTCCAAACTGGTCACCTGTTCTAATTAAAAAAATTATAGATTTTATAACCTCCTATTTCCAGACATCTTCCATGCAGCAGTCTATTGCTCTTCCTTTCCATTTAATCAATTTTAGCTTCAACATATTTACTACTTGTTAATAAAACAGTTTTAGTACATGTTATTGCACAGTTATTTAAAATAAAACATCACACAGGGTTCCTCTATTAGCGTGTCAATAACAGGGGAATAGTATCAGTAGTGTCTTAAGATAATTACTGAATGCAATATTAGTTGGATTGTTCATTTTTAAAATCTGCAGCAGCCTTTCGTTCCATATTCTTCTTATTTCACATATTTATTACTCTATCAATAATTTTCCTTATTTAAAAAAATCCTCAGTTAAAAATGTAAAAATGTCTTTTTCAGCATTTTTCAATGTTGCACTGTTTTTTTATTTATATTCTGTTTTAGTTTTTGCTCAGTTTTAGATTTGCATTCAGTGGAAATGATCTTTGAGTGTATTCCAACATAAAAGTCCTCTCAGTTCAGCAGAGAATAAATATAGAAGGTCTTTTCAATGCTTTCATTCATCTTTGCCATCCTCTAGATTTGAAATCAGGAAATCATGAAAGCAGGAAAAGGAAAAAACTTTCCCTCTAAATTCACACTGATAAAGGAAGAATCTTCCCCTTTTCATATGTGCGTGTATGCGTGCGTGTCTGCGTGCGTGTCTGCGTGTGTGTATGTGTGTGTGCGTGTAATTTTGGCCGCCATAATAGTTTTACACCCCTTTTACACCCTTCAGCAATTCCTCAAGCAGTGATTTTTCCTGCCTGGTCCCAACGTACCCTCGTTAACACCTCCCAACATGCGCGCACACACACACACACACACACACACACACACACACACACACACACACTAAGAGACTGAGGGGGATGAGGGAGAGAGCAATATCCAAGTGTCAGCTCTATGCTGCCACCATAAGGCTGGTGAGATTTTACAAGACAAATTTGAAGTGTGTGTGTGTGTGTGTGTGTGTGTGTAGACGTGTGTATGTAGGTGTTTGTGTTTGTGTGTGCGTTTTATAAAACCCTGAATTAAAGCAAAAACAAAAGGCATGCTGGGTGTTGTAGTCTACATTGCCTGGTCTCACTCCGCCCTGTCGTTACAGATATGACTGGACTCCAACAAAGTCCTTCACTTCTTTTTTGCAGACTTGTTTTTAAGTGTTCAAACTTTGAGGAGTAGTTTAAAGTAAACACCGCTGAACTGTTTTATTATCTTTTTAAAGAGGATGTTAGGGCTTAAAGGGTTAATTAGCGTCACTGAACCCTTCAGCTGCATCATTCCGTCATTTCTTTTAGCTTTTTCTTTGTGTGTTTGTTTGTTTTTTGTTTGTTTCTTTTTTGAAAGAGTCCATGTTTTTGACCCACAGATAAATATTTGACTTATACACCGTTTTACTATTCATACTGAAGTAGAAAGACAGACAGAGAGAGAGAGAGAAGAAGAAGAGAAAGAGTATTTCAGAATAGAGCGACATTTGAGCAACACATTTTCATGCTGTCTTTGGACCCTCAGTAGACTCGGTGCTTATCAAGAATCTCCCTCCTTGTCTTTTACGTTTCAGTCCTGATGGTGTGTTGAAGATTGTCGTCATAATTTGATGTATTTATATGTGTAGTTGTTAATAGCTATTACATGACTGTATGTTTTTTAATAGTCTGAAGGTATAGTGGATCGTCCAACAGTAATTTGTAACTAACGACTTGCATGTCAGGAATATTTAATAATATAAATTACAAACTGTGTTCTTCAAGACTAAACAAGAGACCACTGTCTAACTTAATTATTGCCCCATTTTAATTTGTTTTACCTTTTACAATTGAAATGTTTTTCAACCATCATACTCTGTCTTCACACAATGTATGTTTTACCTGTCATGACCTCACCCCTTTCCTATTTCCTTAATTATTTTGAAATTAGAATTTAACATTAAATGAGGTATATCTTGATGCAGTAACAAGTAACACACTAGTAATCTGATACCTGTATATGTTGGAAAATGTAAATGATTAGAACATTAAACAAAAAAAATCACTGTTATTATTAAATATGGTTTTAGTTTCAGAAATTCTGGTCTATTGATGTTAAGATTATTATTATTATTTTATTAACAGGCGATCTGCTGCACTTTGGTGAACTGTAACTGTGACAGCTTCAAGCCTGGGAAGCTGAGGAGGAGACAGTGTGAAAACTGCAAACATGGCTGGGTAGCACATGGTAAGACCTTCATGACACACACACACATACCAGCATCTCACTTCCATCACCTGTGCTGTTTACACACAGTGACGCAGTAATTGTCTTTGGCCAGAGTGTTTTGGAGTATTAAATTTAACAAGGACCAAGACAGCACCACTTACTGTGTCTTCACGGCTTAACCCGAGTTTCATTTGTTGAGAGATTTAAGTCACATTTTACTGTCTTGGTGATCAGATTACAATTATGTTTTAAGTCAAGAAGAGAAAAGAAAAGGTTTGATCAGCAAATAAAGATTTCCTAAAACCATCCTGCAGTCTCATACATCCTCATGTGCATTAGTTATAATAATAAATAATAATATTCTGGCCAATTAGAGGAAGATATAAACTGATTACAGTACATTGAAGTGTTTAGTGATACAAATCAAAGTCATGTTGTTTATGAGAATAGTGCTGAAGTCTATCACCATTTTCATGTGCTTTCTCTTAATGGCTTCAATGTTTTTTTCACATTGTAATTCTCATTGAAACTTGGTTCAATTTCGCTTGAAAGAAATTAAATAATGAAACCTTCAAGACAATTTTTTAGCCTATAAATATTGTTAGTTCCAAAATGTGTATGCACAAATCATTTAACAGTGGTGGTTTTGATTTTTTTGTGATTTTTATTTATATGGCTCACTTTTTCAGCACCTATTTGAATAGATTGTCTCACTTTCTGCTCACATTTCTGTTGTAGCTCTGAGTAAGCTGAAGGTGCACCACATGTACCAGAGCAGCCAGGTGGAGATTGTCCACTCCAGCGTGGTGTTTGACATCTGTAGCCTGATGCTGTATGGGACCCAGGCCATTCCAATCCGCCTAAAGATCCTCCTGGACCGACTCTTCTCCGTTCTCAAACAGGAAGAAGTCATCCAGATCTTAAATGCACTTGACTGGACACTGCAGGACTACATACGAGGATATGTGTTGCAGGTGAGCATGCTTGTTTTTCATTATTGTGACTGAAATATTATATGCCGTGACACAATATATTATGCAAAATATTTACTGCACTAATAAAATTTATTTTTTATATTGTTCACTCCCACATTGTCATCAAAAATTAAATACTGCTCCGGCGCTTATAATCAAAACTCATTACAACCTGAAAGCATCTACTAAATAAGTAAATAAATAACTTTAATGTAGATTTTCAATTTAAAATCAAAAATGTAGCATGAATCGTGAGGTATCGTGTCCTTAGAGCACGAGGAGGTCTGCACACACTGCTGAAACATTCCCAGAAAGATGAGAAATCAGACTGGAGTAGAGATGTGACGTGGTGACCTGTATCCTGCTGCTGCTGCGTTCCTGAACCACCAGCTATGAGCAGCCTCCAAACTGTGCCGGCTGTGATGTTTAAATATTGTCTTTTTGCTTCAGATTTCCTCTAAAGCCTGAGCCAAGATGGCCAAGTCCCAGGCTCCAGGCTCAGCAGTGACTCTTACTCCGATTAGTACGTCATCAAGTATTCAAGATCTACCACATTTAATTCATGTTAACTCATTTAATGTCGAACATCGAGTCAGAATCCTTGACAGGCACCCAATGAATGCTCTGTGATGAAATATTAATCACGCTATGGCATGAAGTTGCTTCTCGCTTTCAAAGCGCCCAAACTCACATGTGATTACTACAGGGCTGGTGGGAGGACCCACTTGATCAATATGAGATCCTACTACTCTACTGCTCTCTATATATGCATGTTTCTACGTGTGTGAAATATATATACATATCCGATTCCTTTATTTAGCTGCCTGACCAATCTGCTTTATAGATTGTGTCATCTCACAACCTCTATGAATATGTATAAGCTAACCAAGACACACTTTCAATAAAGTCAGCCTGAGGAAGAAAAGCCTGGGCCCCAGAAATCTCCTATGCTTCATATAAAGATAAAAGACCATATTTAAATACTGTACACAAAACAGGTCCCTTTAAGAGTAATTAAAATATATTTAGCCAATCTTCCATGTGACTGTGCATGAGCTCATGACCATTCACAAATAATGCCAACTGTTTGGATCATACATTGTTTCCACATATATTCATATATTCCACATAAAATATGGGAGCATGGCAAAAAAAAGTGTCTCTCAGTCAGCAATCCTTTAATGTAGCTACTAAAGTATTCAAAAACATAAGTCATGTTGCGGAGAGGAATCAATGAGACATTCACATATCGAGGTGCACAGATGCAGGCAGACATTGGTTTCACCAAGACAAGTGGGATCCCATTTAAAAGCTTTGACTGGTAGGACAGAAGTCCTGGCTGGATTGTGGCCCTTGAGGACTGCTTCTGTGCACCCCTGCTGATACACACAGACACTACAGTATAATTTAACTAGATTGCTGGCTTTGTCCATGGGAGGTGAACTGAGTTGAGACGTGAGTCTTTCTCTGTCGCTCATTATGTTGTTTACATTTACACTACTCAGCTCCTGTGATTGACCAATTATAGGTTATGTAAAGAGTATCCATGCCACTTGGGACCAACCAGGGTGTATGATGTACAACGCAAAAATTGTGAATTGCCCTGCTTTTAATGCTATCAATTATTTCTGTCTTTGCCCCCGCCCCTTACTCTATACTATGTTCCTCTCATCAGGATGTTGCTGGGAAGGTTCTGGACAGATGGGCCATCATGACCTTTGAGGAGGAGATTGCCACACTGCAGCAGTTCCTGCGCTTTGGGGAGACCAAATCCATTGTAGAGCTGATGGCTTTACAGGACAAGGAAGGCCAGGCAGTCCTGGTCCCAAGTACCCGTACCAACTCAGATATACGTACGTTTATTGAGCGCAATACCCCTCGGACCACTGCCAACCTTTCTACACCCAAGGTTGATAAGCTAGGCAGCAGCAGCATGCACCACTTTGAGAACTTTATCAATAGCATGGCTTTCATGCTGCCCTTTCAATTGTTGGGCTCTATCCCTACACCATTTATGGGCACTCCAACAGGAATGCTGCAGCAGCAGAACCAAAACCATCAGCCATGCCATAGACCATTCGAGCAGCAGAATGTGAGGCAAGACACTCAAGGACAAGATGATCTAGGGAAGGACAATTCCATTTCTCTTTCACACCCAACAGAGAGCACTCTACTGGGGTCCAACTCTGTCGTATTTTCTGCTGATTTGGACAGAACTGGTGACAAACCAATGGATACGCTGTCTGCCAACACAAAGATTGAGGCTGATGACTTATCAGCCAGTGACAACTATTCAGATGGACCCTCCACACCGTGTACACCCTTGATGAGCTCTGAGGTAGCACAAATGTCACCTGAGGAAAAGCTGCGCTCTTTAGAGAGGAATGGGAGTACTGGGGGAGGGGTCTCTGGAGGCGGTGTGGGTGCAAGCTCTTTGAAAAAGGGCCGTGTGATTTGTAATGCCTGTGAGAAAACGTTCTACGACAAAGGCACACTGAAAATCCATTACAATGCAGTACACCTTAAGATCAAGCACAAATGCACGATTGAGGGCTGTAACATGGTCTTTAGCTCATTACGCAGTCGCAATCGGCACAGTGCAAACCCAAATCCCCGGTTGCACATGCCCATGAACAGGAACAACAGGGACAAAGACATTCGCGGCAGCTTGTCTGCTGATGAAAGCTCTCAAGGAGACAAGCGATCCAACTACGGAACCCCTACTCCTGTCTGTTCAGCAGAAAGCCATAGGTCAGTGCACAGCTCTATGCTGAGCAATGTGGACACCAGCCCAAAACTTCACAGCAGCTCATTCCCCAGCATTGGTCATGGTGGCATTCTCTTCCCTAATTTGAAAACAGTACAGCCAGTCTTACCCTTCTACCGCAGCTTGGTCACCCCCGCTGAGCTTGCAAACACCCCAGGAACGCTCCCGTCCCTCCCCGTGTTGTCCTCATCTGTGCCTGTGAAACCCATTACAGCCCAAGAACCCTACCTGACGGATCCCGTACCAAAGAAGAAGTCTCGGAAGTCAAGCATGCCAATAAAGATAGAAAGAGATGAACAGATGGACAAAGACAGCGATTCTGAAGATGAGTCCTTGATTCAGCACAAAGACGGAGAACTAGAGTCCATGTGCACAATCAAAGCTCGGGAGCAGAAGGAAGCGAAAGCAGTTCACACTGGTTTTCAGAAGGAAAGGGAAACTACCAAGAACCTATTGGAAAGGCCTGCAAAGGCAGAACTGGCCCATAGGAGAAAAGATGATGAAAAAGTTGAAAAAGGGGTAATCACCTGTTTGGCCCACTCCACTGAAAACAAACTGAATGACAATCACTGTGAAAGCATCTCACTCAAGGATCCCAACAAAACTGACGAGAAGGAAGACCGGGAGCAAGCCATATCACTGCACGGAGCTGACAGGAAGTTTGAAATCAGTTTGGATGATAGTGAGCGTGGCTCATTTAATGGGGATGTCCCCTCATTCATGGACAACGACAAGGATGGACCTGACAGCTCTTTAGAGGACTACGGAGACTCCGATTTGTCCCATTTTGACCCCAACATTGACCTGCCACACCACTGTGAGATCTGCAAAAAGACTTTCCAGAACCCGTACAGTGTTAAGCTACACTACCAGAATGTTCATCTGAAGGACATGCACATGTGCACGGTGGATGGCTGCAACGCTGCTTTTCCTTCACGTAGGAGCCGTGACAGGTGAGAAGCACTCTTATCCAGTTCTAAACATGTTTGAACCATTCTTACATTGTTCCTCAGCTCAGTGAAGTTCAAAATCCACAGCTTTCAATTATCATTGTGGAGATTCATCACATGGATATTACAAATAGGTACACAGCGAGTGTGTCTGTTCATGAAAAATATAACAGCAGTTATAAAAGGTATTATAGGTGAAGCCCGGTATTTTAAAAAGAATGCTGGTGAGATGAAGCAACAAAAAAACATTGTAGACCTCCAGCAAGGAAATGCTTCATCTATGTGAGTCTGTAAAAGTGTGTGCTGTATGTGTTGGTATTCAAGTTTCTTGTGAGTTTTTGGCACAAGCTACTATTTTAAACTAATCAATGTTGTTCTTTTGTTATTTACAGACACAGTGCAAATTTGAACTTGCACCACAAGCTGCTCACCAAAGACTCATTCAGCCCAGTCAACACCTACTATTTGTCTTCATCCAAATGTCCAGACAAAGAATCCTCTGGCCTGGACTATGGGACAGACCTTCGGGATCGAGAGCTCTCCTATCAAGACCCAATGAGTCAGACCTCTGTCATCTTTAAAGGGCATAACCGCATGGGCTTGGTCTTCCCCATGAACAAAACATCTAGTGAACCATACAGCCCAGAAGCATTGCCTGTTGTACAGATGGGGGAAGGTGATGATGGAGAGCCTGGGGTGGATGGGGCAGTTCTTGATCTGAGCACTTCTTCCTCTGTGCCTCCTTGTGGTAGTGCTCGGTCTTCCTGGGATTCAGATGGAGCTTGCAGTGAGGGGGTGGAAGAGATGGAGGAGAATGAAGAGGCCGCACTCCCTGTAGCTGACAGTGAAGAGAGCTGTGATGGGATCAGTATGGGGAGGCTTGGGGTTGAGGAGCTGGCCCTGAGGGCTGAGAGGACCATGGAGTGCAGTGGGGGAGGGCAGGATCGGATTCAGGGAGGTGGAGGTGGATCTCCAATCACCTGCCATGTCTGCCAGAAGGTCTACAGCAACAAGGGCACCTTCAGAGCCCATTATAAAACTGTACATCTCCGGTTGCTGCATAAGTGTAAAGTCCCAGGCTGTGACACCTCTTTTTCCTCTGTGCGGAGTAGAAACCGCCACAGTCAGAACCTAAACCTTCACCGAAACCTCGCTGTGACCTCAGGCAATGCAGTGGATCAGGAGTAGAACTCTTATCTCTAAATGACTGAATAAAAACATTGTTCCTGTTGTTGCACCTAAAATGGCTCACCAATTAGCACTTTTAAACTTCCATAATGTGGTCTCTCCAGGAATGTGTGATGTTGTTATTACAGTAATTAACTCTGTAACCTCAACTTTTCATTTTCCTGTGAGTTTCACCAGTCAGAACATTCTCCTTTAACATCAAGCCACCACTGTCACCTGTTTGTACCTGTGAAGAAATGTGACGCTTCATTTTTACCATTAACAGTCCCTGTTGAAGTCCCCATCAGACATATTACTGATGACCACAATTTTAATTTTACATCTTTTCACCACAGAATGCAATAGATCACAGCCGGAGAAGCATTGATGTCCCCACAGGCTTAGACAAGTGCAGAAATAATAAAGGACATTTATCAACATTTCTCATTTATTCCTATATAATTTTGTCTCTGTGTTAATATTATACAAAGACGTTTGTTCTTTAGTGCAATTACCCATTTTAATTTAAGACTATTTGAAAATAGCAGCCATTTTATTTAATGATTATTCAAACATTAAATACATGTTGAAAAAAAAAAGAAAACTATTTTTGGGGATTTTTTCTTTGGTTTTTCAGTGTTAATACAACAATTTTACTACCATTTAGCAGCTAGTATTTTTTAAAAATAGAAAAGATTGCTTCCAAAAAATTTTTCACACTAATTCCAAACTCTTGGAGGGAATGATGACACGTGTTTGTAATGTACATTGGTAATTTGGCTTAAAAAATATTTTGAAAGTAAAAAGAGAAAAAAAAAAACAACAGCAACCTTTGCAACATGATGGAACATTTCCAGTGTTGATAATGTTTGTTGTAATTCAAAACTGATTTCATATGTTGTCTTCAGTAAAAGCCCAAAAATAGAATTTACCAAGCAAAAGATGTCCAGCGAGAGTTGAGCCATGAAACTGTTATGTGGGTACATATTTATATTTGTTTTTCCTGTGGAATTGTGCATAATGTGTTCATCAAAAGTAAAAGGTGAAGTTAAGTCATTTACCTTGACTGCTTATAGTGTTATTACTGTTCAGTGTCGCGTGATCTGTCTTTAGTGTTTGATCGTCGCTGATGTTGACCAAAGATCTTTGTCCGTTGACAGGTTTGTATAGAAACCCCTTCATGCCATGTAAAGGAATATGCTGTATTAAATTGTCCTGCCCATTCTATTACTTTAAACTATTTTGGCTCTCTTGTAAAATCAAATCTTACCTGCAGCAAAACAAGGGCAAACAAGATTCTATTTTTGTCTGACTGGGGGAAAGGCTGAATGAACGGGGCTAAGGTGGCTTTTAGATTTTAGTAATCCTGGAATACGGTTGCATTTTCCTGACATACTGGACAAAAACCAGGAAATATATGATTACAGCTGTCTCTGCAGATGAAAACATGTACTGTGAATGAGTCAAACACTGAAAAGTTAAACTGTAATTTACAATAACAGCCTGGCACAGATGCAGAACAAATGTTTATTGAAGTGTATATTCTGTGAATAAAGTGATTTGTTATGAGAAACTAAAAACATCTACACTATAAAAATGGCACACCACTAATGTTGCATTGCTTTTTTCATGAGAAACAACAAAAATTGCTGATTATTTTTCCTCTCTGGTTTTCCTTTGAATTTTCGGTGTAACCTTTTCCTTTGTGTATTTAAATGGTCCAGGTTTCAATCGATAAAAGGTGGGAAAAAAGGCAAAAACAAACATATGTTGATAGGTTCATGTTTCATTTTATTTAATGTTACAGTATTGATTCTAATTAAATAAAAAAAAAATTCAACAAAAAGTCTAAATATTTACAGATCTTTTCTGTTCAAAGTGTATTATTTCTCCATCCATCGATCCACCCATCTCCAAACTGCTTTTCCATTACGGGGTCACGGGGGGTCATCTATCCCATCTGCCTTCAGTAAGAGGAGGGGTACAGCCTGGGCCAACGGCAAGGGATGAACAACCATTCACGCTCACATTCACACCTACGAACAATTTAAATAAGCCCATTCCATTTTCCTCCGCATGTGTCTGCACTCCCGCAGACACAGGACAACACAGGAAGTGTTGTTGGTGGTGCATATCTCAGGAACAGGCCGGCATGAAGGGGAATACGAAGACTGAGACACATCAAGCATGCATCATAGGCACACGTAGGTGCTGTGGCCTGATCGAACCAACAACAACCACTGGACCATGTGAACCGCACATTCCCAGGGGTAAATCAGAAACACCATCACTAAGGCCAAGCACAAGATAAATGATTTTACTGATATCTGTGTGGTCTGAATGTTTATGGTGTTGTACCACGGTATGCTACAGTCCACTACTTAGATTAGATTACGCAATTTCACTAAACTAGTCCGTGATACAATGGTACTAACAGAACACAACTCCACCCCAGAAAAAAGGCTCTTTCAGTTGCACTAACTTAACTGTTGTAATATTTCTATAAGTTGAAGGCTTGGGTGTAAATACTGCAAGACCAAAATTTGGCCTAAAAACGCAAGCGAGTCTGTTGTACAATGTGCCAAAGAATTGCGCTGTTTGGATGGGCAAAAAGCCTTGCATAACTCAACAATTCTACCCACCCATCACATTTACTGCACATTTGTGTGGCTGCAGAGCGTTTTCTCATTTCACTTAGGTCCTAAAAACCCAAGTGGCCTCCATCCTTTCTCCCTGGCACATTGCGAGAATCTAGTACCACTCAGAGAGGGCACAATGGGTTATTTTAGACTCGCTGCTGCATGTAGGCTACAATATTCATCCGAGAACCTGGATGATCTGTAGAGGCGGAGCATTTGCTCAGCTACCTCCACACGGCCTTATCTGGATCGGGAATTGCACGTGGTGTTAGAGTTATTTTTACAAAGCCGTCAGCCACTGTCAAATACTAAATTAAGCAAAGTAGGCAGCCTAAAATACAGTATTTAAGGCTGAGTAGTTTAAAACTGACAAAGTACTGATGAATAGCAAACACAGAAATGCTGTTCATTGTAGCACTACTCTAATAGAGGAGTAAACACACCAAATAAAATATTAGTTCACCATCTCAATTCTGTATGATTGATGTTCAGATAGACAGTGGGGCACTTGTATACATATATATGTGTTACTCATATGTATGTGTGTGTGTTTTGTGTGTGTGTGAGAGAGAGAGAGAATGTATATATAGAATGTGTATATATATATATATATATATATGTATATTTATTTATGTATATTTTGCATGTATTGGAAAAACGTGCCTATTTTTTTATATCTAACTTCTACCATTCACATATTTAATCTATGGTAAGTTCTAATTTTATGTCACTACATATAACCAGCTAAACTGAACTGCAACGAAACACAATCATTGTCTTTTTTTCTAAATCTTCCTGACATGGCAGAGCACTGATGATGATATGTAGGAAAGGTTGGTAAATGGAGGAGTCAACTTTGTCTGGGCATTGACTCTTTCTGGATCAAGAGATTTTTTACACTGAAGAAAGGTTTCTCATTGAAGACAACAGGGAAGAATGTCAGTTTTCACCACAGAAAAATACCACCAGAACACAGACTGGTTCATGGAAAATACCACCAATTCCCCAACAGAGAATGATGGTCACAAATTATGAACTGGAGAATGTAGGAACAATAATGTTTTCCTCTAATTTAATTTTCTGAATATGCATTCAAGATGTATGGAAGAAGTTCTACGTATACATGTGCATGTGTTCTTAGCACAACATTTAAACATATGAACAGAGTGCATCATTAATCAGTCAAATGAACTCACAACTGTGAACTCCACAAATAGCTGAGGTATCACATCATTAGTCTTGACTTCTACCGACACCTGCTGGTGAATAAAGTTAATTACAGTTTCCTTTATCAGTTAATCATTTTTAAATACTCTGTTTCTTTTAACTGACCGTAGTTCATGCAGTTTGGAGAACATTTTTAAAAGGCTGTCCTTGTCCATCATATGACTAAAGCATTAATTAAGATGACGATACATAGTGTTACACTATATAACCCATACGTTCAGCCTGACTCAGATCACAGATTTCTCAGTCTCTGTCATTAGTTTTCTCTATTAAAGACTTTTAGTTTTTTGCAGGCCTTCAACTTTGCTGTTAAGGAGAACTTGACATTGCTGAAGCAACCTATAGCTGCAGTAAATGTGTGTGACCTGACATGTGGCCATAAGTTTTAGGTAAATAGGGCTGAAAACTAGAGCTGGACCAGTGATGTTCTAGAGATTAGAGAGAGCAGCACTGAGGGGAGGAGGGGAAGCAGATGACAGAGATGAAGATGTTGAGGTTCTCTGTGGGAGCAACATAGGTGGACAGGAGCAGGAGTTGGTCTGTGAGAGGGCCGCACGATGGTCAGCACCTCTGAAGCAAAGGTTCTCAGCCACAGAAGGGCAGAGCGAACATCTCCATCAAGTATGAGTAAATAGAATGACTAAAGACGGTGCTGCTACTGTATAACCAGACAGAAGGCTCAGGTCACTGGCACCACCCTGGGCCCAGTTTGTTTGTTTATTTGTTTGTGTGTTTGTTTGTTTCTTTGTTTTAAGAATTATAAATATATATAAACTGCATCACATTTGCATACACTTACATACATACCCTGTTTCTGATATAAATTCTATTTAACTCAGATGAGGATGTGCTGGATGTGTGTTGATGGTGAACGGCAGTGACACTTTACTTTGAAGGACATCAGCTTCCGGTTCCGGGATGTGGCCTGTGTAGCTGCAGCCAGGCAACAGCGACCCGATGGTGGTGATGGTGTCCGCAGCTGCACCTCCTGCTGCACCTGCTGCACCTCCTGTCGCAGCTGCACCTCCTGCTGCACCTCCTGCTGCACCCGCTGCAGCTTTCAAGCGAATCTGAGTGAGAATTTCCGCGGAGCTGAAGCTGAGTTGAGCGCTCGAAGATGTCTGTGGCCGGACTGAAGAAGCAGTTCCACAAAGCCAGTCAGGTACCGATGCACCAGCACAACAACAGCAACAACAGCAACAACAACACGAGCAACAACACCACAACAACAACAGTACCACAACAACAATGACGGCAACAACCACCACAACAGCAACAACAACCAACCCCACAACAATATCAACAATATCGACAACAGCAACATGAACAATAACAATATGAACAATAACAACATGAACAACAGCAACATGAACAATAACAACATGAACAACAACACTTGTTCTGACACTGACGACACTGACACCAAACACCCAATTATACGTGTTGTATTTGGGGATATCTGGAATGACATCTAGGTTACTTATTTACAATCATGATGGTCAAGATATAAATGTGTGCTGTTACATGTAGGATGTACTTATTTTTTAAATTACACTTTAGAAGAAAAAGAATCCATTTAGTGACAGAAAGCCTGCCCAAGACAGAAGGAAATAGAAGGTTGAGTACAAAGTTCACACTACAATAGATAATCAGAAGACATTAGGTCCTGTTGCACTGTTTACTTAGTGAACTCGATATTTGACCCTGTAGTTAAGACAGAAACACTCAGCTATGAGTGAAACCTGGACTGAGGATAGATCCTGGGTGTCCCTAAGGGTTCTGGATGGATCCTGGGTGTCCCTGAGGGTCCTGGATGGATCCTGGGTGTCCCTGAGGGTCCTGGATGGATCCTGGTGTCCCTGAGGGTCCTGAATGGATCCTGGGTGTCTCTGATGGTCCTGGATGGATCCTGGGTGTCTTGGCTGGATCCTGGATGTGATGGGAGGTCCTCTGGCAGGAACAGGTTAGGGTCACCTGGTCTTGGAAGTAGCAAGTCCTGCAGCCCCAGTAGGAGCTGGTTCCCCTTAAATAGAGCCCCCTCTCCTGCTCTCTAAGACTTCAGATGAACGAGCTATTAAGAGGCGTCTATAATTCTAATAATGGCCTTGGTCACTTAGGGGCTTGTATAAAGGAGAAGTACAGAACCTGTCCTGCACAGAACCCTGAGGAACCATGTTTCTAAACTTGTTTTATGGGTACAAACTGTAATCTCTCTGATAAATATGTTTCAGAATGGATTTTATTAAATAAATGTTGGTCAATCAGGTTCTGACTTCTGTTCTGTTCTTCTGAAATACTGCAGGCAGCTCTGACTGTTGTTCATCTTAATATGTATATATACACTGTGTATCTATGTGCTGCTTTAGAGATGACTTTGGACATTTTAACATGAAGGTGAAGCTGTCAGTCTTTATTTGAACACTCAGGTTTGTTGAGATGTAGGTTTGGTTTTTCTTTTTCATTAATCTGCTTCCCTCCCTCTTCTTCTGCCCATCAGCTGCAACACTCAACTGTGGATGTGCAACACTTGCATTAAGTCATTATTGATTCACTCCAAACAAATAATGCCGATCCATCCACAAATAATGATTTAGCAACTTCCCTCTGTGTGATGTAATTTTTTTTCTGCCCTCCCACAGATGCTTTCTCAGCTTCCTGCCTCTGTGATGCAGCATTATTCAGTAATTATTTTGTTGAAACTCACTCAGAAAAGACATTGCTTTGGAAAGCAATGCTATGCGTATATACACACATTTTATACACACACACACACACATATATATATATACATTCATATTACTTATTTTCATAACTATTTTTATTGTTGAATCAGATTAAATGAAGATGAATGTTTGCCACGTACTAGTTAGATAATGATTAAACAAGAGTGTAAAGCTGAGCATCACTTTTCCTGGCTGGTTTCACCGGGGACATGAACTTTGTTCAGCAGATTGAGCGTCATCTCACAACACACCGGCATTTGAATGTGTATTCACTTCTCACCTGCCTACAAAATGATGTCTCATCAGAATGATCAGCACACTGCTCAAGTTTATCTATAGTGTCCATAGATTATAGATGGTGTTCCACATCACCCCTTTTAAAAAAGCAGTGAAAAAAGATTTAGACATT
The DNA here is from genome assembly GCA_911728415.1 of Lagocephalus sceleratus. Taxonomy (NCBI): domain Eukaryota; kingdom Metazoa; phylum Chordata; class Actinopteri; order Tetraodontiformes; family Tetraodontidae; genus Lagocephalus; species Lagocephalus sceleratus. Next base: position 856,421 of record CAJVRN010000016.1, read on the forward strand.
AAAATAAAAACAGCAATTGCTTGTGTATTGTCCATTTGTGCGATGCTGTCCTACCAGATGTGCTGTGATTGGCTGAATGTGAATTGATCTGTATTCTCCAGGCTTCAGTGTCCTTTTGTCTCTTCATGTCCAGCAGCAGACCCAGTCTCATTCCCTGTTTGCATCAGAGCATGTTTGACATGAAGTGTTGCCATGGATCACTTCCAGGTCACTGTGAAGACCTATTAGGCGTCTTCAGACCAGGTCTGCTCCGGCCCTCCCGCCCCTGATCGTTATCGCTGGTGGGTCCGGTGTTGTAGACCCTGTGGTAGACAGACAGTAACGGCCCTGCCGTCTCCAGAGTCATCGTGGTCTTTTAAACTTTGTGACCACACACTGGAACACACACTGGCTGTGTTGTGGCTGCCATGAGGGTGTGACCCCTGTTGTGGTGGATAGATGATCCTTCTGAGTGGTAGCCAGTTTGTTTGGCCTCTTCGTCCCACTAACTAGCCCTTCAGCCTCCAAGTCTCACCCAGCCTTTCCACAAGTCCAGATGTTCTATATGAGACCCCTCTGTGGTGGAACACATGTCTGGCCTGAGTCATTCTGGAGTTTTTCAAGTTTGTAAAGCTAAAATGTTCCTTAAGTCTTCCATGGAATTTCTTTGTTTTATGATTCTTAGTGACATTACAGACATGTGCTGTGTTTCTGATCATCAGTCAGTAGAGCCTTTCTCACATCTCCCCTTTGATCGTCGTTAATTCTGTGGTCTCACTCCCCAGAAAAACTCCCCGGTTTAGAATGACCAGTACAGTTCACAGCTTTAGTGTAGCTTTTGGTCATTGTTTGTGTGTGTGCAGCTCCTCAGTGAGAAGATCAGTGGAGCAGAGGGGACCAAGCTGGATGAAGACTTTGTGGAGATGGAGAGGGTGAGTTGATGAAGAGCATCCATTCTGAACGCATTACCTAGTCTGATTTTAGGCAATTAGATAAGCAAAGCTCATTACACCCCGGCTTCAACTGTTTTTATGAATTTAATTTAATTTAATTTAACTTGTATGCGCAAGACACACATACACCAACAAACCTCGGTCAAGTGCATAATGAGTGACTCCAAATAACTGATGTGTGCAGCCGGCAGAATTAATTTATTATCTGTACCAGGTTCTGGTAAAGCTGGTCTTCACCTGGTAAAGAACACATTTGTCATGTTTCACAATAGTCATCAAAAGTCATGTACAGTCATGGACTCTTGACAGTATTGACCGAAGCTTTGACAGTATTGACCGAAGCCTTGGTGTTATTCAAATATGCAGTAAATTAATAAATCTCTATGTCTGTCTGCTTTTTGTTTCTTCCATCAGAAAATTGAGGTGACCAATAAATCAGTAGACGAGCTCCTCTCTAAAACTACAGAATACCTACAGCCAAACCCAGGTACAAAGATTGTTCTGCTTAAAAAGACATTTGGTTGTTAAAGTTGCCCCCCCCCCTCGCTGTCACTGTGGTTTCCTCCACAGCTTCTCGGGCCAAACTCAACATGCTCAACACGGTGTCGAGGGTGCGAGGCCAGGTGAGGACCAGCGGATACCCTCAGACCGAAGGCCTGCTGGGAGAGTGCATGCTCCGCTACGGCCATGAACTGGGACAGGACTCTGTTTTTGGTACTTATTTTATCATCCACAGAATAACGGCTGAGTTAAAATCAACTTGAGCCTCCCAGAGCATGTGTGTCCTAAAGGAGGTAGAGGAACACTTCGTAAAGAAAACTCAAATCCATTTAAGTGGACCCAAATGATTTTTAGCTTTTCTATCTAAACTGACAAATTGGGTGAGTGTTTGTGTGGCAGGGAAGGCCGCAGGTGAAAGCACATCTTTCTGCTTCTCTTCGGTAGGATGTGCTCTGGTGGACACGGGCGAGGCCTTGAGGGAGATGGCAGACGTGAAGGACTCTTTAGACGTCACTGTCAAACAAAACTTCATTGACCCCCTGCAGAGTCTACAGGACAAGGACCTGAAAGAAATCACAGTATGTGGCAGCAAACATTGCATGTAAATACATTTACACAACCTGGAATGTGATTGGCTGATGAATTAAAGGAATGGTTATGGAATAGAATAACTCTTGATGTCATTCCAGTTGTAAAAATCCTACAAAAAAAAAACTTGTTGATTTATATTTTTAAATGATTCCAATAATAGCATTGTTTTTACAGATGAAACATATATGTATGTGTATGTTATTATTTTACCAACTGTGTATTTCTAGCACCATCTGAAGAAGCTGGAAGGTCGTCGGTTAGATTTTGACTACAAGAAGAAGCGTCGGGGAAAGATCCCAGATGAGGAGATTCAGCAGGCTGCGGAGAAGTTGGAGGAGAGCAAAGAGTTGGCTGAGAGGAGCATGTTCAACTTTCTAGAGAATGATGTAAGTGTAAAACAAAAGAGTGTGAATGGGTGTTTTTATCTGTGTCTCTTGGATGTGGGACACTCTTCAGAAATATTACGCTCAGTTAGTTACTAAAGTTTGTGTTTCATGTTAATTATTAGATATGACTAGATAGCTAAATGCTGCGTGGTTGGGGGCTGAGAGTAACTTTGTTGGACTTCCGTGCTGTTGTCTTTCTGGCCTCAAGATGGAGCAGGTGAGCCAGCTGGCCTCACTGACTGAGGCAGCGAGAGAGTACCATCGTCAGTCATGGCAGATCCTGGAGGAGCTCATCGGAAAGCTGCAGAAGAGGTGAGGTGGTTCTGCTGTCCATCCTGTGGAAGAAATACACTTTTGTTCTGTTTTGATTGAAACGGTAGACCATTTCAATCCATTTCATTCAGTTTCAAAAAGAAGCGCTTCCTCGGCTTGCTCTACTGACGATATCAAGACATTTGTGCAGCTGTAAAAGTGATGGATCAACAAAGGTTTGTCCAGATACTGATGGAAGCTTGGATATTTGTCACATTTTCAGGATCTCCTCAGCCAGCTTTCACCCAAGGAAGGAGTTCAAACCAAAAGTCCATCAGAGGTTCCTTGAACGTCTTTGACGCCAGTCAGCACAACAGCTTGTCTTACAGCTCCTCCATGAAGTCCACTGGTCCAGGTAACACCAGCCTGTCTCTCAGTCCATCTCTGATTTTCAGCTTGTTCTTGGTCTCATTGTGTTTATTCTTGCTTCTATTATCTCTTACAGACACACAGATCAACCACACAGTCAGCCTAACAAGTAGGTGCACACTCTTAGCCAGGCCTTTTTTTTCCTTTTTTTCTATTTTCACTGTGAAAATACGATCCATTAATATTCTGAGCCGAGCTTTTGTTCCTTTAATGAAAATGATCTTGGTTGATCTGCTCTCAATTAACATTATCAGTGTGATGGCGGTCTTCTATGCTAATCTGCTGTCACCGTTGTCATGGACACGCTGTGAATCATTAAGCAAATTTTACAATGAGCACAATGAACGGTTGTTGTAGACGTTAAGGAATGCCATATAAATGCTCAAAGTATTAGACAGTGAGAGTAAAAATACAGAAACACAGTTCTGTTGAATGTTTGTGGCTGTTGCACACATCCGTCTTTGTGATGCACTTAAAAATATAAAGCTAGATGATTTTTGGAAGATTAGCATCCTCAGTAATTAGTGAAGCAGAAATTAAAAATCAGACATTTCCAGGATGAGTGGCTAATAAGCATTATATAAGGAGAGAGTGGAACCGGAGAGGCAGCCTTGATTGAGGATCTTTTCTGTTGAAGCAGAGCCTGAGGTGCTCGACCAGCCGTGCTGCCGCTCCCTTTACGACTTTGAGCCTGAGAACGAAGGCGAGCTGGGATTTAAGGGGGGTGACATCATCATCCTCACCAATCGGCTAGATGAGAACTGGTACGAGGGCATGATAAACGGCAAGACTGGCTTCTTCCCCATCAACTACGTGGAGGTCCTCGTCCCCCTACCTCAGTGAAACCCAAGCGTGGCCCTTCGGAGGGATCCACAGGCTCCGTACTTCTGTCCAAAGATCGTCGCTCGTTGCAAAGCTTTGCCATTGAGAGCCTCCTCCTGGTGGGTCGGAGCAAGGTGGGCGCTCTGCTGACACATTCCACATGAGGTCTGACTCCAGGGTGTGATGCTACGTATCCTTTAAATTAAAAAAAAGTGTATCATCTGAGGTTTACACATGCTTGACTTTTATATCACAGCTGAAAAGAGTAGAAGAAGAATACCAGGTTATTTAAACTGGGCTAGAACAGAACATTTAAATACCTGTAAAGAGCCTGTATTTTTGTTTTTTTTTGTGTATTTTAGAAGCTGTTCACACTCTGGAAGTGTTTTCCAACTCCAGATCTGAAATTTCAAAGCACTCTGTTATGACACGCACATAACCTCATAATGGTCTGGACGGCAAAAAACGATGATTCCAACGGTGCTTCTGAAGACACTGACTCTCTCTGAGTCTACGGAGCTCAACGCGAGCTCATTTCTGCCACGTTCCAGCTCAAGCCACGGCACTCAGGCGCCCCGCCTGCTGCTGATGCACCCTTTTGCTGTCACGGCTCGAGCCTTCGCTCCTCGGTTATTGTTTGCCAGGCTAACACACACTCATGTCTGTTTGAAGGAGCATGGCTTCTTCTGCTGGAGCAGGACAGAAAAGGTGGACCTGGACTTTCTTTCAACGTGAAATGTATCTTTGCACTTTTAACTTGGACGACAGAAGAGTGTAACAGGGCCCAGCCTGGATTGTTAACCATTATTCATAATTTGCTACAGGTGCAAAGGATACCATCAAAATGTTGATTTATTTCAAAATTCAACTCAAAAAGTGGAGCTCACTTCTAGATTCCTTACACACAGACTGGGCTATTTATTTCCATATTTTGATGATTATGGTTTAAGCGAATGACCCAAAATTCAGCGTCTTACCTGGAAAGACTGTCAAAGGAAACAGAACCAAAATGAGGGAGGAACAAACCAGAACATGAAGATATCATTCCAACTCGCCTGGTTCTCAAGTGTTTTTCGACAAATCTTTGATCTTTCTGATGATTTGAACGTCTGCTGTTCCTGTATTTATAACCTCCTCAGGTGAATGTCTTCGGTTCCACTAAACCTTTCTAAACTACCTATAACTGTTTGATGCCATTTTCTGTTGAAGTATGAGTTATGGTGGGCAGGACATGGATCACTACTGAACCAGATGTCTTTTATGTCTCACTCATCTGTTTTATGACTTTATCATTCACTTTTTTATTTAAATGTTCTCTTGACCACAGTTTGAATGTGGCATCATCGGTGTGTATAAATCAGGATGTATTGACAACTGCTTAAAATAAACCTCAGTTTTTGTATTTTATTATTATTATCATTATTATTATTATTAGTAACATCATTATTATTATCAGTAATTATAATGACAATAATAATTCTATACTGCTCGGACTGCAAATAAGAGTTTTATACGTTTTAAATTCCTCAACACTGTTGCCTTTCTATTTTAATTTAAGCAAAAAAGATGTTATGTAGATGTTATGAATGTTAATAAATATGTTGACTGAAACCAGATGTTTCCGTGTGACTCTTTGGGGCGTGTCGATGTTTAAGCCTCTTCTGTGTGCAGATGTGAGCGTCGGTTTCAGCATCGCTCCACTTTTACTACTCAGATGTTTGGGATGTTGCAACGATGCTGTGCTCTGAAGTGAAGCGTGTGTAGAGTTACTCTCTCCTGTTCCAGCATCACCCAAGTCTGATGAAGCCTCGACTCATCACCACATCAGCGATTTTTATCTTGTAAACAGAAACCATCTTCACACGGGAGCCATAGTGAATCAGACTATACAGAGAATACAATGAATTAATAGATTTCATCCAGATTAGCAGCAGATTTTGTCCATATTATCAAGCGTACACAACAATAAAAAGTCTTAAAGTATCTGAGTGACTGAACAGGAGGATTTTCCTTGTTCTGAATAAAAAGACTCAAATTAGAAATCAGCACAAACTGTTGTGTGGTTTTATTTCTCAGACACCTCAGTATTAAGTTGACATTAATAATAAAAATAGCAATTGTGTTATTACATTTATTGGCCCCTGTGATATTTCTTCCAAGAAGATAAATTTACCCTCCAAAATCAGTAAAATGATCGTAAAGAGTGTATATTTATTTAAACACTTGATTGATTGTAATGAGTGTCTATATTTTTCATACTTGGTACAGAGGCCAAAAAGCTTTCAACCAAAAGTCACTTAAATCCAGAAAAAGCTGTTTCCCTGTGCGCAGTGATGAAGGTGAGCCAGAGGTTCATGTGGGTTAAATCCAGACCTCCGTGCTGGCCTGCTTGAACCCTCTCACCTTGTTCCTCTCTCCTCTGGAGCCGTCTGCTCCTCTGGCCACCTCTTCCCGGATGTCTTGGACCTTCTGGAACTCTGCCGTCCCGCCACAGTTGACCACGCAGCTCCACTCTGGTTGGTGGCCCATCACCACCTCCAGCGGGTCCTTCAGGCCTAAGGAAGGCTTGGGCGAAGGGCTGAGTGGCGGGATGGTTTCGTACCCGCGCCTCCTTCCCGCGCAGCCCTGCCACGACGTTTCCTCCTTCAGCCGCACCGCCCGCCTGATCTTCTTCCAGCCCAGGTGGTTGAGCTCCAGCAGGTTGAGGAAGACGCAGAAAACGCCGACGCAAAACATGAAAATCAGGAATATGGTCTTCTCTGTGGGCCTGGAGACGTAACAGTCCACGGCCTGGTTGCACGGCGGCGAGGTGCACACGAAGCGGACGGGCACCCGCAGACCGAAGAGCTTCCACTGGGCCGCCACAAAGCCCACCTCCAGAGCTGCCCGGAGGCACACGTGGAAGACGTAACACTTGGACAGAACCCCCCCGGAGGCCACCAGGCCGTCCGAGCTCCCTGCTTTAGGGGCGCAGGCTCGACCTGAGGTCACCGGATCTCCGTCTCCGCCATCTAAGATGTCCACCAGGCTGTGGCCCAGGTGCTTGTGGGAGAGGACGGAGCACGAGTCCGAGCTGCAGCTCGGGTGGTACGCCTCCCGCTCGCCGCCGGCCCCTGCAGCCTCCTTGGCGAGGATGTCCTTTAGGGCCCGTCCCCCGAGCGGGTCCTCGTCGCCGCGGCGGCGCCCTCGGGCGGCGTTGGACTTGGACAGGTTGTGCCACGTGTAGATGATGAAGCAGAGCGACGGCGTGGACACGCTGATGATGTGGAACACCCAGAAGCGTGGCTGCGAGATGGGCGCGAAGGCGTCGTAGCAGACGGTGGAGCAGCCCGGCTGCATCGTGTTGCACACGAACATCTCCTGCTCGTCCGTGTACACGTCCTCCGTCGCCACGGCGACGACCAGCAGCCTGAAGATGACCATGACGGTCAACCACAGGCGGCCGATCATGGTGGAGTGCTGATGGACGGCATCCAGGAGGCGTTTGAGGAGGGTCCATTCGGTCATGGCGTCCTCTCTAGGAGACAGGGCCGATGTGGACGGAGCTGCGGGGACCAGAGTTACCCAGATGTCTCCTTCTCGTCCAACGCTGTCACACTTGACCTCCTCATCTTCACGTGTCCTGACTCTGTTCCATCATGAGAGCTTGCTTCTGGGGCTCTTCCTGAAGCCCTTGGACCTCCGGTCTCTGTGGCTGAGTGTCCTCTTCTCTTTCAGCCCTGCCTCCCCGTCCCGCCTGCGGACCCGGAGTCATGGAGGCCGCTGCCCCGTCTTTCATAGATAAGGATGTCCACTTGACACGAGTCACTCTCCACGCTCACGTCTCTCTTGTCTTCAGGACCATTTTAAAACCGCGGGCCTCCGTCTGCTTCTTTTAGTGCCTGCTGATAGCGCGCTCTCCACAGATTAGCCTCCAAGAGAGCAGACTCATCCCTTAATGGCACAAACATACTTGAAAGAATCTCCACAGAAACAGACGGTCCACATGTCCTCAGCTGAATCATCAGCACATTACAGACATGACACTTTGAAATTCTACTAATATTTCTTTTTGAATATCTGTTTGTTTGTTGTTTTTTTTTACATCTTGTATGTTTTTTTTCCTCTTAGATTTGCATTGTTATTTCACTTGTAAAGCGTATGGTTGCTTCAGCATATCTCTCATAGACATGTTAAAACCAACACTTATGTGTAAGTGTGTAGTATATGTGCTAATAATTTATGGCTCTTCTGACCATGGTTAGGAATAAGAATCTAATAGCTTTGATTTTATTGAACTGTCCTCTTTATAGTGTGAACTTATCCTAAATAACTGATCCGAATCTGTCTGTCACAAGATTAAACAGGTGTAGATTTGAGTCTTACTGGAGGGTTGAAATTCAATTTGCAAAGTAATGTTTGGAGCAGAGACTCTGCATTAGAGGGATCCAGCAGCAGGCCTTTGCCCAGTGCCCCATGCACATTTCTGAGAGCCTTTTTAAGCCCTGCTTCCAGGGGTGCGAGTGGAGACGTGTCAGCTGCAGCAGATTAAACTGAGGCGACTGTTGTTTCTACTCACTACCACATCAGTCTCCAGGACAAAAAAAATCGAATTTTCTGAAACGATAGAGGAGGTTATGTTCTCAATTATGAGGTTTATTCCACGGGAAAAAACAGAAGTAAAGCTGGAGATTGATTGAAACAGCGTCACCCATTGGTGGATCAGCCCCATAACACGCTCCGCTGACACTGACAGTTTCAAGTGTCACTTTAGTTCTATTTAAGGCCTGAGCACCGCCTGGTGCGAGGCCCTGCTGCTTTTGAAGGAATTATCGTTTTATATAGTTTTATATTTATCTTCTTAAAGAACCATGCAGTCTAGAGACATGAGCCATGTCAAAGGGGACATATTATGCAAAATCCACTTCTTCGGTTCCTTCGTCTATATATTGTGTGTATACCTCATACATATCAGTTTTGAAAAAAATTAAATGCTCAGAAATCGGCTGTAGTCTGTAAAGGCTTGTTAACATGGTCCATTTTGAACCTGTACCCTACTGATACGTAACAGTCGGCCTTGTGCTGCACATGCCCTCCCGTACAACCAGAGCTGCCTACATGAAGCTGTCCTCACGTCATCAACACGGAACCCTGAACTCTGAACATTATTATTTTTATTCATATGCATGGTTCACTCTTGCTGCATTACTGCAATATGAATGATGGAACTGTAAGATCCTTCTATGACATATCAGTATTTCTGCGCTCGGCCGTAAGGACCGTGAGGCCAGTGTGGACACAAGACGATGGTGGTAACACTTGAACATCGTGAATGGGTGCTCCGAGTGAACGAGCACCTTCACCTCAAACCGGATGAGGAAGTCAACGATTGACGACTTCCCTGTGAAAACCTGCCTCAGACTTTACAGGACTCACAGAATTCTGACCCCAAATATTTTACATTTCCATATTTATCTGCGTCAGCCCCCAACACTGTTTGACTGACAAGTATGAAATTTGGCACACATCCTTAGCAGCCCAAAACCTGAAGAACAGTTCAGATATTGATCGTATCATATTTCCCTCAGTCTCATCACTCTAGCATGTTTCAGCATCCTGGCACTGCTCATTATCAGGAGTCAAACTTGGTTTGGCCTGTTGGGAGGTCTTCTTGCTCAAAGGCACTGTGGCGGCAGTGCTTTAAGGACTAAATACATTTATTTATTTATGTGACAACATTATCCTGCAGGTTTCATTGAGAATATGCTGACAACTGTGTTTGAATAATAAGTGAAATTCCCTTTGAACTGCTGTTTAAATAAAACATGACAGTCATTTAATAATCAGCAGACGGTATTATTAATTCCTTAAAAACTAACTTCACTGTTTACTGTTTGAAATGAAGAGCACATCCAATGTGGACTATGAAACATTCAATGTGGTCTTCAACATTTATTCAGCCTGTAAAAAGATATTTTTTCTTCCTCCTCACTGTCCTTCACCTTCTCCTCTGTATTGTTCTCCATTTCTGAGGTGGACACCTAAAACCCCCTTTTCCTGCAAACAAACTGATATCCTCAATAATTGAGGACATTTGGAGGTCCACATGTAGGAACTCTTCCATGTTTGATCAGGTCACCTTCATATTTCTCCATCTTAAGGTGTGTGACTAAATTATGAAGCTTTTTATTTTTCATCCCATGGTGTGGTGAATTTAGCAATTTGTCCTTCAAACAAGAAGTAGATCAAGTTGAGACCATTATTTAAGTCTCAGGGGCCCCATGTTTGATTTTATTACTAGTCTGAACAATTATAAGTGAGAGGGCCTCATTATTACTGCTGGCAGCTTTAATCTTTCATATTTTTTCAAACTTGAAGTTAATTCTAATAAAAATTGGATGAAATCTTAAGGGGAAATATTACAAATTCAAAAGAAAGCTGGACGACAACATTCCCTGTACATTTTCAAAGTTTAAAGGTGGCTTGAGGAAGAAAATGGGCATCAGTCGAAACTATTGAAATTTCTATCAATCTTATATAGCGATTGTGATGTCACAAGTCTCTTAAAGGTTAAAACACAAAGATGAAACATGTCTAGAGCTCCATTAAACTTTATTTCACACACACTCACATTTAAAATAAACTGTTCAAAAAAAAGAAGGTTCCAAGAGGCCCTAAATGTTGGGAGACCAAGGCAATGCTCATCTTGTGCAAACAAAGCAGTTACACAGGTAAATGGTGGCTTTAGGACTCTAAGGCATCTAACCTCCGGACAGTCAAGTTTGTGAGAACACCAGACTGCAGGAGGGGCAGCTCCATCACAGCAGGGTTCCAGGCTCATGAACAGGAGGACACATATTCACATGACGGCACAGCTCCCCTCTTTAGACAGATCCTGAAACAGGGAGACACCTCAGACTCAGCACCTCGTCCATCACTCACGCAGGCGGCGTGGAGCGCTTAACTTTTGTGCGCGGGATTAATATGGAGCAAAAAAGCAGCAAATTCCATTATCAAATAAGCACTGCACATTATGGGAGGTTCCAAAAGACAAAGGGATCTGTATACGCATACGTGTTGATAGGATATTTACTTGCCATGCATGTTAGAAAAAGGGAGTTGAGCAAACAAAGAGCAGCTCATGCAGACCAACAGAAGCTCTGAGGGCATCAGGAACCTACTGTACAGGATGTTTTCTGCTCTCAGCTCAACAGATAGAACAACACTTCCTCCTTTTAGGTGGCTTTAAAGTTGATATGGGAAAAATAAGACAGCAGATTTCATGATTACAGAATGTCTGAAAAGCCTGTGACGTTCACCGCGGTCCTCTGGAGCAGGTACCATTGACCTCCCCAGGCCGACTCATGAAGCCATCAGGGTGGTGTGGGTGGAGCAGCCACACACACACACGGGTTCTCAGCCCCAACTCATTTAAACACATACTTGGGTGTGTATCTCTCCATCAACATTTGAGTGTAGAACAACACCACACATTTGAGCACTTTCAAGGGCAATTTTTAAAAATTTCCAGCACCTTATTACTGGAGTAAAATACATATATACAGTGTACCCTCGTTTATCGCGGGGGTTACGTTCTGGAAATTTCCCGCGATAGACGAAATCCGTAAACAGCTTTATTTTTTACAATTATTTTACAGGTTTTAAGGCCGTAAAACCCCTAACCACACACTTTTATACACTTTTCTCACAGGATTTAACATTTCCTCACAATCAAACACTTTCAAAGTTCAAACTTGTTCCTCCGCCTTTTGGTTGCGACCGCAGGTGCCTTTTCCCCTGCTGTTCTCCAATCTGGATTCAGAGCACAATGCACTGGAAAAAAAATCCGCGAAGCAGCGAAGCCGCGAAAAGTGAACCGCGTTATAGCGAGGGTACACTGTACTCTATTTTTTCCACTTTAATAATCACAATGATATATCTGTATAACATCTATTTTTTTCATAATAGGAACAGTTAGAAATTACAGAAGGATTTATCCCAAAATTAAAGTTTTATCCCAAAAAAGGGAAGCCACTTTCTATTCTTCAGGGTTACTTCATTTTTCAAGCACTTCAATGAAAATTTAAGCACTTTTCAGACCTTGAAAACATTGAAATTCAAGGATTTTAATCACCTGAGGGAACACTGCACTTTGTTGTGATAAATCCAAAGACTGGTTTTCAACAACATTGGGACCCTTTCCTTTATAGAAGTTCGCACCAAGGTCATGTTTCATACCTTCCTCTGAAAGTGCTGCATGGCGCTGCCTGCGACGACGTCCTCATCGAACTCCAGCTCCACCTGCTCGTCCGCTCGGCTCTGCAGACACACTCTGCGCTCAGCCATTTCCTGATGAGGCGATTACGATCACGTTAGGCAAACAGAGTCATCTATGGCGCGTAGAATCTGACAAAGCTGTGTGGATTCATTTTAATTTTCAGTGTGAAGAACATCTACTGTACGAGGATCATCACAGAGCTGAAACGGCCGTTTTTGTGTTAATTGCAGTGGTGGGAGTGTCCTGATGGGTCCATTACCTCTCTGTTCGGGTTCAGGAGGCTCACTCTCATGTCAGTAATGGGGCCCCAGCTTCTGTGGCTCTGCAGGATGAGGTCTCCAGAATCAGCTTCAGCCTCTGCAGCAGCAGCCCAGATCTGGTGCGGGATCGACACACTCTTTATTCAGAGAATTGAAACTTAACACCGAAAAGACTCGGCTCTTCGCCGCTGATTTATGTGGGGTCTATTTTAGCTTCGCTCCCTCCACGACTACTGTAGCTCAGAGGCAGCACAGTTCCACAAGTAAAAACTGTAGTCAGTCAACAAATATGTAGAGTAATATATGTAGAGTTCATATTACAAAGTTACTCAAATCACTCACTTTACATGGAATGAAGACACTGTGGATCCTAAAAACACCACTTCATAATTTTAACCAAAAAATATCTGAAATCACAAAGAATCCTACCACCAGTGTACAGTGTGTGTGTGTGTGTTTGGTACTCACTGTGAGAGTCTGCCCAGCATCCAGGATGCAGGGGGAGGGAATGTGGAATGAGATGTCTCCAGAGTCGGGATACGTCCTGCGGACCACCCAGCCGCCTAGTGGCTGCTCCTGGAATTGCCCAAATAAAATATACCCAAACGTATCCAACGCTCGACCGCCGTTCGTATCCGAAGAGCAGCCCGTTACCGTGTCAGAGTTGTTTTTAAGCCGGACGTATTTTCCGTTCACGTCGACTTCAGCTACGCTCACAAAGCCCTTTTGTGAGGAGCGGCTGGAGAGCTTGCAGGCAGGAGAGCTCCCCGAGACTCCCTCGCGTTTCCTTTTCTTGCCCCGGAGTTTGCAGCTGCCGTGTTCGTGAGTCCGAGCGATGGCGGTGGGCTGAGACGGGCTCGGCGACAAGTGCAACCTGAGAGGAGGAAGAACGAACGATCAGCACCCTGAGGGCCCGAGCGAGGGGGCCGAGGCGACGGCGGGCCCACCTCTGCTCCTCCACCTCCAGCATCTTCCTGTAGGCGTTGATTTCCATGTCGAGGGCCAGCTTCACATCCAGCAGGCTCTCGTAGTCCTCCAGCTGGCTGAGCATCTGGCCCCTCATGGTCAGCAGCTCCTCGTCCTTGTGGTGAAGCTTCTGCTGCCACAGATCTCGCTCCCGGTCCACGGTCCTCTGCAGGTCCTGGCAGTGGGCCTCCAGCACCATTTTCTGAGGGACGTGCGGGTTAACGAAAGAGCCCGACAGGCCGCGGTCGCCGTGGAAACGCCAGGCGCGCTCACCTCGTTCTGGTACTGCTGCAGCTGAGCGCTGAGGGTCTCCACCCTCAGCTTGACGCCCTCCAGCTCGTCCCTGGTGGCCGAAGCGCTGTCGTTCTTGTCCAGCGCAGCTTGTTCTGCAGTCTGCAGCTGCGGGGAAAATGCGACGTAGGAGAGAAAAAGCAGGAAACAGAAAGGGCTCGTGAACTTCGAAACGGGGGCAGGCGTGATATTACGCCAATAAAATCAATTTAGGAACGAGCATAACGAGTCAACCCCTTCAGCCAGATCTGAAAACTGATGAAGCTTGAATATTTACTGACCCTGCTGGACAACAACCTTCATCTACAGACACAAATCTGAAAGGTTTTAAAGATAAAGACTTAAAATATCCTTTTAGTGAATAAATGAATTGGTAAGTAGTATCTAGTGAGCTAACTAGTTAGCCATCTTGCCAGTTTACGTTCCTAAACTGGGACACTTGAAGGCATCGCGGGTGCTTCACCCTTGAACTGAAGGTCCGGTGCATTTCGTCCTTGTAGTCCTGCAGCTGGTGCTCGTGGTCCTGACGGAGCTGCTGCATCACTTCCGCCAGTTTGCTCTCGAACTCGCGCTGGCGCCCAGAGTCCACCTCCACCAGGCGGCTCTCGTGGCGGCTCCGGATCTCCAGGATCTCCTGCGCAGCGAGAGTTCAGACAGCTTCAGAGACGGCGCTCGCTCACGGGGGGGACGTCCGCGGGCGGCGTGGACGACCTGCTCGCTGATGTTCCTCTGCAGGTCCAGCTGTTCCTTAAGAGTTTGTACTTGGTTTTCCATCTCCACCCTCCTCAGGATCTCAGAAGACAGCTGGGTCTTCGCATCCGACAGAACACCCTCCATCTGCGCGCGCGCGCACACACACACACACACACACACACACACACACACACACACACACATTAGGAAAGAACTGAAAACCACCAGAGTGGCTGAAGCCTCCTGCATACGTTTTCCAGCTGGTTTTGGAGGTCAGCGAAGGCATCATTGAGGTTCCTGTTCTCAGACAGGAGCTTGCTGTATTCTGCATCTTTGGAGATGAGCGCCGACTCAATGTTCCTCCACTGGACCAGGGCATTGGCCAGATCACCCTCCTTCTTGTGGCACCTGAGGAAGAGACGGCATTCAAAGGCTGTGTGCAGCACAACTCCACAACTGTCGATATCCGTCAGGATTTGAGCCTGCAGCCCGGTCGCTGCAGCGTTTCTCGGGGGCCCCAGAGGACCCGATGCTCAGATCTTCCAACCATCGGGTTCAGTGGAACTAGCCCTCAGTTTTAGTTCTGGAGGCCCAAACACACCATCATCTTTCAAAAGCTTTCCTTGTGGTAAAGATTTCATGTATATTTGGTGAATACACTGCTCAAGGCTTTGGTGCTCCCGTCATGCTGCTATTGCAGCTTCTCTGCGTCTCTCTTCCTCCCATGATGTTTAATATTCGGCGTTTAAATAAAACATCGTCCACAGAACTTTAGTTTCGGGACATCCTGAAGGAACCCGACAGATGGACCTGAAAACGCTACCTGACTTGAAGTTTCTTCTTCTCGTCGCAGAGATTCCCGCAGTCGATCTGCAGCCGGGCCTTCTCTGCTGCCAGCTCATCCAGCGACCTGCGGACGTCGGCCAGCTCCTCCTCGTACAGCCGCCGCACGGTGCCCATCTCCCGGCTCTTGGACGCGTCCTTGTCCTCCAGCTGCAGCAGCATGGACGAGCGCTCGCTCTCCAGCTCCTGCACCCGCTGGATGTAGTTGGCCAGGCGGTCGTTCAGGTGCCGCAGATCGTCCTTCTCCTGGATGCGGCTCTGGCAGGTGCCGGACATGTGCAGGCCGGCGGCCGCGCTGCCGCTGCTGCGGCGGCCGGCGGCGGCGGCGGCGGCGGAGGAGGAGCGGCTGGAGCGCACGCCGCTCCCGGCGGGGGTGGAGGTGGCGGAGGCCATGGGGGCGGTGGAGACCCGATCTCTAGCGGGGACACAAGCACGTCCGGACCGACCGGCTGCCTCCAGAAGTTACGGCTGGCCCGGCCCAATCAGCGCTAATTAAGGCGAGGGGCAGCGCGGCGCCGCCAGCGCGCTCCGCCGCAGCTGATCTGCATCACGCCTGACGAGACCCAGACGCGCACCGACGCGCACGGCGCGTTTCCGCCCCAGCTCTGCTTTCAAAATAACCCCTGGGTTACCGGAGCCTCGGAGGGGCGCTTGATTTTAAGTCATTGCAACGTCACCTGATAGAAGTGACAAAATAATAAGCGCTCGAGGACGTAATAGTCGATGCCTTGTAAAACTAAATAAGCTGCATTAGTGATACAGTCCTCAATAGCAACTTATTAAATCCACCTATCATTGCTAGGGGCACGCTTCATCCACTCACACCCATACGGGGCAATGTAGAAAGTGATCCACTCCATTTTCACTGCGAGACAAAAATACGCAAAAGAAAATAGCGTCAGACTTTTACACTGAAGCCCGAAGCAACCGGGACTTCCGGTGTTTGTGTCCGTGTTCTGTGTAACTTGACGGAGGCTGCATGACAACAGCTGATCAGCTGATCGACGTGACTCTGGAGACCAGAGCTCAATTGACTGATCACAAGAGGAGGCTGTTCGCTTCTCTGCTGCGTGTCAGAGCTCTAAGTCACAAGCGCTTTCATGCCAGAACAAACAAGCGTGTAAAAATGGATTACGCAGATCTTCTGTGCATTTATAAAACTTAGAGGCCATAACTGGTCAGACGATCAAGTTTGTGGGCACATCTGATTCACAATGTATTAAAAAACAACCCAGACAAACGGACACAGATGCGGGAGGTTCTGAGAATGTGGAATGTGGCCTCAGTTGTGCTATTGACTCAATGACTGGCAGTGACAGTACACACTCCCCCACCCTGCTGCCCTACATTTGATTCACTGAGCACATTTCTACAAGTATAAATATCTACAATTCTAATATAAATACCTACAATTATTTTTGCTATGTATTTATTAACTTCATCAACTTGGAGTCTCCTGATGCTTCATATTCACAGTGCTTAATAAATCGTTTCTATCCACCTGAGGGACAGAAATAGACGTTTTTTATCCAGTAGAATGGTATATTAGAGGGCATTTGTTATGGAAGATTTAACAAAGATGAAGATGCGTGGCCAGTGTCCCCATAAAGAGCTTTGACCTTTGACTTGGATGGCTGCTTGCTCTATTTGGCTGTGGTGTGACATAACACGGTGTGACATTGATGGATTCTGATGGAGAAACCTCAGAGCTTCCAGGCCAGACTGGGTCCAGATGTTCCTCTACTACCTACTGACGCTCCGCGTACACTTCAGCTGGAACCGTCTCACTCCCTGCTGTTCTGCGCTGGATTCTCTCAGGGGCTTCCTGCCCCGTGGATCTCCTGGTGTGGTAGATCCGGTCCTTCGGGTTTCCTCCTCTCACCTCCTCTGTTTGGTGCTGGTGCAGGCTCGTCCTCCCATCACGGTTCCAGCTGTTGTTCCCCGTCTGGTTGCGGTATTGTCGTAGCACCTTGTCTCTCTGCTGATGTGCTCTGATCCTACCTGTTTGACCCTGGTTCCCTGCGGTGCAGCTTGTGCCTGACCCGAGGCCAGATTCCTCCGCAGGGCCCGTTGTGCCCCCCCCCCACCAGACACAGACAGAGGTTAAGGAAAGGGGAACCCCCTCCTTATTCCACATCTGCCCATGACACATTTTCCATCTTCCTCCACCCCTACAACTTTGCTTTATTTGTCTGTTTATGTTCCCCCCTGTTAAGGTTCTTTTACTACACTAAAGCAAATGTAAGAATAATAAGAATTTATTCGCTGATAAAAAGTGGAAAAGTTCGAAGCTCACAGTTTAAATCCACACCTGAATTGTCTGCCTATCCATTGGTTGAAGCCTAATCGATTTTAATTATCGATTATTTACCAAGTGCCGAACAGGTTCAACAAAGGCTCTAAACTGTGCGTTCGTCCGGAGTACTCCCTTTTCCGACACATCGCGAACGCAACACCAATGTCATCCAGGGGGCGTGGTTTGTGTCCCATTCACTTCCGGGTAAACAACGTGAGTTGGTTTAGTGGAAAGTATGAACTTATTCTTGATTCTCGCCGCTTTTACTCTCGCTCAGCAGACAGTTGCACGAAAGCGATTATGCGTACAGACCAGACGAAGCCGTGTGTCTCCTTCGTACCCGTTTTGAAGCGCTCATTGGTCCTGTTAGAGCAGATGGTTCCTCTCTTCTCTCTTCACCTATCTCTTGTTCTCTCTTGTTCTCTCTTTCTTGTTCTCTCTTGTTCTCTCTAGTTCTCTCTAGTTCTCTCTCTTTCTGGTCCTGCTGGCTTCAGACAATCGCAGCTTTTGTGGGACAGAAACATCAGCCTCCCGGCTGTCTGTTTGAGCTCTCTGGTTTCTGTTCCAGGACGCCACCATGACCCTGACCAGCATGGAGAAAATCACCACCCTGCAGAAGAACACCGCGAACATCAGGAACCTGTGCATCCTGGCACATGTGGACCACGGTCGGTGTCCTCTCTTCCACCCTGACGACACAACACATGCATCATGTATCAGCACATATATAGTTCAGATGCTCTTACCGCCACATGTTAGTCATCAATGTCAAATCCACGTGGATACACACAATTTAGTTTTAATATGCAGTCAAAATGAAAAAAATAAACACGCAATCACCTATGATTGGTTGTCAAAGCGTCTGTTTAATAATTAACAGCTATAACATCAAACTGCTGCTTTGGAAACTTGGATTAACTTAAAGAAAAACCATTCAGTCATTCAGGAAGCTGTTGGGAATTAAAACAATGAATTCACTTTTCCTTTCCTTTCATCCGAAGGTAAAACAACTCTGGCGGACTGTTTAGTCGCCAGTAATGGGATCATATCGACCAGACTGGCTGGGAAGGTAGCGCTCCTTTCTTGATGTGGTCGCTTGTGTTGAGGCCGTTCTACAACGACGCGCTTCTGTGTTGTTGTCAGCTCAGATATCTGGACAGCAGGGAGGACGAGCAGGTCCGGGGCATCACCATGAAGTCCAGCGCCATTTCTCTGCATCACAGACACGGTGAGCGCCGCTCTAACGCCCCGCATCAAGAGGAACGTTAAGAAGGAATCTGGGAATTTGGGAGGAAAAGCCTGAGGGGGTGAGGTCGCGTTCCTGTTGGGTGAGGCCTCTCATGGAGGGTGTTTGCGGCGCACAGGGGAGGAGGAGTACCTGCTCAACCTCATCGACTCCCCCGGCCACGTGGACTTCTCCTCCGAGGTGTCCACGGCCGTGAGGCTGTGCGACGGGGCCGTGGTGGTGGTGGACGCCGTGGAGGGAGTGTGTCCGCAGGTGAACCCCGCCGCTTGTTCTGATCCCTAACGTACGTCTGCCCTAGTGTAGAACACAAACCCAGCACCTCCCTGCAGACAGGATGTTAAGCCATTTGGATCTTTCATTCCATATTGACTATGCTGGACTTTCGTCTTTAAAAATGCTGGTATATCTCAGAATACCGACACGCAGAAGGTCCAGAACGACAGCGAGGACGTCGTCTTTGTGAAACCTGCCCCAGTGGTTATACTTTGTCAGAAGTGTTTACAACAGTAACTATCAGAATCATATTAAGTTACAAAATTCTCAAGATTTTCAAATATCCAACAATTGGATGATTGTATTTCTGACTGGAGACCCCATCTGTCCAGTCCACACACCCCTAGCAATCATTATTGTAAAATGTAAATCTGTAAGTGGGATGTGATTGTCATTGGTTGTGTGTGTGTGTGTGTGTGTGTGTGCAGACCCAGGCTGTGCTGCGCCAGGCCTGGCTTGAGAACATCAAGCCAGTGTTGGTCATCAACAAGATGGACCGGCTCATCGTGGAGCTGAAGCTGACGCCGCAGGAAGCCTACACTCACCTGCAGAAAATACTGGAACAAGTGAGCGATCGAGCTTCGCTTGTGCAGAAGTCTGATTCTTCTCATCGCTGCACAGTGAAGAATGCCTCAAATACGAGGGGGACATTCCCAACAATGGCAAAAGTGAAGTGTCTTTTCTCCTCATATTTCCCATATTATTGGTGTTTTGCAGGTGAATGCGGTGACGGGGACTTTGTTCACGTCCCGGGTGCTGGAGGAGCGTGCGGAGAAGGACCAGGATCAAAAGGAGGAGGAGACGCTCACCGGAGAAGATCAGGTTTACGATTGGAGTGCTGGCCTGGAGGAAGTCGACGACTCCCACCTGTACTTTTCTCCAGACCAGGGAAACGTGGTGTTTGCGAGCGCCATTGATGGATGGGGTTTCAGGTGAGGCTGTCTGGGAAATATCTCTTCAGTGGAGGTTTCATTCTTCCACCCATGCATCTCATCATAGATAGATCCTTTATTAATGTCGAACAGGAAATTGCAGTGCCACAGCAGCTTCATCATCCCTTTGTCAAAGCAGTGGTGCGACCTAGACAAGTTCCGGTACCGATCACTGGACCACCTCAGAGACATAGACCTGCAATTTATCAATTTATTATTATGAAACCCATACTTTTAGGGATATATTGATATATATCCCCTCAACATGAAATATTAAAACAGTCCGCTAGGTGGCGGAGTTAGTTCAGATTTAGGCTCTGACGTCTCCTCGTCCTCTGTGTGAGCACAGAATTATGAATGACAAGCGAGTGCACAGTTTCTCACAGTCAACAGTCAGAAGTCACACTTATTCTAAAATTAAATTCAGAGTGCTGAAGAGTAAATTTGTAAATAAATATGTCGTAAATATGCGGCATTCCATTTTGTGGTTTAAAGCGTCCAACAGTTTGCTGAGATCTACAGCCAGAGGATGGGCATCAAGGCTGGAGTCCTGCTCAAAACCTTGTGGGGAGATTTTTACCTCAATGCCAAAGCAAAGAAGATCATGAAAGGAGCTCAGGTAACACAGAGACCCCGAACCGCTGCTGGACCGCTGACCCCGCCTTCTGCCGTTACGTTGGGTGTGTTCGTCAGAAATCTTTTGCCCTCAAATATTCAGATTTACATTAAAGTTATATATATATGATGAATTAATAGAAAAGGTCTGATCTTCATCATCATTTCACTAACTAATACAATGTGCCTCAAGGAAAAAGACAGTTGCTCAGTGTTTCAAATTGGTGGTGGAGAAAGTGAATGAAGGCCTGGAGTAAATTAATATGACAAGTGAAATTGATTGGATGAGGAAGAGAATGAGCTGTTTATCTCACACTGTGAAGGCAATGAGATCACGTAACTTAATAAGTTTAATTCATTATTGTTTAACAGTGGTGTTCTTGCGTCGTTTTTTTTTTTTTTTTTTTTACTTGAGGCAAACACAAAGCCGAACTATCGGGGTTAATCATATTTTTGGGGATCTGCAGCTGTGTTTGTATTCACAATAATCTTAACAAAGCTCTTAAACCTAAAATATCTCCTCGGCTGGTTTCTTCTTCTCTTCAGGCAAAGGGAAAGAAGCATCTCTTTGTGCAGCTCGTGCTTGACAACATTTGGAGCTTATACGATGCAGTTGTGACCAGAAGGTGTGTGTCGCTCACACACACCCTTTCGGATGAACAAAGGACCTGCTGTCTTTTGTAAAATATAAGTGTGTGTGTGTGTGTGTGCACGACGATGTCACCTGTGTGTTTTTTTTGACGGCAGAGACAAGGAGAAGGTGGAGAAAGTGATGGCGTCGCTGGGAGTGAAGGTGATGGCCCGGGACCTGCGCCACTCCGACCCCAAAGTCCTGCTCTCCGCCATCTGCAGCCAGTGGTTGCCCGTTTCCCGGGCAGTCCTCTGTATCCTGACATCTCCGGCTGAAAAACGCTCCACTTCCCCGTCACTTTTGTGGAATCTCTTTTCCTGTTTCGCCCACTTCCTGAACGCAAAACGTCAGCGATGGTGTGTGAGAAGCTGCCCAGCCCGTTGGACATGACGGCAGAGAGGGTGGAGAGGCTGATAAGTGTTGGAGCGCGACGCTTCGACTCTCTGCCTGAAGAGACGCAGCAACTTAAAAAAGGTTCCTCTCTGCACACACACACACACACACACGCGCACACGCACACACAGTAGAACATTACATTGATGTCCACTCATTGAAGCGCGACCCTGCTGACCTCTGTGTGTCATCCGTGACCATCTCCCCTCCAAACTCTGATTCTGAGGACACACCTGAACGTCCGCCCTCTGCTGCTTCCCACCCTGACGTCGGTGTGTGTGTGTGTGTGTGTGTGTTCCAGCGTTTCTAGAGTGTTCAAACAGCGAGGATGCGCCAGCCATCATCTTCGTGTCCAAGATGTTTGCTGTGGATGCCAAGACACTGCCGCAGAACAAACAGAGGTAAATTTATGGCATTTGCTGAACATTGTGGAATTCAGAATTTTGCCCAGACAAATGGGCTTTTTTGTTTCTGCTTTTGAACTTTCGCTGACTGTTCTGGGGCAGCAGTAGCCACAGGATGAACAGGCAGCTCCAGTCGGTGCTCCTTCCACATCCCTTTGCTCGGAATGTGATTGTCGAGTAATGTGAGTCTCAGCTGACAACCAGAACAAATCCACCTCAGAATGGTGTCATAAAAAATAATTCTGCCCTTTGGAGACGCCGTCAGATCCCAGACCTCGACGGAGTAGAGGTGCTGTTGAATGACTTAAGGACCACTAACGTTTTTGGTCGAAAGCGGAAGCGATTCATCCCATTTAGACTGTTTGTTTACACGAGAACGGCTGAAAGCGGGATGAATACGGGATCCAGAGTGGAACGATCTGAACAATCATTACATTACGGTCCATTTTCGTGTAAATGCAAAGCTTTTTCAGTGAGCATGCACACTACAGGTGCAGGTTACTGGTGTACACATTCTATGACATGCGAGTCTTTTCCAATGGGACCGATTTTTGGGATAAAGTTCACCTACGCATCGGAGATTTCAGTGTATTTAGATCATCATGAACCCCAGTCAACGCTCTCTGAGCATTTTTCTTTGTTGTTGTTTTGTACTCTAATGTTGCTCTCAAAAGCAAGTCCACCTCATCATAAGTCCACCGACAACTTGTGGTCGCATACTTTTTAAAAGTTCTGGGGACTAAAACACACCTATCTGTGTGCATGACCGACTCGTTATCGCCACCTACCGGTCAGGTATGTGTACTACATTGTGTTGCATCTCCGTTTGCGTTTTCGATACGTTGTCGTCTGCACGGGGCACAGTTCTGTGGATTTGGAAAAGGTTGTGGTATAAACTTGGTCCAGGAGAGTCCAGTTTTAACAACTCCAGCACTGTTACTGCTCTGCTTCTGCTTCTCTGGACTCTACGGTCCGCTGGAATCAGAGCAGCAGCCAGACTGAGAAAGAAACGACTTTTAAAAAGACGGGGAGAGGCTCACCGGTCACCCTGGAGGGTGGTGGGGAAATGTTGACGAGCTTCTCTCATCTTCTGCTGCTCACCCTGCCGGACACATCATGGGTGATGTCACCTGGAGTCCTCGAGTGTCCCGGGCCTTTCAAACATCACACGCTCCCGTCCACCCGGGGGGGGGGTCAATGCTCGTACCCCACCCACGGATCTGCTGATCCATTATGGACCATTCAGCCTCTCCGCTGGTGACCACAGGAAGTGCATCAGCTGATGCTGACCTCAGTGACCTTCAGCTCATTAATAGCTTATTGTTGCCATGGTTGCCGGCAGAAGGGGAGCAGGATCGTTGGACCGAAGATGAGGGCGAAGAGTCTTCTGAAGACGTCCTTAATAATGCAGCAGAGTGTCTGGTATTCCAGAATGTTCTCCCTCTTCCTCTTCCCAGTATTTGGGTCTGTTTGCGGTTGTTCTGAGGCGGCTCATGTCTTTGGAAGCCATTAGGTCATAACCAATACAGGCAACGCCAGAATTTGAGGCCTGGCGATTCAATCTGTGCCAGTGATTGACCCCTTTGAACTCTGCAAGAAGAAAAGGGGGACTAAGTTGACTGGAAGCATCTTGTCCATGCACCACAGTGATTTAGATTAAGAATTAAGACGGATCCAAGCTGGAAACAGCGGTGATGGCGTGAAGCTTCTGGCTCTGAAGACGACCTGCCAGCGCCTCCTGATGCAGCCTCCACCACTGTGCTTGGCTTTTATGTGGCTTTCTTTGAAGATCGAAAAAAAAACAACCTCACGCTGTGGCCCCGTTTTCTTCCACGTTAGGTCAAAGAGACCCGCGGTTGTCCTCGCTGAGTCAGCTGTATTCAGGGGCCGGTCACAGGCTATTCTCAGCAGCTCGTCATGGCGGAGCTGATCTCCTGTCAGCGGCTGTGGCTCAGTCCCTGGATCTGACTGTGAGCTCATTGTTGTGTTTTTATAAAGTGCTCGCATCACAATGGAGCCGCCCGTGGGCCCATCTCAAACGCTACCACAGAATGGTTTTGAGTTTAAGAAGATGGAAGGTTTCTGCTCTTCACGGACGCCTCACATCCCAGCAACCGGACAGATTTCCATGATCTTCTCTCACTTGATAGATTTTGATATGTGTATGGTTTTGTGTTGCCTCTTCTGTGTCTCTGGGTGATTTCAATCGTTGCTTCCAGTTGATTCACTTAGATAAATTGCATTTTAACCACAAAGGTGAAGAATTTATACCTAGTATCAAAACTGATTTCTTCCATGATAAAAGTAGATTAACATCATTTGAGGACTCCATAAGTCGTCCCGTACAAAACTGACACCTCATATCAGGCGTCTGCATTGAAATTTGATTTATTCTAATCTTTTACTGAATTAAATCTTGCACAGAATATGGTTGTGACTTCCCAGTTTGGCCTGTAAGGAACTCTGAGAACATATAAGTGGCCTTAATTCTCCTTAGTGTTGTTTTTGTCTCCTTGCCCTTCCTTCAGAGAGACGTTTCCTGATTGCAACATAGCGGTATTGATGTGCTTCTGACGCAGACACTCTGAGCTGAGCGCTGCCATACTCCGTGGAGCTTTTGCTTTGACTTGTCAGCTTTATGACTAATGCTTGAATCAGACTGACTAGTTTAATATGAGTGCAGGGTTATACATTCATTGTGTTGGTACTTATCTAAAGCTGCACATTGTGAGCCTTTTTAAACTACTTATCAGTCGTTGGACTCAGTATTTAATTTTTGTTCATGAAAGCACTGTTGAGCCTGTTAAAATTTCCTGATGTTACTGCTACTCATGGAACATTATTAAGGCTTCAGTATGCAGTAGGCTCTTCAGTATGCAGGCTTACGTTACTATTCATGAAACACTTTTTTCCCTAAGACACACTATTGTGTTTTTAATTAAAATAAAGCTAATTAGGTGTAAAAATACATTATTTTATATCATATATTGTAATATTTCCCTCTCCAGCATCGCCGTCTGCTGGTCGCTTTGGTTTATGGCGAACCGTTTATCCTAAAACCATTTGAGATGAAAATGTTCATTCCTGACATGGAGGGGTGGGGGGTTGTTGACTGCTGTTGTAATGTGCCGCGTGTGTTTTTGTGCGTTTAGACCCCTGACTCAGGAGGAGATTGCACAGCGCAGGGAGGTGGCGCGGCAGAGACACGCGGAGAGGATGATGGCCGATCAGACCGCAGCAGAGAGCCACAAAAACACGCCGAACTCTGCGGGTCCGCCATCTGAGGATCTGACGAAAGGTGAAATGATCCGTAGATGAGCACAGTTGTGTCGGGTTACCAACAGGAAACTGGTTAGAAACGTCACGATGAATTTAAACCAAAATACAAAGCATCACATTTTTCATAATTTGTAATTTGAAAACAACAACATGTTCTTCAGCTGTTTTAAGACACCATTTAAGTTGGTGGGAAATGTATTAAAAAGTGTGAAGGTAGATGAGTTTTTAACGCTCGTACTGCCGCTGCAGAACAAAGTGTGGTGTCATAATAGTCTTATTGCCGTGGTTGTGTTTTCAGAGTCATTTATGAAATATGTGAATACTATTTCAACACTGTGTTTAATGCAGATATGCACACAACATATCTCTTTTCGTTTGTTTCTCAGCTGTTGCAGAGAATCTGACTTTGAAAGACTCTAAGCTGGTCCAGGAAGAAGAGCAAAAAGAGGTCTTCATTGCGTTTGCACGGGTTTACAGCAGAGCCGTCAAGAAAGGCCAGAAGGTCTTTGTGCTTGGGCCCAAGTACGACCCCACAAAGGGCCTGAGTTTGGTAAGCGCACACTTCTCATTCATTCATATTTGGAGCGTACATCCATGATTTACGTGCTTTCATTGTACAGATGAAATTGCAGGTTGTTAAGTTTTTATTGTGCACACTAGAACGGGATGTGTTGCACGTCTCTGTTGTCGTTAGTGGTGTGTTATAAACAGCCCATAAAGTTGCAGATTGATGCCGTCTGTCTTGCTCGAAGACGCTGATCCACGATTGATCCACGCAGTGGCTTCAGATCTGCTGTGACGTGACAGTTTTGAGGATGAACTTTATGAAATGGTGCCTCATTCGTTTAAAAGTCACCTCTCTATTGTCACCTCTTGATGTTGATAAGACGTTGGGTCTCTAAAATAGGAATCCTCTCACATTCTTTCTCTGTGGCGCTCCAGGTTTTCTCACTCGGAGCAGCAGTCTTCTTTACAAATGCTGCGTTTGTTCCCCAGCTGCAGGAGGGCTCCAGTGCCTCGGACAGTTTGCCTGATGTGCCCCATCTTTCCTGCTGTTCCTTGGAAAACCTGTACCTGCTTATGGGCAGGGAGCTGGAAGAGCTGGAGGAGGTGCCTGCAGGCAACGTGCTCGGTAAATATCTGTTAAGGCTTTCCGCTCAGTGTGTTCCAGTGGCTGTTTCTTGTTTAGTTTTTTTAGTTTTTTGACAGTTTTAAGATTTCACTTTATCTATTGATTTATCTCACTTGTAAAATCAGTGTTTTTGCCAGCACAAGTCACATTATGAAATTATGAGTAACTACATAAATTAGGGGTGGGACTTGATGAATAAAATTAATGTAATCCATTACAGTCTTTGTAATTAATTTATCTTGGGTAATCCCACTTTAAACGCTTAACAAAATATTTGCTCAAAAAAGAAACTTTTTTATTTAATTGGCTTTTACTGAACAACTGAGTCAAATAATAGAGAGACATGAATATTCTTATTTTTCATGTCTCCCGTCTCATATCTGAAACACTTTAATTAAAACAGGCGTTTGATCGAGTTTGGGTTGCTGGCACGTCTTGTTCGCACTCGGACTGGGACCGCTGGTGCGGAGAGCGCCGGTGCGGTCTGCTGTCGCCACAACCTGCTTTAGGCTCAGATGGCAGTAGGGTTGAAGTCATTTGGGATTCAGCTCGTTGTTGCACAATTTGCACAAATCCAGTCTTTTATTAAGGTTTCCATCAGGCAGTATCTTTAAATGAAAGGCAGCTTCTCTTCGCCAATTCCTCCGCTCCGTCCAATCGTAGTCGTTAACTCAGCTCCGCCGTCTGCATCAGTGTAATCAGTGTACCGGAAATCATGCAGTGACAAACGTTTTGACTTTGGAAATCAAACTGTGATGAAATGCGTTCATTTCTTTAAATCATTATTTTTTTTCTAATTAATTAATCACAAATAAATCAAAAAAGTCCCACCCCTAAAATGAATGTTAGGAAAAGGCAGAACTGGAAGTGAGGACCAGATGTTTTTGGGATGGCGTGTGTGGCTGCAGAGGTGTGCAGCAGTGAGGATATAGAGGCGTTTGTAGGTCAGCAGGAGGATTTTGTTAGTGATCCGGGGCTGATCAGAAGCTGGTGGAGGTGGATGAAGGTTGGTTTGATGTGCTGACAGGGCCTGGTATGGGTCAGATTTCCACAGCAGAGGTTTTGAACATCACAGGTCTTATAGGATTTTTCTACAGGACCAGTCCAGGTGAAGGTGATCAGGCTGAATGAGGAGTTCACCCACAGAATCGATAATGGCTGAATGGAATCTAAAGATGTTCCTGAGGTAATAGAAGACAGATTTGGTTAAGAGTTTGTGTGAGACTGAGGGTAAAGATGAAAACGAAGAAGACGATGGTGATCATAACAGATTTTCTTAGACATAATCTTAAATGCTACAGGAGCATACTGTTGAGTTCCATAGACGACGTATTCATTAGATTAATTAGCTGAAGCATTATCGTGTAGATCTTATTCTCTAAACTATTTCCAGTGGTTTGAATAGAAGCAGTGTTGATTTTCTGATGAGTGTTTGAGCTATTGAATGACACCAGAGCAGTGTTGGAGTAAGAGCCTTCGCAAACGTTTGCTTAAAAAAAGTTTAGCTTTAGTTTGATTCTCCTGTCTCGGCCAACATGCTGAAAGAATAGTGAGTGAACACTGACCGATGTGCCCACAAATACACCAGTTTAGATGCAGATGGCAACAACATCGGTCATTAAAAGCAGCTGCTTCAAAAGACCAAGTCGTCAGAGCTAGAGGGTGAGAAAAAGGACAAACAATACCACCCAAAAATAACAGTTTGAATGTTAGGAATAATGTTGACTCTGCACTGGGCGACTTTATGAAAACATTTGTTTTGCATTAGGCCCGTGTTTCTGCGTGCCAACGGTAACTAGTGACCCACATCTCTGGCAGAGCGTGCCAGCAGAGCGGGGCCGAGGCTGAGGCCCAGGCCAGCTGTGTTCATCTGTCCAAAGAAATCTCAGCCATCTAGTCCCGCAAAACGGTGTTACGTTTCACCTCCTTCCAGGTAGAACGCGCCGGCCTTCTATTTTTAAGTGGGCTTTTGGACGCTGGTTTCATGAGAGCGAGAAGTCTGAACCGAGTTCACTGTTTTCTGCATTTATTTGTTCCGATCTTAGTCAGAGTTATTGACAAACATAATGCGCCTAAAAGAATAACCCAGAACATGTGTGCACATCATTCAGGAGGAATTTTGGCCCTACAGCTTCAACCCTGTCATTTTTGTCTGTGGCTCTCATAAAGTCGTTCCAGTGGAGCAGAAAAACATGAAATTCCAGTAGCGCGTGTCTTGTTGCAGTAAACTTTGCAGTCGTTTTTCAGTGGTCAGCACTGCAGGTTCAGCAAATGAAGTAAATGACCCAGACTGATCACTGCGAAAGACAATGAATTCCAGACATGTGACATAAATAACAATAATGACCATCCCAATGCAATTCCGATTGGCGGCTAAGTGCATCAGCCTCGGACAACTGGACCTCTGTTATCTTATTAGAGGACGTGTCACTTCCTATTAGAACTGAAGAATCTGTTCTGATGGTGTTTGGTAGCACACATGCAGACGTCCGGACTGGCCCCACGATTCTAATAATCTGTTGCTCAGTTTTATGGGGATCAAAACACATTTTGGCTGGTTCGTCTCTGTATTTTTCCAACCGCTGGCACAGTGACAAATTGGCCTATCTCCTCAGTCGACCTTGACACAGTTTCCAGTCCAAGTCGGGCCCTGCTGAGATCCAGCAGTCATCAAACGCTCTGCACCTCATCAGTCCTTCTATTTGCAACCTGCTCTTCTTCTCTCCTCATTGTCTCGCTGCTCTCTCCATCTCTCTGTGGCCTGTTCTTCATTAGCTCCTCTGATTCCTCACATGCAACATTGTTACCAGGGTCTACAACTCACATTGTTCTGCTTTATTTCAAACTTCAATAGTAACGTCACACATTTTCTTCCATCTTGAATATTTTACACAATTTGTGTTAATGAACCCTTGAGAAACTATGTTTAATTTATGATACCACTGTATGATGATGGTGTGTGTGTGTGTGTGTGTGTGTGTGTGTGTGTGTGTGTGTGTTTGTTTGTGTGTGTGTCACATGCTCTTCTGTGGTTGCCGATCCCCCCTCATCCCCATGACTCTCACACAGCTCTGAGCCCCTCTCAGGTCCTGAACCTCTACCTTGACCCATCTAATGGAATTATTCATAATGAGCAGCTTTCTGGCCGTGTTCTCCTCGTTGTCACTCTGAGCCGTGGAGCTGATCGTATCCAGTAGATGGCATGAGTGAGTAGTAAAAGTGTGGCTTTAGCACCCCAAAATGCTATTTAGAGGGAAAAAAAAGATAGGCTTGGACATGACCAGATAACCTGAACATAGTCTTGCAGCCTCCAAAGACTGTAGAAGGGATGAGAGATACCGATAGATCGATGTTTGTCAACGACGAGTGTGTAATGTCACAATTCTTCTACAATATATCAGAGTATTTACTAACTATGTATCCATCTATAGTAGAGTATTATAGCGAGAGAACTGCATACACATGATGAAGGATGTAATGGACACCAAAATGCTCAGAGAAAGACTTTGGTGTTGTTAGAAAGAGCTGTTGAAGAGAGAGCTCCCATGGAAATGACCGTTTATTGGGCCGACTGTCCAGTGGAATTAAGCACTTCAGCTCTCCGTGTTTTACATTACGGCCACCTTCTGTTGTCCAGCTTGAAACACTTCTTCCCTTTTATGCTTGCTGGCAACTGAGCAAAGATTACAGCCACAAAACCTGTTGCCTTTTAAATAGAATCTCTTTCCGATGGTGACTACACTGTGATTCATTTCAGTTTTCCAAGTGTGTCAGTTTCATTTAGGGATGCACGCTATCGTGTGTGTGTGTGTGTGTGTGTGTGTGTGTGTGTGTGTGTGTGTGTGTGTGTGTGTGTGTGTGTGTGTGTGTTTAGAAGTTTGGTTGAATGAAACCAGTAGACAGTGATCACATTTCTCTAACAATGCTACTCATTCCAACACTGGAGGTGGCCCAGTAACATCTGACACAGACACATGAGCACTATTTTGTTACAGTTTTGCGAAATCTGCCTCCATCAAGCACATTTTGAGATAGCTAGCTTGCTACAAAAATGTCAAATTACTTGATATTATGATTTTCCCCCCAAACATGAACCAAATATTAGCCTCAAGAGGTTTCCCACCACTGCATTGGAGCGTGGAGATTGTGTGTTGTGATGTTGTCCAGTGTTCACTCCTCACTTGTTCTGATTTTTCTACTCTCGTAATGAGTGAATCTGTGCAGATGCATGCAGTGAAAGTGTAGAGAACACCTGCTTCTGGCTCATTTGGGTCTCATCAGACCAAAGGAACAGTTCCAGTTGATCTTGGCTCACGGCGTCAGGAGAATTCTCTTTGTCGCCCTCCCTCAGCCTTTGAGTGATGATGCTCCAGAGCAGCAGCTGCAGGATGCAGCGTGCAGGCTGCTGAGGTCAAAACTGTCTTGGTGGGCCTCTCTCGCTGCTTCCCTTCTCGCTACTTGTCCAGCAGTGATGACTTACACTCTGCACGTGCTGCCACCTCAGGCTATTAAAGTCCAGGTGATCTTCATTTGTTTTGTGTGTTGGAGATTTTCTTTTTATGTCCATGGTGTTGCTGTGGTGTGAATCCCGATTTACTATCAGCAAAGTTGTGAAATCACACTTTCTCCCTGCCGTCATCATTCCAGGGAGATGCACTTATGCAGCATTCTAACAGCAGTTTGAGGGGCGGGTCACTGAGCATTTAACTAAACTAACTGATGGAAGTGTAAAACATCGAAGCGGCACGGTGATATGTGGTTGTGCTGTTGCCTCGCGGTCTGTCCTCTAGGTGTGGGCAGTTGGGTCAGCAAACCTTGGCACTGCCACTGGTCTTCTAATTTCCTCATACAACTGACGTATAATGACATCAAAAGGCCTTTTCTTAAACACTTTTTCCCACACTGTAGATTGAGCTTATTTTTTTATGATGTGAGTGAAGTGACCCAGTTAGTGCAAATTTGACCTATAAAAAGACAGTTTTACTGCATGAAGTTAGATGTTAACCTGAATTTTCCACTTCCTTTATTCAAAGAATACGTTTTCTGAGTCATAGATCCATCTCGCCAAGATGGAATAAGAAATTTGTAGCCTGGCTGTAAATTGAGAGAATGCTATTATAATGATGGAACTACTTTTTTCTGTAGCCATAAATTCACCGCAGCCTCATTTCCCTGTGATGTATTAGTAAAAAGTTAGTAAGCATGAAAACGTTCTGTGGAAAACATGTATTCTGTGTGTATTTTATGGTGTTTTATCTCGTTTAGAAACTACTGACTTGGAAAAAGTCCTTTGTATTCTAAATAATTCTCTTACAATATGTTATCACAGTTTTTGGGTGGTGCACACTAAAGATGTGCTGCGTTTTGCATGATTATCTATAATTATCAGCATTATAATTAACACCTATGTTTAAATATAGAGCAGTCAGAAGGTTTTCAGAAAAGATACCTCAATTTATCGCATGAAAAAAATGAAAAACTCCCTTATTGGATTGGCACAAGTATTCCTCTGTCTTTTGATCATCTGAGCTGTTTGTGGACCTTGATTGGAGTACAGCTGTGGTAAATCCAGCTGTTTGGACAGAAGACAGTGTTTTATCAAAAGCAGAGTTTTGGGGAAGCTTATAATGTTTGGAGAAATCCAGGCAGCGTTCATCGCGAGCACAGCGCAGAGATGCTGAGTAAGAACCTCATCGAGGGTTCTTAGGAGCTCAGACTGGGCTGAAGGTCCAAGTCCCAACAGGACAATGACTCTAAGCACAGAGCCAAGACAGCACAGGAACCCAGTGAAGGCCATCAGAGAAGCAGCCAGAGCCTGACCTGGACCCAGTCAGAGATCTGAATATGCCTAATGTGTATGCATACTATGGATAATAATAGGATCTATGGTGAATGGCAGAATATTCCCAAACCCAGGTGTGCACAGCTGGTGGCATCATACCCCAGAAGACTGGAGGCCGTAATTACTGCTAAAGGTGTTTTAAGTACTGAGTAAACGTGCTTTACAGTGCAGATGGTTTTCGTTATTGTCAGACTCTCTGCGTCTTCATCGTAAATTATCGTGACGTGACGGTAAACTCCGTTTAGAGCTCTGGGCTTTGAGCTGATGCTAAAAAATCGATGCGTTCCTAATCAGTTGTGCCCACAAATAATCTGCTCATTTGAGTATAATAAGCTCAGTACATTTCAAAACAAATCTGGTGTAAGTGCGAGCATGCAAGCCCCCTGGATATAAAAACACCCACACACAGCAAGCATGGTCTGGTTGAGAAGAAGGTTGTGGCTTCTGCCCAGAGCTGCAATAAAAGCAGCTTGAGCTGCAGCTGCTTTGCATGTGAGTCATTGTTGGAATATAAGGAAGTAACAAAGCAGAGTTGTCTGTAATGAGGGGTGTTTGGACCATGAAAGGTGGGGGACTAGGTGGCCGGCCTCCAGATTTTAAAAAAAAAAAAACCTTTGCTGACTGGCTGGTGATTTCCAACTGAATTTTTTGTTCTTTGTCTTCAAATGCATCATGTCGAG
Source organism: Lagocephalus sceleratus (assembly GCA_911728415.1). Taxonomy (NCBI): domain Eukaryota; kingdom Metazoa; phylum Chordata; class Actinopteri; order Tetraodontiformes; family Tetraodontidae; genus Lagocephalus; species Lagocephalus sceleratus. The sequence continues at coordinate 889,367 of CAJVRN010000016.1, forward strand.
TGAACAGTGACAAATTCAGGTTGGCGTACTTTTTACCACAGTTTGCATATTTCCCAGCAATCAGCACCGATGTAAGATGGTTGGACTGGAGACTCTAAATTGCTCTCTTGAATGAGCGTGTGAGCGGGCGTGCACTCTAACAGGCTGTTGATTCATTCCTTCTCTCTGCCCAGCTACAGCTACACCAGATAATTTCAGCTTTCAGCCCAGTAAAAGGCGCGTTTAAGTGAGCAGCAGCCCACAGCTTCAGCCGTCTGATCAAAATTAAAAGAGTCGTGGGAGGTCAGTTATCTGAGGCGGAGATGCAAAACGATAAACGTCTCCGTGTTTGTCTGTGTTTCGTGATGAACAAACGAGCCCCCACCAGTCGAAACAAGTTCAGAAAGATTTTTTTTTTTTTTTTTTTTTTTTTTTTTTTAATGATTTACAGTTTAAAGTGTTTTCACCAAAGACAACTATTTAATTCAGAAACAAAAACAGGAATTGCAACACTGGGTCTTGAAAGGATTTCTTCACCCGTGTTATGAATTTGTTTCTTATGGCTTTTCACTCCTGCAGCCAATTCTCAGAATGAGGAAAGAGTAGGTTTTTTTTCGACACCATGTTCAAATAAAACCCTGTTGACTCTTATGTTTACTGATATCTTTACTGGCCGCATTTGGTCACCAACAAAGTCGTGACTTTGCAGGTCTGGAGTGGATTAAAACCACAGAGTAGCCCCGGTAATAATCTGCCCGGCTAAAGGGGTCAGACTGTCTCCCAATTAGCTGGGTAAATTTAACTCTGTTCAAACGCACTCAGTCTGTCAGGATCATGTGAGATGGTGAGTTTGCAAGTTTTTAGAGAACTCCAACATTGGTATGACTTGACAGGATGGTAGCAAAGTCTTTTAGGAACTCTGTCCTGTTTCCTTTTATGGACAGACTGATTTCTCCAATTAACTGAATTAATTATTTTGGAATTTTTATATTATTATGATGTTAAAGGAAAAGAAAATTTTCATAATATGCTTACATTTACTCACACCTACACACCTACACACACACACACACACACACACACACACACACACACACACACACACACAGCTCTCTGGGACTTTCCGGTGTGTGGGGATTTCCATAGGATATATAAAGGGGAACAGATTTTCCAGGTTCTGTCTTTGTACTTAATAAAACCCAATCCAGATCGTCCTTCAGCCCTGTATCATATTTATTGCTTTTTTTAATCTACATTTTTCCAGCGCTGCAGCACCTGGCAAACATAACATAGAACATAATTCATAGCATATGTCTGGCTCTGCGACTTTGGGATTGACAGGGTAACATTCTCTGGTACGTTCATGTGCTGTCCCAGTTCCTGTTTTATCTGAGGCTGGACTTTCAGAGGAAATTCATACATTATGCTTGGTGGAGGGTGGGACACACTAAATGTACTGTGGAGCAAACAAACCTTAATAAATAATGTAATATGACTGCCTGACTTTTCTGTAATAGCAGTTAAGGTGCTGAATATGTAGTTACACATACGTGTCTTCCAACTACATATGATTATATAAATCAACCTTAGAAATGACTGACCTAATCCTTTTTAGAATATCTGGGACCCCACTTACATCAGGATTTTTGATTTGTTATGGTCCGCTTATGCATCGAAAAAAAAGAGGTCATGCCAAATGTATTGCAAAACACGCTTCTGCTTCACTTCATACCTTCTTTCCATTTTTATTAGCTTGCCTCTCCCTCATTTCTTGGTCTGCTTTTGGGGGCTGGTTTTAATAGAGGATGGGGGAGGGTGACATAAAGAGGATGGGAAAAAATAGGGTCTTTATATAACTTGAGTCACAGCCAGTTGTAGTTGAGGTTGGAGGAAATGTCTTCACGACTGAGTCATCCTGAGCTCTGTGGTCGGACACGAGCAGGTTTCATCTGCGGGATACGTGTCCAGACGGCGGGAACACGCGTCCCTGTTTGTGTTATGTTTCAGGTGTGAGATTTTAAATAGATCAGATTTAACTTAAAAAAAGAAAAGAAGCGTCACACAGTCACACTTGTGGGGCCTCCCAACCTGCAGTGGCAGTGTCTTCATTCTGCTTTTGCTTATTGCCAGATGCTTTGTGGCACCAGCAGTGTTGGAATGTGAAGGCTTGTTAAATGACAGTCATCATTTCTGGTTGTTTTATTGGCTAACATAGTTTTAACTGATTAATACAAATTACACAGATATCATCACCCCAGCAGCTAATTTATAGGGGAGGAATTTGGGCGGGGGGGTTCTGGTGGGGTCTTGTGTGTGTGGCTCTGGCTGTGCTTGAGATGCCTGGTCCTGGGTGAGGTTGTGGTCGTGCTGTCTCTGATCAGCGCTCCAGCAATAGCCCTTTGCTCTTTTTTGGGGGTGGAGTCTTGGTCGATCCGCCCCGCTCGGTCATTCTGGGGCATTCTGTCCATCTGCACTCCTGTTGGTGGTCCGGTGGGATGTCCCCACTCGTTAGACAACAGGTGTGTCTCAAATCACCCCCCTCTTCCCTGAAACACGCCGTATCACAAGCACTCACTGGTTGTTTGTTTCATATTTTAAACTTTTTTAGATGCTGTTCCTGGCAGATGCGTTCTCACCATCCAGTGACTCAGGAGTCCTTCCTAGTGCTCTCCCTGTTAATGGTAAATTCTGTCCCTGTCCTTTCTGTCAGGTATTGGTGGTCTGGACGACTACGTCCTGAAGTCAGCCACGCTGTCCTCCACCCCTGCCTGCTCACCCTTCACGCCGCTCAACTTTGAAGCCACGCCCATCGTGCGGGTTGCCATCGAACCCAAGCATCCAAGTAGGGGTTGCGTCGCATTAAAAAGAAACCAAGCTGCGATAACACTGACACGATTGCAAAGTGAATTATTTGCAGCATAACTTTACTGTCTTTCAAAAAATGTTGATTACCCAATCATAGTCAGCAGTTTCCAATAATTTGGTCTATAGATGAATTCTTCCACAGAACAAACAGCAAAATGTGTTGTGAATGTGTTTCATTCTGCTGGCAAACAAGAGTAAAAATACAAATGAATGTCTTAATTTATGACTTAAAGCTCGATAATGACATTTACAAATCTAGTGAAGGTTAAATGACATAGGCCTCAGTAACAAGTCATCAGATTTCTAATCCTGAAATGCTGGAAACGCAGGAATTCAGTAGTTTACACCTTTTTGTTTGTACGTCAGGCGAGATGCCAAAACTGGTGCGTGGGATGCGTCTCTTGAACCAGGCAGATCCGTGTGCTGAGGTTCTCATTCAGGAAACAGGAGAACATGTTCTGGTTACTGCCGGTGAAGTTCATCTTCAACGCTGCCTGGATGACCTCAGAGACCGGTAAACACAAACACACACACACTCACACACACACGCACACACACACACACACACACACACACACACACACACACACACACACAGAGGATGCATTTATTATTCTATGAGATTTTTCTCAGTCTTCTGTCTCTTCACTGGCTGCCTGTTTATCAGAGTATACAGGGATGTTGGACGTCTTGGATACAGCATTGGCTGGTGCCACTGCTGATGCTGGCTGGGTAAGGAACGAGGGGAGGAGGCGAGAAAACAATAAACATGTGCATCATACAGGCAAATAATGTGTTTTAAGTGATTATCATTAGACAGTGAGCTGGTTCCCCAGAAGATGGCATGATGACTAAAGGCTCGGCCCCCCAGTCCACTTTGTAAGGTTCAGGGAACCACCAGTAAAGCAGCACTCTGGGAGCGGAGCAGTCGACTGGGACGTATGGTGCTGTCAGCTTCCCTATAGAAGATGGAGCTTTGGAACTTTGAAAGTCAGGAGAGGTATTTTGAAATCCCTTCTGGATTTTAAGGGCAGCCAATTCAATCAACTGGAGGCTTCTTGAAGAATTGTTCTGACATCCTCATAACAATGAATTTCAATAGCCTGGAAGTCAGCTTGGAAGTAACAGTAAGGCACAGACTTGTGTTTCATCACCATTACCAGTCAGTACGCTCTGAATCTAGGGAATGGTACAGAAATGAACATCCATACAACATGTGTTCAAAGTCAAAAGGACTGGTCCCAGCACAGAGCTTTGTGGAACTCCATGACTAAGGCCAGTATATGAAGAGGAAACATCTGGAATCTGTCTCATAAATTTGATCTGAAGCAGCTTGGCAGTGCCCCTTTAATCCAATAACATGCTCCAGTCTTTGAGGCACGGTGATATGATCAACTGTGTCAAAAGCAGCACTGAAGTGCAATAGAACCAGTCCATGAACGACAAGTACTTACAACAACAATCAGTACTTATGTTAAAAAGTATTGATTCTGCACTCTGCTTAACTCTCAAACCTGACTGAAACATCTCTAAAAGACTGTTTCTCTGCAGGTGGTCCAGTAACTGAGTCACCATCACCTTCTGAAGAAATCTGGCTTACAGCTAAAGAAAGCCGCAAATTCAGTGAAAATTAGAACATTATGAAACACTTCAATATTGGAGACTCATAGTGTCAGACTCTAATTAGCTTGTTGACTCAAAACCCTGCAAAGGTTTCCTGAGCCTTTAATAGGTCTCAGTCTGGTTCAGTAGGCTACACAGTCATGGGGAAAACTGCTGACTTGACAGTTGTCTAGAAGACGATCGCTAAGATCCTGCACAAGGAAGGAAAGGCACAAAGGGTCACGGCTATAGGAGCTGGCTGTTCTCAGGCTGCTGCATCCTGGCACATTCATGGGAAGTAAAAATTGAGGAAAGATGTGGTTGAGAAAGCTGGAGCAGCAACAGGGATAACTGCAACCTTGAGAGAATTGTGAAATGAAACCCATTCAAGACTACTGGGGACACTGGGCAGGAGTGGGCTGCAGCTGGAGGTTCAACAGCCACCCCACTCATCCTGGACAGATGTGTCCAGGATGAATAACATCACACTCCTGGTGCCAAACCACTGTTGAACCGGAGACGGCGTCAGAGGCGTCTCACCTGGGCCGAGGACAAAAACCACTTTACTGTTGCTCAGTCCTCTTTTCAGGTCAAAGGTCAGCAGAGCCGTCTACCAGGAGAGCTCACAATGTGACCTTCAGACATGGATGACAGATGCAGGGTGTCCTGTCAGCAACACGCTTGTCGGTCTAGACTCTTGGGTGGCTGGGTGAATGGCTTCATCACTGAGGATGGTCAGATTACTCTTCCTTTATTTTAAACTGGTGGAATTACTTTTTATAGGTGGTTCATAAACGGGCTGGCCCTTTAAGAATACCCTCGTTGACATTACTGACAAAATAGGGCGGTCTGACATTACCGGTCTGGCGGTCTGATTGGATTATTTATACCTCTCTCTCTCTCCCTCTCCATCTCTCTCTCTCTCTCTCTCTCTCTCTCTCTCATTCTGTATGAAATTCTGAGCTAATCAAAGTCACTAATGATATCAATATATCAACATTTTATAAATGTGTTTATGATTTTAAAAGTATACAAGTGTGTTACTGTGAGTACTCAGAGTTACTCAGGAGGCATTAACCAGCCTCATTATTCATATATAAGCAGCACTTCCTGCTGTAATAGTCCTTATATTATTGGTTTTATTAAGTAAGGGGAGAAGGAATGCACCATTACATTTTGTTTTAAATTTGCTTTTTTGATGTGATTCAGTATATTCCTGGTTTTGTGTATAGGATACACGTGTCTTTGCGTTTGAAATAATTCTAAATCCCCTGTACTCTATCAGCCTCTTGGACGGTGAGAGATGGGATTAGCAGCCTTCCGTCCGGTTTTCTCCTGGTCTTAGCCCGATTAGTCGTGCAAGTGTCTGTTTCTGTGACTCATCGTGTTGTCTCTACAGTACCTGACACCCTACACCTGACCAAACAATATACATCTGTAAATTTGGCTCAGTGAACCAGAAATCAGCCAGAACATTTCATTCTTGTTGAGTAACACCTGGAATGTTGACAAATTTTCTCCACTTGATGATCTGTTGAAGCAGTTTTTGGTCGCTGTCCATCTGTAGCATCAGTTCTGTACTATTTGTGTGAATATGAGGGAAAGAACAGCCACATCTCTTGACTCTTCCCCTCAGAGGCCAACACAGCAGATCAACTCTCTTCAGCATTTTCCAGCATGTGTGGCTTTGGGGGGGTCGAATTATGAAAATAGTTGGGGATCCAAAGTGAAGAAGACAATGAAGACTTTGACAGATATTATGCAAGTAGAGGTCAGAGAAAACCTAAACTCTTCCCGTTCTGATAAAGGGACAGCCAAGCGGAAAATTGCTCCAACCTCCAGAATTAATTCCATGATTGCTGAATTTGTGGGGATTTTCAAAATGTTTTTAGCTAAGATCAGGAGTTTTATTGGTGATTGAATGTATCAGCTCAAATTCAGGAGAGGACTTGCTTCTCAAGAAAATAAAATCACCTGTCGCAGAGAGGCTCAGGAAGGAAATCATCAGTCTTCAGTCCTCTGATGGCATATATTCCAGAATCTGTAAGAGTTTAAGGAGCTGCAACATGAAATTGCAGAGGAAATTGAGATGGTACCTGTAGACATAAGCATCTTCTCTAAGTTGCGCCCAGGAAAACACGCTGGCAAACCTGTAGGAAAAAAGACATTTGGATTGATATGTGGTAAATCAGCGATTTAATGGAGTTTTACCTGAATGCTCAGGTGAACTGGGTCATTGACAGGGTGACAGGCCCATCAGTCAGTAAATCTGGGATGTACATGTTGCCAGCAGCCCAGAAGTATTGAAGACCTAGCACACCAGGAGGCACAGTGAGCTAAAAACAGATCACAGGTGACATTTCTCATTGAGAAGGTAGACGCAGAGGTGCTGCCGGTGGCAGTCGATGATTTCACCACCAAGCTGACAGAAATAGCGTGGGACAATGCCAAAGAGCAGCAGTTCTACACAGAGTCTGGTGTCTTCAGTAATCTGGAGAGAAGAATCAAGAAGCTGCTGTAAAAGTGTTGAGTCCGGAGCCCAAAAAATTTTTAATTGTCGATCAACATAATTATTGTTCAAATCATGTTTAACTTCGACAAACAGCTGTTAATGCAGAGAAAAAAGGAAAGTTTGATCTGAATGTTCTTCTTTGCATTGGGCAATGTTGTTACCAAGGCTTTCAAAAACAACAGGGCACCCTGTTATTTGCAAAATTTCACTGAGAAAAGTACACAACTCCCTTTTAAAACGTGATAAAACAAATGTATCTGTTTACACATATACTGATCTGCTACTGATCTGTTACTCTGTCTAATACAGGGTTCCCTTTTATTTTTCATAGTCAAATTCAAGCACTTTCAAGGGTCAGTTTCTAAATATTCCCATACAAACATTGGTAGAGCTGCAGCTATTGAATATTTTAATAATCAGACGTTCTGCTGAAAATCCGTACAGCTAATCGGGTAATCGAATTATACATATTTTTGCTTGGTTGAAGAGCAATTATGAACACAGAAGAGAAAATGAAATAAGAATGAGCGACCGGCTCCCTCCCAGTCCACCAAACGAACCGCTTTCTCCTTTCTTTGTGGGGATGATGTAAGCGCGTTGTGTGACTATGAAGACGTTTAAGATGCTTTTGGAGCACAATTAATAAATGAGTTACAAAGAACTATGATCGTGTCTATGTGCGTGCCTCTTTCATTATGTTTATCAAAGTTTGCCAGCAACAGTCTGCCACGTTTACATCAGCTTTCACCATTCCTGGACGATGACGTTGACCCCGCCCCCACCCAATGTAATGGGAGGGGAAACGCTGCTCTTCCTCTAACCCAATCTTCTCCTCTCACACCAACTTACTTAATATCCTTTTTAACCACATCCATAAATCTCCTCTGCTCTTCCTCTTGGCCTCCTGGCTGGTCGTTCCAACCTCAGCATCCTTCTACTCATTTATTCACCATCCCTCATCCGCACGTGTCCAAGCCACCACAGTCTGGACTCTCTGACTTTATCTCCAAACCATCTAACATGTGCTGGCCCTTTATTGTAGTCATTCCTGGTCCTATCCAACTGTGTCAATTCCAGAAAACACAAAAGTTCATCTCTCATCGTCTTTTTCTCAGTTGTTTTTCTTAAGCGTCACCTGCTTCTGGGTGCTTACCGATCCATCTGGATCTTTCTCCTTCCCACAGCTGACATTCCATCTTGCTTTGAGTAACCTTCATTCCTCTTCTTTCCAGGGCGTACCTACACCCCTCTAGATTTTCCTCCACCTGCTCCCTGCTCTCCACCGCTCACATCTGTAAACATCGTCGTTCATGGAGGTTCCTGTCTAAACTGACCTGTCAAACTGCCCATCACCATCACAACACTGGGAGGGGCTGATCCTTGGTGCAGTCCCGCCTTTACCTTGAAGCACTCTATCGTAGTTTCAGCACACCTCAGCACTTTCGTACAGCTCTCATACGTCTCCTGTCCACAGCACACCCCATTCTGTCTGGCTACACTGCACCAAACACCAATCAAAAGCTCTCACTTCTGGGGATACTCTTCATCATGTCACCTAGCTCACTCCAGGATTCTCTTTATTTCCTTAATCACATCCTACCTGTGGGGCATCATCAGTAATAATATTGAACATTGCACCTTCAATTTGTGACTCATCAGTGTATCTGACACCTTTTTCACATTCCTAATGAACTCAAAATGACTTGTACTCCGTATCACTTCGCAGCTACACCATGAAAAAACAGCTTGCGCCTGCTGCTATGCCTCATGCTCGTCTATTCACCTCCCTCCTTTACATCAGGTTAACCTACTGTAATGTTCCTGTCATCAACCAATCTTCCAAGTCTGTATAATGAGTCATACACTTATTTTCTTCTCTTTCTGCCTGTGTCCCTTCCCTCCTCTTCCTCCTCTTCCTCCTTAGGCTCACGTATCACTCTGATGGCTAACAGCAGTGATGTGCAGTTGTTGTTAACCCGGCACCTCGACTGATCCGGTCTGGGACAGAGTCGGTCTGCTTTTATTTTGGTCTATAGGTTTATTGCTGAATGCCCTTCCTGGTGTTAATCTCTGCATTTATCTGGCTAGAGACTGCATTTGAATCTATTCTGAACGTTCTGTTGTTAATGTTGCCTGTATTCTGCCTGTTGTATGTTTAGTCAAATTCATTCATAGAATTTGCAGTACATCATAACTGCTATAACCAAAGTGTAATCAAGAGTTTATAATGACTATAACACTTCACATTGCACATTTTTTTATTCTCCTTTTTTAGAATGAACCAAACCTTTCTTTGGTCACTCTGTTTCTGTTTGTTTTTTGCTGTTTCATCAAGTTTTATGGCCACATCAAATCAAAAGCACAGTCATTGATATCAAACACAACAAGGACCGTTTGACTTGACGCCTTTTCGTTTTGTGTAACTCTGCTGTGACTCATGCTGTGACTCAAGCCTGAACATATGATACACTTTATTGTCCCTTTCGGGAAATTTGTCTTGGACTCCAAAGGCTGCACAGAGAAAGCTGCCAAAGCATAATCACATAACATATTACACATACTGTGATACACATACCCATATTGCACAACAGTCTCAGACAGATTATTAAAAGGAAAATACTGACAGTAAATAACAATAAATAAATAACACTTAATAACATTGACACCATGACATTAATACACAATCCCGCTACATTTCCCAGAGACCATCATTTAAAACTCCACAAATGAGTTTTTAAAGAAATTCAGTCTACATTTAGGGACTCTGCATCGCCTACCAGACGGTAGGAGTTCATACTAGAGGTAGGTAGGTAGAGCTAGGTGGAGGATGTGGGAAGGATCTGACGAAGCTCGCTGCGCTTGCCTGAGAATAGACTGTTCATACGTGGACTGCAGGGGAGAGTCCTCCCGACAACCTTCATGGCCATCTTCACCCGACAAGCAAGCTTAGATTTTAGGTGGACAGAGTGATTACTGTACTAAGTTGACATCCCATACCGGAAAATGCTTTCCAAAACAGCCTGATAAAAACAAAAACATGATGTTCTGATCCACCCCAAACACCCCATGTCTGCTTTTCTTTAGTCCAGTCCAGTGATGGAACTGAGTCTTTGTAAAGCAGGCTGAGGATGGCAGTTTTATCACAAAACTTTAAAACATGGTTTCCATGGAAGTGGCTAATGCAATCATTAGTATAAAGACTAAAAAGAGGCAGACTCACATAGCTCTGAGGAACCTCTGCGCTGAAGTGCTTTGGATCAGAGATGGTTGTTAAGTCTGACATTTTAAATTCTGTTTGTTAAAAAAGAATAAAGCCATTTTGTAATTACTGATAATAGGGTTCACTGACAGGTGAATTCCTTTTTGGATCCATAAATGAGGCTGTAGCGTGTTAAAAGCAGAACTAGAATCAATAAATAAAATATGTGTGTAGGCGTTTGGGTCTTCAAGGTGTTTTAGTGACAGGAGAGTGATGGCGTTAATGGCATCATCATGGCTGTAAGCAATTCATTTAATATTCTTATAGGATGCATAACAAGATTGCTTTGTCTTGGTTTTTAAAGGTTTGCTAAAATTCAGATCAGCGCGTCTGAACCCATCATTCCATTCAGAGAAACGGTGATCCGGCCTCCAAAGGTGGACATGGTGAACGAAGACCTGGGCAAGCAGCAGAAGGTCGCCATAATTCACCAGGTGAGTCCATATAAATACTCTTCGTTCATATCTCATGTTGATGTATCATCCCTCCAGCTGTGGAGCTTTTTATTCATGGTTTTGTTGTTTTGCCCATTATCCATGTACATTTGTTGATTTTGTAGCCTAAAAGTGAAGATAGAATAATTGATATAAGCAGCTTAGTGCTCTATCTTTTAAGAAGGACAGTTACACACCTTCAGTCTGCTTCTTTGTGATATTAAAAAGGAAGCTGAATACCACCTTCACAGGTGTTAAAAAGACAGTTTCAAGTATTAAAGAAGGTGCGATGGGAGCATTTCGTGGTTCGGTTCCTCGCTCTGGGAGAGAGCCAGACAGGCTGCGGTGGTTGGAAGGCGTCTCTCCTCCGAGTCCTGGGCCTTGTAGGGATCTATGAGTCCTGCAGGAGTGCCAGGACCTGGTGACCCTTTGGCTGTGATTTGACTGCCAACTGTCACTGATGATGTGTCCGGGTCGCACCACAAAGTGTACTACACAACGAGGACACTTTAAAATGTTGACTACTAGGGTCCGTTATCAAACGTCTGACCTGTCTGAGCCACAGCTTCTCACACATCTGGAAACACTCATGAACAACTACTGCGCTGTGTCATTTATTGCGTTGTGCCTTTATGCGTGTGACTTCAGGTGAAAGAAGAAGGCTCTCAAGTTCGTTCCTCTGAGACGTTGCACGTGGACCCCGATGGTTTGGTGACCATCACCACTCCCAACAGACTGTCCACCATAAGTGTCCGAGCGATCCCCCTACCTCAGGGTGAGATAGACACAGGGTGTCACAATGTTGTTCATGATTCAAGTGTATTTTAATGTATGTACACGGATTTATGTCTACCTGTATATACTGTTTACTTTTGGTTTACTGTCTGTTGATGCTTATCTGCTGTCTCCTATCAGAGGTAACCCAGCTTTTGGAGGGCAGCACAGAGCTGATTCGCACTCTGGAGCAGCTGAATCTGTCTCTGAGGGAGGGCAAGCGTGTGGATGTCAACACCAGGACTCTAGAGGCCCTCACTGGACTCAAAGCCCAGCTCGAGAGCCTGCTGCAAGGAAGGAGGTGGAGGAACGCTGTAGAGCGGATCTGGTCCTTTGGGCCTCGCAGGTCTGGAGAAAGCACCACGCTTCACATTGAACTGATCAAAAGTCAGAGAGATGAGGGTAGAGAGGAAGTTCCTTTTTCCTTAAAAAAATATCAGTTACTTTTAAAGTTTTACATTACTTTTACAAGATAAGTTTCCCTAATGTCCTTTTACATTTATTTACTGAAGTAAAAATATTAGTTCCAACATTATCAGATGATGTCGACAGCGTTGTAAATCTTGATGCTGTTTGATGATGTGTTGGTGGGTTTTTTTTAGATATGGTCCAAACATCCTGCTGAACAATGTGGAGAGTTACCAGCGGCCCTCGGTGTGGCAGTGTCTGGCCAGGGCGGAGCTTGTGGACGGCGAGGTTGTGGCTCAGGCCAGCGTTTTGAGAGAGTTTGACAACAGCGTCATCAGCGGCTTTCAGCTGGCCGCTCTGTCAGGTCCCATGTGTGAAGAGCCTCTGATGGGGGTGTGCTTCTCCGTGGAGAGGTGGGACATCCAATCTTCGGCCTTCCAGCAGCACCAGGACCTCCCACGGGAAGGTCCCGACTCTCAGGAGCCTCTAATGGATGAGGCAGAAGGCGAGGCATCAGAACTGGGTCAGGTCAGGCGCCGACAGGAGGGGGCCTCTGCAGATTGCTACGGACCCGTCTCCGGACAGCTGATCGCAGCCATGAAGGAGGCGTGTCGCCATGCGTTCCAGGCCCAGCCTCAGAGACTCATGGCTGCCATGTATACCTGTGAGATCATGGCCACGGCAGAAGTGCTCGGTGAGAGTGAAGAATAGGTGTCGTTAGTAGAGATCATTCATTCATTTAAATTTCAAACCTATTTAAGACCACTGGGTTAATATTCAGAGTTTCTTGTCCTTGGTTACAATAATCAATAATAAGAGAGCCAACAGTGTAGCAGCTGATCCTCCACAGTCAGAGCTTTCATAATGACACCACTGGTCTCAGATGCTCACAGATGATGACAGGAGAGCTGATACTGAGATCATAAACATGATCCTGTCCCAACCGCACATCTCCACTCTGACTGGAAGAAAATGACTCAAAGTTTACTGGAAGCTAAATATTTGTTTATCAAAAAATGAAACCGATGGATTTCACTTTTCTCTGTTTAAATGTTCCTGCAGCTACACAAAGGTGACAACAAAAAAGATTTTTTTTTTTTTGAGCAGCTTATTTTAATGAATTGGGCTCCTGCTGCATTGTTGAGATGCGAGGAACGCATGGGTTAGGAAGCTTGCTGTCCTACATGCATAAAAGGATAGTTTGAAATATCATAGCCTGTCGTCATCAGAGCGTGTGAAGTGTTCTAGCGTGAAGCTGCTTTGTCTGTTTGGTTTTGTTTTGGTGTAGTTTAGATTAATTATCTCTCATGCATACAAATTTTGCAGAGTTGCATCTCTGCACAGCAAAACACTCACACCTGTCCCCTGTCCACGAGAGGATTTACATTCAAACTATGAATCTCTATAGGTATAGAAATATCATAGAAAACACAGAAAGTGGGATATTTTCAGTATGATAATACCAAGTGGGATTCCCAAGTGGGATTGAATGCTGTTAACTCTTAGGAAAGCATATCTGCAGCCACAGCAGTTCCTGTTTTGTCACCCAATCACAGCAGACCACTAATAACAGGATACAGGCAGAAATAGCAACAGAAAGAAAGAAATAAAAAAGACAAATTTTGCTGCTAAGCTGGTGTTATTTTTCCTCTGTGTCCTCAGATAAAGGCCACCGTGTCAGCCTCCCTCTATATGTCAGTGTTTAAATGCTAATGTATAAGGACATTGTTATCTTTTTATCGATTCAAATCTCGGTGTGGTATGTCCTCTTGTGACCAGGTCGAGTGTACGGCGTCCTGGGGAAGCGAGAGGGTCGAGTCCTGCAGGAAGAGATGAAGGAGGGGACGGACATGTTCATCATTAAGGCTCTGGTGCCGGTGGCCGAGAGCTTCGGTTTTGCTGATGAGATCCGCAAGAGAACCAGCGGACTGGCCAGTCCACAGCTGGTCTTCAGCCACTGGGAGGTGACTATTTTATATCTCTGCAGCTTTTAAGGAGGGTGATTATGACAAGACCAGTATTCATGGAGCCATAATAATGTTGTCTTTCCACACCAGCATCGTCAGAGATCGTAAATGAGATACAAAAGAGAGCTATATCATCAGTTCAGTGGATTATATGTTGTCTTGTTTGTGGAGGGATGAATGGATGGATGAATGAATGACTGGCTATGTGATGGAAGGAAGAAAGGAACCAAACAGACCCACTCTGAAATGTGTCAAAATAAAAGGAGCCTCATGACAGCATAAACCCAAGAACCCTGGTAAACATCTAGACCCGTTTACCTTCAGAGCGAAGGAGATCTTTCCTAATAATGTACTCCATACGTACATAAATACGCCACAGATGGTGACAGCTCATCAAACCATCCATCTTCATCACCTTTAGTTTAGTTTAGTTTCATTCAGTCTTGTCATGGCACCTCATTGTACAATAAAGTTTACAGGTCAGCTTAAAGACAGCAGCTAGACAAGGTCTAGAAAAAAAATAAAGAAAAAGAAAAAATGGATGTATAATGTACATTTAAAAAGCTGTAGGCTGAAGCCTATTTTGGCTACACTATTATAAATCTGGTTACATCAAAAACAACCTACGAGCTCCTTTTATCAGCAAATAAACAGGAAAAAAAGAGAAAAACACCTTATATCTTACATGAATGAATCATCCTGTTTTTGAGATAACAGTGATTATGGTACTGTTATAGTTTTAGATCATTCTCCAGGTTATTCCACAAATGTTCAGACTAATAAAAAAAAGTAATTTCCCTTTATTAATCTGAAGTAAATGTCTTCACAGCGTGTAATATTGATGTTTGTTTTGCCACCAAACCACATTTTCACCATTCTAATGTTTCCAGACTTTAAACCAGTTGGTTGACTGTTGCAAGACTCCCCCTCCATTTCCACCCTCCACTGGATCCAATTGTGCTCCAGCACATGTCACACACGTGTGTGTGTGTGTGTGTGTGTGTGTGTGTGTGTGTGTGTTTGGGGAGGGGGGGTTGTTTTTGTCTTGTGGCCTGTAATCTGCTCATTGTTGCAGCTTGCTGGTCACCATCTGTCCCGGTGTCAGAGGCCACGGTTGTGCCAGTGCAGGGCCGAGCTCTCACAGGGTCGACACACCTCTAAAACCAAGTGCACAACTAGATCTTTGTGCGCATCCTGCGCCTGAAGGCAGTGGCATCACGTGTGAATCTGACCCTACAGGGGTGGAATTGGTGTCCGTGTTTTCCAAGAAATACAAACTTTGTGGAAAAACAAATCAAAGAGCTTTGGAAGTCTTTGTTGTTGCTGAATGGAACCATCATGTGTTAGATAATGAATGTACATCTGGTGTTGCTTTTCTTTTATGCTTTTCTTTTATACAGTTCTTGATTTGAGTTTTAGTTTTTGAAGCAGACCTCCAGTAACATAAAATTATTTGCACTTTATTTTATTTTTTTATTTATTGAACTTATATACTTACATACACAAATAGTATGTAATATCTAATTATATATTTATCTGCAAAGGAACTGGGAACTACTGTTTAGGTTTTCACCATCTCTTTCTGCCCCCCTCTGTGTGTCAGGTGATCACCAGCGATCCATACTGGGTTCCCACCACAGAAGAAGAATACTTGCACTTTGGTGAGAAAGCAGACTCTGAAAACCAGGCACTCAAATACATGAACAGCGTGCGCCGTCGCAAAGGCCTCTACGTGGAGAAGAAGATAGTGGAGCATGCTGAGAAGCAGAGGACCCTGAGCAAGAACAAATAGATCAAAGGATCAAAGGAGACTAGCCAATCCTCCAAGGACCATTGTTTAAACAGTTGCTTTAAAAGTTGAACTGTAAAGATTATCATGAGTATGCAATCATTTTCAATAAATATGTGATATTTAAGATGGAATAATGTGCTCGCATATAAATTATTTCAGGTGGCTGGGATGTAGTTTATAAGTTCACGCTGATTCTCGGCACATCTTCAACTGCATCTTTTGCTGAGGCCTAACACACCGTAACATCTGATTCATTTACACATGTTCTACCTCTGCCTGCAAAGAAAGACAAGGGTTTGAGATAAACAAGCATTGTCTATTATGCGTGTGCAGCAACTGCTGATAGAGTCACACCTGAATATCGATGCAGGTTCACCTAAAGAGGGTTTGTGTGTCTCAGTGAGGGAGAAGGTCTAAAGCAGGGATGTCCAAACTCTTCCACAAAGAGCCCGTGTGGCTGCAGGTTTTTGTTCCAACCCAGCAGCAGCACACCAGACTTGACTCATTTAATCAACTCATCTGAATCGTCAGACAGCTGATTGGTCAAACTGGGTGTGCTTGACTGGTTGGGACAAAAACCTGCAGCCACACGGCCCTTTGTGGAAGAGTTTGGAGATCCCTGGTCTAAAGGCAGGGCATCAACAGCAAACATGGAAGGTGTTAATGCAGGACAGACTGGAGAACACTCACACACATTCTCAGCCCAAAATGAAAGGAAATATTTCCTCGACCTGCACTCAGGACCAAATCATTTAGATATTTGCTGGTTTATCAAGGAAAACTGAAACACTCCACCTCCCCCACCTTCTTCAAGGTCGTGGTCTGGTTGGGACGTGAACCATCAGCCCAGTCTGAGGTCCTCATAGCTCACGTTGTTGCACTGGTGCGTACATGTTGGTCAGTGGGTTCAGAGCTAAGTCTGTCGCTGTCTTCATTGCCAATACATTTTCCAAGTGTTTGCTCAACATTTTGTCTGTTTTCCGTTTTTAAAATTCAGAGATTTCATTTGACCATTAACTCTGCTCGCCTGTGCTGTCGCCTCGTGTGCCAGACCGCGCTGTCCCAGCGCTGCGTTCAAGGCAACTAATCCGGCCACAGAGGGCCATTCGACATTTAAAAATTCATTAAACATTCTCAACTTTCATTTAATAGATTATATGCACAAAAAAAATAATTACGCGACCCTTTTTGAAAAGTTGCTGTAGTCCACCTCCAAACTCGTTTTCTTAACAAGACTCCAGGTTTGCTCACATCTGGCTCCAATTAGCTTTTCTGAAGTCATTAACTTCACGTACTTTTTCCACCACTTCTGTGAGATATTTATGGTGGCTCTCAAAAAGAAAGATCAGAATTTTTGTGTTAATATTTTAAGCACTTTACATTTTAAGCACATTATTGGATTCATAAATGGATTAAAAACTCTGAGCTCTGTAAGGTCACGGAAATGCAGCTTTACATCTTCAAACAAATACATATATCATCTGTCTATGTGTGCACACGTGTGTGTGTGTGTCTTTGTGCGAGCTTGTGTTCTTCTACTTGCTACATACTGAGTACCAAAATCTGCATTCTACTATCAAAGTGAGGACATTTTGGCTGGTCCTCACAAATTCTGAGGACTGTTTGATGGTTTGATGAATTAGATTATGGTTTAGGGTCAGGGGGTTAGTTGGGATGGTCAGAGTTAGGGTGAGGGGCTGGGTAATACATTATGTCAGAAGATAGAAGTGTGTGTGTGTGTGTGTGTGTGTGTGTGTTCGACAGCAGTGATAGTGTTAATATCTGCCAACAATCTTATGCAAGCTCAAATAACTGAAGTTGCAACATTAGCATGCAGGAAGTCATTTTCATTTATTGCCTCATATTTTGCAAAGCTAATAAAAATGTTTTCGTTCCTGTTGGGTCTTGAGTTTAACCGACAACTTCAGAGCTCTGAGCACCGTACGCAGCCCGGTGTCGCTCAGTGATGGCAGGTAGGAACAGGCAGGAAGACTGCGGCTGACGCCGTGGAGGGATGGTGATTTACAGCCATGTGGGTTTCTTTGCCCTCCCTCTTTTAATGATGTGGATTTGAAAGTGAAAGGCTGATCTGAGACTGGCGCTTCAGGCTCCGGGTGCTTTCACAGTCTGCACTGACTCACTGGGCCGCCACGCAGATATTCAAGAAACACCCACACAAAGAGTACAGTTCAAGTATGGTTATAGAAAAACATGTATATGATTTAAATAACAATAGAATTAAACACAAAGTACAGAAATTATGATATTGTGGACCCAACAGGTTCCTGACACCCAACATTAGCTATGAGGCATGGACTGATGTTATCTATCTCCACCAGATTCATTATATTTATTCTCTCAATGTGGTGTAAAAACTATAGGTGCATTTTGTTGCACTTATTTTAAGAAGTTAGTCAATGAATCCACTAAATGTTGCTCAAAAGTCAATTCCTGAGCAGTTTAAGAGCAAAAGACTGTAAGCCACTAACTAGCCCTAACTAACTCACCACCTCTAATTCACTATGAATCGTGATGTTCAGCATCTTTAATATCAGGACACATTGTTTTATGGTGTGAAATGTCAGCAAGTTGCTCTTCTATTGTCGTCTTTGTTGTTGAGCTTTTGTTTCTTGTGTTTTTTTTTCATTTCTTTCCACAGGCAGATTATTAGTTTCACTGAAAACGGAACCATGCTCACTTTGGGCTGCGTGGAAAGACTTTGATTTCACTACCAGACCAAGGTCTTTGACAGCGTGGGTGAGGTTGCCAAGCAGAGGTTTGGCAGTGCCGGTGGCACATCAGTCCAGACGCAGCTCTTGTCCTATTTTTCCTGTGTGTCAGGAACACACATGCAAATTGTATTTTTTGTAAATGATTAAAACAGTACACTCAGTGGTCACTTCCTTGTTGTTGTACTACTGAGTCTTTAATAAGTAGCTTAATTAATAATTAATATCATATCTAGCTTCTGATGTGCGCTCACAAAGGATGCTGGGATATATTGGCTGATTGGAGAGCCTCAGTTGTACACTACTTATCATAACACATTATTGGAAGCATTGATTACACTATGGTCTAGTGAGCCTCACTTAACATGTGGACAGCTTCACACAATGGTGCACAAACTATTTAGTGCAACAACAACAATAATAATGATGATAATGATGGTAATAAAAATGATAATAATAATAGAAGCAGGTTTGGGTTGAATTGACTGTGAGATAATTTTACTTGTAGCTGGGAAGCATGCAGCTCTTTGGGGATGTTTTTACTTGCAGTAAAGAGAGCTATCTGCAGGGCTGGGCATTTACTGGGAGTATGTGTGGGTGGATGAGTGGGAGTGAGCAAGAGCCTGAGGTAGTGTAGCCTTGAGCGGTGCTCACGTGTTCAGTTACTACATCAGTGTGTAAATTAGAGACAGCAACAGCCATCACAGTGTTGTCAATTATGAAAAAAATAGTAAGCATGCTCTTAGTTATGCTGCAAAAACTATAGAATAGAAGACGTCAACGAGGAATCTATCTGATAGATATGTCATCCAGCCTAGCAGTGTCCCTTTAATCCCACTGGCATGCTCCACTCTGACAGCAGGCTGTGATCACCTGTAGCAAAGACAGCACTGAGGTCTACTCTAAACTCTAAATTATTTATTTTTTAAACGTTTCAGTGGTTTCTATGTAAATGTACCATCAGTGAAGATTAACTTTCCCTCGGGGATGAATAAAGTTGGTTAAGTCAAACCTGAGTTCATTCAGACTGTTCCTCTGCAGGTCTTACTGGTAGATGTGTACTGGTAGATACGACACCTCACCAGTAATGACCACCAGCAGCTTTTAAGAAATTATGAAGGTTCAACGTAGATGTAGACTTTTAGTTTAATATCCTGTCTGGATCAAGTGGAAGAGTTTGAAGTGATTAGGTGATTAATACTAAAAGAGAGAGGAGAGGAGGAGGAGAGGAGAGGAGAGGAAGAGAAAGGAGAGCTAGAAGAGGAGAGAGGAGAGGAGAGAGGAGAGGAGATGAGAGAAGAGGAAAGGAGAAGAGGAGAGAGGAGAGGAGAGGAGAAGGAGAAGGAGAGGAAGGGAAGGGAGGAGAGAGGTGCAACAATAAACCACTAAAGTGAGAGAAACTGCCGGTGGCTGATGGTTTCGTTGGTAGCGCCGTAGCCACGGCAGTTTGAACCAGCTAATGCCTTCTCAAAGTATTATTTGGACACCCTGATAACAGTAAAAGTTCAGCTCAGAACAAACATGTGAACTAACTTTTCTGTGACATCCCGAGTCGGTTTGAGCTTAATCTTTGTAATGTTACGCAATGCAAAAGATGATCCTACAGATCCTGATCAAAGATTACAAAGATTACTCACAGAGAAAGTAGAGAGTAAAGAAATGTCACCCAGAGGAGTGATGAGATCAAATCATGTCCTCCTGAGGACTTTAGGACCAGTGACCCCTAAATTAAGAAGAATGATAACAGAATGATAAAACTCCATCGTACTTCAGACCTGAAGTGAAGTGAGTGTCTTTTTCTTTTTCATAATGAAGCAAAGGGGTCTTAAAATCCTAAAGATGTCTTTGGAGTGTGCAGCTGCGAAAATGTAACCCGGCTCTTAAGGTTCAGACAATAGAGCATCATAGAGCCATGTTCAAGGAGGAGAGCCTTCATTTCCTTCAGGTTCTCCCATTCAGAAGTGAGCAAATTAGAGGCTGGTGCAGCGATGGGAGTAGAAATAATGATAATAATAATGATGACGAGCGTTAACAGAGCAGCACTAAAATGGCTGCTATGTAAAAAACCATGAAATAATATTAGATCACCGTTGTTTTGTGTTTAAAGACAGAGTGTATCACCAGAAAGATGTGTGAGCACATGATTAGCACAAAAACTGCATTCATGCTGCTAAAGCTGCTACAGTTGGCCTCCCCCAAAAAAAACCCATCACGCTGGAAAATCAATGGCCATTTTATCTGGATAAAAGCACCTGTATTTAATGTTTACTGCTTAAACTGTTAAACTCTGCACTGGTGGCGTGATTATAGTGGAAGCTAATTCACTTTAAAGCAGGGAGGCCACTCTGTGACACTCTTCTGTGGCAGAGTCTCCAAATCTGGGGCACAAAGCATCATTTCATATTTATGAAGTGTCCCTGTCCACGGTTGCATACAGACAAACGTGGTGATGTTAAAGGGAAGGTGGACCTGTAAGATGACCACAAACAATCTTCAGTAGAATGAAACAAGAATTGGGGAGGTGTGAATCTGACATGCAGAGGTCAATAAATGTGCACCGACGGTCAGATGATGGTTGTTTTTAGTGAAAACCTGCAGCAGATGCATTGAAGTATTTGGCATTCCCATACATTTTACTGAGGAAATCCTCTATTTCTAGTTATGTTACATGGCACTAATGGTTTCAGAACCACCCACAGCATGGTCTCAGGCAATCTTTCCATTGTGTTGCCTTTATCTGGCCATAATGGTTGTAACATGTGCTTATCAGTGGATCATGTCCACTGTGGTGCCATTCTCCAGTCCATTAAGATCTGATTTCCTCAATGGAAAACATCACTCACGGTCCATTTTCTGCCTCCATGTCGATAACGTAAAATCACTGCCAGCTTGCCTAAAGCAGTTGTCCATCCCTCCGTGCATCGACACCACTCTCCTATTATCACATGCAGCTGGGCAGGCAGCCGCACCCAACGACAGCCAGGAACCATGATCTAATGTTTATACAGCTCTCTGGCCTATGGATGTGTGTGTGTGTGTGTGGGGGGGGGGGACCAATGTGAAGGTTTGGAGGCCAACTGTAGCACAACAGTCAAGGTGTGAGTGTGCGGTGGTTGTGCAGGAATTAAAGCTGCCTTGAGCGGGAGGCAGGGGCACACCCTCACCAGCTCACTGACATACGGAGACAAACACACACCCCCGCTCAAGGTCAATTAAGAGTCGCCAACTCCAGTGCGAAAGAAATGTTCTCTGATGCATTACAGAAAATCTCTTTATTGGCAGTAAAGCGTCCCTGCAAAGCAGTATAGATCCCATCTGTCGCTTAGATTAACATACTTTCACTGTTCCGTTGGTTTGTGCCGGTGCGTCCGTTTTCATGTCTTCTCAAAAGTAATGTGTACATTCGCAGCCCGAGTGATCCCGTTTCATTTTCCAGTGTGGTGTCCAGCGTTCGGGGCGCACATCTGCAAATCTGTTCACTCCAGGACATAAGAATCAAAGGCTCATAATTCTATTACATTACATTACATTGGGAGGGCCTGAAGAGACAAGGTATTGTGGGACAGATTCAGGAAAACCAAATCAATCTGGGCAGACAGACAGCGTCCGCTCTAACCAGGTTCTCTGTTTTAACAGAGTCAAACTAATCCTGTTAGAATTTGGGCTCCTTGGCATCAGTCAGGCTGATCGCTAATCAGCTTGACTGAGATAGCAGAAAGGCAAGAGCACAAAGAACTGGGCTGTGGCTGCCCGGAGAAGGAGGAGGAGCGTGAGCAGCGCGCTGTGGTGCATTCTGGGCCGGCGGCTCCAGCTGCCGTGTCGCTGTGCTGCTTGGCTCCGCCAGCGTCTGGCTGGAGGCCAATCACAACGCTGGGTAGTGGTGGCACTTCAGTTCAGTGTGTCAGCGTGAAGAGGCGAGGGGAGGGGGAGGAGACCAAATGAATGGAAGATGAGGGAGGGAGCAGAAGGAAGTAGCAGATGGGGGGATTGAGATGACAGGAGGAGGTGGGAGAGGGAGGGAGAAGCTCCCGGCCCATACAGTAAAGCCTCTGTCCTCCCTTCAAGCACTGCAGGTCAATTACATATCAAACAAACAAGAAACATTCACCCCAGACTTCCCCGGCTTCAGACGTTAGGAGACACAGATATTGCGCTCTCGCCTCAAACTCGGAACTTCCGTGACCTCCCGGCGCGAGACCACGAGGAAAGACATCGCCGCGTCTGTCTTTACCGGCTTTGCGAACCAGTCAGCTTTATTGATCACTGTCGCCATTCCCCAGGTCAACGCAGACCAAAGCAATCAATCACAAGTCGTAATGCGGGTTTACGTGTCAGCGAGGTCACGCGATGACCCGGCGTGTGTCTGTCTGGGGCGCGACGCAGCCAAGGCTAAGCCCTGTCTGTCGGGTTGCGGCAGGACAGGCGTCCCTTCCTCTCATTAAAAGGCATACGGGTAATCGGCTGGGAGCAGTTGGCTCACGCTGATACTGAAGCGCAGATATCAGCCGCGTGTGTTTCATCACCTCCTGCAGCTCCTCACCAGCTCCTCATTTACATTGTCATTGTGTTTCTGAAGTGACGTGACAAAGCAAAGAGCTTGTGCTCTCAGCTCTTTTTCAACTGAATCCCCTTTGTTTGGTTTGAGATGATTTTTTTTTCTTTAAATAAAGGATGTTCATAAAACATTGACGGGGAAAAACATTTTTATTTATTTTTTACTGCGAATTGAATATAAAAGGCAAAGTCATGTATACTATTATAGATGTAATTGCTGCAAGTCCCAAAACACTGATTGATGTAATGTTGTTTTTATGGATTTCTTTTATAGAGCTCAATAAGGTCATGTAGGACAGATGAGCACACACACATTACCCAAACAACAAATAAATAAATCAATTTTGTGTCTAGCGCAGCACACTGTTTGGCTCAATTACCCGACTTTAAAGTTCATTTATATTAGTCATGCCTGTCTTAAATTATGAAATCATAATGAAGTTGTTGATCCCCTGACTGGAACGATTGCACTGGTTCAACAACAACAGCAAAATTAACGTTAACAATAAAATGTTGAAATGACGTTTTGATTCCGTCTACTTTCACGTTCAGGAGTAAATACATCATAATATCAGTGTCAATGCTCAACAAAAACTGACATAATTGGAACACTATTGAATACAAGATATCATAAAAGTTGTTTTTGCATTTTAGTATTCAAGGTTTTTTTTTTATTTAGGTTAAAATGACACATATTATTAAAGGTCAAACACAATACATTGATTCAATATGCACATATTGACAATTGACTCAATAATTGGAAAACACACACACACACACACACACACACACACAAAGAAACAAACAAATAGACCAAAGACTAAATAAATAGTAAATGAATACATTTGATAGGGGAAAACAGCCAGTTAGTGTGGTGACACCCAGTTTATTTAGACAAAGATGACTGAAGAAAGTAAGTTGGGGCTTCTAGTTTTACCATCAGGGGTGCAACAGTGTCTGGACATGTAGATAGAGGAAAATCTAAAAGTGAATACAGTATATTCAATAAAGATATGAACAGAGAGCAAACAAAGAGAAAGAGGACAACAAAGAGGGGGGCCGGCCTCGTCCTTGGCCCCGCCCCCTCCGCCGCTCGCTCAGCCAATCGCGTGGCAGCCCCGCCGATGAGCTCACGGCCCCGCCCCGTCCCCGCCAGAGGGTGACGTCAGCGGCATGTCTGTCGGTGTGTGCGTGTGTTCGCGCTGCATCTGCGCCGCACACACACACACGCACACACACACCGACAGAGCAGCATCGGAGCGGAGGGAGGCCAGTCGGGGGCTCCTCACCACCGGAATAGACACGCTTTGTTCCTCCCAGCGCCAGTGCAGCCCGGCTCGGTCAGGGAGCTCCGCACTCTTTCGGGCAGCCATCGGGGGTAGATGTGGTTTTTTAACCCCTCTCCCTTCAATCATCTGCATTGTCCCCGAAGACCGGCACCGGTGCCTCTCCCCTCCTCTCCCCCCTCTTTCCCCTCTCCTGCCCGGATCGCTCCGTCATCTCTCTGCGTTTTTTCTCCACCCTTGCCCACGACGCGATGCCCAGCTCGCTGTTCGCGGACGGGGGCGTCCAGGGGGACGCGCTGGACGACCAGAGAGCTTTGCAGATCGCCCTGGACCAGCTCTCCCTGCTCGACCTGGACAACGACGAGAACCCGCTGTACGACAACAACCAGGAGCCGCGGAAGAAGAGCGTCAACATGACGGAGTGCGTCCCGGTGCCCAGCTCCGAGCATGTGGCGGAGATCGTGGGCAGACAGGGTGTGTGTTCCTTCTTTTTCCTTTTTGTAATTCCATTTTAGATGTTGTGCTGAGCTGCTGTGTGCAGAGGAACGCAGCGGAGCTCCATGCATGGATAATCGGAGCACAGCAACACGGGCTTTTTAGGAAATCTGCTGCGCAAAGATCGAGTTCACTGGGGTTTGGGGATGGTGCGCTTTATTGTAACGCGGAGTTAGACACTGAGCAGGAAAAAGGGGGATATTTAAAGTAAGTTGAAGCTCATCTACCTCGGGGGGAAGGAGGTAGATGAGCTTCAACAGTTGTGTTTTTGGTCCAGACCGGGCTTAGATGGTGGAGATGTGGTAAATTAGGATATGTAGGTCAGCGGGAGTGCGCGCCCGGTCAGCACAGATGTGCATCGTTAGGGCTTCATCGGGACACTGATGATGATGATGATGGTGGTGGTGGCGGCGGAGGTGGAGGGGCTCGGGGAGCAGACGCCCATGGCTGCTCTGTTCCAGCTGCTGGGCGGATCGGGAGGCGCCGCTGCTGCGCTCCCGTCGGTGGAGGCGGGATGGATGGATGGATCCATCCCGCACGGCTCCAGCCTGCTCGGTTCCAGCTTGCTCTCTCCTCGGCTGATCTCACGTACGCGGAAGACGTTCCATAAAAAAAAAAAAACAAAGTGCCGCCGAACCCGCTTGAACCCATTTGCCGCAGCTCCATAATCAGTCGTTATTAATCGATGTTTACACCGGTCATGTGCTGCTTTATCCTCCTCCGTGTCCCTGGTTGACACTGAAATGTCTTCCCTTTGATAAATAAATAATTACACGTATGAGCCGCCCAAAGGCTTCGCAGAGAGATGGATGGGTGGAATAAACTAGGCTTCGAAACAGTCCTTGTTCAGCCGCACATTTCTGTCTTTGTTGTTATGTATCTGGCCGGGTGTGGACCCCCCGTACGATAATGGTCTCCATCATGGTTCAGTAACACACGTAGCATCAAAACATGCTCTTCTACTGAAGAGTTCAAACTTCAAACACATGTAAGAAAAAAAAAAACAACAACGCTGATTGCAATTTTAGTTTTAAGAGCGTTTTGTAATCAGCGACACCTTACACTGTTCGCTTGTCCATAAAGTCCAGACCGTTTCCGGCTGGTTCTCAGAAACCCAGAACCTGACCACCAAACAAACGGTGGTGGGGGGAACACTCCCCTTTAACAGGGAGAAACCTTGAGCGGGACCAGGCTGGTATGGGGGGACCCTCCTGCTGATGGCTGGCTGGGTAGGGGGGGGTGGAGGGGGTAGATGAGCAGAAAGAGGAAAGGAACAGACACGTGCATTAATAATTTGTTAGGCTGAAGACGTAATTCGGTGGGGCCTGAGCACAGTTTTTCCTTGGTGGCAGTAAACATATGGGGGTTACGCTGCTGAAGAAGTTTTAAGATATGTTTTTAAGATCCGTTTTTAAATTTTCAGGAGCCCGCCCTTACTTTCTCCCGTTTCCCACCCTGCAGGCTGCAAGATCAAAGCGCTGCGGGCAAAGACCAACACCTACATCAAGACCCCAGTGCGAGGCGAAGAGCCAGTTTTCGTGGTGACGGGCCGCAGGGAAGACGTTGCTATGGCAAGGAGAGAGATCATCTCCGCCGCCGAGCACTTCTCCATGATCCGGGCTTCCAGAAACAAAAACACCAGTCTCAACGGGAGCGAAACTCCAGTCCCCGGACCCCCCAACCTGCCGGGCCAGACCACCATCCAGGTACGTGTGCCCTACCGGGTGGTGGGTCTCGTGGTGGGGCCCAGAGGTGCCACCATCAAGAGGATTCAACAGCAGACCCACACCTACATCGTGACGCCCAGCCGAGACAAAGAGCCCGTGTTTGAGGTGACGGGGATGCCGGAGAACGTGGACAGGGCGCGCGAAGAGATCGAAGCCCACATCGCCATGAGGACAGGCGGCTTCATCGAGCTCCAGGACGAGAACGACTTCCACGCGAACGGCACCGACGTGGGCTTTGACCTCCACGGCCACGCCTCCCTGTGGTCCAAGCCCGGCTCCGGGATGACCCTCACCTCGGCGCGCAAACCCTTCTCCAACTACCGCAATGACTCCTCGTCCTCCCTGGGCAGTGCCTCCACAGACTCCTACTTCGGCAACAGCAGCTCCCGCATGGCCGACTACAGTCCGCCGAGCCCCGCGCTCAGTTACACAAACAACAACAACAACAACAACAACATCAACAGCAACGGCAACGACTTTGTTTTCGGAAGCGAGGTGATTTCGCCCGACTGCACTGACCTGAGCTTTGACTCGCCTGGGTTCGACCCCACACCAGCCCCCCCGGGACTACTCTGGACCCAGTACGACAGCCGCCTGACCGGATCTTCTGCGGGGGCCAGCTCCCCCACCTCCACCTTGGCCTTCGCCGCCAACGCCAATGGGATGGCTGCCGGTCAGAGAAGGGTTAACGGCTGCACGGTGCAGCCCAGGTTGTCGCCTCCCCTCCACAGCCCCCCCGGGGGCCCCGCTGAGCACCCGCTAGCCAGGAGGGTCCGCAGCGACCCCGGAGGAAGTTTACTCACATTCCCTGGTTACTCCAGCACCATCGCCTCCCTGCCGGGCCCTCACCTCCCCGGGGTCCCGTTTGACTCCTCAGCCTCATCCTCCTCCTCCTCCTCGTCCTCCTCCACATCCTCCGGCACCAGCCGGAAGGGCAGCCGCGACTGTTCGGTGTGCTTCGAAAGCGAGGTCATTGCTGCCTTGGTCCCGTGTGGGCACAACCTCTTCTGTATGGAATGTGCCAACAGGATCTGTGAAAGGAGCGAGCCCAAATGTCCCGTTTGCCATGCCGGTGTCACTCAGGCCATTCGCATATTTTCTTAAGGAAGGACGACTGTACCTGAGCAACAACAGGCTCTTCTCACTGCTTTAAATGGATCAGCCAATCATAAGCCTGGAGAGTGTACATAGATATACTTATGTACGTACAACGCTGCAGTAACCATGACAGATACCTTCAGTTTGCTCCATCGTAATTGTTTATAATATCATGTAGCTTTGGGCAATATTTTCAACATGTAATCTGCATGTTTTACATATTACAGCATAGTAATCAATAGCTCTAGTAAATCTTTCCCTGTATTCAAAGTGGGAGGGGCGGGTGGGTTTGGGGGCTGGGTTTAAGGTGGAGGTACTCATAGTTAACTGGCCAATCGAATGTAGAGGGAAGGTAACGGCTGCAATACCTCCAGCCAGACAGGACTGTTGACTTCCAGTGATAATGCAGCTCCACCAGACGAGGGGAAACAACAACAACAACATATCCTCCAAATCAATGTATAGAATCAATTTTAACTGTCAGACATTTTAAACAACATCAATACTGACTGAAGTATTTTATTCTTTTTTGACTTGAAAGATTATATTTCTTATTGCAAAGATGTTTACAGATGTTTTAATTTAAGTTCAGTGAACTTTTTTTGTAGCTGGGTTGAATTTTTTTTGTTTTTATTATGGCCTTATGGCATCAATCACTGTATTGTTTTAATATCGCACGACTGTGGGAGGAAGTCCACAAAATGTGTTTTGCATTTGACAGTATTCTGTTGGGAAGGAGTTTTTATAGGTTCAGCAAAAAAAAAAAAAGTCTTTTAAATCTGCTTCAATCGGCATATTTTTATTCTGTAATATAAAGCATATTTTCTTCTATTATGAAACATTAAAATGTAAAAAAAAAAATTAAGTCGAGGAAAAATGCTTTCTAAAAATTTTTATGAATTAGATTCTAGTGGGAATTACAGACTTCTGTTGCACCACTATAGTTTTAGTATTTCTATTTTAATACATTTGTTTACCACTTGTTTATGTATATGTAGGTGAAGTTACTTGAGAGTAAATGTACTTTATTGAGCAAAGTTTAAGAACAAAGTATATTTTATTTTATGATAAAGGGCCTTTAATCTCATGGTCAAATACTAATATTATATTTGCTGAGACAAGATTTGAAAATGTATCAAGAGTTTTATTTTTCTGACATTTAAAGCTATACATGATAAAAAGTAAAACTTAAGTAATGGTGCTACTTCATTTTTTTTTTTGTTTTTGTTTTTTTTTAAGTATTTCTATATAAGTCCAATAAAAAAACGGTACATTGCGGAGGTGTCTGGTTTGCTTCTTGACCTTTTCAGAACCTATGAACAATATGGAATGGTGTAAAATCTAGAACGTCATGATCAATATCATATTATGCTTAACTTTGCACCTACTGCACAAAACCTACAAATCAACATCCTGTATTTTGAATGCAATTCGAGAATCTAGTTAAAGGAGACATTTGTGTCATTGTCCAGTAATGGGAGGATTTTCATATTTGATTTGATTTGCTCAGACTGTAATGTGTAGTGTAACCATCCATGCCCAGGACCCCAGGAGTGCACTTCTGGCCTCTAACAGAGGCTGTAAAAATAAAGTGGAATTGGAACCAAATCGAATGAAACTGAACTGAAGTGAGTCGCAGGAAGGTCAGTGTAACGGCCCTTCTAGCTGGTAACCGTGTGTACTGTGAGAGGTTCTCCTCAGTGTTTTCAGTTTTACACATGCGGCTGATGTTGAGAGCAAAATCATTGTGGAGTTAAAATATATACGTTATGAAAATGCAACCTTCAGGCCGATGATGCATGGTGGCTGTAGTTGGGACATTCCTGCGAGTGTCCATGTGTCGTGAAGGGTCCTGAAGCTCTCTCAGCCAAACTATCAGCTGTCCAACTGCATCAGCTGACCTTTTAATAATACAGTGAACCCAGAGGAGCAGCAGACGTGGAGGCTGGCGTCCATCACGGTGACCTGAAAACCGTCTCAAGTCAGAATGGTCATGTGATTCACCTGAATCATTCTATTGAATATTTGCCTGTTGTGTCAGATGAGGTACCAGCTGACAAAACAGTTTCTGAACCCACCCCCCCCCATTTGATGTGGTCCTACTGGAAACACTGATGTTTAAACACACAGTCAACCAGTCAACTGCAAGATAGTAAATGTCGAGCGAGCTGGCTCTAATGATAACTTTAAAATGGAAACATTCAACACGAGCTCACAGGACAGAAACTGGCCCGTAAAACATATTATTAGGAGGAAATTTCACCGCCGCAGAAAAGAGCTGACAGGAGCTTTAAGGCCAGACACAAACACATGGACTTCATATTAGCCTTCTGTGGATCTGCTGAAAGCAGAGACCCGACTTACATGAAGACTTGAGCTCGACTGCATCAGCAGACTTAATAAAACATCCACTTCCGTTTTATTCAGGCAACTATATCTGACAAGAATGAAAGTGATAATAATGTATTACCTCAGGTGAATTTTTAACATATGGATGATAATAATGCAACATCTACTTTTTATGACGTGGGAGGTGCTGAAAGAATCCACTTGGTGCCTCAGATGGACTAAGAAGAGGAAAAGGAGTTTTTTATAAAGAGCTGCCTGAGCAGTTGTCTGTTGATTCTGCAGTCAGGTTCAGTCTGACAGCTCCTCTGGTACCGTCCACACGCTGGCCTCCATCACTGGGTCTGCTACGCATGAGCAACACGTGCAAAAATAAGCCATGGCCAGTATTACCCTTCTATCTAGAGGAAAATCTGTATGTCCGTCTGTCCAACTGTCTGCTATGGTTAGCTGTGCATAGTACAATTTTCTCCTTCATTGAGCACCGTGGGGACAATTTTCTGACTCTACATGTTCTTTATTATGTCACACAGTGTGTGTCACCGGAGACATCCTGCACACACACACACACACACACACACACACACACACACACAGGCAGACATGGTCCAACTGCTAGGCGGCTTCAAATCAATGTTACTTATTTAGCATCGATAACAACACATTGTGTCAAGGTGCTTTACTGTAAATAATGAGCGCCGGGCAGGAAACCGAGGCTGGGGCCTCATCTCCTCAGGGTCAAAAACAAGGATGGGGGGGGGGGGGCAACCACAGTTTACACGGTATTGGCACACACAGAGACTGAGGGGAGTGCAGAGGATAGGTGCGCAGTGCGTGATGGGGAGTCCCACAGCAGCGTGACTGAGGGATGGTGTGGGGGCACCTGAGTGAGCTCCACATAAAAGTGTTACCTGAAAAATTGTGCTCGGCTCAACACGAATATGGATCAGGATCAAAAGTCGATCATGTTATCTCTGGGTGACACCAAATATCAAACAGAGCTCTGTAGATAACAAAAAACTTTAATGAAACTTGTTTTCATTTGTTTGGTTTCCAATAATTCATTTTGATTAGTGACCTCATTGATATTGAAACCTATATTTGGCCTCAGCTCCTGCAGCAGGACAGTGAAACCTGCAAAACAGCTCTTGGAATTAAATACAAGCGGGAGACAAAACCTTCTCCAGCACACCGATTAGTGAGAAAACTATTGAATGAGAGCCAGGACACATCTCAAGGGGGGATTTAGCAGAGCACAGAACCTGGAGGGCTGGGTGTCAGACAGATCAGGCTGGGTAAAATGTTATCAGTCCACCACACGGCTGCACGGCACACAATGAATGGGAACATATTTCATCGCGCCACCTACACAGCATCAAGCCACTGTGTTTTTACAGTATTGAAATTAAGCTTAATGCATCCTATGGGGACGCACATTCAGTGTTTCACATCAGAACATTTTCTTTACACAAACACAAAACCAGAAAATTAATTCAGAGATATTTTTTTTGTGTATTTTGTGTCTGCTTTGATTTTTTTTGAGTGAATCATTCATGTGGCTGCTCGCAGCAGAGGAATTGTAATGCAACAGAGGGTTTGAGTCGGAAAGTCTCCCCTAATAGAGTACGACCCCCCCGACGAGGCACTCCTCACCGACACAGATTATGTGCTTCCATCCTGTTCTTTATCAAACAATATCTCCATGGCAACACTCAAAAATCAATGAAGTCTTAAGTTGTTTGAATATTTTGTAGCATTAATAAAAAGCTTGACCTTAAACCGTTCTGTTAGTCTGACGAGAAGGTGAAAACCATTCACACACGACCTTCCAGAAAAAGAGATCTGCCACTCACACAAACTCGTCAATGTTTTTTGATTCACATAGATAATTGTTCTCTTAACCAAACATCCATCTTGACCCTCACGGCAGATGAACCAGATGTGAAGGCTTGTAGGAAAAAGCCTTCACATACTCAGAAATCACAAAAAATATCATTATTTCTGGAAGCAATTCCTTTCACAATTTCACAAATATTTGCACAAGGACAATCTCACTCATGTTGGGATTGACGGAGAGAACATCATCATCACCAGTGTCTTAACTCCATATACCTGCTGAAGCTCCTGATGGACTGAGCAGCAAACAAAGAGTTAATTCACGAGCTCCTGATGTGTGGACACCCCCCTGCTTCCTGTCAGTGATTGGCAGATGATTATCCAGGCCTGCCTGCATGTGAAAGGCTTGATTGGCTTTGTGTTAATGGTGCGGTAACTGTGGCCTCTGCAGGGGTCGATCGGGGCCACTATGGTTCATTCATTCCCTGCTCAGCTGGGTAAACAGGAATTAGCCACAACTGAGCTTTTCCATCATGGCAGGATTACAAGGATATGTAAAAGAGCCTCCTTTGGGGAGCACTACTGTTACAACTCTAATAGCAACAAAGTGGAGCGAAAGACAGAAATGCTCCAGTCAGTGGGAGGCTAAAAATAAATCCCAAGGCAGCAAAGTTTCTGTATTTATGCAGGGAGGTCTCTGGTCCCCCTCTGTCCCTCCTATGAATCTACTGTCCCGGTGACCTACAGGACAGGGTAAACTCACAGGATGCTCCAGACTCACTGGGAATAACTAAACACACATTTGTATGCTGAAGGCGCAGCTCGCTCAAGGGCACTTCCACATGACCTTGGTTTCGCCGGAGAGACCGCGCTGCCACCTGAGCAGCCCCAGACCTGTCCCGCGGCCCACGCTGGGAGACAGTGACTTGTGAGGAGCAGAGACAGGCGACCGATGTCTCTGTCACGATCCCGTTTGGATGATTCTGGCTCGGGCTGCCCTCTTTTTATTCTGATTCCTGTTTGTTTTGTCCCTCTGGTCTTCTGTGTCTTCCTCTTCCATCTCTGTGTTAATTATTGCCAGCATGTGTCCCGTCCTTCTGTGTGTGTGTGTGTTCCTGTTCCTTTTGCCTGACACCCTGAAGAATGTCTTTCATTGTTCAGTCTTTCGTTGCGTTTGAGTTAATTTTTATAATCCTAGTCTTCCATTTGGCTTTGCACCCAGTGAAGTCACTAACACACTTTAAAGCCGATGGTCTGCACTTGGGACCTGATTCTGCCTCTGGTTGACTTGACTGAGTGTGTGCGCACACACACACACACACACACACACACACACACACACACACACACACACACACACACACACACACACAATAAAATATGACCTTTTCCTTCCATCCCAGAAGAGCAGCTGGCAGCCGATGTTCAGCCTCAGGGGACTGGATTTAGATCTTAAGTCAGTGATTTGGTACTAAAAAAAAACAAAACTGAAAACGAACACGGCATGATCCTGCTCCAAGAGAAGATCCTTGCAGTCATGAGCAGAATACAAAAACCCTGTTATTGTGATATAATTACACTAAAAATGGTAAGTAGCAATTTATCGTTCAGATCCAAACATGAGGAGCAACAAACACAGTTTGACCCAGTTTGCAAAGGTGTTGGCCCCCATCACCTTTTAGAGGCACCGGTGAGAGCACTGAGGGCCTGAACTATGTCCTGATC
The DNA here is from genome assembly GCA_911728415.1 of Lagocephalus sceleratus. NCBI lineage: Eukaryota > Metazoa > Chordata > Actinopteri > Tetraodontiformes > Tetraodontidae > Lagocephalus > Lagocephalus sceleratus. The sequence continues at coordinate 922,755 of CAJVRN010000016.1, forward strand.
ACCACTGCCCCTCACTCCACCCCACCCCCCCAAACACACACACACGCACGCATGCACGTACACACACACACACACACACACACACACACACACACACACACACACACACACACACACACACACACACACAAACATGCACCTTGTTCTAAGGGACACTACCAGCAGTGTAACTATGGAAGTTCTGACTCCATACTGACCATAAAGAGGGAAGTTTTAATCTTAATCTTAAAAGTGGGAGTCAGCCTCGTGTACGGGGACAGGGAGCTGGTTCCACAACACCCCCTCACCCCCTTCTGACGGCCAAAGGCTCAGCCCCCCATTCTACTATTAGAGATGCAGGGAACCACCAGTAAACCAGCACTCTGAGAACAGAGCGGTCTACTGGGATGATCTGGTGTTATTAGCTCCTCCAGATATGATGGAGCTTGGCCTCCGAGGACCTTGTAGGTCAGCAGAAGTATTTTAAAGCCTGTTCTGGATTTTATGGCAGCAAATGAAGAGAGGCCAGATCAGGAGTCTTGTGATCTCTCCTGCAAGTTTTAAAGAATTACTTAGACATCCTTTTAAAATGAATTACAATAGTCCAGCCTACAAGTGGACCAGCTTCTCAGCAGACAATGTGCTCCTAATTGTGGAAAATGAAAATAAAGGAATTAAAGAGACAGCGTCTGCTGTCTGGACTCACCAGATTACAGCTGAGATTGTCATTAAATGCTGAATCAAGCTGGACACCTTTTTAAGACCCTCTCCATGATAATCGAGACTAACTTGCTGTTCTTGTTTTGCTGTGATTTTCCATCATTCTAGCGACAGTGGTGTGAAATTGTGGTGACAAATAAATAATAGCCTTCTAAATATTCTAAATAACATTCAAAACTTAAAAGATAACCACAACAGGAGTAATTAGGCACACCAAGCATTTGTAGATTAATTTATAATACATATTTTAATTCCTATTTAATACATAAATAGGAATTAAAATATTTATATACACTACATATTCGTTTCTTGGCTGGATAGTGGATGTAGCTGCTGTTTGCTGGTCCTTGTGCTCTTCCTGGCTTTGATTTTTACTGCGTTGGTTTGATTGTTCAGTTTTCCCAAAGCAGTTTATTTCTAGTCCAAACCTAAATGAAACACAGTGGTTTGCAGTTGACTTTATGTTCCGGCTGGGCCATCATCAGTTCATCCCGACTGCAGCAGACGGGATCACATTACTTTTTTTCCGCCATTCAATGACACAAATGGGAGGATGTTGTTTCTACTGCTCCCCAGTGGTGGCTGGTTCTGCACCAAAACATTGTATGCGGTACATTTAACCCCATGTTGACAGTGTCTTTGTGATGTTCTGTGAATTGCCAAGAGCTACGGAATGTTACAAATATTTCACAGATTGATTAATTCTGTTTGCATTCTTTTTCACCCTGCAGTCGTCTAATTAAGTATTGTGGAGGAACTTCATCATCATCATCTTCATCATTCCAGCGAGCAGCAGTTTTTCCTCCAAAAAGAGGAGATGAAGTATTAACAGGTTGCATTTGGACAGCCTCCCCACCCCCATCTCCCTGCAGCTTTCCTTACTGTAAAACACTCGCCACGCTCTTTTGAACCATGAACGCCATTTCCCTGACAAAGCTCCTTCCTCTCCCTCCCCCAAAGACCACCCTTCTCCCTTCCTCCTACTCCACTGACCCATTTCTTATGTTGATCAGACACAGTGAAGTGATGCAAACTGCTGTAGAGACTCTGCCTGAGGCTCAGATTTCAGTACAGGAAACCCACCTCTCCCTCGCCCTGTCTCTCTCTCTCTCTCTCCCCATCTCATTCTCTCTCTCCCTCCCCCCTCCCCTCTCTCTGCCCCCCCACCTTGTGTGTTTGTGGGTGGGTATGTATGTCTGTGAACAGCAAGCAGTAAAGAAAAAACAGATACACAAAACAGATATGAATGCTGGGATAGAGTGGAGTACAATCAATGGAGAAGTCAAATACAGTGATTTGATATAGAAACTTGAACTTTGACCTCTTTCCTCTCTGCTGTCTGTCTGAAGTGAAAAAGCCCTGGTGGATGACGGCCAACCCAGAGCCCAGACTGCCCTTTAGAACCAAAATGTGTTTCCTTCTGACCTTTAAATTGTGTATAATGTGTGTGTCTTGGTCCATTCATAATTTAACTGGATTTCTAAAATGCCCTCGTTTTTCCAGCACGGACAGCTTTAATGGTGCTATTTCAAGAATCTCAAGAAATTAGAAAATGAGATATTCAAATTACACAAGATAACTATTGATAAAAAAAAATCTGATGCTCTGACTCCCACCAGTGATTCAGAACAACTGTGGTGCATAAAATGTGTGTATGTCTGGATTAGTTTAATGTTTATTTACTTTACTGTTTTAAATGTTGCACTAGTCAAGCTTGGAACAAATTATGGCTCATTTACTCTGAAATATACATTTTATATGGTTGAAAAGTCAATTTTCAGGTTTTTATCATTTAGGAAGGTGCTGGCTAACACTGAGGTTTTTGAAAAAAATAAAAAAATAAAAAATAGTTTACAAAAATGTGTGGCTTAAATGCCACAATGTTGGTGTTAAATTCATTGGAGGATTAGCATATTTTTTAGCTGCAGACACAAGATACCAGCTGAGAAATGGGTATAACCACACCATAGAGCATGAGCTAGAGCATTACAGATACACACGCACACACACACACACCTCCCTCTCTCTAATGGATAGATGAAAGTAGAGTCCACCTACACATTTCCCTGACTCATTTGTTCCTGTTGCTCCTGCAGAGCTCCAGAGTGAGCTGCAGTTGCAGTGTGTATGCAGGGATTTTTCTGGCTCTTAGCGTGTGTGTGTGTGTGTGTCTGCATGTGCCTGTGTGTGTCTGTGTGATTCTGTGTGTCTCTGTGTCTGTGCGTGTCTCTGTGTGTCTCAGTGTCTGTGTGTGTCTGTGCATGTCTGTTTTTTTCTGTGTCTGTGTGTGTTTGTGTATTTTTGTGTGTTTCTGTGTCTGTGCGTGTCTCTGTGTCTGTGTATCCTGTTGAACTGAATCATAATGAACCTGATATATATATATATATATATATATATATATATATATATATATATATATATATATATATAGATATATATATATATATATATATATATATATATATATTCAGTTCAGATTCAGTTCATTCTCAATCAATCTATGTCTTAATAAAATCAGTGGCAGGAGCCACTCATGGTAGGGGCCAGTAATGGCAACCAAATCATTCATCACAGTTCCTGAAATTCAGATCAGGTTCAGATTTTTGGAGTAAGCACATAAATACATGTGACTGTCGGGGGATGGCGCATCAAACAAGGACATAACAATAAGACCATCGATACGCTTGATTATTAGAGCACGGCTGTTGCATTCAGGTTTTGTTCTTTCAACCCAAACTGATACCAGACAAATTCAGCACACGTCATTTGAATTCCAACAGGATACACAGACACAGAGACATGCACAGACACAGAAACACACAAAAATACACAAACACACACAGACACACAGAAAAAAACAGACATGCACAGACACACACAGACACTGAGACACACAGAGACACGCACAGACACAGAGACACACAGAATCACACAGGCACATGCAGACACACACACACACACGCTAAGAAAAAAAAATCAAAATGTGATGCACTGATACAGTATATATATATATACCTGTATCAGTGCATCACATTTTGATTTTTTTTTTTAAATGACATGATGTTCCTGCCTGTTGGTGAAGTAATCCACCATGTGAGTTGTTCCAGTCACCACGAAGTGTGATCCATAAACATAGATGAGGGATTGTCTAGCTGTGTCTGCACTGAATCCCGTAACGCAAACCACATTCTCATAAGATGCTCTTAGAGCCAAAATTATGTTCACACACGCTCTCTATATGTCCATAGTACATGTTTAAAAAACATTTACATGTGTTGTGACTTTGAATGGTGCTTTGGGTGGGAGCAGCGTTGTCTTTCACTAACCCGATGAGACATTTGTCTGTGGCCATTTAACTTTTGTCTACATTTCTGTAGTAACCTTCTGTCTAGATGTCTCATGTCGTTATGAATGTCCGTCCTGCTGCGATTTCCATCGGTGAAATATCCCCACTAAATCTGGTGCACCATCGGCTGCTTTTGGGATTTATCCACTTATAATAGTTGCTTGTTCAATAGACCAAAAGATCAGTCAACACAGAAGAACTGTGTCTTAAATTGTAAATGGCCCTTTGTTTGGATGAACCAGGGAATGCTTGTAACACATGTCAATTCCCATATTTTTCAAATATTGAATTTAACAAGACAACGTGTCATATTGACACAACAAGACAAGACAACAGAAGGTTAGGCTTGAGTGTTAGTGTGAACGGATGTTTTTCTTTGCATGTGTGACCCCGCCTCTCATCCACAGGCAGCTGGGATGGGCTCAGGCCCACTTCTTTATAGATTGTATCACGTTCTCAAATTTGGTTGTATTTTGGCTTAACAAAAGTCCATAGAGGGTATACCAACCCTGATTGAATATTGTGTTTTTGGGTCAGTGTCCTCCCACTTCACCTCAGCATTAACATGAGCTGTGTATCTCTGTACACAGATTCCTTTAAGACTGTGCTGGGACTGGAAGCCAGTCACATACTGACAGAGTGGAGTAACACACTCCTCTCAAACATGTGTTTTTGATGTTGCTGTCAGGATTCATGTTGCAGTGTGCCTCAGCTGTTTTTTTTCCTGTAAGCGAGTCATCCTGGTCCTTTTTGGTCACCTCGTATGTTGACACAGATCGTTGCTTTCATGGGAACGTGTCCTCAGTAATCACCGAGCGTGTGCACAGACTTAACGCAAATCAAACTAAGGGGCTGAAACATTTGACCTGCTCACACAGTAAATCAGGCTTCTCTGTCTTGCTGCCGTCCTCTTTATGACTTCCAGCGACAAAAAGCTGTGGCTTTAGTTGTTAAATGGGACCGGATCCATTCTGAAGAGTCTGGAATCAAACACTATCAGCATTCAGAAGTCTCACAAAGTGTGTCTAAAAAATCTAAAGAAAATAAATAAAACTGTTGATAAGTTACTTAAAATGTTTTTAAAAAACTCCCTTAGTTGAACACTATTCAAATATTAAAATATCACATTAAAATGTTCCTGGATATTGAATGGATTCTAAGGTATTATCTCTAAATAAATATACACATGAAATGTCTAACCTTTAGATGTTACACACCTACTGTCAGTCTGAAAGTCATTGAAAACAAAAGGAGCTCTTCTTCAGCACAGTGTGGAGTTATCGAGTAGAAAAACACAGGAGCATTGTGGTGTGGATAGATGCTTCATTCAGGAACATACCAGCTTTGGTAGCTCTGCTCTAACTTTTGTGAGAACATTTGTTCACTTGTGTAATCTGGTGTGGCTATAAAGGCATAGTACATGTATGCTGCCCTGTCTTAGTCCTTCACAGCAGGGCTGCAGGTCTGTCCTGCTGTCCTGCAGGTCTGTCCAGGACTCTCCTAAAATCCTAGACCAGAGTAGCCTCCTGCCTCACATATTAACTCTGTCATGGATGCTGGTGTAATATCGGTGGATCTGGGTGTCGCCACTAACAGCAGTGTCCTCCCACTTCACCTCAGCATTAACATGAGCTGACAGATATCAGCTCAACTACATGTTGCAGGTCAAGGCACCTCATGCGTGTCTGTTCCAGGGCTGTACATCTACCAACATCAACAAGACTGAAGAGTGACTCTACAGGATAATGCTACTCAACAATGACAAAATGACAAAAAAACACTAAAAGTATTATTTCAGTATTGATTAATTTATTACTAATGTATCTAACAAAGACTCTAATTTTAGAATCTATCACTTGCTGTAGAGGTTCAGGATCTGTAAAGCATCTTGTTGTTATCAGTAGACACCATCATCAGACCTGCACCCACTTACCACAGATATACCACTGACTGTTCATTTACCCAAATTAGATAAAAAATGATCTAGAATCCATTCATTTATTGGAATGATTTTGTATCATGTCCATAACACTGTGAAAAAGAGTACAAGTCAAAAGCTACAGACTGTGGATCATTAATAATTAAATGAACACTCATGATGGTATCCTCATTAATTGATTATATATGGCATTAGCATTACATAATCAGGATTAAACATTGATATGTTCCTGGGGTACTGGGAAGAGGGGGTTTAGCCAAGCAACAATATGTTGTTTTCACACATTCACACTCTTTTAAACCAACCAGAACCCCAGAAATATTACACCTAAGCAGAATTATGTTTGTAATGTTGTACTCTCAAAAAACTGTCACCCTTCTTCAAAGAAAATTCAATTTAATCACCATAATCGGAGAAACATTTATCAACTTCAGGGCCTCGTCTAACGGAGATGTTATCTGGGGCAGAAATGTGAATTTCATTACAGCAGAAATTCTTTCAGCAATACTTTCTGAGACTGATGTGATGAGAAACGCAGCAGTGTTGGATTCTGATGTGCCTTTTTTCATGCTGAGTAACTTCCAAAATTCCCAACTTGAATTCTGTCAGTAGTTGAACTTTAAACAATTGGGTTTGTTGTTCTTCGAGTTAGCTTTAAACTTCCTCTAATTACATTTGACTTATTGGTGAATAACAGTCAATAAAACATCACAGCCTCATCCCATGTGCTCTCTTAGAAAATGTACATCACGTTACTTTTAATATGTCTTGCATACGAACGTTATCTTTGCAAATTTAATATGTAGTAAATGTTCTAGTCTAAATAGAAGATGGTGGTTGATACCTAAAAATGTTAATTGATTAAAGAAACTGGTATGCCAAAATAGACCTTAGTGCAGAAAAAAAAAATCCCCTTTGGTTGTATCAACTTACCAGAGATAGTTACTCCTGTCCTGTGCTGCATGAACACCAAGTCCTAAAAGCTTTTTGGAACAAGTCAAGTGTCTACAGTGTTTGTTGTGATTTTGTGAGAAATGAGTGAAAATTACTGAATATTTCTGTATTTTCTAAAGTACTCACTGAGGTAACAAAGACCAAACAAACAAAAGACACTTTTAGTAATTAGCAAGATTGGAAATTTGGAGAATGTAAATGCGATTTTACTTTTGACCCTGCTGTAACCAAATTCACTTTATTGTGTATTGTTCAACATTTGAACAAAGAGATGACCTCTCATTATACTCAAAACTCTCATTCTAGAAGGATCAATTATAGGGGGAGATCTCTCACCCTTCCCCCATCACTTTGGTATTATGTGTGTTCATTGATCTGTCCGTGTGTGCAAGTGTGTAAAACTTTCCCACTGGTCTCAGACAGAAGTCCAGAGGTCCGTGGAGCTCAAAGGTCACGGCGGGACATCACGGAGACCCAGAGAGGTCATCAGCTTGAGGATTCTAACACCACAAAAGATATGGTGAAACTCATTGTAAAGGAGAAAAGACTGAAAGAATGAGTTCAGGCTGTCACTGGTGGAATCTGGAGTCAGGACTCTTTACTGCCACTCACACGGAGGCTTCTTTTCCACTCATTGAACACACTTAAGGATAAATGCTGACAAGCATTCAGTATTTTCAACCTGTTCTCAGAGTGAGAATCAGTGAAACAGAGATGAGAACTAAATCCCTGAGGAAAGAAAAAATGCATTTTTGTGTCACTCACTAGCTTTACATTTCCATGTCCAACTCTAAATAAAGAAATGTGACAACCTGATATTAATAACAGAGGAACAATAGGCGTTACTTTACTAAATGTGAAACAGAACACCTAAAACTTGAAGAAAAAAAACAGGAGAAAGAAACAAGCATACAAAAGAAAGAAAAAATCAATATTCACATTTATATAAGAGTAAATATTCCAATTCACTAATTCACAATCACATGCAGGGTTTGCTGGAGTACAACAGCTCAAACATGTAACAGTGGGATATCCTTTCAGGTCTCTTTCTGGTGGTTCTCAAAAATGTGATATACATTTGAATCTCTCTCCCTTGAAGATGGATGGACGAACAATTATCTCCCATTATTTCTTTTTAATGGGCAAAGCAATTTTGTGTATTTGCATGTTGATGTGTGTTTCTATTCTGTCCTCTTTCTGTTCTCTCCTCCCTTCTCCTCCTCCTTTACCCAGCCGGCTGTCAGCAGGAGGGTTCCCTCAAATGAAACCCAGTCCTGCTCAAAATTTCTTCCTGTTAAAGTGGAAGCTTTTTTTGCCACTGTTGCTTGTTGGGGGTCTGGCCCTGGTTTTCTGTAAAGCACCTAGAGACCATTTTAATTGTAACAGACTGTATTTACACTATAACTAAATATATTGAATTGAATTGCATTGAAGCTGAGAATCCCTGCCATTATCTTGATGAGTGGTTAGTGTGTCCCCTGGGAAGACTGTTCTCAGCTGAGTCTTTTGAGACCAACTGTTCTCGGGGAGTTGCCAGACAAAGAATGGTTCAAGAAATCCCTTGATATATCAGGAAAGAGACAAAGACCCTGCCCCAGGAGGCCTGGGATCCACACCAACAGTCCTGGAGAGAGGGTTCTTCAGACTGGCTGGTGGCTGGGCTTACAGAAGCTGGGACAGCAGAAGTCCCCCACCCCATAGAACCACCTTACAGTGGGATCTGGCATATTTTTTAATCATATCATCTGACTTGAAGCCACATGTCTTGAATGCTCAGGAGAAAAGAGAGGCAGAGCTGTCAAAAGGTCTGTTCAGGGCCTCCTGAACCAGCTTTTCCCACATCTCTGTGGAGACTGGGGCTAATTGAATCAGAAGCTGGAGCAGAGAACTGTGGCCCAAAGGCTGTATCAGCAATGTGACGTCACTATTGTTGACAGCTGAGATAAAACAGAGCTGGATGGTCCCGTCATCTCACCAACTTCAGACGTCAATGTGCGCAAACACCAGATTTGAATGGAAAACAAAATATCGATCCATCAGGAAATAGTGTGAATCACAAAAATAAAGTCTCTCCATTTTTTATTTTGCATATCATAGTGATTGAGCTACAGATATACTATACAAGAGCATGTAACTGGCACAGAGGACGCTCTCCTGCCCTCTGATTGGTTGTGGTTTAGGGGAGCGGGTAGGTTCACACAGTTTGTGCATGTTTCTTGGAGCCTACACTTGATGAGCATGTTATCCAAAATGGTGCCGCTGTGCTCAGCCTGCCACTTGCTCCTCTGTCTACCGACTTTCATTTTTGCAGCTGTGTTGCCAGCTACTGTACACAATCGCACTACGCTGCTTAAAATTTGCTTCGCATCGAACCACCTTGTATACGATTGCTCTTACAAACCACTACCTGCATTGCTGGCATCAGTTCCACCTTCTGTGAGGCGCCCTTTCTGACCGCTACTGGGCTGTAAGCGCTGCAGAAGATGTGGTCGGAGAGGTGGATTACATGTCGAGCTTTGGACTCACCTGAATTTATCGTTGCCGCGGAGTGGAAGATCCGACAGAGCTGGGAATTGTGAACTCCTGTACATTATGGGACATACTACAGATGGCTTTGGACAGTTGGCCCTAGCCACTGCCTCTAAACAGTACTTGAAGTGCTGCTAAGTGTCCACTAGAGGGTTCTCCAATTTTGAGCTCCGACTATTTGTGCTCACACTACCTTGTCCCCTTATGTGTGCAGTTATTTACTGGCCGCTTAAATTGAAAAAGGACTTTCTAAATAAGTATTCAGAGTTTTTGACAGAGTTTATGCCAAAATTTGACAATATACTAATTTGCAGTGACTTCAAGATCCACGTGAGCTGCTCCTATGATCAGCTTGCAAATGACTTTAGAATATCTGTGCCTCACGCAATCCATAGCCTGTTCCAGTCATCGGTTGGGTCAAACATTACGATTTTCCATCTCTGACCACTCTCTCATATGGTTTGACATCTGTGCTGTTCCACTTGCACCTCCAACCATTGTCCCCCAACGTCGTTGCATCTTTACTCCCTCTACCATCATTGACTTTGCTGCTGCATTTTTTGCCTTGGAATTATGTCCAAATGCAAAAACTGACATCTCCTTTGGGTCCAGACCTTTTCCATGCTCCCAGGTTCTGTTTAAAAGGGGCTCTGTTGCCCCTTTTAAAGTAAAAAAAATAAGGGAGCATCTGACCCCTGGCTCAACCACACTAGTCAAGCCCTGAGGCGTCAGTGTAGGCAGGCCAAGCGTAAATGGAAGAAGGATAGGCTACAGATGTGACCGGAAATGTTTAGAGACAATCTTGCCTCCTATCAGAGAACAGTGATGGATGCTAAAGCTTGTCTTATCAACAGCAATAGCCACCGCCCTGGAATCCTGTTCAGCACTATCAACTTTTCCATAAATCCTGTGTCTGTTGTTTTTAATGATGTGTCTGGACACACTTGTAATGCATTCAGAAAACATTTTATGGACAAGGTTTTCTCAGCTAGACAATCCATCACACAGGCCCCTACCGATGTTATTACCATCCCAGCTGTGCAGTGTGTTTTTGAGGGCTTTGCACCATTTGCCCTTGCGGACCTTAAGAAGGTGGTCCAGGAACTAATTGCTACCACCTGCCCTCTAGACACTATCCCTGCTCATGAAGGAGGCCACCGACACCGTAGGCCTCTGCCTTGTCTTCTCCATAAACAGGTGTCTAAGTTTGCTGCTTTTAAACATGCCATTGTCAGACCACTACTCAAAAAAACCTAACCTTGATCTATCCATCCTGTCCAATTTAGCCCAATATCCCACCCACCCTTTTCTGGCCAAGCTGATGGAGAAGCTTGTTCTTTCCCAGCTTCAGACTCCCCTCCAATTGCACACCATTGCTGAAAAATTTCATTCAGGCACAGCAACAAGTCTGTATTATTGAGGGTCCACAATGCAATGTTTTCATCATACCTTACAAAAAGTTCTTTCTCAGTGATGTTCAATGACTTTTCGTCCTTGGTTGCCCCTCTTTCAATCGGTATGTCTCAAGGTTCAATTCTTGGGCCTATCCTGTTTGCTCTGTATATACTCCCACTTGGATAATTCATTGCAAGACATCCATTTTCACTTTTATGCAGACAACCTCCCAATCTACTTACCTGTGATCCTGAGTAACCATTCTGCAAAACTGTCTTCACAATTTCAAACAATGGCTTTCCCAGAATTTTCTTAACTTGAATGAAGAAAACACTGAGTACTGAGCCCTGACTCATCCCATAATTACTCCCATTTTGACCCCTTAGCACCTTCGTTTGCTCCTTCTGTGAGAAACTTGGATGGTTTTTTTTGACAAAGGACTTAAATACAACAAGAGAATAAGTGCAGTGGTAAAGGTGAATTTTTTTCCAGCTGAGGCCCCTTCTTAAAGCCAAGCAATTCTTGTCCCAATCTGACCTTGAAAAGGCCATTCATGCCTTCACCAGCACAAAGATTGACTACTGCAATGCCCTTTAAGCCGGACTTCACCAGTTTCTCCTCAAAAAAACTCCAACTGGTAAAGAAAGCAGCAGCACACCTTCTCTCAGGCACCCGGCATTCCCACATCACACCAGTCCTCCGCTCCCTCCACTTGCTTCCGGTGCGGTGAAGAGTGGAGTTTAAAGTCCTCCTGTTCGTGTTTAAAGCCATTCATGGCCTACCTCAGTGAACTGTTAAGTGTCCACGGTCCAGTCAGGACTATGCACTCCTCTCACCACACCTCCTTTGTCGTCCCTAGGTCCAGCTATAAGACGTTTGGAGACTGGTCATTTGCCATTCTAGGACCTAAGCTGTGGAACTCTCTTCCAGTTCACTTACAATCTATCACTGAGCTCACAGTTTTCAAGCCACAGTTAAAAACACATTTCTTTAAACTGGCATTTGTTGCATAGTCACTGACTGGACTGCTGCTTTTATTAATATTGCTTTTATTCCTGTTTTTACTGCTCTTTTGCGGTACTTTTGCATTTTAACTATGTTTTACTAATATTGCTTTTATTGTTTTTAACTCTGGAAAGCACCTTGTGCACCATTTGGCAGTTGTAAGGTGCTATACAAATAAAATTTGATTTGACTTGATTTGATTTGATTTGATTTACACAGACATAGTTGGTCTAGATTGACTGGAGTTCTTCACTGTCCTCTGATGAACATGCAATATTTTGTGAGAAAAGGTCTCCTGTAAGTGAACAATTGTGCAGATGTGCTCTGAATCAGTGATGCCACCTTTAAGGTTTTAGATGCCTGCTGGGGCAGTAACCCAGTGGTCAGAAAAGCCATCCAGCAGAAGAAGGAGCCCTTTCAGGATGTGTTAATCCATGAGAAGAGTTACAGGGTACTAGTCAGCAGAGCATCAGCTGGACCAGCTGGAGGGACTTTACTTTCTTCTTCAGGCTGACAAGGAACTTAATTACAGTCTCAAATAAATAAATGCATGGACTAATCTTTCTGCATCACTTTGGGACAGAATGTGGTGAACATTAGCAATGTTGTGCAAGTGATAAAAGGCAGACATGTTTAATGTGGGGGTCCCAAGCCAGATCCTGATCAAATAAAACACCCAGTTTCTTATGGTGATACTGAGTGCCAGGCTAATGCCACCCAGTAAGGATACATTGGTAGATAAAATGCTTTTTCAAAAGTGTTTTGGGCTAAATGTAATTTCTGTTTTAACTGAGTCTTTTTTTTCATCCAGGCCTTCATGTCTTATGTGAGCCTGGCCTGGAGATTCAAGAGCTGATGGTGGTTTGATCTGCATTATGATGAGTTCTAAATTCTGATCCTGAAAGCCTTCAAAAAGTCAAGTACGTGCATCCAGTCTATCTATCTACAATCTATATTTTGTGAACCTAGAAGGTATATGATGAAGTCCTCTGGGATATGCTGTGGGAGTCTCTGTGGGAGTAAGAGGTGAGGGGTCAGTCCTTAGGGCCATTCAGTCCCCAGGCTCACCAGGGACTCTTTAGACCAGAAAAAACATTTCCGAGTCATTCTTTTGACATTACAAGGAAACATGCTATTAGGTAAAATCTATATTAAATGACATAACCTGATGAATATCTGCACCATGTTCAGACTGGAAGTCCTTCAAAGGTGGTGGAGTTCTGATGCTGTGGGACTTCCAGACACACACTGTTGGACATTGTAAATCAAAGAGCAGAAGAGGGTTGTAGTGATAGATGTAGCAATCCTAAATGATGACAAAATTGCATAAAAGGCACAGAAGATACTGGAGAAAATACCAGTGGTTCACAGTTGAACCAAAGAAAATGTGAGATGTGAAGATATCAGTGACCCCTGTGGTGATCAGAGCACTTCAGGGACCATTTTATATGCATTCTACATTTTATAATGACAAAAATCCTTCAGAGAATGTGTCCCTTCATCTTGTTTTTTGCTTTTTAAAAGGAAGAGCGGTAGCTACACAATTTATATGGATATGGAAATTAAATGATCTACTCTTAAAAAAAAAGGAACTGTCTTCACATACAACATGAGACAGAAGACTGAAATGGATAGTGTGCATACATATGCAGTTCATACAGTAGCTGTCTATTATATCACTCTGTCCTCCCACACTGTCTGTCAGCAGAGACAACAGCATCAGCGTTTTATCGTCACCTGAAAAATCTGCTCTACACCTACACACCAAGGCTCTGCTTGTGTGTGTGTGCATGTGTGTGCGTGCGTGTGTGCATGTGTGTATGTGTGTGCCTGTGTGTGCGTGTGTTGAGAGACGCTGTGTGTGTAGGAGTGTGTAACCCAGAATGCGGCTTCATCTTCCTGCTGCATAATGAGCCTTAGCTGTGCTGCGAGGATGAGGACGTGTTCCTGTCTTCCACCTCTGACACATTCACCAACAGGCTTTGGCTGCTTTACACAACCACATTCATCACCACGCAGGACTGTAGAAAAAACAGTCAGGAAACTGACATTCCCAATCTAGATCACAATTTACCTTCATCTTAACCTGAACCAGACCAAAATCTCTACAGTTCACTTAATCTTCTAAAAAAAGCCACAGTCTTAGTTACATAAATATATTAGCTTAATGCTTGCATGTTACAATTTATTTTATTCAAGTTGGATCACAGTTGTTTACAGGAAGTCTCACATATAGATTGCCTCAAAATTAATTATGCGTATAAAATAAAAGCCCATCTGTTAATGTGTAAGTCATTTTAATTTTCCAATATATTATAAAAAACCTTTTGTGCCAGCTTTCCTTTTCTAGTGACAGGCACGGCCTCCACTGTGTTTGCCAGATGAAGCAGTCGGATTTGGAGGACACGCTAGGTTTCTTAACTCTGTGTATGGAATTTAAGAATTATTTTAGATGCTCCTCTGGTCTTGACTGTACCAGTTGTATACTCTCTGCTCCTGTTGACTGAAGACAACAACAACTCCTATCCAGTCTTTTTGACTGTTGACAGTGTCTTTCTTTAGCACCCAAAATGCAAATTGGATTAGTCCAAATGTTTTAATGTCATACTGGGATTTCTGTTGATTACTTTAATCCAAACATGGAGTCATCCCAAAAACATTTACTGGCTAACAGCTAATCAGGAAATTGCCCTCAGATAGCCGCTGTTGATCCATAATTTGTGTCTTTAAATCCTTTTGGTTACCCTCATAACCCTAGATCATCAGCTGATAGTTCACAACCCCATCACCACATTTGTGTGAAAATGACATTTTGCTTGTACTTTTATACATATAAGATATCTTTCTTTCTTTTACACATTTAACAGTGCAGACAGGCAACATTTGTTCTTGTCCAAATATTAATCAGCTCTATCCACATTCATTTAAAGACACCCCAATGACCTGAATCACATACATGAGATTTCCATCAGGTGAAAGTCAGGACAGGTTTTTCGTATCACAGGCTGGATTGTAAGTGGAATTAATTTAATCTTGCCGCCTCATATAAAGTGTACACAGAATTAGCTCCATCAGCTTGACCCAAGTGTCCTAGTGTTGTTATATGTTTTATTTTTTCACATTTCCTTTTTACAGGATTTACAGGATTTACAAACTCCAAATACAATTAATTCATTATGAGGTTTTAATTATAAAGTATGATGTATATTACAGAGTGATGATTGTTATATTTTATGGTAAGAAAACCTATTAAAATGATTCAGGGAAGGAGTCGTCAGAACACAGATGTAGAGAAGTGGGAAAAAGCTTTATTCAACACACTATCAACAGGAAATCACCATAAAGGGAAAACATTCTAGAAGTACCAAAGAAAGCTAGATGAAAAACACACTAGTGTACCAGCTCAGGAAAATGAAAGAAGGAGGGATGATGGAGGGAGAAGAGGGATCTGCTCCAAGGTGTGCACGTGTGAACAGAGAGCCAGAGAATCATCTGACGCAGGGCAGAGAAAGCAGTGGGTTTAAGAAGCCAGTCGAATGAGTTGATAAGCTGCAGATGTGCCTCGTAAACTTGCCCTGGAGCAACGGCCCAGCCGCTCTCCCACTCACCTGAAAGAGGGAAAAGAGGCTGAGGGAGGAATCAAACACAGAATGAGTGGAACCCATCACACATCACACATCAGTCGCCTCAGCAACTTCATCACAGCACCAATACTAATCTGTTCCTGACTTGACTCTTCAGATATTTGTAATGGCTTTATGATACAAAATTGGATGTTTTGACATCCAGTAATGTCACCAGAAATGATGGCTGTATCTGAAATCGCTCCCTATTCCCTAAATAGTACACTCATTGGGGAGTCTGCCATTTTGTGTGTGTGTATTTGTGTGCATGTGTCTGTGTGGGCGGGTGAAAGTATCACTATACCCTATTAAGTGGACTCAATGTATCCAATAATGCATTGTTAAAAGCAGTGTCTCACAGTCTGCTCCACCATAATCAAGACAGCCAATCTTCATTCCAGTACTGAAGAACAGGGTTACACGTACTCTCTGCCAGCTTGTTTGTGCCTCCTGCCCAACCTTCCAACGTTATTTCTCAGACTGATTCCTTGTTGTCAACTCCGTCTGTTCCTGACTGGCCCGTCTCATCCCAGCTCAGGTATAGTCTCTGCCTGCTCCTTGCCTGGTTCCTGTCTGCCTGATTCCCTGTCCTTGATGCTCTTTTTCTTGGGCTGTGGAACCCTAACTGGAGTTTTTTCATTTACTTCCATTGCCTGCTGTGAACCTAATATCTGTACTTTCTGGAACAGGAATGCTGTTTAATAAAGTTTTGTGTTGACCTCTACTGTTTGTGTGCTGCAATTTTATCCCGTTTTGACCCATTATACCGTCTTCAATCGAGCAATATATCCCATTAGCTGGGCTTGATAAGTTAATCAAAGGTGTTATAGTACATCATGAGTTAACATTAAAAACAACATTGTTGTCAAAGTTCAGTAATCCAGCGCTCGGTATTTTTCCACTGACTCTGCCTCTGTCCCGCTCAGCATGCCAGCCACGCCCACCCCATCAGTCTCCTGGCCACACCCACCCCATCGGCCACACCCACCTCATCAGTCAACTCCACTCACCTGTGCCCATAGCTACTGCTCATCAACAACAGTCAACCCAGCACATATATTCCCCAGCTCCAGACTAGTTCCAGTATTCTCCTGCCCCCCCAGTACTGACCTTGCCTGTTCCTGTTCCTCCCTCCCTCCTGGTTATTAACTCAGCCTTCTGATTGCTGTTTGCCTGTTTCTGACTGTTCTCCTGGTTCTGTTGCGCCTGCTGCCTTCTCCTTGTCGTACTGTCTGTCTGATCTGTCGTCTCTGTGGTGTCCAACCCCTGCCTGTCAGAAACCATCTGCCCTGTGTTCTTGAACTGTTTGCTCGTCTGCCAGACTTTCACTAAACCTTTGAACCTTCTCAATTTGTGCTGAGTCTTCTGTGCTGCATACACACCACTACAGTTGCAAATAGCTCGACAAGCTCTGATGTCGACTTTCTTTCTTCTGGGTAGTGTTTTATTTGCCTTTATTTTACTATGTGCAGCCCTTTAGCTGCACATGGAAAAAGCTTTGCTTTTAAATGTGCCCTCTAAATGAAATAGACTGGATTCTACATATTCATTATGCACTGCTTTGACACCGTGTATAAAGTAACCAGCTTAGTCAGTGTTTGACTCTTGATATGCTGAGTAGTAGGTTGACTGGGTGATTATTGGATTTCATTGGTGTAACACCCATTAATTTCCTCACTCACAACCATGTTTTTTACACATGTTTGAGCAGTTCTGGAGGGATACTTACGTTCACTGTGAAGAGGTTTTTACTGTGTGTCCCCATGTGTCAAACACACAATCCTGTAATGGGGCACCTATCTCTGGAAGGAGACAGTTTGCTGCCCTACTTGTTCTAAAATGGGTCAGATCACCATAGGCCATAATCTGCATCTCCAGGCACTAATTATAAATCCCCTCCTTTTACTTTCAAGCTATTTTAATTCTGGTTTGTTCGGCTACACAAACTGTTAACATAATACACCTATTAATGTATACCTCTGAGTCTAATTTAGGGTAAATAGTTGCAGCATGTGGGTGGGCTTGAACCAAAAGCTAGTGCAATTGTCTGGGTTTGGGGAGCTGATCAAGGCTTTGAAGAAAAGAAGAACTGCAGCTGGGGAGATGACATGTAAGGTTGTCCATAAAGAGCAAAAGAAACGACATCAAATCTACAGCTACAGTTGGCTGCATTAACATGCTTTATTCAATCCTGTGTTCCTAAACTACCAGCTACAGTCTAAAATGCACTTATGTACTCATACGCTGACAACACATTTAAATAATTGAGTCTTAAGTGTTTTTCTGACTTTCAAAATAACATAATGTTAAATAATGATTTATTCAGTACACTCCACATTAATGGAACCAAATAATAAACAAAGAACTGTTTGTGAATTCAAGAAACTTTAGGTTCGTGTCAGCAGAAATTCAACCCTCTAGTCCTGTATCCAAGGTGCAGATAGCAGATCTACTGTCCTTCAGGCTGGTGGTCCTGCATTGGCTGCTCCACAAAAACCAGCTGTGTGCAGCGGGTGGAGTCTTTCAGGATGATGGTACGTAGCCCTTCTCTGGTATCTGCTCATGTAAGAACCATTGGTTGTGGTCCGGCTGTGCACCAGTCCTCCACTACCCTTCACAGACAAACTTCACACTTATCAAACCCCTCACTTTCTGCAGTCTGTGGGATAATTGTTGAAAATAGTCAAGTCGAGTCCATAAAAGCAGACTGACGCATGAATCCTTGCCCTGCAGGCTAGGGAGGACAGTATGAACTGGCATTGTTGGGGGACTGGTATAATTGCCCACACATTCTCCTGACATGTGATTTAGGTTCACTTAAAAGCCCACCAATAAGGAAGTCCTGCAGGTGATTAAACCTCAGATCCCGGGACACCCTCAACCTCATGCAAAGTCCATGTTGTTATCCAATGAGTAGAAACACAGCAGGATGAATTAATCAAGACAGGACCTCAAGAAATCCCTACACCAACACACCTTAGAATTCACTGGTAGTTAATGGTTAGCAATAAAATAAATGTAGGCCTGGTAACAGAAGATGACTAATATGGGAGTACATATTTTCAGCCCTCAACTGCATCTTCCAAATAACAATAAAATAATTACAATGATTGAATCAGCTATCATCTAAAGTTAATTTATCAAAGGAACAGTAAGAAAAACTGAGTGGGACTAATGTAGGAATTTTATGCAATGTAGAAAAGATATTGAAGATGTTTTGAATACAGTTGGAGCTTGAACACAAACCTCCCTACAGTCAGCTGAAGAAATGAAAGAAATCACATGAGCAGATGGATGCCTAAATGCTCTCTACCTACATCTATGTCCCTTCTAAATATTTAACTATGTTGAGGGAGCCTTGAGGAAAACACTCTTGGCTGGCTTCCAGGCTACTACTGGGAAAAACTGGGAGGAGGAGCAGTGATGGAGAAAAGAGCTGATAATTAGTAGCCCTGATATACCATGACGCACGATAGCAGGGCAGCTTGACAAGTGAGTGCCCTCTGGTGACTGAGAGCAAATAGGCCCCGCCTGTTATTATGACCTTAGATTAGATTTAGGATTTAGAACAACCACAGATAAAGGCACCAGTCCTAACAGCATAACTTTGGTTCCTGTTGGCCTGATGAAGAGACTACGAGACTACGTGGAAGAACTATATATATATATATATATATATATATATATATACACACTTTCCCAAAGGTTGTGATGGCTATATTCTGTTGTTGATGGTGTTTTGTTAATTAAGTCAAACTTTGTTGACAAGATTAATGTAATCATGTTAAATGAGTAAAGGAGATAGTTTGAAAGCACAGCTTGGATGTGAATGAATACAGCATATAATTTAGATTTTCTTTTTTTAATTTTTCTTTTTTACACTTTTGGAGCAGATGGTTGGCTTGATCTGCAGGGTTCAATCCTTCCTGCCCTTTTCCTGAGCGGGACTTCCTGTGGTGCTTAAATCAAGGGCAGCTGACACTCATGCTGGATCTCTCTCGGTTCATGCTTCAACCCACAGCAAATTTTAATGGACAATCATTAATTCTGCACTTTTTCCCTATGTGTTGCTCTAAAATGAAGTAGCCATCTCTTCTTCTTATTGCTGCTATTTAGTGGGGATAGTGCAGAAAAAAATATTACACGTCTTCAACTGTTCTTATGATAACACCTTGAATCATTTCATTTTAACTTTTGCTGCCAAGTGTCTTTTATAATTGATTTGGTCTTTGCTGACAGGTATATCTGTGAGCCAGAGGAGGAGATGAGCTGCTCCTCCAGGCAGATGGAGTGGAAGCTGACAGTTAGTTGTGTTAGTTTCACATTAGAAAACTAGAAAGACGTCTCATCTGATAGGTCAGAATTTGGCTTAAACATGAAACATGCTCAATTCAGCTGGTGGTGTAATGGTGTGGGGACATTTTCTTGGCTTAATTCGGGCCCCTTAATACCAGTCCACCATTTAAAGCCTCAGTTGACCTGAGTATCCTGTTTATTACCACAGTGTATCCAGCAGAATTGTACCATCACAAAGCTCATATTGTCTCAAAATGGTTTCTTGCACACAGCCTCTACAGTCTATCATCATCCATCCATCCATCCCCCTCCATTCATCCACCCATCAAAAAAAAGAATTGAACATCAGGCTTTAGGGGAGAATCAATTTTAAGTCAACCCAGGTCAACATGTTGGGTCCTAGAGGTGCCAACAGAAACTGTTCAGTTTTATTATCATAAGAGTACACTTTATTTACCCCTACTTTACAGTGGTCTTAACCTTGTTATGATATGCAGGTTTTTGTACACTGTGTGAATGTTTTTCCTCCTTCAGTAACTTAGTAAGTCAACTTCCTGGACATCTCCAGGAGATTGGGATATGTGACAATCTGTCCTTTCAATGTACAGTCAAATTTTCTTTCCCCAAGATTACTGTTTTTTCTGGGCAGTTGTGTTGTGCCATCCCATTCCTAACCCATAGAGTTCAATATGATGTCGGTCCACCTTTTGCAGCTATTACAGCTTCAACTCTTCTGGGAAGACTGTCCATAAGGTTGAGGAGAGTGTTTATAGGAATTTTTGACCATTCTTCCAAAAGCACATTGGTGAGGTCACACACTGATGTTGGTCGAGAAGGCCTGGCTCTCAGTCTCCGCTCTAATTCATCCCAAAGGTGTTCTATCGGGTTTAGGTCAGGACTCTGTGCAGGCCAGTCAAGTTCATCCACACCAGACTCTGTCATCCATGTCTTTATGGACCTTGCTTTGTGCACTGGTGCACAGTCATGTTGGAAGAGGAAGGGGCCCGCTCCAAACTGTTCCCACAGGGTTGGGAGCATGGAATTATCCAAAATGTTTTGGTATCCTGAAGCATTCAAAGTTCCTTTCACTGGAACTAAGGGGCCAAGGCCAGCTCCTGAAAAACAACCCCACACCATAAGTCCTCCTCCACCAAATTTCACAGTTGGCACAATGCAGTCTGAAATGTACCGTTCTCCTGGCAACCTCCAAACCCAGGCTCGTCCATCAGATTGCCAGATGGAAAAGCGTGATTCATCACTCCAGAGAAAGTGTCTCCACTGCTCTAGAGGCCAGTGGCAGTGTGCTTTACACCATTGCATCTGACGCTTTGCATTGCACTTGGTGATGTGTGGCTTGGCTGCAGCTGCTCGGTCATGGAAACCCATTCCATGAAGCTCTCTGCGTACTGTACTTGGGCTAATCTGAAGGTCACATGAAGTTTGTAGCTCTGTAGCAATTGACTGAGCAGAAGGTCAGCAACCTCTTTGCACTATGCGCTTCAGCATCTGCTGACCCCTCTCCGTCACTTTACGTGGCCTACCACTTCGTGGCTGAGTTGCTGTTGTTCCCAAATGCTTCCATTTTGTTATCATAGAGCTGACAGTTGACTGTGGAATATTTAGGAGCGAGGAAATTTCACGACTGGATTTGTTGCACAGGTGGCATCCTATGACAGTTCCACGCTGGAATTCACTGAGCTCCTGAGAGTGGCCCATTCTTTCACAAATGTCTTGTTTCACAGTCTGCATGCCTGAGTGCTTGAATTTATACACCTTTGGCCAGGCCAAGTGATTAGGACACCTGATTCTAATCATTTGAATGGGTGAGCGAATACTTTTGGTAATATAGTGTACTTTATCTGATTCATAGATCATCTGAATCACCTGATTTACTACTTTCTAAATCACCAGTGTCAGGTGATTCCTCATTTTCAGGTATTTTTTTTACTGGAGGTGTAATCGGGCTCTTCAGGTTCCTTAAGGGCCTCATCTAAGCTACCCTCACATCTCTCAAACTCACTGTTGTCTCCCAGGATGTCTGCCAGTGCATCTCTTATTATCTGTCTTACTGGGGGAAGAAAAAATGTAACTGACTATGGTTGAAAAAATGTGTCTGTTTATTCACTTTGCTCTTTTGGGTATCTTTTCCAACAGGCTTTAAGAACAAGTAAAGAAAAAAGTGACTACATCTTAGGATATTGGATATTTTATTATAGCATCCAAGAGTGGAAGTGACTGTGTTAATGTGAGAGTTCACTTATGCCAAAGTAAGTGAAATACCAGAGGACCCCCACCTCCTCGCAAATTTTTATCCTTTCATTTCCAAAGAAGACAAATCCAGTGAGGGTAGATGTAAAAGTGGAGCGTCCAGTCAACCCAATCATATGACAAACATTTCCTGTCCTCCACAATCTTCATCAAGGCCTTGACATCTCATTGGAGTGACGTCACATGAGTCTTGTCTGTCTTTGTTAAAGATCTCCTATTTGCTTCCATTTTTTTCAGCTTTGCAAGTCTTCCCTCCTCTGATGTCTGCCAACTGTGTCTTGTATTTGTGCTCCTCTATTGTGTGTATATATTTTGTTTTCTTCTTCCAGTGTTTGTCAGACTGACAACCTGTGTCTGCAGAAATCCTCCAGTCTGCTAACCTCTGCCTGCAGCCTCATCAACTAGCAACCTCCCCTACTCCATACAGCTCCAGAGTGGGAAGCCTTCTTCAAAAAGTGCCTGTGTATCCAGATGGCAGAAAGTTTTTGTGACTCTGACTTTTAGGACTAACCCCCCCCCACCTTGACTACTACTGCTCTATGGACCCACACTGTTATGGGTTACTAATGGACTAACTGCCTCTCGTGCTCCTCTGGCTCATGTTTGTTGAGGAAATTTTGCCCTTTTGACTTGTAGATCCCCTGGTGCCTCTGTGACATCTCAAGCTGCGTGGGGCTAGCTGCTCAAGTCTCTCAGCCTAGGGGAACTAGGATGATAGTGTTTCTGTTATTTGAATTATCACCTTGCCTTTGAAATAATCTAAATTCAAAAACTCTGGATCTGAAACTTTTGTTTGTAGATTATTGTAGCAGGACATATTTCTCACATTTCCTACAACCTACTGTCCTTACGAAGGCCCCATTATTTCTCTGTATCAAGTGGCAACCCTTCGTGATGCCACTCACTTGTCTATGAAAGGCTGTTTTTGAGGCTGTCAATTTTGCTTCCAAAACGCTGCCATTTGGAGCCCGAAGAAGCCATATTTAGAAAATGGGGTGGGGCTGGATGAGGTGTAAGGGGTGGACTGGATTCAACTATGTCAATCAAATAGAAACACCCCAGTTTTTAGCATCTAATTAATATTTTCAGATGAGCTAGAAGATCATATGTTAGCGTGTTGACCTTTAGCTGTTGACACTGTTATGAGTTACAAAAATAAATAATTGAAAGAGTATTTCTTGATTGAAAATGAATCAGCGTAAATTAGTACCAGGACTTTTTGGAGTCAGAGCCCATTAGATCTTGGTGGTATTACACATAGTCACTTCCATGTGGATTCACTTCTCAGCCCTGAAAACTACATCCATCTTTTATATACAGTCTATGTTCTGTACTCTAGACTTAGAATTATAAACGACAGTGCCTCTGACATCGTACAGTTACTGTTTCCAAATTCAACCAATATACATAGCTTCATAACAAATGATTATGATGACATCACAATAACAAAAAAGCACACGAGGAGAAGAGAGAAGTTGAGTTCCTGTTGATGGTGGAGCAGCCGTTGCACCAGGCAGTGGTGCAGCCAGTCAGGATGCTTAAAACGGTGCACCCATAATAGTTCAGTGTATGTTGAATCTCCTCAGTCTGCAGAGGGAGCTTAGAGTAATGGTGGAAAACAAGGATGGTGGAAAGATTCCCAACAGATCAGTAGTTCTGGAGAGACTGAAATGAAGCGGAGGTAGAAAACACCACTAGTTTCTATAGCTATCACTGACTGCAATTTACCAACTGGTTAAATAATAGTAAATAATATAATCCTTTGTGAGGAGTAAGCAGAAGAAAGCAATAGATGGATGGATAATCTTTTGGTCTTTTTTTTAGTTCTAGTTTGTGATGAGACTGACAAAGGGATACCAAAAAATCCACAGCCTGTTTTCGAGGAGGTTCAGCAGGGCAGCACTTTTGCCTTAGCGTCGCACCAAATCAACCCTGCCTACTGTGAAAATGCCTGTAGACACAACAAAACCAGGCCCATCCTCCGCAAATGGAAAGCAAACAGGAAACAGCAATTTACATCACAGTTAATCTACAACCTCTTCCTTTTTTATATTCCATCTGGATATGATTTGGGTGGGTGGGGGCGGGGGGGGATGGGGGGTGGGGGTTGACCATTCTTAGCCAAGAAATACCTTATGCATTTATTTTGCTTTCTTGGGCAAACAAGAGTATTTTTATGGGATACATGGGTGAGAGCAAGCTAAGCAGTGGAAAAAAATTAGAAGAGAAAGAACATTTTGAAAAATACAATATATAAAATATATACATTTTAAGAAATAATTCCAAGGGTGCTGGAAGGAGGCCTATGAGTGTGCTCTAGCACCCCCTCTTGGTTGGAGATGGTGTTATTTGTTATACTGCCTGCACAAAATGTTATCTTTGACTTTTTAAACTCTTTTTAATTCACTTCTAATTCACACTGATGTCCTCTCTCTACTAGAAACTGATCAGCTTGACTTTTCAAGGAGTTCGAGTACCAGGATGAAGCCATAAAAAATAAAGGGATGAAAAGTAAGCTGTAGAAGGTGCCTTACAGCAAAACCTGTACAACTTAGTTGTTTTTTCAATGTCCCCTTTACCTCTCTAAAGGAGGTGGAAGAAAAGTCTGAAGTGGGATCGTTGTGGGTAAAAACATCCGTATCAATGCATTGCAAAGCCCCCCCCAATTACAATATATTATTCAGCAATCTTCTGAAGTAATTCAAGCCAGTGGTCAATTTGCTGTACATGGTGATTTGCTGTACAGATGAGGCCACACTCGACCAAAGAGTGTTATTTTTTGTTGCTTTGATTTTTAGCATGGCTGTTCATATTGGACTGAAAGTAAACAAATAATTATTTTTTTAAAAATCAGGTACTCTTACAAACTATTTGTATATTTCTACTTGATGCTGTATTGAAGCATTTGAATCAATATCGTATCAAATCAATATCAAATTGCACTGTGACCTAAAGAATTTAAATCAAAATACCCAGACATACAGAGTTCTCTCCTCAGTTCTCAACTCCAGATTGTGGCTTCCATCATCACAAGATTATAGATGTAAATTCACAGGATTCTATAAATAATAATAATCCAGGAGGTGTATTAATGGAAAAATTTCCCACAGGATGTCTCTCTCCTCCTAGGTGGGCTGCCTTAAGATCATAGAGGGTCTTCTCTCTGTTTACTAGAGGACTGTCTTCCTCCAGGGTCCCTTCCCTGCCCAGAGCATCCACCTGTCCTCAGGTGAAAGCAGCCAACTCCCTGTCTGGATCCCCCACGCTTGCATCGCTCTGACGTCTTTTGCATCATGTGGGACGCTTATCCAAGTTGAAAAAAGGATTCCCAGTCTTAAGGTGGACGTGTGTAGAGCAGAGCTGCCCACACCTGCCCACACCTGGGGGCAGTGTCCTGCACAAACACAGCCGTCGTGCCATCGCGCTTGTCCTTCCAGGGCTCCTCCATCTCACTCAGCCACCATAACCTGCTCGCACCTCCTGACAGTGGGTCGACATCCTGCACCCTCTGCAATGAATGGTCAACAAACAGAAGCCCCCCCCCCCCCCCACCTTCAGGGTGAACACCTGAGTAATTCTGAACATTTAGAATTTTGTTTTGCTGTGTTTTAAACTAACTACTACTAAATCGCCAGGCATAAACAATAAAAGGCACAAGAGCAGAAAACTAGGGGAAAAGAAATGTGGAAGACGGGGTTAGCATCTGGTTCTGATTTTTGTGGAGAGGTGTCTCCCACAGTACTGTTGTTTCTTGCTGACAGACTGACAGAGCTGCAGGAGGTGAACAGTGCCAGGAAAAATAAAAGCAGCAGCAGAAGGAGGAGGAGGAGGAGGAGGAGGAGGGGGAGGACTGGTGGGGGTTAGGCAGTTAGGGTTGAAGGTTTGGTGAACAAAAGCATTCAGAGGTCTGGCTGCACAGCACTACAGAGACCTACAGGCCTTTAAAATGAACAGGAGTCAAAGATGGACACCTCCCTTCAGTGCTGGTATTAAATGAATAGATGCACCACTGATAATAGACTAAGAGGAAGAGCATTCAAAGGAAGTAAAGAGGTTTAACAGGAGCTCTCTAGGCTGATTTCTGCTCACAGAGACATTACAGCAGTGTGTCCCTGGGTCGTGACTGGGGACATCCAGTTCTTGTTATGAAGATCCATCTCCACACTGGTAATGCTCAGTGCAGCTAGGACCCAATTCCCCTCCCCTTCTGGTGTGACTGGTATAATTTGTATGTATATTGTTGAAATAAATTTGTAATTATACAGGAACTGCTTCTCTCGTTATGTAATAGAACAGATCTTGGCACTTCCTTTGGCTTCCTTTCAACCATTTCCTTGTAATTCCCAGGGTGGTTGTTTGCTGTACAGTACCAAGACCTTCTGAGAACTTTGCTCTTGGTTTGCTTTAGCGAATTGGTCTTCAATACATTGAAGGACAAGAGTATCATGATGTCAGTGACTGAATAAAGACGCACTGATTAAATGGATTTCTGCTGTAGGAGCTACAATCCCCACCAGACCTTTGCCTCTGTGCAGTTGTGCAGACAGATGTGTGGACAGCAGAGACAAAAGGGTAAAACCCCCACAGGCAGAAAGAATAGTCAGACTGAACACTGAACTGAACCTTTTTTTTTATTGTTAGGTGACAGCATGAACCAGGACAGCCCTGGGGGGTCGTATGAGAACATATGGAACATGTAGATGCAGACTGACCTCATGAAAAATAGTGCCTCTTCTCTATGGGTCCAAAGATCAGAAAAGAAAAGAAAAAAATATGTTGCTGTATATTTTATAGATGCTAAAGGCGTTCCAGAGAAGGTGCATTCTAACCAAGCCACATTTCATTAATATTTGACGCGCCTCTGTCCAGATTTTATACATAGTGTCTGGTTTAAAGTGATGCGTCATCAGGCTGCGCTACCACTGACTCCTGAGAGATGACGCCCCCCCTGCTGTGAGCTCACCCCCTGGTGGGGTGAGGCTGGTTTTCCTCTGGGCTCTTACTCATAGTCCAGATGTAGAAGCTTGTCCCACTGGCTTCTGTCAGTGTTCTAATCTGCTAAATCAGAGCTAAAGAGTTCAGAGCTCAGGCACTGCTCTGTGTTACAAATGAGTAGACTATTGATTATGCGAACTCTTCTTACATGTTGTCATCTTAGAATGAATTTTTAATCTGTATAATATGGTTCACACTTGGTCTACGATGTTGGCTCATAAAAGGATAATTCATGTACTGATTAAAACACTGTGCCTGTAATAAGTGTGGAACAGCAGCTTTGTATCTGATGTGTAAAAAAAAAGGCTTTTCAGACATCCATGCCGAAGCACAGTGACTCAATAAAGGGTATTTTTACGCTGGTGTTTTCACAGCTCAAACTATTTCATTTTCACAATTAGAATCAAGTAAATAATGGAATGTTTGCAAAAGATATAAAGGTTAGTTTATGTTTGCTACAAAAAACTATAATAAAGTAAAATGTAAACTGGTAAATATGGTGATGTGGTGAGACTCACTCTACATGACTCCTGGAGTTATTGGTGAACTGTTTGGCCAGCATGCACGCCACATAAAAGATTAATATTGGTTAAATGTCCTGGAAACACGCAGTTCATATTCTCTCATGAACATGGGGAGCAACCACCCAGTGCTGATCGAGGTTTCCTGCTGTGTGCACCACAAAGA
Source organism: Lagocephalus sceleratus (assembly GCA_911728415.1). NCBI lineage: Eukaryota > Metazoa > Chordata > Actinopteri > Tetraodontiformes > Tetraodontidae > Lagocephalus > Lagocephalus sceleratus. The sequence continues at coordinate 950,491 of CAJVRN010000016.1, forward strand.
AACCCACTTTACTTTTGGCAGCAAAGCATCATGTGACAAGATCAGATAACTAAAGCTCTATTTTCCAGATGTTACTGAACCTCAGTCTACAAAATTAGATGCTAAATGTTGATTGCTTATGGACATCTTTATCCTCAGGTGAAAACTGAATGTCTTTAGGAAAATGTACTAATAAAACACTCAAACATCTTCTCACATCCTGTTGTTACAGCTGTGCCTGCTCTTAATAAAGATGTGTTAGTTTCAATTCCAGCCTTTGTTTTGACAAAGAGAGAAATTACAGGAGCTAAGCCGTGCCTCAGCTGGGAAAAGTCAGATCATAACTGGCAAAGAAATCTGCTGTCAGCACCTTCATACATCTTTACAGAGCTCACCATCTGATATTCAGGCCAGGGCTTCTCCGGGTGTTCACTCGTCTCTCCCCTCTCGAAAGAGGTCAGTGGGGCGAGTGCATTCACCATTAAAGCGCCGTTTCTGCAGCAGTGGACCAAATGGAATGATCATTTATTAGCAAATCTGACCTAACAGCCAGTAGATGTGCAGTGTTACAGCACCAGTCTGCTACTGGAGGGGGATGCTTCTCTTTTCTTTTCCATCAATAAAACAGTATGTGACTGACTGTGTGCGTGTGTGTGTCTGTGTGTGTGTCTGTGTGTGTACGTATGTCTGTGTGTGTGTGCGTGTGTACTGCAGCACACTACACTGTGTAGACAGTCAGCTGAGGTCATTGTAGAGACAGCTCAGTGCACTATCAATATTGTTTCATAGAAGACTGGAGAATTGGTTGTTTATCAATGACAATAATTTCATTGTCTGGTGTTTAAATCATGCTTTGCTGCCTTCATTCCTCTATTTTTCATCACTGTTCTTTGTACATAATGAGGATCAGCATTGTCTGTTTAACTGAACTGCCAGACAGACATCGGAGCCACACCTGATGTGAATAACAACCGGCTCACAGTCGGCTCAGTCCGATCTCACCAGGGCACATATTCAACATCAGTGTGGGTAATGTGCAGTTTTGCTTCCTGCTTTAATAAATACAACTGTTTCTAGTAGAGCAAACAAAGAAGTGACAGAAAAACAAAGACCCCCGCCCATGAAAAGTCTTCAGTATCAGACTGCAGTCGTACACACACACACACGCACGCACGCACGCACGCACACATACAGAATGAGTGGGCCCCACCCTGTCTGTGTACATTGCAGCAGTACTGCAGTCAGACAAAAGGGGGAAATGAGGTTTCATAACAGGACGCCCTTCAGCTGGTGTTCTAGCGCCCTCTAGTGGCCAAGATGGGCAATAAAACACCTCATCCGCCCGTCAAATTCTGCCTCATCTCGGAATGGGGTTATCTCATTTTATCAGAAACATGAATGAGTCATCCTGAGATGAAAACTGGCTCAGATGGGGGGAAATGTCAGGCAAAGACGGGAAGAAGAGTTAAAGACAACACTCGCACTCAGACTGATATGAAGAGTCAGTTAAAATGTTACATGGGTTAATAAATGTGTTTTCTTTGTTCGTGCATTCGGTAGAAATGGTTGAAGCTGAGTTTGCACATGTGTACTCTCATCAATCTAATCTGTCTGGTTAGTTTTGAACTTCAGCTGTTTGAACTGAGCTGCTGTGGCGTGAGTGTGTGGTGGTGTTTCATCTGACATCTGGTCCCTGATTCCACATGATCATGCCCACCCTGACAATGTGGATCATGGGATCTTTTCTCTCAAATATAATAGGGTGTAAACATCAGAGGCACTGCCTAGAAAAGGTTGTGTTACTAAGAGGGATTTTCAGTCCATCTGGTTGTCCTTGGATGTGTCCTGTGAGCATGTGGGGTTCCTCAGGGTCCCCCCCTTGGCCCTTGTCATTTCATCTGTACAGGTTGTCTCTGGTTTCCATTTTCATAAAGATGGTGGCTCTTTTCTTTTTACAGATGGAAACCTCTGCCACCAGTTAGGCTGTCCCACTTATGATAACCTAGGTGGTCCGAAACTATCAAAATCTAAATTATATAAAGACTTGTCCTGGACACAGATATTTGTTTAATTCTCTCTAGGTCACTAGTCCAATCATAGCAAGGCAAATTAGTTTCCAGTCAACTTTATGTGTAGGTTGTTAGTCTGTGGGAGAACCAAGGAACATGCAAACATCAGCTCGTCTTCATTTTCCCATGATATTAATGTCTAGAACAATGATTACGAAGTGAAAAGGCTGAAAAATAAGTTGAAGCATTTACAACCTTCCCTCAGAACCTTCAACTGTGGCCGGGGAATAAAGCAGGCCTGGGACCTCTGTGGAACCGTCAATGCTGTCACAGCTGCGGGCGGCCCCGCCCTTGGGTCCTCCTTTGCCCCACGCACCTGTGCCAATCGGGGCAATCACGGACCCTATTTAGATCCCGGCTGAACGTTACCACTCACTCGGATTGTCCTCTGTTTGTTCATGACTGTCCAGTGTTTTCCTGCCTCCACTGTTTCCCCGGTAAACCTGTCTGTGCTCTGTTTTTGAGATCCTGTCGCATGCCTGCCTGTCCTCGACCAAGCCTGTCCCCAACGATCCGACCCTGCCTGCTCCCCGGTATACCCGTCTGCCTTCTGTCTCTGACATCGCCCGCTGACGGACTCGCCCGGACCCCGCTTCTCAGCAGGTCCAGTACTGTCTCCGTGTACAACCCCAACAATAAAGCGGTGTTTAAGCAAGCTGTGGTGTCGCCCTTGGGTTCTCGTCTGGTCTGTGACAAATGCCTCCTTCCAACACACTGGGAGGATGCAAGAGTGCGCTCACCCCGGGCAGGTTCAGGTGGTGAAATGACCAGAGGTGGAGGAGGTGTGAGGCCGCCCACAGGAGCCAGGCAGCGAGGGAATGGTGCTCCCGAGACCAGGGGTGTCAAACAGGTTCCACAAAGGGCCGTGTGGCTGCAGGTTTTTGTTCCAACCGGTCAAGCACACCCAGTTTGACCAGTCAGCTGTTGAAGACTCAGATGAGCTGATTAAGTGAGTCCAGTCTGGTGTGCTGCTGCTGCTGGGTTGGACCAGAACCTGCAGCCACACGGCCCCTTGTGGGACCGGTTTGACACCCCTGTCCTAGACAGTCAGGTGGGCACCAATGGAGGTGCCCTTGGGCCAGGTGGGTATAGCAGCAACCTGCTGTCATCAATCACAGGATCATTAGCACACGACTGTGCAACTATTATTATAGGCTGTCAACAAAAAAACAATCAAACATGCCGACAATTGTTTCCCCAGTCTAGAGCAGTTCAGTTAAACCACAACAGAACAACGCATTTGCTTTATCTGACACAGGGGAGAGTGTCGCCAGCACCTGATTTCTGCCTTTACACAGGATGTGATAACTCAGGCTTTCAGAACCAGAAAAAAAATAAATCTGTGTGCGGTCATTGTTGGCGTGTGAAATGGAAACAAAGTCTACATCTCCGCGGGCCACAAGAAACATAAAGAGAGCAAATAAAATGAAGTGTAAAAATGTCCGTGATACGCACGTACCTGGAGACCCAATATCAGCATGGGCCATCACAAACAGGACCTTCGCATGGAGAAAAAAATAAACTGTCATAAATAAAAACAGTCCAGAACTTGCAAAGGACAGTGACTGGAAAAACACCCACAGATGGCAACGCCTCATTTGTGTGTGTCTGTACAGCTCTGGAGAGGATTTTAGGCATTTAGCATTTTAGCATTTTTGGGCCGTGAGACAGCAACCTTTATTAACTAAGAAGAAATAAAAAATAAGAAGCATGTCGTGGTTTTAAAAATGGGATGCATTCTGCAGGTTGACAGAGTATTAGAAACCCTCTGAAGTGTAATCCTGATATTTATTTATTGTTTTAGTCCCTGTAACAAAATTATTTTCTCCGACGATGTTCTTTTTTTATTTCACAAATTCCAAATCGACCAAAAGGCTCATTATATCACCACCTAATGGAGCAAAAACATGGTTTATAATGATTGTTCAGCTCTCAGGGAGAAGGGCACAAATTGTCCTCACTGAAAATTGAGTTACAGTAGAGACTGTAACCCTTCTTTTGAACTGTGACAAATGGATCCAGAAATACCCGCAGTTATCCTGCTCTTCCAGCAACCAGCACAGAAACAAAGATAAGTGGATTTACAGCTGACAACACTGACACTCTAATTATTTCACAGCCTTTTCAGCCAGCTCAGTGTGGTCCAACTTGTCCACATGGTCACAATCTTCATGTTGAGACCCCAGGATGACTGCCATTGATGAAGAGAACAGAGAACACCTGGAAACCCAGGAGGGTTGCTGCTGATGTGAAGGATCCTGAAACTCAGGAAACATTGAAGACTGTGCAGACCATCCTCAACAAGCTGACACCAGAGAAATTTGAACGTCTGGTGAACCAGCTTGTTGAGCTCAGCTTCGATACCGAAGAGAAGCTGAAGGGTGCTGTAGACTTGATATTCAAAAAGGCTATGTCTGAGCAGCACTTCAGTGAGTGCTACGCCAAAATGCGCTGTCATCTGAAGAACGTAAGTTACTCACATCATCACCAATACTTGAGTACACTACAGAGTACTTGCAGATATACATGTACACGTGGACGAGCTGACACATTCAGTATATGGCCCAGCTCTGTTTGTGCCACATGATTCCTTGTTTGATGGGATATAGAATATTTTTGATTTTTCTTTTCCTTCCTCAGTTGAACAGAAAAACTGATCAGAACCTGCTAAAATCACTCCTCATTCGCTGTCAGAGTGAGTTCATGCACAAACAGCCGGATGAGCAGATCATGAAGAAGAAGGAGGAGCTCGACTCAGCAGAAACTGTAAGAAGACTGTCACAGAATAACCTTTATTAATTAGTAAAGTACAGTCTAGTGTTTGTCTGTTAGACTCTGGACACAAACGCTGCCCACATGTGTATCAAAGTGACTCTGATCTCCCCTCACAGGAAGCTGATCGTGACCTCCTGAAGGTGGAACTGGAAGAGCTGAAAATGAATGCTCATCGCTGTTTCATCGGCAACGTGAAATTCATTGGCGAGCTCCACAAAGTTAACATCCTGAAGGAGAAAAACCAGGTGAGCACACACACACACACACACACACACATACACGCACACACACATGTCCTTGTATGTCTATTGAGGAGTATTAACCGTGTTAATTGTTTTTCTTCTCTTTAGTCTCAAATGGATGAATATTTTGTAATCATTGGAACGATAATCAAAAACAGGAAAATGTCCAAGAGAATTACATTTTTGCTTCAAGATCTACAGGATCTGAGAAAGGTAAATATTATCTAAGACTAATAATTCATTTACTTGTCTAGTTTTTTAAAACATTTTTGACCGTCTCTGTACTAATCATGTCAAATTTGTCATCTTCAGAACAACTGGGACCCCGTCGGAAGGAAGAGGGTCCCAAGAAGATCAGCCAGATCCAAACCACGGTGGAGCAAAAAAGAGAGATGGTTTCTAAACCTGTGAGAGGAGGAGCACAGGACAGGACGGCAGCTCCAGAGAGGACTATCTCATCTCAAAGACCCATTGTCAGGAGCCCAACAGAAAAAGACGATGACAGCTCTGTGACAAAGGAAAGGATGAGCGAGCACCACGTGTCCATCAGGCCTTCTCCTCCTCCTCATACGGAGCTGTATAACCAGATATTTGTAATAAAAGTAGACACAATGTCAAAAAAGTTTCAACGCCACGTCAAAAATAAAACCGGATGAATTACAATAAATTGGCAATAAAAATGACCGAATGAAAATTTTGGTCTAAATAAATGTGTTCTTCTCCTTTTTGCTACACCAAGACGTCAGTATGATGTAGCAAAAAGAAATAAATATTAAATATTAAAAGTGAATTTATTTTTTATTATTTCTTCAAACAATCATATGTTAAAAAATGTTTGTATCATGAAATTTATGCGTATTAAATTATATAGTAACTTTGTGGACAATGTGACAATTTCACGAATGAAATGATATTTTATATCAATATGTTTACACCTTTGCCGGTTAACTGGGTTCCTAGCCAGTGCAATAGCTCCTTGGTTGTCATCAAACACCTTGGTTTGGGCATACTGATGTTTATCAATACCTTTGAGTAGTTGTTGTCAGTACATACACTCCTGTATAGCTGAGGCCAAGGCCATATATTCTGCCTCACAGGTAGATAGTGATGAGAGAGAAGTGAGACAGCTTTTCTGACTAAGACTGACACAGTTACCTGTGGTGCTACGTCAGTCTATGACCTCCGCTACCCAGTCAGAGTCACTATGGACTATTAGACCTAATGCATCAGTGTCATCCTTTTTGAAACACAATCCCTGGTTTGTTTTACCCTCTAAATACCTGAACACGTGCTTTACAGTGTTCCAGTGCTCTTCACTTGGCCCTGAGAAATACTGGGAAAGTTTGCTGACCACGAAACTTAAATCTGGTCGAGTGCATGTTGCCAGATAGATCAAACTTCCCACTGCCTCTCTATACACCCTTGTTTTCTCCAATTTCTTAATATCATCAGTGTATTCAAGTTTAGACTCGCATGGGGTCTCTCGAGGTTTACAATCTTGCATACCAAACCTTGAGAGGATTTTGTTGGCATTCTTCTCTTGTGTCATTGTGACTTGACCATCTGATTGTTTAAAATCTATTACCAGAAAATTGTTCAGTTTCCCCAGGTCTTTCATTTTAAATCTCTCAGTGAGCAAGAAAATGCCTTTTTTAAACATTTTTTGATTATTTTACACCATAAACTGCCTAAGTGAGCAGGTAATGTATAAATAAATAATATAAATAAATAATATTAATAAATAATATACATGTAATAAATAAACTGAATTCATACCCCAGCCTCGTTTACTGAAAGTGTATAAAAGAAAAAAAAGTGCAGAAATATAGCTTGTATGTTTTATTCTAATATTAAAAGATATCTTTTTAAATTGTGAGGGGAAAAAAAGCACATCAAAATATTTTTTTAATTTTTACCAATGAAAGACAACATTTCACATCATGTGAAAAAAAACATTTTCTATGATCACACTGCTTTCCTCTTTTCACTATCAGCAGCTTTACTGCTTGCTTTCTTTGGAGGCATGATTAGGGGTTAATACAATCCTCAAAGTAACGAAAATACAGTTACTTTTTTCTTTTCTTTGTATTAAGAACAGCGAACACGTCTGTGTACAGCTGTTGTCAATAACAACGAATGGAGTCAGTCGGCATCCGGGCCGCGTGGTCGGGTTTTCTCGGGTCCTCTCGGCTTATCTCGCGGGGTTCGACTTTTGAATTTTTGTTCGACATCAGAAGCAAAAAAATCTCGAATTTTTCATTCGAACTCTGATTTGTTCAAGGTCTGGGACGTTCGAAAACCGAGGCTTGACTGTATACTGGCTTTCTCCTAGTTCCAGGTGGATTCTTCCTAGTTACATGTTCAGTGCTTGGCTGTTCAACTTTAACCTCAGAAACATCACCTTCAACACTTTGACCTGATGCATTTCCCATTTTGTCATCCTCATTTTCCATAATGTCAAGTACCTGAGGATATACCTCTCTGTCATGACATTCGATTTGTGACAGTGTGTCTGCGTTTCTTTGTCATTGTCTGTCTTGTTTGTGATTTTACCAGCCTGTGCTTTTGAACCTTTTTGGTGTCTGCGTAATACACAAGATAAGCCGGACTATTCTTATCGTAACCAATGAAAAGACCCCACACACATCTTGAATCCATTTTCTCTTTCTCTTGTGTGTTGTAGGCAAAACACATAGATCTGAATTTTTGAAGTTTTGACATGTTGGGTTTCATGTCTGTTAGCATCTCAAACGGTGTTTTCTTTGTGCGTCTACTGTAACACCAGTTCCTTATGTAGGCTGCTGTCTGTACAACATAATTCCATAGCTTGTCTGGTAACTTGCTGTCTAACTGCATACATTTGCCCATCTCATAGAGAGTTCGCCACCCCCTCTTGGCCGTGCCGTTTTGGTGAGGCGAATATATTCGTATATTCTTTTCCATAATCCGACCATAGACATTTTATTTTCCCATAAGGTGCTAAGTCTGCTAAGAACCTCTCTGTGGCATGTGTTGCATCACTTTTGGATTTCAGGAACTACACTGTTATAGCACCTGAGAAGTCATATGTAAAAGACATAGCATATTTGTGACCCTCTATGCTTGGGGTTCTCATAGGGCCTGCTAAATCAGTGTGAACCAGTTGTAAAGGTTCTGTAGCCTTTCTGTCTGCCTCCCTATTGCTTGTCTGTGGGAATTCTCTTTTGTACAAATTTCACACACCTGTGCTGGCCTTGCTGCACTGCTTTTATCTTCACACTTCTTACCGCATCCATTAATTTTTGTACATCCTCATAATTAAAATGCACTGATCCTCGTCATCGATGCCCCCTTCTTTCTCTTTGGCAACTTTCCTGGCTCCATCTTCTTTTCCCTTTTCCCTGCATAGGTACTTAGCGTGTGTGTTGCTCTTGCAGTGACTGCACCACACTTTTTGGAGGCACTTTCTTCTGATGTGTCCTTTTTGTCCACACTTGTAATATGTCAGAGTGGCATCTGTCATGGTTTTCCGCCCAGCCAGCACCTATCTGTCCGCATTCCCCCTGAAGGCACCATCAGTCCTCGCCCCCATCGTTCGTCAGCACAATCCTCCGCACCTGCTCTCCTGGCTACTTAACTCAACTGTTCTTTCCCCACCCTGGCAGATCGTTTCTCTGCTTTGCACGATACTTGAGCCTGCTTCCGAGCTGCTGAATCACCTGCCTGTGAGTTAGTCCAAGTGACGCTCTTCTGCATTTTGATTTTTTTGTTTCTGAAGATTTTTGCCCTGTTGAGGAGATTTTTATTTGGACCCTTTTCCCCCTTCTAAAGCTGTTTTCTATTTGGACCTTTTTGCCGGCATCTTCGAACAAGTCTTTTGTTTGACCCCTTTGACCCTCATCCCTTCTCTCCAAGTGAAATAAAGAGACCTTTTTAAGAAAACGTATTTATCTATGAAACCAGCAGAGACAAAGAAGTTAGTGAAGCTTCAGACCTGTCTTAAAGACATAAAGTCTTGGATGTCTTCAAATTTCCTCCTCCTTAACTCAGGAAAACCTGAGGTCATGGTGTTTGCTCCTGAACCTCTCAGGGATAGATTGAACCATATGATCACCCTAGGTGATATGTCATTAACATCTAGTCTCTCTGTGAGGAATCTTGGAGTAACTTTTGACCAAAACCTCTCCTTTAACTCGCACATTAAAATAGTCTGTAGAAGTCCCTTTTTTCACCTGCGGAACATCACAAGAATCAGAAAGTTACTGACGCGGCATGATGCCGAAAAGTTAGTCCATGCATTTGTTACTTCCAGGCTGGACTATTGTAATTCTTTACTATCAGGATGCCCAAACAACTCTTTAAGAAGCCTCCAGGTGATCCAAAATGCTGCAGCCAGAGTTCTGACAGGTACTGACAAAAGAGATCACATAACTCCTGTACTGGCGTCTCTTCATTGGCTGCCCATTAAATTTAGAATAATTTTCAAAACCCTCCTCTTGACCTACAAGGTCCTTAGAGGCCTAGCTCCATCCTAACTGTAGTTCCTCAGTTGAACAGAAAAACTGATCAGAACCTGCTAAAATCACTCCTCATTCGCTGTCAGAGTGAGTTCATGCACAAACAGCCGGATGAGCAGATCATGAAGAAGAAGGAGGAGCTCGACTCAGCAGAAACTGTAAGAAGACTGTCACAGAATAACCTTTATTAATTAGTAAAGTACAGTCTAGTGTTTGTCTGTTAGACTCTGGACACAAACGCTGCCCACATGTGTATCAAAGTGACTCTGATCTCCCCTCACAGGAAGCTGATCGTGACCTCCTGAAGGTGGAACTGGAAGAGCTGAAAATGAATGCTCATCGCTGTTTCATCGGCAACATGAAATTCATTGGCGAGCTCCACAAAGTTAACATCCTGAAGGAGAACGTCATGCACGGCTGTCTGAAGAAGCTGCTGGGTGATGAGCAGGAAGAGTCCCTGGAGGGCTTTTGTAAGCTGGTCCAGACCATCAGACAGAAAATGGACCTCGGAGAAAAATCAGGTGAGCCACACACACACACACACACACACACACACACACACACACACACACATACACGCACACACACATGTCCTTGTATGTCTATTGAGGAGTTTTAACCGTGTTAATTGTTTTTCTTCTCTTTAGTCTCAAATGGATGAATATTTTGTAATCATTGGAACGATAATCAAAAACAGGAAAATGTCCAAGAGAATTACGTTTTTGCTTCAAGATCTACAGGATCTGAGAAAGGTAAATATTATCTAAGACTAATAATTCATTCACTTGTCTAGTTTTTTAAAAACATTTTTGACCATCTCTGTACTCATCATGTCAAATTTGTCATCTTCAGAACAACTGGGACCCCGTCGGAAGGAAGAGGGTCCCAAGAAGATCAGCCAGATCCAAACCCCGGTGGAGCAAAAAAGAGAGATGGTTCCTAAACCTGTGAGAGGAGGAGCACAGGACAGGACGGCAGCTCCAGAGAGGACTATTTCATCTCAAAGACCCATTGTCAGGAGCCCAACAGAAAAAGACGATGACAGCTCTGTGACAAAGGAAAGGATGAGCGAGCACCACGTGTCCATCAGGCCTTCTCCTCCTCCTCCTCCTCATACGGAGCTCACAGCTGGAAAGCTGTAATTTCATTTGGACAAACTCCTGCTGGAAAACCATAAAAACCAGCAGGTCATGGAGTGGATACAGGTGAGTTCCTCTCCTGCTCAACCTCTTTACACACATGTAAATGTACTCCAATTTGGTACAGCAATAACACTTTGATTGTTTTGTTCTTCAGAAGAACCAGAAAAACAAACTATCATCCAAGGAGTTTTTCCACGTGCTGGTCACATCAGTCGTCCAAAGAGCTGTTGTTTTCTGTAAGTATGAATGACTCCATGAAGAATCTAAATGTGTCCAGTCCATCAGTGACCCTTTTAGAAAGAGTATCTAAAGTTGTGCTTCAGTGAAGGTCCGTGGTTCCACTGCAGTGGTGTGATGAAGAGTGTTTGTGGTTTCAGGTCGGGTTCATAAAGTGGACTACAGGCAGCTGATTTCAAGAGCAGGTCCCTTGAGACACTATCTTAAGGACCACCACCGGCAGCTGGAGGTCCTGGATGCTGTGATGGACCTCGTGGTCTGTATGAAACATCCACCAAGTGAAGTGTTTATTACTCTCATGTAACTGTAAATACACAAAAGCTGAAGGATGAAACATCAGTGCTGATGTCTCGGTTTTATGCCTCTACAGATCTACTGTGGATGTTTTTCGTGGTGCTCCTCGATGCAGACATTGTTCCAGAGGAGGTCTTTCTCCAATGGAACAGCCACAAAAGTCATGTGAACCTTCCAGCAGATGAGGTTAAAAAGATCAAGAAGTTCATGGCTGAACTCCAGGACAACTGAACTGTCCAATTGTTATAGTGATTTATTCTACTGTGCCTCAATCAAATATATATTGTAATTTTTAAAAAATGACAAATGTATGCTCTTTCCTTTATTTCTTTGAAAAAATGATAAAACTTCTACAATTCTGTCAAAACTGATGAAATCAGATAAGAAACGTTTTAATTTTTATTACAGCTGTACAATCAGATAATTGTAATAAAAGTAGAAACAATGTCAAAAAAGTTTCAACGCCATGTCAAAAATAAAACCGGATGAATTACAATAAATTGGCAAAAAAATGACCGAATGAAAATTTTGGTCTAAATAAATCTGTTCTTCTCCTTTTTGCTACACCAAGACGTCAGTATGATGTAGCAAAAAGAAATAAATATTAAATATTAAAAGTGAATATATTTTTTATTATTTCTTCAAACAATCATATAGTATATATGCAGCGAGTTGAAGCTTTAGGTACAATATGTGTGTGTGTGCGTGTGTGTGTGTGTGTGTACTTGTGTGTGTGAGCGTGTGTGTCAAATCAAATCAAATTTATTTATATAGAGTCTTATACAGTCAAAATTGTTTCAAGGCGCTTTCCAGAATCCCAGGACCTAACCCCAGACAAGCAACAGTGGCAAGGAAAAACTCCCCTTTAACAGGAAGAAACCTTGAGCAGGACCAGGCTCATGTAGGGGGACCCTCCTGCTGATGGTCAGATATAATATATAATTTATGGATTTCTGAATTAGTGAAGATGCCTCAGAAAAATATATGGGACTGAAGGAGTTTAAGGGCTCATTGTATGTTCCCACAGTCAGCACATCTGGTGATGGTCTAGTTGTTGGGATGGCCTGGTTGGCTTTCTCTCTGATAGCTAGAACGTTATCAGTGAAGAGGCTCATGAAATCTTCACCACTAAGGGAAGAAGGGATACGTGGGTCTAAAGTACTGTGAGTCTTAGTTAGTTTGGCCACAGTGTTGAAAAGAAACCTGGGGATGCTCTTATTTTCCTCGATTGAAGAAGAAAAATAGGCTGTTCTAGCCTTGCGAAGGGCCTTTTTGTAACCTAATAGACAGTCTTTCCAGGCTACATGATAGCATTCTATTTTACAAGAATGCCACTTCCTTTCCAGGCTTCGCACTTTCTGCTTGAGGGTCCTGATATGTGAATTATACCAGGGGGCACACCTCCTCTGATTGACTATTTTCTTTTTCAGGGGGGCAACAGAATCAAGTGTGATTCTCAGTGAGGTTGCTGCACCTTCAGCAATAGAGTCAACCTCTGCAGGGCTAAGATTATAGTGAATGATCCCTGGGGAAACACACGGTGGTCCTGGGATTAGCACGGGGATCACTTTTTTAAACTTAGCTACAGCATTATCTTAAAGACATCTGCTCTAGTAAGACTGTGCTCTGAGCATAGAAGAATCCTTAATCATAAATGTGAAAGTGATCAAAGAATGGTCTGACAGGAGTGGGTTCTGAGGTAACACTGACACATGTTCTACCTCAATACCATTGGTCAGAACTAGATCTAGGGTGTGGTTGAAGGTATGAGTTGGTTGGTTTATCTGCTGGAGGAAACCGACTGACTCAAGTAATGAAATGAAGCCATTTCTAAAACTGTCATTTACAATGTCTACGTGGATGTTAAAGTCTCCAATGATAATGACTTTGTCTGTTCTCAGGACCAAGTCAGATAAGAAGTCAGAGAACTCAGAAACAAACTCAGAATGTGGCCCAGCAGGGGGCCGATATACAACTACAAACAGAAGTGGCTTTTCTGCCTTCCAGTTCAGATGGGTGATGCCAAGAGTCAGGCTTTCAAATGAACTGGAACCATGTTTTGGTCTGGGATTAATTAATAACTTGGAGTGATAGATTGCTGCCACTCCCCCTCCTTGACCATTAACACGAGGAATACGATAGTTAAGATGGGCAGGAGGAGTAGATTCGTTTAAGCTAACTTACTCCTCCTCCTGAAGCCAGTTCTTGTGTGTGTGCATGTGTGCGTGTTTGTGTGTGTTATGTGTTCTTTTGTGTGTGTGCTCTTGTGTGCGTGTGTGTGTGTGTTGTTATTTGTGTGAAGTGTTTTTTCATGGGATCGTCCTACTTCAAAACATGTCAGACATTAGACCTCTGTGGTTTCTGTAAGAAATTCTATAATATTTTTTTCCAGATAATCAGAGAGGAGACAAGGTTCACTCTCTGTCTGGCATCTAACCATCAATCTGTCTGGCCTCTCTCTGTGTCCATCTACAGGTGCCATTATAGTTGTGCGCTGACCTGCTGACCTGACCTGGGTCACCTCTGTCACCCAGCTGATCATCAAGAGGAGTGACCCCCCCACACACACAAACACGAGTCTGGTCCTGCTTATGGTTTGTTCCTGTTAAAGGCAAGGTTTTCCTTGCCACTGTTGCTTGTTGGAGGTCAGGCCCTGGGTTTCTGTAAAGCACCAGGAGTCAATTCTGATTGTGGCAGAAGCTATAAATAAAGATGAATGGAATCTAATCGAATTCCCCTCCCATGGGTGAAGGCTCCAGCTGACATTGTAGCTCTGAGGGTCATTGGGAACTTCAAACCGCCTGACCCTGAAGGTGGTGATCCTGACACATATACATGCAGTTGATTGACACTTCAGCTGAATTTAACTTGAAAGTCTCTTTCCTCACCCCCACTCAAGGGTTGAAACATCACGCCAACCCTCACCAAACTAAACACCTCAAACTAGAGATCGGCCTCCTCTCCATCCTTCTCAGAAGCTCAGAGTGTCACGTCTCTCTGGAACCGTCCTTCTGCAGACATCAGACCATCCTGACTCTAGACTTTTAATCACAAATACGGTGGTGTGGTGGTTAGCACTGTCGCCTCACAGTAAGAAGGCCCGGGGCTCGAATCTCGGTTGGGGACTTTCTGTGTGGAGTTTGCAGGGTACTCTGGCTTCCTTTGCAGGGTACTCCTTTGTAGGGTACCCCATGCACGATTGGGGATTAGGCTAATTGAAAAACTCTAAATTGCCTGTAGGTGTAATGTTATGTGCTTGTTAGCCCTGCGATTGCCTGGCGACCCTCAGTGGAGGAACAAGGGGTAGAAGATGGATGGATGAATATTGTAAAACAGAGGCTTATACATGAACACATGTGAACCTCTGTTACTGTCCCTTTAAACCACCAGCTGCTGTGATTGGATGATGGAATGAGAAGCTCTAAAGCTCCAGCGGGTTTCTGCAGCAGTCCAGAGATGCTGAGCTTCAGAGTCACTTCAAGATGAGTTCTGAGGGTCTACAGGTCTGCAGCAGTAGCAGAGCTGTTTCTGCAGCCAAGAGACACAAGAGCATCAAGAACACTAAAAGGATCTACTCGTCCTTTCAGGACCACCAGGGGTCAGTATAATCAACCTTAACTTTCCTCTCAAGGTGCTTCTGTACTTAAGAATGATGTGTTGCTCAGAATGTTTAAAAAAAACAAAAAAAAAGCCCATTACAGATAGTTTAAAATGCATTATGTAGTATATTTTTTAATCTTAATTTTTTTTTACAGAATATTCAGAACATTACCCTCAATGATTGGAGGGTTTTAAGTATTTTTTTTTGTCTGAAAATTTCAAATATATAAACGGTATGTTCTCTGTCAGTTATTAGTGAGTGAACTGTTAAGTTTGTAATATTTAGTTTAAAATATTAGACCCTGTGTTGTGTGAAACATTATTTTCACTGTCTAAGTTTTTTAATATAATTAAAGTTTTTTCTTTGTTTGTTTTTTAATTAGATGTAAACTTCAGCTTCTTTTAATACCGTTTTATCACTACAGCTCAGAAAAGACTGTGTTTTGTCTTATAGCGTCTCTGACGATGAAGACAAAGATGAAGTGCGAATGGACAGCAGTGATCCAGAGGAAATGTTCCAGAATATTCAATACCAGAAAGAAATCATTGCCAACATTCGAACCAGACCCTGGCCAATGAGACGCAAGCTTAAAGTCCTTAAGTAGTTCATAGTTTCTCTTTCCAAGTGTGAAACAGTCAGTGATGATTTTGATTGTTTATATAAAATTTATATATCACTAACATATGTGTATGAGGGACTGATTATGGTTGTGTAACATAATCTAAAATCATCTGGTTAATACAAAGTGGTTACTTTATTGTTATTATTGTTATTGTTTTTGAGTTATGATTGAATAATGATTCTTATAAGGCTAGATGAATTCATTTTGTTTCACTAAATGTGTGTGAGAGGATGGCAGTCTCATAATAACAGTGAGTTTGATCTTTGTAGTGCAAAAGAATCCATAAGCCTGTGGTAAATACTTCAACAAATGTAAAATGTACAATAATATTTTGCTGCTGGATGAGTCTATAGAGGTAAATGTTGTGATGGAGCATATTGAAGACAACTGTGTTCTAACTTTGGATTAAATACAATTAAGTGAATAGGGGACCAAAGCAGAGAGGGGATGTGCTGACAGTGGATAATAGCTTTTATATGGGCAGTTTGTTATTACTGCCCAGGTTTTATTACGGTCATCAGTTTGCATTTTATACGCGCTGTAATCTCTGCCTATTACTGCCACTGCAGTAACAGCTCGTATTTCACGTGACAAGTCACTGATTTTTACTCAGATTTCTTCTGAACCTCATAATCGGGAGGTTGTAACTACTGATGAAAGTCAACCTTTAATGTGACTTTGCTGTGTAGAATGTGTGACTTAGAAGGTGCTGAATTGTCCTACGACAGGATGGAATTGTTCCTCTATTTTATGGACCTTAAATCAAAATGGGGTTTTACTTTTACATGCCTGCTCTGCCATCCCTGTTTTGACAACCTTTTCTTTGGAATCTGAGAATGTTTTGGGTTCCCTGATTGTAGGCAGGCCAGAATAATAGTTCTGAAGTATGAGGGTCGGCTGACCAGAACCAGAGGCTACCAGAATGCAGGAGCTGATGTAAGTGGGCCCTAAATCATCAGTGTTATTTACACGTGCTCTCCAGACACCGCAGGAGTAAGACAACTAGAGAAACATAAGAATGCACTCGTACTTATTAAAGACTCCATTAAAGTCTCCAGACACATTTTTACGACACATTCTCCCGTTAACGTGACCCTTATGATCCCTCTGATGGCTGTTCAGGCTTCTCAAACAGATTGGAACATTCCAACAGTATGTGCAGATCCTCCGTGTTTCCTTTTTTCCAATAATCCTCTCGTGTTGCTGCTGAGTTCAGATTTCACTGTGTGATTTTTCCTGCTTAATAAAGATAGCATAGTTATCAGAGGAGGATAAATGGAGCCAGCGCATGGTGCAGATACACAGCGGAGGGAAATTTATAGCAGTTCAGTTTAATTAAAATGTTAAGGCCTCATTAGAATAAATTGCTTTGCAGTGAACAGCCCGATGATCAATTATTAATATTTAACATGGGGTGCTTGTTAATGGAAAAGCCTGGCCAGTTGACTAAATGCTTCATTAATAATAAGAATAAGCATCAATCATCAAGCTTCTTCAAATTGTCACCGTTCACAATTATAAAAATAACAACAGCACTGGAAAGAAGTACTCTTTTTTAATACTGTGTGTGACTAATACTGTGGATGCAAGAAATATCATTGGTCTGGTCATTTCCAGCCACTGCGATCAAATCCAAAACATAATTAAATATTATTGATATAAGTGTGAACAGAACCAGAACTGTGGGATCAATCACATGGCTCCTTGTTTTAATTCCATCTATTTATCCTGCAGCTACTGAAAAAGATTTCCCGTGTTCTCTACAACATCACGGTCCTTTTCATTCCCTGGGAAGTGAGGATCAAGAAGATAGAAAGTGAGTTCCTTGTTACCTGTTTTCTGTTGCCTCTTCTCAATCTTCACCTGTGTTTATGTGCTGGAGGTTTCCAGGCGTGTTTCAAATGTTTTGTGGATCATGAGCATTTCTCTTCTTTTTCGCTGAGGTCACTTTGGCTCAGGCGTGGCGTCCTACTTCATCTTCCTGCGCTGGCTCTTTGGTATAAACATCGTTCTGTCCATCATGACAGGAGCCTTCATTATCCTCCCTGAGGTCAGCGTGTCGCCCTACCTGAACATGTCATTTATGCACTACTTCAACTGTATATGTGTTTGATTATATTACCATTAATAAGCTTGATTAAAATAACAGTAATTAGCTCTTAGAAAGTGTTAGCCCTGCGATTGACTGGCGTTCAGTCCAGGGTGTACCCTGCCTCCGCCCATTGTGCTGGGATAGGCTCCAGTCCCCCCGCGACCCTTAGGGGAGGAACAAGTGGTATAAAGCGAGAGAGCTCTTAGAAAATGAAGCCTTTTGTCCATTTGGGCTACTTGTACGCTTTCTCTAATATTTCAACACTACTTCCAGTTTTGGGGCTAATACAGGTTTTATGGGGTCACACATCAGTGTCCTCTTTGGCCTGGTCCCCAGACTAGATAAATGCAGAGAGTTCCATCAGGACTCCAAACGACAAGAGTCTATTGAGCTCTGAAGTGCACCAGTATAGTGATGGACAGGCTGGCAGATGAGGTCAGACAGGAGCCACGACCGGCCAGGTTTGGAGACAACAGTGTGATCAGTAATGAGAGCAAGGGGACAGATGGAGAAATGTAAAAAGGTGGAGCCGTGCCCTGGATAGAGTGTGTGTTTGTGTGTTTGTGTGTGTGTGTGTGTCTGTGTGTCTGTGTGTCTGTGTGTGTGTGTGTGTGTGTGAGAGAGAGACAGAGAGACAGAGAGAGCAGAGATGGAGGTCGCAGAGATGAAGATGTTGAGGTTCTTTTTGGAAGTGACATGGATGGGTATGATCAGGAGTGATAGCTGGTAGCTCAGAGGGACATGTGAGATGGTTTGGAGATGAAGTCAGAGAGGCCACATCCAGAGGAGGGATGGTGAATAAATGAGAAGAGGGATGCCGAGGTTGGAAGAGCCAGCCAGGAGGCAAAAGGAAGAGCAGAGAAGATGAAGAGGATATTAAATTAGTTGGTGTGAGAGAAGAGGATGAAGAAGATAGTGTTAGATGGAGAGAGTTGACCCAGCTGAAAGCAGAAGATGAATTCCAGTTTTAGGTCACACAGAGCACCACAATCATTCTAGTAGTTTAAATAATTTGTTGAATTGCTGTGTGTGTGTGTGTGTGTGTGTGTGTGTGTGTGTGTGTGTGTGTGTGTGTGTGTGTGTGTGTGTGTGTGTGTGCGTTGCAGCTGCTGGCAGGAGCTCCGTTTGGGACAACAAGAAGTAAAACTATTCCCAAAGAGCAGCTGGCTTCAGCCCAGGACCTGGACACCATCTGGTCTCTTGGGGCAAGAATTGTTTTTAAGTATCAGCAGAAATCCATTTGCAGGAAATGTGATGGCTCATTTTTTAAATACGCCTTACTGCCTTTTTCATTGACTTCACACTCCCTTGTATGTTTAAATAATCCTACAGGTGTAACAAAGTAACACATTTAAATCAGTTGTCAGCATATTGTGCTCATCATGGTGGAATATTCACACAAATGTTGAGTCATGGTCTGGTGACAGTCCTAAGAAGACTGATGCATCTCAGGGTTGGGAAGGGTTAACAGCTACACACATGCTGTACGTTCCAAAGGGGTCAAGAGACTTTGAGCACCCTCAACCCAAATGAGACATGATGTCATACAGCAAGATTCCTTCATCCGAAAGCTTGGATCACAGAGACATCAAGTGGTCAAGAGACAGGCAGCAACACATGATGTGGCTGAGGAACAACAGAAACACAACATAGAAAACAGGAAATGTGCCTTGTGTAACCGGTTACTGTGCATCCGTGAGAGTCCACGGACACGTTTTTGGGATAAAGGTCATGACTGCAGATGGGTCTACTGGCTTGCTTCCATGTCGTGTTTGCCCAGAGAGCAGCTGTGATCACTGTGTCTTGTGTTTGACCTCCAGGGCTACCTGCAGTACTCTGTCTTGTTCTACGGTTATTACGGCAGAGTGAGGAAGATCGGCAGCGCAGGCTACCGACTGCCCCTCGCCTACTTCCTGGTTGGCATGGCTGTGTTTGCCTACAGTTTCATCTTTCTGTTAAGAAAGTAATTGATTTATTGAAAACAGAGCGTATGGTGTGTAGAAGCACGACTGTAAGACTCAACAAGTGCTTCTTGTGAATTGAATCGTATAAAAGAGACTAAGTAAATTGATAATGTGTCTGATGAGCACTTCTGCTTTTGTGACGCGCAAAGTTTTAACAACCATTTTCAGAATGGCGAAGAACTCGCGGCTGAACCTCGCCAGCACTTCTGATGAGAACTTCACGTTCTGCTGGAGGGTGTTCTGCGCCTGGGACTACCTGATCGGGAACCCGGAGGCCGCCGAGAGCAAAGCAGCCGCCATCGTGAACAACATCAGGGTCAGCGACTACACTCACGTCATCCACCGGCTCTGCGCCAGCGACGGTCACCAACGTGTCTGTTTGTGAACAGGAAGCCATAGTGGAGGAGCAGGAAAAGAAAAAAGGACACCAGCCTGTAAGCTCTCGCTCCTTCTCCCCACACATGTCCATAGGTAGATGTAGTGAGGTCATAGTCTCCATGTGTCTGAATATGTGCGCTGGTGTTTCTGATATGTGCCATTACATATGGGTCATGTGACTGTGTTGGTCATGTGACTGTGTTGACTTGTGTGTGCGTTTCAGAGCCGTTCTGATCAGTCTGCGCATATTAGCCAACATCTTGGTGCTGCTGTTTTTGGCTGGCAGCATCTACATCATCTACTTTGTGGTGGAGCGCTCTCAGAAACTGGAGCAGGAAAAGCCCGAGCTGACGCTGTGGGAGAAAAACGAGGTAACGGACCTGAGCAAACTTCACCCCCATCATCATCATCATCATCCTCATCATCGGGTGATCTAACACAGAGGCCTGAGGGACCCACGTTTACAGGAACAATCCAATAACGCAGCAATTAGATCACTATAATGGTCAGACCTGGTGCTTTTCTCTGCAGTTCAGAAATGTGACAATAAAAAATACTCTTAAGTTTTAGTCCTCTCACCAGATTTCCTTTGGAATATGTACCGCACACTTAAGAGCTGAGGAGCCAGTGGTGGATCTTTGTCAATGTGCTAGTGCTGCGAACAGAAAAAAGGACTAACTTAATCAGACTACATGCATGAAGACGTACGAGTATTTTGGAGGAGTGTAGGTGTGTAATCTGATTTCCCTTAATCAAATAACCGCTGTAATCTGATAAACATATCTCATTACGTTGTCTACATAAGCATTTGGATAATCTGATTATTTAAAGGAGTGGGATAAGGACTGTGATGGTTTTAGACTACAAGTACATAAATATACGAGAGAAGACCAAATACGAGACAAATATTATATTATGCAGTAACTTGTTGCTATCTCCATGTTCATGACAGTTGGGAATTTGTTGAAACATCAAGCAACAACGGTCGTCTCTCTATTTCATCATTGCTTTTATGCTGACTTCCAGCTGTGTGACCAACAGGATGCTTCCTGTAAAAGGTTTTAGGAACCGTGGACTAGAAAATGCACCTGTGCTGCCACTGGTGTCTTCAATGTTCTGGGTCTTCAAGTCTCCGTTATTCCCTTAACAGTTTAATTGGGCACATCAGTAGTCATGAAACCACGGCTGCTCGCTGAGCGCTGCTTGTCGGGCTTTGGGAGGAGGATCCATTTACAGCAGGCTTTGGTGGTAAATGATGCAAGCAGACTTTGTGGATCTGTGTGTGTTTGTGCTGATTTGGGTTCAGATGTTCTATTTCTAATCCTCCCTTTGTCTCTGTTGTCTCTGTGATTATTGTAATCGTAACACGTCTCCTCTCCATTCCTCATCTCTTAGATTGTTCTGTCAGAACAGCAGAACCCAAAAAAAAAACAATCCTGATATTGCAACTTTGTTATGAAGATGGTTTGGTTTCAGGAGCCAACCACAACAGCTACGGTTGTGACGTGCTGTGTTCTTTCCCAGAATGGGTTGGAAAGAGTCCCTACTGCCTCTCAAGGACACTTGTGCTGTGGCTAATCGGTTAGAATGCTAAAAACCGTCTCAATGTCAGCGCCACTCATGTCTTTCCTGTTTTCTTGAGGTGAGCGTGGTGGTTTCTCTCATCACCATGATTGCTCCATCTGCGTTTGAACTGGTGGCTCAGCTGGAGATGTACCATCCACGCACATCACTGAGATTCCAGTTAGGAAGGTCGGTCCACCATCATTGAATATATGATTATATATGACTGAACCATGGACTGGTTTTCATACTGGTACTACATGTTCCTGCATCCACAGAGTGCTGGTTTTGTATCTGGGGAACCTCTACAGCCTCATTATTGCCCTGCTTGACAAAGTCAACAGTATGAGTTCCAGTGTGAGTACAAAACGATTAAAAAATGAATCTATCAGTAATGTGGCCGAACCATTCATGGTTACACTTAATAAATTAAATATACAGTTTAAAGTATTCATTAAAATGTGCTTAGGTATCAAGAATTGTTTTTGACTTTCTAATATAAACAACACATCTAAAACTGACCGTCCATATTGTTTAGATATATGCATCAGACTGTAACATGTAACATTATGACCCTTGACTAGTTATTAAATGGTTATTTCTTTGTCATGGCATCTGGGACATAGACAAAAAATTGACCTTTTTCCCCTCAAAGTTGCGTTAGAAGCCAGAAAAATGGGTGTAAATGTATAGATTTATGTATGCTCCATAGGTGCAGCTCAAGGGTCAAAGTGCATTGATGCATGTGGGGAGCAAAGATTGGCCGGGGTGGTCTGACCCAACAGAGGCACAACTGTAAATCAGTGACAAATATTAACTTTGACCTCACGTTTATAGCTTTATATAACTTTTTGTTGTAGCTTTTATAACACTTGAGAAGAGAAAGAGGAAACATGTTTCCTGTTGATTTCTTCCACTAAGTCCTGATCATGCCACATTTATTTGTTATTTATTTGTTGTGTTTTTTGTATGTGTTTATTTCCCTGTACTGACAACCTGTCCATCTTTAGTCCGCATGTTCTGCATGTTAGGTGGCAGAGGTGGACAACATAGAACTTGGCTGTGTTTGTGTTCCAGCTCCAGGTGACTGCAGGTAACTTATCTGACTCCAGTTCCTTGCTGGCCACCATCTCCCAGCATGATATGGATGGTGGCCCCAATACAGTGGCTGACGTCTCCGAGCAACATAATGCCACGTCGGTAACCATGGCAACAGTCCTGAATCAAACAACTAGTAGAAGGAGCTTCTCCAACCAGAGTGGACTGTTTGAGAAGAACACCCTCTCCCAGCAGGACCAGTGCTGGGAGACTTATGTGGGACAGGTTGATAAGTGGACTTGTTTTGATGAGACATAAACATTGATTGCTTTATAATTTAAACTCATTTAGCAATTAGACATATGACAGACTCAGACAGGTTTGAAACGATGGTGTTGCTCTGTCAAGTCAGTGTGTTTGTGGTGTTTCTCCAGGAGATGCTGAAGCTCTCCATCATTGACATGATCTTCACAGTGGCCAGTATCCTGCTCATCGACTTCATCAGAGGTTTGGTGGTTCGCTACCTGAGTGACTGCTGCTGCTGGGATTTAGAGAGCAAATTTGTAAGTTTTCCTGAGTGAAACACTCTCTGGAGCCGCAACACGGTTTATTTAATCAGTTTCACAGTTGACACCAGCCAGGGTGCTTCACCTCCAGCCTCCAATAACGTTTATTTAACTTACATTATAATAGACATGCTGTCTACATTACAATGTTAGACACTAACACCCTTTGTAACGTCTCAAAGCCATGGCAAATATTATAGAATCTATTTTAATAATAGACCATCGTCAGACCATTTCTGCAATATATCAAGGAACATTATTCTTTACATCATATTAAATTGACCCCTGCATGATTAGATCATTTACTTGCCTGCAAAACATTAAGGAAAATATTCCTTTGCTTTCCTCGTAGCCTGAATATGGAGAATTCAAGATAGCAGAAAATGTTCTGCATCTGATTTATAACCAAGGAATGATCTGGTAAGTTGAAACCACCGTTGAAACATTAGTCATGTTCTGGTACAATAGTAAAACACTCGTGCTTTTACACCAGATTGTTCATTTGTTATGACAGAAAACACGTTGAACGTCATTTCTGATAACAGTTCAGGATCATTTTCATCTCAGCTCAGAAGGAAATTTGGGTTTGCTGTA
Source organism: Lagocephalus sceleratus (assembly GCA_911728415.1). NCBI lineage: Eukaryota > Metazoa > Chordata > Actinopteri > Tetraodontiformes > Tetraodontidae > Lagocephalus > Lagocephalus sceleratus. The sequence goes on from CAJVRN010000016.1 coordinate 974,143, forward strand.
ATGACAAAAAAAATAAGATAAGAGGGCTCAGAGTATCACACAAACAAAAGAGAAAATACCTTAGGGTATAACGTAAGAAAAGCCTGGAGGAGGCAAGAATGCTCTTTAACCACCACGTATGTCTAACGGGATAAAGATTATCTAACTGAGTCACCTTGGCTTGACACATTTGTAACAGAGGATGTAATTCACGCTTAATAGTCAGCACTGACTGCTCTAAATGAGCCTGTAAAAGAGAGAGGTTCAGGAGCTGATGAAACCATGACCCTGTGTGTGTGTGTGTGTGTGTGTGTGTGTGTGTGTGTGTGTGTGTGTGTGTGTGTGTGTGTGTGTGTGTGTGTGTGTGTGTGTGTGTGTGTGTGCGTGCGTGCGTGCGTGTGTGTGTGTGTTTCCCCAGGATGGGAGCATTTTTCTCACCGTGTCTTCCTGCCTTTAATGTGTTAAAGCTCATTGGTCTGATGTATCTGAGGAGCTGGGCAGTCCTCACCTGTAACGTTCCACATCAGCAGGTCTTCAGAGCCTCCAGGTCTCTTTCTCCCTGTCCTTCATGCAGAAACACACACATGTTACATACATGCATCATTTTTGCGTCACTTTTCCATTTGCAATAATGTTTTTACTGTTAGAAACATAGAAATTTAAGTTATATGGTGACACCCATATTAGTTAAATATTAAAAGTGGGCAACTGTCAAACAACAAAGGAGGAAGAAAAAGCCTCTTACCCTTTTTAATTAATTACTGAACAAACAGTGATAGTCAGCCCACTTGTTTATTCAGTAATAAATAATTCCAACTCTGACGTCAAATATAAAACATCTAGAAAATGTTTTGTATTGTGGAGGCGTAAATGAAGCAGTGATGCAGGAGCCGAGGGAACGCTCAGTGCATTCACTTTCCACATTAAACAATCAATCGGTGGTCTACAAGGTCGTGATGCGTCAGCTGTGTCACCAGAACTGAAAACCCGAGTATACCATCAGCCCTTGCCTTTTATAGGCAGTCTCTGCTTGTGGGTCACCACGGTATAGAGTGGTGTTGGCAGGTTTTAAATGCAGCCCTCATAGATCGATATGAAATGTATGTATTTTTTCTGTTGACTTTCAGGTCAAATAATTTCTACTTGGCGATGCTACTGTTCATGCTCTTCTTGTGTATGCTGCCCACCATCTTTGCCATAGTGAGATACAGACCTTCACAGCACTGTGGACCCTTTAGGTAAAACACATGGCCCAAAGTAATACCAGAATCAAATTTATCATGTTTTTGTGTGAATGGTCAACGCTGATAGTGTATATAAATAAATTCACAAAGTGACAAGAAGGATTCTGGAGATTTAAATCTGATTTAGATTTTTGATAAGCTGTTGTGTGCACATTTAGCTGCTGCTGTTTTCACTGACTCCAAACAACACCAAATAAAGTGTGTGTGTGTGTGTGTGTGTGTGTGTGTGTGTGTGTGTGTGTGTGTGTGTGTGTGTGTGTGTATTTCAGTGGCCAGGAGAAGATTTATGACATCATCTCTGAGACTGTGGCCAATGACTTCCCACTGTGGTTCAGCACAGTGATGAGTTACATCACCAGCCCCATCGTAGTGCTGCCAGCACTGCTGCTTCTATTGTAAAGACATACACACACACGAACACAAATGCACAGCCTCGTGCCTTGTACATCTATTTTTGTGAGGACCTTCACAGACATAATTTATTACCCAGCCCCTCACCCCAACCATCCCAGCTAACCCCCCAGACACTAGCCCCAACCCAAACCCTGAAAAGCCTCAACCCAATTCTAACTTCAGTCTAACCTAAACCAGGTCTTGACCCTCAAACTGTCCTGTGAAGTTGTGAGGAGCAACCAAAATGTCCTCAATTCCCAGAAATATCCTCACACACACACACACACACACACACACACACACACACAGCCAGAGAGACCAGGCCATGTGATCAACTCTGGGAAGAGTCCTTGTGCCATTTCAGAATGATGAGGCCATTTTTTGGTAACTTTTTCCAGATCTGTGCCTGGTAAACATTTCTGAGTTTGAGCTTCAGAGGTGGTTCTGAATAAAAACTTGTCAATGCAAAAAAAACACTTAAAATTTATGTTTTCACTATGTAATTCTGGGACATTTAGTATTAATTACTGCCAGCACTACTGTGATCATCATAAGGCCACAATGCAACTAAATGTGAAAAAGTGAAGGTTCTGAAAACACGGGGTCATGAGAGAGAGAGAGAGAGAGAGAGAGAGAGAGAGAGAGAGAGAGAGAGAGAGAGAGAAGAGAGAGAGAGAGAGAGAGCTATGTTGGGTTTGTGTGTTTTGCAGTATGCTGATCTACTACCTCCAGGCCATTGCCAGATCCCTCAAATTCACCAACAACCAGCTGAGGATGCAGCTACAGACAGTGAGTTTCTGATCATTTGTTATCTTTCTGCATATACTCCCAGATGTCATTATGCTCTGATTAAACTGATGTCATGTATACTTGAATGAAAAATTAGATTATATTTCATTTCCATTCACCAGCAAACCCACCAAAGCTTCATGTACTCCAAATTGATCCATTATTCTTACTGTTTCTACTGTAGGTCTGAGGTTAATTCATACCACCATTCTGGATTTTTTTATTTACATTGGTAGCCAATGTAGAAGCATGCAGGCTGTATATGACTCTTTCATTTCCTCTACAAACCCAAGCAACTCCATCTTGTCAGTTTTCACACATTATGTCACTTATTTAGCTGATATGTTTGTTATGACATATTTGAACATGAATAGCTGAATTTCCTCTCTGTAGGAGCGAACTGAGGATAAGAAGAAGGTCTTTGCTGCAGGTAATTCAGTCTTGACTTCATGTTGTATTTCTAAAAACCGTCTACTATTGTAACAGTTATTGTCTTTATTATTATTGTTATTGGATTTAACTGAACCTTAGCGAGGCTTCAGCCTCTGGAGATGACAGCAGCAGAAAGGACCGTCAACGACCCGGAGAGCGACCTTACTAGCCGTGAGGCCTCCATCCACGCTGCATCACCCAAACGTTACAGCAGCGTCAAAAACAGCCAGCCCGCTGCTCGCCGTGGAAACAGCATCCACACCATCGCCCAGTCGGCAGCTTCAGGGGAGCTGAGGGACGGACAGGGTGCAGCTGGACTGGGCCAGCGTCCACCAGCACCCAGACCACCAAAGCACAGGCTGGAGCACATACCCACCTGGACCGACCCAGTTACAGACCGGAGCCACAGGTGACCCTTTACCTGTGTCAGTAATATAAGTTCAGCGCAGTAATGTCTTCTTGTCCACTATTCCCCTTGTGGGGGTCACTGGGAGGGTGCTGGAGCCTCTCCCAGCTTCATACGGGTGAAGGCAGAGAACATCCCAGGATCCCAGATCCCAGGACGAGTTGCCAGTTCAACAAAGGACCCTCTGAACATGGGGGGGTTGGTACCTTGCTCAAGGGTACCTCAGCTCCACGGCTACCAGCACACCTTCCATGTAGTTAATAATGTATAGTTATATTTTTACAAAATAAGGTCACATGACCGATGATTAGATATTAAAATGTCAACTTAATTGTAGTGAATGTGTCTCAGCTCATTAATGTTGTAGCTGAATTCTGCTGGAAAGTAAATTAACTCTTATAGTAAAACAGGGTATTTTCCATTTGTTTTACCTCATCATTAAAGTGGCGGCTGAGTTCATGTCCCCAGAACCTTCCTGCTCACCTCCTTGATTGGACTAACCACTGTGCCACCACTTTAATAATATAATTTATCTTTATTTAAGACGATAACAATGAACATTTGTAATATTTTTTACAAGACACGATAGAGAGACTGCATCAGTCAAACTCTATACAAGATGTCCCACCACCAAACTTCCCTGAGACTAATTGAACTGTAACAAACTGTAACACTCGACAGCTCGCTGCAGAGGCCGCTCACTTTCTTCATACACAATTCTGTATTGATCACAATCTAACACGGATCTAATTGTGTTCTGTGTGGTCTTTTCCTATAACAGAGCTTCACCGTTTGTGGGTCGACTGACTGGTACCTGCAGGTCTAAGTCCTATCACCACATGGCCTGCAGTCCTCCAGCCCGTGGCTCTGTCAGCGTCCACTCTGAGCCCACGTGCAGGAGGATGCTGCGCCCCATCCATCCCGTCAGCGCTCCGGCTGCTCAGGGTTACGGAGTACGACGCGATCGCACCGCCCGCTACATCATCGTCAATGAGCATGTGCCCAGAAAGAAGCTGCTCCACTCGGCAACCCGTATTCCACGCCACTACCTGCTGGCCGAGCCTCCAGAGATCCTGGAGCTCCACCCACACAACTCTGAGGGCCAACAGCGTTCTCGCAGGGCCCACAGCTCACATCTCACACAGGAGTGGGAGGACAGGGAGGACGAGGAGCATTTCAAACGCAAGAGGAGGACTCAGGGCCACCCCTCCCTCGCAGACCAACAGTCACACTTCTACATCGGCGACCACATCAAGAACCACGGGTCTGCTGTCAAAGACAGACACAATAATCCACGACGGTATGGAAAGGCTAAGCAGGAGGGTGGGGAAGAAGAGACTGACCTTTTGGCCTCAAGATTCAGTTCCAGTATGAGGGAAGAAGATGGTCATCAGCTGTACATCATGCACCAGTCCTCAGTTAGGCCCAAGCTGAAGAAGACCAAGATCAGGGCCCGATCAGAGACTCCTCAGACCGAGTCCGACTCAGCCTCCCTGGGCTCCAGTAGTGACCAACAGAACAGCAGCACCGACCAGTATATTCAAGTGATCCATAATAGATCTGAGGTCCATCCATCAAAGATGGCCCAGAAAAGATCCAAAACCAGCTTGCAACTAAACCTGAGTGAGGCACATGACCTGGTCTGCTCCAACGTGTGACGTCATGTATTTACCACCAAATATCACATGCAATAAAGACACTGACCCTCCCATAAAAAAAGAGTCTGGTGACTTCTTTCTCTTGTTTGTTCTTGCTGTTATATAGAAAAATGATGATTAACAAAATTGTCCTTAGGTATGAATGTGCACGTGAATGGTTGTTTGTCTCTTTGTGTCAGCCCTGCGACTGACAAGCGTCCAGTCCAGGATGTACCCCACCTTCACCCAGTGGCAGCTGGGACAGGCTCCAGCCCCCCCATGACCCTCTGTGGAGGACTAAGAGGTAGAAGATGGATGGATGGATTATGATGATCATTAATGAGTTAAACAATCAACCTGGTAAATAATATCAGGATGTGAAAATGTATTTTAAAATATGCCTATATCATACACACATACACACAGATAGATAGATAGATAGATAGATAGATAGATAGATAGATAGATAGATAGATAGATAGATAGATAGATAGATATGTGGAGTATATGTATAACAGTAATTACTGAGTTGTACAATTCCCAGCATTCTTTGGTAGACCTGCACAGTGGACGTCATACATAAAATGGCCCTACAAAATACGCCCACAAGAGACGTCAAGTCCAGAGTTTTCTAACTTGAAGGAAATAGAAGCTGTGGCCCAGAACCTCTTCAGCCTCTCTCCATCATGCTGTCGCCTGGTCCCTGGAAGGGGCGTGGTTTCTAGGAGGCGTGGTTCGAGCGGGGGCGTGGTTTGAGTGGCGCAGACCGGAGTCGGGTCCACGCTCACAGCTGGCTTGCGCCCGGCCCCGCCCCCTCCAAGAACCTGACCAATCAGAGCGCTCGGAGCACAATTGCGCGATGTGACGCCGCGTGCCATTTTTCAGCGATTCATTCTGATTCTTTAAAGGTTTGAACTTGACATCAAAGGTCCGCGGATCGGCGTCAGCAGCGGCCAGGGCGTCTGATGGAGGCCCGGAGCGCGGCCTCGGAAGAAGCGACGGAGCTGCGGAGCGTTTGATGGGCAGCCCCGGCGCGCAGAGGGTGCAGACGGGCGGACCGAGAGGAGGCCAGCGTCCCCCCACAGCCTGAGACCTGCCCCTGCAGCCCCTCCAGCCGCACTCGCGCCTTTGCCTTCACGTCTGAAGCCGAGTCACTAAACAGGATGGATTATGAGCACAGAGCCCGGACGGCGGCGGAGGGCTTGATGAGCTACAGGGACGACCAGTCCGGCTGGCAGGTCTGCAAGAAGTCGGTGAGGCTCGGCTGGACCCGTGTGTGTCGTGTGTGCTCTCCATCGGTACACTTTCACGGCGGCGGCGCGTCCCGGCGCGTGTTCTGTTCAGCCCGATGGCCCAGGATCTGGGCTTCTCCCTCCCGGCGTCGCGGGGCTGGAGCTGGTTCGGGGCTGGCTCTCTCCAAATAAACGTCGGGCGGACAGCGTGTCGGCCTTCAGGGAAATGGAATTCAAAAGCAGACAACGGAATTCGAGCTTGAAACCAGTTTCCAGTGGTACTTGAGTCAACACATCTGGGTGACAGCAGTTATAATTATTAACCTGGTTATTAGTAAATGAGGAATTACACTAACTGTCAGCGGTCACGTGATCGCGCTCCCGGCGGCGGGGGCCGCGCTCACGTGACCGCGCGGGCGGTCACGTGAGCGCGGCAGGTGAAGGTGTTCTCTCCTCATCTCCTCTCCTCATCCCCACTCCTCTCTCCTCTCAGAATGATGTGGTGGTGTCGTGGCGTCCCTCCTCAGAATACCCTGGGAACGTGTAAGAAACCCTCTCTTTGTCTCCTCGGTTCAAATAAAAACTAAAGGTTTCAGCCAGAATACTTGAGTCACAGTGGTGACCTTTGGTCAGCTTCTACCGTAAACCTTCAGATGCTGGACTTTAGTTATGCATTTATATTAATTACGCTTTATTAATTATTAATGGTGTAAGTCCACTTGATTGATGAGAGTTGGCACTACTTAACCCATAAAGCTTTTACCTGTCTCTTCAATGACGCCTTTTCCTCATGTGACTTGCAGCTACAAAGGGGAGGGTGTTGTTGGCGGGAGCCTGCAGGATGTGTGGAAGTGTCTGAAGCCAGTACCCAATGGCCTGCGAGTCAAATGGGATGATAATGTTAAGAAGTTTGAGCTGCTGGAGCAAATCACCGAGGTTTGACTGTCTTTTCCTCCAGTTGGGACCAGTTGTCCTCTAAAAACCCTCCTGCAGATTTCATGCAGACATGCGGAGATGTGAGGAATGTTAATTTCTCTCTTCATTCTCATCTTATTTCCAGGACATCTCTGTCTGCAGAACGGTTACACCCTCAGCAGCCATGGGCATCATCTCTCCACGAGACTTTGTAGATGTGATTTTAGTTAAGAAATATGAAGACGGTACCATTTCCTCTAATGGTGTGTAGTCACTTTTTTTTTACATTTATTTTGAACTTCAGTAAAGATGAGTTGAGTTGTGAGTGAAGGAAACCTCGGGTAACGTTCAGAGTATGTTTGCACACTTCTGTGTCACAGCCACCAACGTGGTGCACCCCGGGTGCCCCCCCCAGTCGGGCTACGTCAGAGGGTTCAACCACCCCTGTGGCTGCATCTGCTCCCCCATTTCAGGGTGAGTGTGCATTTCCCCCAAACCAGAACCCGTCCAGGCTCCTTCCTGAGCGCAGCTCAGTTCTTCTGTGTGTGCTCTCTTCAGGGAGCCCAACAAGACGCTGGTGTTGAGCTTCTTCCAGACGGACCTCGGGGGCCTGCTGCCCCGCTCCGTGGTTGACTCCTTCTTTCCTTCCAGTATGGCCACCTTCTACAGCAACTTGAGCAAGACTGTCAGATCGCTCAAAGATCTTTGAGGCCACAAAATCTACCTCCAGAGCTGACACTTGCTGACTGTTTCAGCCAAGATTTCATCGTATTTATCGAACCTTAAAAGCACCGTTCATGTATTTAAGAGCAATCCGACTTGTCGATTTTAGCCGTCAAACACTTAATGGGTTAAAGGTGCACTACGCAGTCCTGCCTGACGTCACTTCTGTTGACGTTTGAAGTAAATACCAAACCGCACAGGCTCGCCCCGCCCGCCCAGGTGTCCGTAACTCTTCCAAAAGTCCTACGCTAACATTGCGGAGACAGATGACCTAAAAATGCATCGCCTTGAGTCATTAGACGTTGTTCACGCCAGCTATCTCGTACCAATCAATCACCTCCGCTCCCCCCATGTCTGCACTAGCCCCGCCTCTGACCATCTCGTCGGTGATTGGCTGGACCGTTGTTTGTCGTGTTCCTGCGCCCCTCGTGGTTTTCCGATGTTTACGACTTTCGTGTTGTCTCCGGAGACCAGGGTGCTTCCAGCGTGTTCGGGGGGTGGGGGGGCGGCAGATCAAGAGGTGATGCCAAAAAGGAAATGGTGCTGAACCCGTGCAGGAGAGCGTACTGCACCTTTAACAGGAGTTTAGAGGAGGGATCTCCATCCAGCATCCACTTCCTACACGCTTTTCCCTTTTGGGGTGGTGGGGGGGGCAGGAGCCTATCCCATCAAGGAAGGGGCTCATCGGACCAAATTAATAATTTGACATTACCTTCTTACTTGAGTGTGAACCCAGATGTGTGTTGGGCGTAATATCATGTCAGTCTCAACAAACATCTGTTTGCTGCTTGTTGAGCCTGTTGAATTTTGTTATTGTCTCATCATGGGGAAGAGTCCTTCCCAATACCAAACTCCACTACTTTTCCACGTGTTGTATCGTCCCCTGTCCTTTCACATCATCGCCCACTGGTTTTGATCTCACCAGGACAAGAAGCACATGCAGACACACTTGTTGACACCCCATCAGTGTTTTCAGACTTGAGGAAATCCTTTTTTAAATAATGAAATAATAATAATAATGTAAAAAGTATAATAATGTAAAAAATATCCATGTAGGGAGAGGAAAAGATCTCAGTTCAGATCATCTTTGTGTGTTTCCAGATGTGACCTTCAGCGAAATCACCTTTGATTAACCTTCCTGTGTTTTTACTGTTTTACACCCAGACACCATTGATATTAAAATAACTGACATTCACAAGTTCTCCTGTTTTCAATCAGTCCCATAATAAGCTTGTCCATCCTCCTCTCATTTAATTCATGTTTCTCATGTAGAGTGTGTTCAAGTGTTCCGTAGTCTTTAGGTCATAAATGTATTTATCATCATACAGCAAAACTGAAACGTGGCTTCCATCACTTTTTCATCCAAAAAAAAAATCTTTATTTGTCAAATTTATTGGTAAAGTGTGAGTAAATATTTTATGCAGGTAATGAATAAAATTCACTCTCAATTTGGTTTCAGTCAAAAAGTTTTATTTTTTATTCTTTCATTGGTGTGGCTGTATTCTGTGACTCAATAACAGGTACGAAATATATAAAAAAAAGTAATTTATTAAAGTATTGTGTAGACTTCCTAAATCTGATAATGAAACATTGAGAAGCTTTAACCATTTAACTGACCTGTCCAGAAACGATGCTGTCAAATATCTTAAATATGTAATGTCTCATTTGCAGGAGTGAAGATTAGTGAAAGCACATTTACTGTCTTCAGTTACTTACACACAACTTTAAGGTTGTAATTTCAACAATGTCCAACCTATTTTCTTTTATGCCTTTACTTTAACTTAAAAATATTTTTGTTAAATACTACTTTTTTGATGAACATATAAGTAATCAGGATAAGAATATTTCATCCAGTCTATAATGCATATATAAATATAAAATGTACAGTATATTTCTGCTTTGAATACTGTATTGATTTGAAAATTATAGGAAAACTCTGAGTGAGTTCATCCCAAAAGAATGAAAGAGTCATTTAAAAGCTGCATCGTGTGTTTACTTTGGTTGACAGACAAAAATCAACCACAGCATCAGTGAAAGAGACACAAAACTTTTGACAGCGTGGCTCCGTGAAGACAAGAGTTTGGTGATCTTGGATGCCAGCACCCCCCCCCAGAAGCTTCTGGGGTTACTCTGGACCGCCCGATTTCCTCCTGATAACCACTGTGACGGGTCCTTCAGGCAGCGACTTGATTAGGTTCCAGGCCTCGAAGCGGGTCATGTCCTGAACACCGACGTCCTGAACCTGAAGCAAAACATCCCCCAGCTGCAGAGCATCGTCCTCTGTTGGACACACACACACACACACACACACACACACACACACACACACACACACACACACACACACACACACACACAGTTTCACAGATAAATGCTTGGTTGCTTGTGCCACGTGTTGATCAAACCAACAGAAATGACTCCATAAAGGCTTTCTCAGGTGACGTTTCTTGACGTTGGGAATAAGCTGCGTCACCTTTGAAGATCCTATTGATGACCAAGGGTCTGTCTCCGTGGATGGAGCCCTTTCCTCCCTCCAGTGTAAAGCCGACTCCTGCTGCTCCCTTCTCCAGCATCACAGTGAGGGGAGCTCCGTGCACCTCCGCTGAAACAGTCAACAAGAGCTGAAATGAGATTCCTACTGACGGACACATTAGAAATCTCATCAGGCTTTCCCTGGAATGTCAGTTGTGGCTGACAGCTACGTAACGGTGGTAATTTATTCTGATTTAAAAGGTTGATGTTGGATGTTTGACACTGGTCCACTTCAGATTTTTCCAGGAATGTCAAACATGGCCGACAGGCTGAATAATTGGCTATCAGTTAGTTTCCCCTCTCTTGTTCTGTCCAGCCTCCAGCTCACGTAGAGATGGCGCGGTGTCTCACCTGCAGAGCCAGGCTCCTCCGTCCTGCTTCCTTCCTTTGCCCCTTCGGCCTCGGCTTTTTTGCCAACCACAACCACAGCCAGCAGCAGATTGCGGGACTGACGCAAAGCCGCCGTGGCCTCGGTGTGGGTAACGCCACGAAGTCTCTGTCCGTTTATTGACAGCACCTCGTCTCCTTTTTGGATGGTTCCCTCCTGCGCTGCTAATCCACTGGAGAACACTTTGTGGACCTGAACCCAGGGTTAAAAGAGGCTTCAGCGATACAGTGTTGAATGAGGTTCACGATCGATGATGTTTCATTCTCTGGACAGAGCATCGTTCTGACCACAGCCTCCGTTACCTCCACTCTATCAACAGAATCAATGAACTTACAACCACAGCTGAGCTGAGACACCAATGATATTCACCATTCGTAGAGCTCATCAGCGATGTCTACAACCAATGTTCCTCCTGTGAGTACCCTGTCAAAACTATATTTAATCTAGTAGCACTTACTCTACAGACAATTAAAACACACAAAAGAAATATTGCGAATGTTTTTTGAGGGTTTCTCCAGTTTGCCCTCACAGTTATGATAGATTGATGCATTCTGTTAACTCGTACATGTTGCTATGACAACAGAGATAACTTCTGAATCATCAATCAAGCATAGTGAAACGTTTTTCTTGATAAAATAAGAAGTATATTATTCTATAAATAAAAAGGAGATCAATTATTCCCCAAGAATGAAGTAAAAGTATGCATAAATATTATGTCTTCAGGAACGAATATATTAAACCTTGTTTGTGGGCTGATCAAATTTAAGTGTCGGGAGGTTGGATTATCTTCACAGATAGATTACAAGACAGAATTGATAAATGAGCAAATGTGCAGTTTGGTACTGACTGTAGGAGCTTTGTTTTCCAGATCGGACCCTCCAGCGATGCTGAAGCCAAGTCCAATCCCCTCCTCCTTATGAAGGATCACAAAGTGGATGTCTTCTAGTTGCTGTGGCAGAAGTACAGGCACGGGTGCCGTTAGTGGGTTCTACAGTTATGTGTTAAAGTGACGGATCATCGATGTTCTTTTACTAGAAAGATGAGAAGATGTTTGTAGATATGAGAGTGTTGTACCTTCAGGGTGTCATCTTCCAACATCTGCATCTCCTGGACCATCCTCTGTATCTGCTGTGAGGGAATGGAGGAGATGGCAGCCTGGATAGGTGCAGATGTGGGAGCTGTCTGGTCCTCACATCCCACTTCCCCTTGCTTGATCATACACTCCCTCAGGGCAGCGAGGCTGAAGTAAAAAAAAACAAACAAAAAAAAAGAAAACCGTTAAAACACGTCAAAGAAAACCGAGCAGGAAGTATTGTTTCATGGTGCACAAAGCCACTTCCTGTGACAGAACTCCTTTCTGGTCTCACCTTACTGAGAACGAGGCTGGTGCAGCTTCAGAGGTAGAATAGTCCTGGGGAGCGCTGCCGTGGCCTGGCTGCACGGTAAAAGAATCCATCAGTGCTTGAGAAACCTGGGAGGAAGAGTCCAGATGAAGAGAATGACATCAGTGCCAGGAGGTTGCTCTGTTGAAACCTCCCAGGTTCAACATTTTATAATAATTTGTCTGGCTACAATTGCAACAGTAATGGTGGTATTCTAAATGATCAGTGCTACCATTAATTACAGACTAAAATTAAAATAATCTAACAATGGGATTTAGGACCAGGACCTACAAGTTCATCTTGACAGAGTTCTTTTTTGTCTAACTCTTTGTTGACGCCACTGTGAAACTGCAAAGTAATATATAAATCATGTGTTTGCGAAGCAAATATCTCAGAGGAACAGAAAGTACAGTATGTGACAATAGGGAAATCTAAAAGGCAGGGGGAACTCATAATCACAGTTAAATCCAGAGTTATATGTGGATCCTATTTTAAAACTTGATTATTACAATTTACATTGAGTGTCTGGTTTACATAAGCAAACAGCTCCGTCAGTGTTAGACTACCTGGTTGCTGAAGGTGAGGATTTTCTCTAAATTCTCTCCATCCAGGTCTTTCTGTGGCTGGTTCAGTGCTTCATCCGTCTCCCTGTCCACCAGAGGACTCTTGGATTTACCTTCACTCAGTCTCAGACAGGTCGTAGGAGCTAAGACAGTCACGGACTCTTGCTCTGACGGCGAAGAATCTCTTCCATCCTGGTCTGGAGATGAAAGAGCATCGTTTGATCCTGAATCCAAATCAGCTACTTGAACATCTCTGGGCTCCTGGTTAGACTCAGGTTGCTCAGAGTGTTGAGGTTGATCTTCAGTGGTGGAGGGATTAATAGTAGAAATCTTTGGAGATGGATTAGCCGGAATCTCTTCTGGAACTTCAACATTTCCATTATCAACACTTCTAGAGGGACTTCTGGACTCCTTCTCAACTGGAGGACAGGTGCTGGACACAGACACAGGCTTTCTGTTGTCTACCTTCTCTGGGCCAGCTGGAGTGGAGAAGGTCTCAAAGGAATGGATCTTTTGCTTGATTGACAAGTTGGATGCAGAGGAGGGAGACCTTCCACAAAAGCTTCTGCTAAAGCCCATGGGAGCTCTCTGCTCAGCTGGTATTACTGGTTTCTTCTGGTCTCGCTCTTTCTGTATTTTCCTTAGACTCTGACGAAACCAGGGGGGCTTGGGTGCCACAGGGGGTCCCTTCTTCACTCCTGGAGGAGTCTCAGAAGGAGACGTGTCAGACACCGGCTCAGATGTCCCTACAGTGTCATGAAGTGTGGGGAGCATTTCTCTCTCAGTCATGATGAGAGGTTTACTGCAGATGATCCCAGGGAGTGCGCCACCTACAGGGCGGTGCTGGGCCTTGGGCAGCTCCTCGGGGGAGGTGTCGGAATGACGGACCCACGGGTCTTGTTCCTGGTCAATGCAAACCTGTCTTCTCAGAGCTCCTCTCTTTGGCTGTGAGCAGACCACAGCCAATGATTCCCCTGTTTACACACAAGAAAACAGTCCGCGGTGGCTACAGTTACATGCATAATCATAGAAAGAAAACATTGATGACTAAAGAGGAACATGGATATCGATACAGATCCCCCAACATGAACAATAATTCAGCTACTAAAGGAATGAATTCTGAGGATATGTTGCTGTCGTGGTTACTTCCACGAGCATTGGTGATTACTTCAGCTTCCCTCCAAAGGCATTTGGGTTGATTGGTGATTATGTGAAACCACTTCACCTTTCATACAACAGAAAAACTCCCCTTTAAGAGAAAGAAACCATCAAAACTCTCTGTTTTCCGTGCCACACCTCTTCACCCTCACCACGCCCCAATCAGCCACACCTGCTCTATCTAAAGGCCTGCTCCGCCCCCATCTAAAGGCCTGCTCCGCCCCCCACCTGCTCCCCGATTGTCTGCTGCAGCAGTTCTGACCCTCCCCGTTCCTGACCAGCCTTCTTCGGCTGCTTGCTGGTAAACCTGCCTCCTGTCTCGGACCCTCAGATCCTGTTTCCTGCCTGCCCGCGGCTCACCGACTCTGCCTCCTGGTAAACCCGACTGCCTTCCGATTCTGACCCCAAGCTGCCTCCAACGCCCCTGGGCCCTCCCAACCACTCTGGCCAGCCTGAGCCATGTTTCTTGATAAAGCTGGGTTTGAATTATCAATTGTGTGGCACGCGGGTCCTTTTACAGAACGTGACAGAAACTGAACCAATGTGGGCAGAGAGAAGTAAGATTGTCTGTAAACTTTCCAAATAGTGAAGCTGCTGCGTGAACAAAGGATTATTAGAACCAGGGTAATTAGTCTGGATCGTAATTAACTGGCCTTAATAAGGAAAAAGGGATGTTAATCTTTGGACGTTTCTTTTGCTGTAAACAAACTCGCAAATCGCTAAAATTAATCTCTAAAACATTTGTTTTTAGTGGTGAATAGCTGACAGCGATGATGATACAACAGGTGATGGTGTCTGTGTCATGCTAAACCTTTTTTCTCCCCCCACAGAAAGCAGGAAATGCAACTGTCTAATTTGATTTCTAATTCTTTTTGATTGTTTTTTTTTTTAAGTTCACAAGAAGTCTTTCTTACCTTTTTGTGGATCAACGCATACGGCAGAATCTGCGTGGCCTGAAACTTTGCTTTCTGATGAACCCTCTCTTCTTAATCGCTCTCCTCGCTGCAACGCAAACAGGAAGTGTTGTGTCAGAGAACAGTTTGTCGCACAACTTCCTCCTTGCACACCAAGTCTCACCATGGATGCTTTATTCGGTCAAATAACATGCAGCCTCACATTCGAGCGGAAATGAACATGACGCAAAGTTACAGTAGCTAGAATGGATGTAAGAAAACAAATCGATGAATTGCACGCCTTTTCAAATTAAAATAAAAAGTAACACAATGATATCTTTCTCCCTTGCTCTATGGCCAACTCTCCCCCTCCTTTACCAGACTGGCTGTAGGCAAGATGGTCCATTCATATATGTAAACCTGGTTCTGCTTTCAGGTTTCTCACTGGTATAATGAGGCTATTTTTCTGCCCCTGTTACTCACTTCTCCCCTTTAAACTGTTTAACATGATTGACCATAAAAGGTGGAACATATAAGCCCTTTGTTGGTAACTACTGTATTCTCATGACCACTATGATGTACACTTGCATTAATTTTCTCTTGTTCTAGTGATCTTTGGTCACTGTGTCAATGTGTCATTGAAATTAAATGGATATTTGGATTAAATAGTTATTAAATTTTCTTATTTTATATGCAAATGTGCGACCCTTTTTCTCTGTAGTGACATGCTGGCCTCTCATTACTGGTGAGAAAACAGGATTTATGAGCAGTATGAAGGTCACACCCTTCTTTCACATATTTAAACTACAGTGTGTTTTGTCATTTGTGCGGGATTATTCTGATGTGGGATAAAACTGTCCAAATCTATCACACTCATACTCATGGCAGGAAATTAAATTATGTTTGGGGCAGATTTCTGGAGCAATATTCTTCTGCAGATGGGGAGTGAACATACAGACATGCCTATGTGTACACGTGCAGGTACACATCATTCATTGGAAGTGAAGCAGAAGATAAACTAGTTTCCACTTTCATCCAAACTAAATGACCTGTCACGTCAGGTGCGCACACAGACACACACGCACACACACACACACACACACACAACCTGGCTATCACACATCCATCTCTCTGAATGTATTTATGCCAAAAACACTGCAGACGGGGGCCACAGAGGGTTTGAGCATGCTTTGCGCAGCCATTCACATCACATACATTCCTAGAGAGTAACCTGAGTACAAGGTTCAGAGCATCGTATAAAGTGTTGAAGAGCTGCAGACGGTGGAGGAGAAGAAAGTGTTGGAGTCAGAAACATGAAAAGAAAATGAGAATGAAAACATGCAGCAGAAGCAAACAACAAACTTCAGTTCCACCAGCTGTCTAACGCCATGTTTTCCAAGAAGAATAGCTTTCAATCTAAAGCAGAAACTAACTAAACAGTATTTATAGCAACATTTATAGTGTGAGGGTTCCCGCAGGTGTAGCCATTGTAGCTGATGTGTGTGATCTACTGTATTTGGTGTGCAGTATACCTGGCAAACTCCCCGTGATGGCTGTTCCAGTCCCCTGTGTCTGACGGGAGAGTCTCTGCTGGAGCTACTGGAGTCTCCGGCATAGCCATCCTCGTTGCTCAGGTCCACATCCGTCCTGCGGGCCTGACGTGGGTCCGATCTGCCATTGCAGGTCAACTAAAACAGAGTTCACACCATGTGGATTCGTGACCGAGAGCAGTTCAGACACACCTCATCATCAACACTGGACAGCCCTGGTGGGTTAAGTTGGTCCGCAGTGGAGATGCACCAAAGCTGCAGCAGCTCACTCTAGATCCTCCTGCTGCCCTTCCCATTTCAAGGTAGAATTGATGTTTAATGACAGCAGAAACTGTTCTTAATTGTCCTAATGTCATTCTGCATTTGGCTCCCAGTAGTTTTTGACGTGTTGTTACACTGACTCTAAGTCTTTAAGAGACAGAGATAAGCAATCTGGACTGTTTTACAGTCTTTACACTGAGCTCACCAAACAAGTGAATGAATTCATGAATGGGTGAATGGAGTGGTACCTTGGTGTTTCTGTAGCTAAAGTCCACGTTCTGCCGACAGGTCGCAGCAGCAGACGGACAGTTGTATGGGATGTTGTACTCTTCATCAGGGTAGACGGGGACTGACAGCCTGTTGTCGCGCCACGTCTCCGGCTGCAAACGTCACAGGGTCACACAGGAAGTCAAACGTTGGATGCTTCCAGATACATTCCGGTCCCGTGCCTTTAGCGTTGGGCAGGCCGAGGCACGGTGCGATCGCTGACCTTTGGCACGTCCAGGCTATGGACGCGCACCGATGGGCTGTGGTGGTAGTGCTGGAGGTTGTGGGTCGCGGCGCAGCGGCCGTGATGATGGTGGCCGTTGGCGCTGTCGCTGCAGGATCTCGTCATGGTCCTCTGCACGCGGTGGATCGACGGTTGGCTGAAACTCCGATCCACGCAAGTCTCACATCGGTGCCGGCTGTGATTATAAAACCTTTGCAGCCCTGAAGCAGAAAACAACAAAAACAAATTGAGAATTCTGAGACTACGTTTGGAATGCTTCTCCCTGGTGTATCCCTGTTTCCTGACTACGCAGCCTGTCTTACCTCAGAGATTCCTTAAGACTTATTTTGTTTTCAGTAAAAAAAAATCAGTTTGTTCCAGTAGAAAAGACATTGTTCACCTTTATGCAGTTTTGTTATTACAGGGAAAAAAATGTACATCAGGAAAAACATGAGAAATATTGGTACAATATTGGTGGTGTATAATGTGAAAAGTGAAAGTGTTTCACCATTAGCGCTCCACTGGCTCCTGTCCTTCCTCAGTTTGCTGTTTTCCACGGCCTGAGCGATGGCGTCATTCAGCTGCTCCTCAGAAACCTGTGAAGAATTCATCTGTGCTGTGAAACAGCCCGACTGAAACTGGTATTTAAAGACGGTCAGGAAATGTCCAAAAGCAGGTACATTTGAGGCCTTAGGGAGAAAACAGAAACATGACCCCTAAACTCATATAGATCATAATGATATATGAGAACAGGGCCAACGGGATAAGGAATATGAATAAAATATGTGGTCATTCCAGATTATTGTAATCAGAAAATCTCTTGTGGATTAAATATAATAGTTGATGCAAACAGAATAGCACAAATTTCAAATAATTCCATCTTGTGTAAGACACATCAACTATTCTGTGTTCTCTTTTTGTATACAGAGATTTGTATTTATCACTCATTAATCTTAATTAATTGACCTAAAATATAAAGCACCGTGGAGTTCATGTGATCTGTTGTGTCGTGTCCAAAAGGATTGACCAGTAAATTTACTTCCTGGTGAAACAGAGGAATTCTGGTCATGGCTTTAAAGCGCAGGTTCCCACAAGAGGGCATGCTTGTTCTAATTGTGACTGCCATGCTCTCAGTCAGCAGGGCGGTTCTGAACTCTGGTTCACATTACTTGAGTTGGCTGCGTTGTTTTGATGTAGAATGTGCGTCTGCATGTGTGTTCTGGTTCTTCTGTTTGAGCATTCAGATGATCTCCAGTCTGAGAGATCACAAATATGCAGGAATTGGTCAAGGTGTTACATACTTTAGGATTGGGGTGCCGACTGATGATGATGTGAACCGGGCCTGGGGTACACTGGCTCAGCACCGTGTAGACGTCATTCAGAGCCATGTTGTAAACCACAGTGTCGTTGATCTCTATGATCTCGTCCCCGTAACTGGAGGCATGAAGAGAAAGTTCAGGAAACTCAGAGTAGACTGACATCTGTTGTATCATGTTGTAAAGTCAGAACATTTGATTTTGTGTATGTAATTAAAATATTAGCTGAAATGTGTCCCTCTCTGTAAACTCACCGGAGTCGACCGTCCATGTGGGCCACAGATCCAGGAGAAAAGGTGTGGATGTAGATTCTGGGGCATCCTTCTCCAGATGGAACACAGCATAGTCCAATACCCAGACCAACACCAGCCTCTAAGGAATTAAACATCTAAGAGTTTAGAATGTGATATAGACCTGCAGCATGTTTTACTTATCATATTATCTCTAAACATGTGCTCTGAATATTTGGGGTCGGTATGTTGCTCAACAGTATCTCAGTAGTGCTCTAGGTTTTGCCCCCAGACCTCCTCTACTCCTGGCCCACTTTCTAATGGTTTGGTCTATAAACCAGTCCCCCCAGTCCCCTACAGACTGAGGTACAAGAAGCAGCTGTTCTCTACCAACAGACTCAGTTTGGCTGTTCGACTGACAATTACTCGTTTCTGCCGTCATATATTATTATATATATGTTTTTCTTGTACTGTACTAATGTTTCTTTTTCCCTCCTCTCCTCTGTATCTGTGTGTGTGTGTGTGTGTGTGTGTGTTGTAGGCGTGCAGCTGACTGCCAGGTGACCCACTCAGATCAGCGGATTGGTGGACATCAGTTTAAAAGCCAGCCGACTCCTCCCTCCTTCCTCTCAATACACTCCCAACCATGATGGTATCTTGAACTGGTCTGTAGTTCTGATGATCTCAGTTTTCATAAACTTAGCAAATATCTGCCAAAGCAGTGATGCCTCAGAGTAGGGGAGAGAAGCCTGTTTCCTTTGAAACCTTTGTCTGTTTAATAGGAGGTCTAGTGCTTTTATTTATTAGGTAGGATTAGGGCCTTTTTGCCAAGTTGTGTTTTGTTTGTTATTTTGGGCGTGTGCTCTACCCCAAAGTCAGCACTTGTCTTAATTGTAATTATGTAAAAATAAACTGCTTTGGTTGCTTAAATGTCATGAATACTGAACTTTTGTGCTTGCAAATGAGAGAGGGCTGCACATTATGTCACATCACGTCATGTAACTCATGATGTGCCCCATTATGACAAAATCCTTCTCGTTAAAGTTTTTTGTAATTCCAATGAAATTAAATTCGATAAATGGAACTGTAAATGTGAGTTTTTCAAGTGAAACTGTCACATAGAACAATAAAAACGGGATGCTTATGAAACCTTTCCCCCTGAACTGAGCTATGTGCTGACCTTTCTGTAGAACCATCTCCATAATGATGCGGTCCCTGTTGGTGGGTGGGCTGGAGAGGCTCAGGGTGTTGCTGCAGTTGTTGTTCAGGTAGTTGTAACTTCCCAGGTCAGCATTGTCTCTGGCCATGTCGGTGGTAGAGCTGAGGGAGCGTGACCTGCACAGCTGAGTCGGGCCACAAAGAGTCCCCAGACGAAGACTTGTCCTCACCACCAGGGTCAGCAGACCCTTTCTCACTTGCTGGAGATGGGAACACACAAAAAACATTCAGTTGAGTCGGACATTTCATGATTGATACAGCATCATCAGAAAAGAAAGCATTAATTGCTTATTACAGCACACTCAATCCAGGTGTTCATTTTTATTTAGATCTATGTGATGGAAAATGTATGGAATGATGAAGTATGAACATTTCCGTATGTAAATAAATCACCATGCTTGCTGCTGCTACCACAAAGATGTTGTCTTACCTTGAACTTGTGCAGGGCCTCGTCATGAGTCAGACCATGCAGCGAGTCGCCATTTACTTCCAAGATCTCGTCACCTATGGGAGATCTGACAGCATTACTTCCTCAGGCAGCAACACAAAAAGCTTTTTAGTGATGGAGATGTTTAGAGTAGAAGCGAGCGCACCCTCTTGCAGCCTTCCATCAGCAGCTGCTGCCCCACCAGGGAATATGGTCTTCACATAGATTCCCATTGGTCCATACATGCTGTCCCTTCCTCCAACTATGCTGAAGCCCAGACCCTGTGAACATCAGGTCAGCACTGATGAGGCAGCTATTATCAAGGTTTTCAAAGTGAGATTAGTAAAGTTTGTCAAACGTACAAGACTGTTTCAAGTCTGATCAACCTCCGCATAACTGAGCTGTAGAAATACTAAATATAATGTAATATAATATAGATGGATCATTCATTATAGTTTATAGAACACTGCAGTTTAGAACTCTTTGCATCTCTGATTTCTTTTTTAACTTCTAATTGTAATTTGAGGGACACGCATGAAGCACTTCAATTGTTACTGTTATTTCTAATAAATTTCAAGCATTAATACATCTTTTTTTTGTTTTTTGTAGGTTTTGGGGGACATTTAACCTGCAAAGGGAGGATGTTGGTAATCCTACCTTCCCATGGCCTTTCATCAGCACCACTGTGCCGATGATGAAGGCTTGTACGTTGCTGCAAGAGTTCACAAGGTGGGCAGAGCTGAGAGAGCGTTGCACTGGCTGGAGAAAAGTGATAAAGGCAAAAAGTTTAAAAACAACTTGTCTCTTTTTAAATGTGTGTCTTTGTCAGTTATTCAGATTCTTTTTCATTCAGACCATCAGACCTGGTGTCATCTAAACTTTATCAAACATTGATCTCATGACCTAAAAACCATGACCTGTGTTAAGTAATGACGACACATAAATTACTTGTGTACTGTTGTTGGGAACCTCCAGCTGCTGGGACAAACTCTTCTTGTTTCCATATAAACCATTGCTCCCATACAAGTCTGAATTCCTCAAGATGATACTGTCCAAATCCCCAACCCAGTATGGATGAACACCTGGTCAAAGATACGTGAACAGATTATGATTTATACTCTAATTGGGAACAGTGAAAACACTGTGAGATACATACTGGTTGAAGTGGAATGTATCCTGTTGCTAGTCGTCTGCCCTGTTGATGTCTGCTCAGTGTTTTTTGTTTCCCAACCGTTCTCCTCATTCACCTCTGGTATTGGTAACTCCACAGAAAATTAGAAAATTAGAACCAACAGCATGGTTATAAGTGACCTCTACCTGTTGAGATGTGTTTACCTTGAGGTGGTTGTTGTTGTCTGTAAATTCTGAAAGATCAGGGATTGTTGAAGAAGTCAGAGTTGTTGGATGCTGGTTTATGCTCAGAAAGTGTGATTGGACACCGTTTTCCTGTGTGGAATGGTCCTAATGTAGCAAGAGCAGACAAAAACCATGACAACTGCGTCACAAGACAACAACAACCCCAACACAGGTCTCCCCCAAACCATGGTGTGAGCTTCTAAGGGATCTAGATTTAGATTTGTGTTTCAGAACAAGGGCCCAATTTCACTTCTTATCTGTTTGCTCAGATACTTTAACAGATCAAAACACATCGGCAGCATTCCAGCCAGGGGGCATTCGGGTTAGGGCTAGGGTTAGATGCTTCCACCAAACACTGAACCCGTTGTGCTGTTAGCACCGAGTGTTCAGAGATTGGGAGGAGGGGTTGCCATGGTTACTCTTAGCAGCTTATGTTGATGTTTAGACATGAGATGGGAGGAACTCTAACATAATAAATCTACCGGGGGCGGAGGCGAAACGGCCCGGCGGCCGTAACAGGGTCCCACTATAATTAGTCCAGGTGACCCTGTGCTGGTCCTTTCCCTGATGACGTTGACATTTCAGACAAACTACTGTTGAAATTTCAGATTTGAAGTATATAATTGAAATTCCTGGGTGTAGAAAATCTACAAAACTGTCCGTAAACCTTAAGACCATTTCCCTCTCCCCTTGGCTCAAAGAGAGGAAGTTGGATTTTATTTTGAACCAGGTCTGTGTGATGTCGCTCAGTATTATGTGGACTGGTGTGCAGCAGAGTGGAGTCTACAGGCTGAAGAGTCTCCACAAAGTCCTGGAGCTTCCAACGCTGCATCTGTGGTGCGTGAACGTATGCACTTGGCTAGTGTTTTCGTCAGCGTGTGAATGGGTGAATGCAGGCCTGTAATCTAAAGTAATGCGAGTGGTCGAAGATAAGTTGATAAAAGCAAGACAAATGCAGTCAATTTACCGTTTGACAAGATCAGTGTTAGACTCTGAGACCAAAGGAAAAGAGGATATAATTGCTGGAGGGAAAAGGCAGTACTGAAAAGTGAATTAGGTCAGCACAAATGTCACGAGTTCAACATTCTTTCCTGCTACTTTTTTTTAACTCATTTAGACTTTGTTGTCTTGTTCAGGTTTCCACAACCTCTAAAACATTATTTAAATTGATTGGGTCAGGGCAAATCTATTTAAATACACATAGTGACATAGTTTTTCTCTGCCCAGCAGAAAATATCATCCACATCAAATCATGTAGGAATCCGGCCTGCCCATGAACACTGAGCAGCTGATTTCTGTTCATGGTGGAAAGGTGTTTAATATTCAGATCAAAGTGCTTCCAAGGTCTGAAGTAAACCTTTCTGAAGGCTGCAAATCTCAGCATACACACACAGCAAACGCCGCATGTGACTTAGCTTTTTTTCAGATCTGTTATTTGTTGACTCAATTCCGTGACGTGTGTTAGCATTTCTGAAGGAATTCCAAAGAGCCTTGTATTTGGGTGCCTGCGGGGGAGGACTGGCAATGTGACCACAGCATGAGAAACATGCTGACAGACCATTACTGTGCTGTGGTCCAGCAATGGTCCAGAAATGGTCCAGAAATGGTCAAGGAATGGTCGAGGAATAGTCCCGACATTCCCAGCCAACAATGATAGAGGTGAATGCGCTGCTTTTGAATTACTGCCTCTGCTGCTGTTACCTGATTGTGGGCTTTGGTGTGCATGCTCCTCATAACATCAGCTGCCAAACTGGTGCCTCCATTCAAAAAGGGCCCATTAAAAGGCCTGTGCTGGTCTGCACTCTGGAAACTGGAGCCCCTAGAAACGAAAGAGAAAATGTGTCTGTTCCTTTTTATACCATTACCAGCACCAGTGGTGCTGCATGCTGCTGCTTGTCTGTATTTTTGAAAGAAAAATTGAAGACTTGATGTGCAGCGAAGTCAAATGTGCTCCTCACTGAACATCTGCCAAACTGGTGTCGGCACACAGTATATTGTGGCTTTCAGTTTTATCTTCATTTAATCAAATGTAATTTTACTGTTAGACTAGTTAACTAATTAAAATTGTTTGTGAGTAAATCAACTGAATCTTAGTTCATTTAAGGATAAACAAGCACAGCACATTTGAAAGTTACTCAACTTTATTTTGATCTTTTCCTGACGGATGAATACTCAACTAGAGGGAAACTTTGATATGTTCAGCATGAGAAAGCTACTCTTTCATCGTCTGAACAGAGATTTGGACTACAAAGTCAAAGTAATACCATTCTGGGAAATATTAGAGTCATGATTACTTAATGTAAGTAAATATCTTGCATGTTTTTCTAAAGGGAGCTTCCAGGAACACTAGGTTGTTCACTAGAACCTCCTGGCTGGACATGTTTCAAATCCAGGAAAAGGAAGAGATTGCTCTACAAGGTCATGGAACAGAAAGGTGAATTCCACTTTAACTTTTGTCTTGAAATATACTCGTCATGCCAGCAGTTGGCTGAGATATAATCAATCAGGGCATTTATTAGTTATACCTATTTTCCATTTATCTACAGTTTAAATTGATTGGTTTTTTTTTGTTTTATAAAAAAACTACAGTTTTTTTCTGTATCTCAGAAGACTAGAAACAAGTGTCAGTTTTGTTAGAAACTCTTTCAATGTGTTCCATTTATACAGAAAATGTGGTGCTAATGAGCTTTGATTTTGATTGATTGGAAGGCATTTGAAGCATTTGAGTTGTTGTGCAGTTTGATTACCTTTGGAGATTCCCAGTGGTCCATTCCTGATCATCATTAATGTGTTTTTCCTCTGTCTGGAGGCTGTGCTCAGCCAATTCTGGTGCACACACCTCCTCGGTGGGTCCTGTGGCCACACACATCCTCCAGATACTACTCTCCTGCAGGCAGAGAGAGGTGGGGGTGGGAGCTGCAGATCACTGACACGGCTTCTACTTGTGTTTTTAGGGACTAGATGAACTGGTGATCAGATGGCACATGGATAAAAATCAGCCTAAACAGGTGATGAGATTAAGCATGAATAGCATGAAGCATGAATGGCAGGATATCACTCAACAATTTCACATTTTCACATGGCTCCTCACTTTTGGTTTTTGGTCATTGATAGTTAAGTTAATCTGTGTTATTATAAAATCGGGGGAATGTATCCCTGATAAACACGTGAATGTGATGTGGGAGAAGTTGCAGGGGACATGGAAATGACATTAACAGGGAGAGCCGAAAGAAGAACAACAGTCGGATAAAGAGAACAACAACAACCACAAGGACAAACTCCCAACAAAGCCTGTTATTGTCTGGATACATATTATTTCAACATTCCTCCACATCAATGAGCTGCATTTACACATGTGACAATAACTGCTATAAATACAGTATTTCACGCTCATGTTGCCTCAAAGTCATCAAGTTAATCAAGTGACTGAAGACTGAGGTTTTCCACAGGCAATGCGAGAGGAATCCTCGTGACTGTGACCTACACAAGCTGTTTCCAACCCTGAGTTCAGAGGGATAACTTCATTTGTGCTGTTTCATGCTCATTCTGACAACACCATGGACGTCTACTGTTTAATGAGAAGACACAATGAGAGGAGGATAAGGAACCGGCTTTAACTGAGGAAGAATTTGAAAACATATTTGTGGAAATTATCAAACATCTGAGAGGAGAATGTTCCATTTTTTAGCAATAAGCTGTCAGGTCATGCTTGACCATGAAACTATTCCGCCTCTGCACAAATGGCTATTTACAAAAATGCTAAATAAGACAAAGGGAATGTTTTATTTTCGTTTTTTGACAAACTTTTTACTGTAAAAGGCTAATAGCTAAAACATAAAAGACAAAATGCTGATATACAAGTTTCTATTATATAAATGAGAAAAGGGTTGATAGAGAATATATTTCATATTTGGCTGTGAAATTTGTCTTGTGAAAGAAAACAAAAGATCCTCTCAGATCTCATCACGTGTAGGTTTGCCACCCATCAAAGTTTTCCAGCAGCTCAGCAGATAATTGGAAATGCACAGCACAGAGTCTCTATTTATCCATGAATAACCACATTATTTGTCCATATATGCACTACTATTATCTTTCTATTATCTATCACTATCATGTTAATAAAACATGAAGCTTGTGATTTCAAAATAAATGTGTTTACAATGTTTATATGTGCGGAACTAACATTATTTGTACTTGATGCAAAAGTTCTCAGATGTTAATGAATATTGTCATTCCCGCCGTGACCACAGAAACGCTAACTGAAGTCACATGCTGGTGATGTTTCTACGAAAATATGTCTACGGTCCGTGTAAACGATAACAACAAATAAGAGAAAGCAGAATAACAATATCATGTTAAAAAGAGTGTGTTGAAATGCTACCTTGAGGCTGAAGGACCTCCTGACGCTCCGTTTGTTCTCCCTCAGACTGGTCGTCTGGGGCACCAGCTTACTGGCATTGTCAGCCTTCCTCCAGTGTCTGGTCTCTGTGGCTCTGAGGAACGTTTGAGTCCCTGAAGTCACGTCTGTCTTCCAACCTGGGATCCATGTCCTGAAGTCGTCCGACACTGAGCCGGCGTGACTGTCATCCGAACAGTCGTCGTTGGTTGTTGAGTGACAGAAGATCAGAGACCTGGACGGTGGAAGTCGGTTTCTGGGTTATTTTGTAGAAAAAAAGGAAACACCAATATGGTGCACAGGATGAAGCTGCCCTTTGCCCCTTGTCTCTATGTGAATGATGTTGTAAAATGAAATCTAACAATTTATCAAGAAAGTAGAAATAAAATTAGTCACCATAACCTTCACAATGCTGTTTCTTTAGAATTGATTTTTAGAAGTATTTAGAAATATATAAAAGAATAAAAATACCAATTTTACCAATTCAAATCCAATTCAAAAAATCTGTAATTTGATAGTGAAATAATGCAGCATTAATAACAGCTACCAAACTTAATCAGTAGCTGCTGTTAGATGCTGGTGTTTACTCGCTTTTCCAACCAGATTCATGCAGATTAACGTCCTGTGGAGTGCAGTCTCTTGTGTCTACCTGGAGAGCATGGCCAGCTTCTTGGAGCGGTAGTTGTGGTCGCTGGTTGGGTTGTTGTTTTTGGCCTGTTCCCGGCGTCTTCTCTCCATCCTCCGGGCGGCCGCTGTGCTGGTTCTCCTCCTCTGGTGGGAGTATCTCTGAGGCATGGCCGTCATCTCAGCCAGCGGAGAGCTCCTCCCAGTTGGTCCAAAGCCTAATGGAGAGGGATGCTCTGAAAGCCAATTAGGAAATTCAGTTAGAGCGGTTTTGCTGTTTTCGTGTTTGTGGAAACTGCCAGGGCAAGAGAGAAGGACAAAAGTACTTTTGTATCTCCCGGCTTTGAAAGACGAGTGTTTTGCTCAGTCCTCATGACTGCAGCTCTGACAGAGCCAGACCCGTATGATCGCTGACACACAGGGACATCCCAGTAAAGTGTGGTCGTTGAGGAGATGCTGGTCTGGAGCCTCTAATGGAGCAGGGAGAATGATGGGCTGCCCTTTCTAACCCCACACACTGGGGAGGCAGAGCACTATAGGATGCATCTCTAATGCAATATGTGTTCATATAGCCGCCCACTCACTTTGAGCCCGAACACTTAGTAAACAATTTGCTGCTGGTCTTGAACTCGGTTCCACAAAGGCTCGTGGGTAAACACCATCCTGGAAGTGTTAGTCTGGATGGATGGGCAGACGGGTTGGCGGGCAGACAGACAGAGACAGACAGACAGGAAACATTATCTCTCTGCTGGAGGCTGTGATATTTATATCTGCTCATATGTCGACCCTCTGGGAAATCTCAAGAATCAACAGATTATTTTGAGTGATTGATTGATTCACATGACTAATTTGTATAATTTTGATGTTGAATTCAAAATTATATTTTTTTAAATGAATTATTCAAATCAATTAACCTTTTTTTTTGCTTGATGATTTGACTTGATGACTTGGAATTGAAAGGGGACATATTATGCAAAACTATCTATTTAAGTGAGTTTGTCCATATATCCATATATGTGTCTCCCTAAACCATAAATGTCAATCTGGACAACTAATTCACTAAATTTCCATAGTCTGCTAATGTGTCTCAAAATGGTCCGTTTTGCACTTGGACCCTACTGTTACATAACAGTTTGATTTGAGTAATCCTGGGTTCATGCTGGGTATCTGCTCCCACAGCACTACAGCTACCTGTGCAAGGACCCACCTAAGTGAAGCAAAGAGAGGCGGAGCAAATGCCAAACTGTGGGCGGAGCAAAGACCGTCTGTGGGCGGAGCAAAGACCATCTGTGGGCGGAGTTCACATAGCTCATTAGTATTTCGAGGGAAAGGCCGTCAAAGTAGTCCTTCTGAGCAGGGCCGTGAACACCGGTACGTTTAAAGTCCGACTGTCCTCAGTCCTTGTTTTTCTTTTGACCAGTCCATAATAACTTGCAGGAAAGGAGCATAATATGTCACCTTTAATAGCTATGCAGACCACAACAGCACTTCCTGTACCTTGACTTTAGCTCCAAATGTTCTTGCAAATCAAAGGTGAAAAAAGTCCATCAACCCTGTATTTGGGAGGTGCTTTTGAAAGTCATTGGTTATTATGTATATATTAATTTTAGCCTCACAAAGAAGGCTTGTTTGTGGGCTGGAGTACAATGAGCCCAACTTTCCTCTGACTCTCCATTCTGCTGATGTAATGGCACAGAAGAAGCTGTGTGGAGTGCGCAGTGACCAGTTTAAGAGCGGTGCGGGTCATGTTGAGGTGTGTTCAGAACCAAATACTGCAAGCAGTGTGCATGCATGTGCTTCTGGTAGCATTAGTGAGGCAGCTAACAGAAGCTGATTGAGAGAAAACAGGAGGGAGGGGAGGGTGAACAACGTGAGTGTTGTTTGCGCCTCTCTGGGGATTTTTCCAGCCCGACAGATGAAGCAGCTACAAACGGGTCAGAATTCACCACTTTATAACATACGCTGCTGCACAGGCTCCTTTCTTACGCTGAAGTTGGAAGTCTGGACCAGGGTTTGTCCTCTGTGGTATGGAAATATCACTGACCATGTTAGGAAGACGTGCATTCCAGACTCAATAGACTGTTTGTAAGAAAACTGTGTTCTCCGTGTTGTGTGAGCTTCACCATCATGAAGGACCCAAACACATGCAGCACACATTTACAGCTGTCAAACACACAACTGCATCCTCGAGCCTCCAAGTTCTGCGTGTGGCATTGAGGTACTGAACAAGCCATTCGCTTTTATTTCTAATCATTACACTACAGAAAGTTTGATCTAAGAGACACCAGGTCCCCTCTATTAATGCACTTGTGGGAGAGCATACTCACTGTAGATAATGATGATGTCATCAGTGGTAGAATCCAGATGATGGCTTCAGTCCAAAAAGGGACATCAAGGTCAAAAGCATGGTGCTGGTCAGAGCATGGCTCCCTCGCTGTGATTCATCCAGGGTAACGTGTCTGCACCTCTTCTCCTCTTCCTTCTCCTCCCTCTTTTCCTCCCTCTCTCTGCTGGTGAAGGCAGCAGGCTCTAACCCCCCGCCTTCCTGCTCCACAGGGGAAAATGCAGGACGCTTAACTGGGCCTGACCTCACACCTACTTTGGAGCTTTACAAGGTCGCCTGTGTGTCCGAGTGCACCCGCCGCAGTGATGGGTGCGTGCTATGTGTATTTTAGAGCATGAAAAGGTTCTCTGTGACCTGCAGAGTTTGTGCACAAACACGAGCCTGATCAGATGATGTACTCACTTTCCAACGCAGGTCAGTGATAATCTGGGCTGCTTTTCATTGAGTAAACCAGCTTAGGGATCATTCAGATGACTGTCGGGGCCTTTACAGGGCCTCAGTTCAGACATTTAATGTTGGATATACTGATAATTTATTATTTGAGTTAACCACATATTCTGTAATCACATAATCATCATATTAATAATATTAACATTCAGAGTTTAACCATCACATGATGGGACCTCCAGGATTATTCTATGTTGTAATCCTCCCATGGGCACTGGTTGTACGTTTTGTTTTTTCTACTATTATTCAGAATCACTATTCAGTTGGTATTTATTTGCCCTTGTAGTTGTCCTGTTATAGGATATCTGTGACATTAGTTTGATCAATTGTTGTTGTTGTTGTTGTTACTAGTTGTAGTAGTAGTAGTAGTAGTAGTAGTAGTGGTAGTTGTAGTAGTAGTAGTGTTAATGTTAGTTGTAGAAATGGGATAAACGTGTACAGCTTTGCTTTTAGCCAAGTCTTTGCATTTAGCGCCCTCTATCGGTGACACTGTGTTGTGCTTTTTCTATGTAACAGGCCTGATTTCAGACTTTAAACCAGGGGTGTCCACACTCTCCCCCAAAGGTCCGTGTGGCTGCAGGTTCTTGTTCAACCCAGCAGCAGCAGCATGGACAATTTAAAACCTATGGACAATTTAGAGTAATCAATCAACCTAATCCCCAGTTGTTCATGTCTTTGGACTGTGGGAGGAAGCCAGAGCACACGGAACCCACACAGGAACAGGGAGAACATGGAGACTCCACACAGAAAGAGCCCAGCCTCCATCCCAACCATCTTGGTGTGAGGCGACAGTGCTAACCACTGATTTTCTTGTCCCATTTGGGGTCACAGGGAGGGTGCTGCTGATCCCAGCTTCATATATTTGAATAAATTGCCATTACCAGCTTTTTTTGATTTTGGTTTTCTAGATCAAATTTCTGTTGTGTTCCTTTTTTTGAATGTTGTGCTGATATCAAATTAATCACCACTTCAAGATCTGAAACTGTGAAATAGCTTGTTTAATTTATACTAATTTTCAATGTTTAATGTAATTTTCAAATCAAGCAGGGTTGTAATACAGTTTACTATATAGAACACTTTATTGTATACATGTTTATAGTAATTCTGACTTCGAAAAAATACAGTAAAAGATAAATGGCAGAAATAATTAGAACTAAGATAATTACATGTTTCAGCAATAGTTCAACTCTATTATATAGTGGTTAACTTGATCCATTCAGTAACAAAAACTGAGGATGTAACAAGTTTGAGGAGTAAATTCCCTCAGATGTAGCTACGGTCTTTTGAAAGGAAAAGTCTAAAACATTGACTTTGTGGCTCTTGTGGTTCCACACTGCATCATCTTGAAGGGAAAGAAAAGAAAGTGAGGGTTTTAGCATTAAATGATGGCAAGTTTGATCACAGACACTTGATACGGAGCGAGAGAGGGTAAATATTTGTGATTGTTTGAGGACAATAGTCAGCATGGGTGGGGTCTGCAAAGGAAGCGTGGAAGTAGGTGGTCTTTTTTTAACAATGTGTCGTCACAAGGAGGACATTGTTCAGTGACAGAGTCTAAACATCTGTCCCCACCGGGGCTCAACGGTCACTCTGAAACCATTCACCAGACCAGTGGGACAGAAAGAGCCGCGGCCACGTGACCTCAGGGTTAAAGGTCGGCCTCGCTCAGCTCATTGAGTAAAACACCCACGTCCGATGACTTCAGCAACAACACCATCAGGTCACGTAGATCCAGATGTGCAAACGTCTTTTTAAGGATACTTTCGATTACTTTATGACGTTACCTTGAGCGGTCATGTTGGCGGCCCACGCAGGCCTCCAGCCGCACCACTAGATGGTCGCCTGTCAGCCAGGACGGATTAGACGTGTTCTGCCACACAGGCCGGCCCACCTGTTGACTCAGAGGCTTTTCCGGGCTTGAGTGAGATTCTTTATGCTTCCGAATGCTCTTCCCAGCTGTGTGTGTGTGTGTGTGTGTGTGTGTGTGTGTGTGTGTGCGTGTGCGTGCGTGCGTGTGCGTGTGTGTGTGTGTGTGTGTGTGTCCACCAACTCCTTTCATTTCACTTATTGGTCTGCCTTTACAGGTTTTCCTGATAAAGTAGTGTAAAGCATTCTTTTCTGATATGATAGTTAAATAATGTAGAGCTGGAATGTAAGCTGCAGTAATGAATGAAGCCTGCAATGAAACAATAGACAATAAAGGACTAACTAAAGAGAAGCGAGGGCAGGTAAATGGGCCGTTACACCTCTGACTAAATGAAAGCTAAGTTGTGAAGCGTTCAAGAGGAATTTTACAAACGAGTTTCACGCAAGGGCCCCGGTCATCTAACCCACCACACTCATGAAACATTCAGTGTCCAGGATCACTTTTCTTTAGTTACTATGACAATCCTGTCAGGCAAACAGGAAGGCCCCCCCCAACCCCCCCCACACAGACACACACACACACACACCAGGTTTTTACAATAACCCAGTTTATACCTGCGCAGGTACGCCGGCCGTGTGATACTCGCACCCATTTGTTGTCGCACCAGATGAGCCGCGGCCCTGATGGAGCTCTCTGGGGAAGCGGCAGCAAAGGTTTTCCTCCTGCAGCAGGAAATGGGCGAAGCTGCGCCTGAAGTTATGAGTGCAGCATGCTGTCATGTGGAGGAAGCCACTCCTGATAGTAAAGCTGTAGGTTTCCTGTTGTGGGCCAACGGCTTTCAGCTCCAAATGAATCCTGAAAACAGCTCATTACAATGCAACACCATGCTGTCATTAAAAACCCACCGCAACACACAGCGAGGGGGTCCATTCAAATGGATAGAAATGAAATAACTTTGCAGTACTATGCGGCCGTATGCAGTATTACAGAGTCCACAATTACTGTGAAATGTACTTTGTTTCCCAATTGGCTTAATAACCATCAATGAATAGATTTTACAAAACAAATCCCAGCGCAGAGCTGCATGACATCCTATCTTGATGTCATTATTTCAGGTTTGACTGCTATGAAGACCTGAAAGGAACCAAATTATTTAATGAAACAAATTAAAACTGGAAAGAAAAGACCCAGTAGTACAAGAAGATAGCAGAAATGTTTTAATAGTTGAAATAAATACTCCTTACATGCAAAACGCTTTCAAATACTATGAAGTCTGTAAATATACAGTATATGAGACACAAACTCACAGCAGCTTTAACCCAACAATTCCAAAATCACTTTCTCATACAGCACGTGATTGAGTTGGTCGGCCAATCATCCTCATCCCCACCGCCGTCATCGCCATCACCTCCATCATCATCATCAGGATCCATGCTGCTGCGTTTACTTAAACTGAGGTAAAACTTTCAGGTGTGAAGAGGGTCGATCGCTGCAGCTGTCGGGTATAAAAGAGTCACATCCAGCGTGACGCCGTACCCTGTAGCTAGTGCTTTGGTTGGATGCGTTCTTCTTCTCGAGGCGAGCCCGTGCTACTGCGTTCCGCACAGAACCTCACAGTGGTGTTTGATCACAAAAAAAGAGAAGCCTGAAACGGCGTTTAGGTTCTAGAAAAAGACCCCTACAGTGGTATTGGGTGTTCCCAAATCAGCCTTGTGACGTTCCTCTTCAAACCTGAACAGGATGGCTCCCAGCGAGTCTCTTTGGTCATGTGGGTTCTGGACAGAGAGCAGGACGTCGTCTTCCAGACTTAATTCACAGAATGCGAGTTGACCGGTGGTAGAGTCCTCGGAGACGAGCGCTCTCGGAGGGCCTGCGAGAGCAGCGTGCAGCCGTCCGACACGGCGCACGCCGAGTTCCGGAGGCGTTCGCGGTAGTCTGCCATTTTGGAGCTGCTGTCGGGATGCTGGGCCACGTCCCTGAGGCCCTGAGTGAGGAGGACGCACGCAGAGACCACGCTCATGGCCCCGCCCAGCACCGCCGTCTGAACTCCCTTCCCTTCTCCAGAGATACTAGCAGCCCTGCCCAGGAACTGAGGCTCGGTGGCGAACCCGACCAGGGCGTTGACGGCCTGGACCAGGGGGGCGCTGAAGAGGACGCAGCGGTTCCTGGTCAGTTCACTGGGCTGAGTTTTCACCTCTTTGACACAGGCCAGAAAGGCCGTGCCACTGGTGCTCATGCTCTTCACGCCCAACTTGAATTGGTCCTTGGCAAAGCGGTCCCTGGACCTCTCGCTTGCCAGCGAGGAGATGTCCGTCAGAGTCTTAAGGTTGGTGGAGATGTTCTGAGAGAGTTCCAGTAGGAGCTGGGGGGTCAGGTCCTGCAGGCCGGTGACCCGCAGGAGGCTGCAGCTCTGCTCCACCTCGTGCCGACACCGGGTAACTTTGTAGCGGTCCACGAGGCCGGGCAGGCAGGCCTGAGAGCCGGGGGTCTCCACGGCGGCCAGGTAGGCGGCGTGGGCCGAGCACTCGGTCAGGGACACCACCAGGTCGGTCATTTCCAGGAGGCGGTCCCCGACCTCGGTGAAGCGGCCCATGTTGAGCTGGCTCTGGATGTCGTGAGTCAGGATGGACAGCTCTTTGGTTCTGGCGATGACCGTGTCGCGGCACTGCTCGAAGGTGTCGGCCACGGCCACGCCCTCGGAGGTCATGACGGGCCGCGTCTCGCTGGAGAGCAGCAGGAGGTCGGCCACCAGCTGCATCTTCCCTTTGCACGTGTCACAGATGGACGACAGCCGCTTTCTGTGCTGTAAGCCGCTGCTCGCCGTGTTCCCAGATCCCTCGCTGGACGATTTACCAGAACCACCAGTGGCCATAATAGTGAGGGGGGGTGGTGGTGGGGGAGGTTGTGAGGAGGGGAGGGGGGGGGGTCTGATTGTTCTTCTTAAAGGGTTCAGGTGTTTAGTAGACAAGCGTTGCACACTGCATTCAACACATTTACAACATCCGCCCTTTAAAGACACAACTGGCCACACAGTCTTCCGTACGTTCCTTCAGAGTCTAAAGCTATACGTCCTACATCAACACACAGGAAACACATATTCTCAATGTAAACATGTAGAAGGAGGGGAAGAAAAAAAAACCTGATTACTGCTGTTACTTCTGGTGGAATAAAATCCCTCTCTCCTAGGCTAAATTGCAATGAAAAAAACCCTCAAATATTATTAGTATTTCAACAGTCATTGAATCCCACAGCTTGTTAACACTCAGTGTGACCAGATCCGCGCTCTGGTTCCATGAATGGGAATGCCCTGAACGCATCATCCATCGGTCACGCTCGTCTCCAGGGTCCAGAGCTGCTGCCCGATTCACAGGTCGACACGGAACCAGCATCAAGTGCTCTCTGGGGATCACTCCAACACCGCTGCGAGCTCCTCGTCTTCGCTCGGAACGTCCGGCTGGAGTCCTCTCCGTCCTTCCAAAGGCATCACCGGGTGTCCAGCGGCCCGGGGGAGCACCGACATGTTGTCCCAATGGTTCCCGAGGAGAGGGGCCGGCCTGCCCGGCTCAGGCTGCTGACGAACGCGGCGCCGCCCCGGCGCCTCTTCTGGATCTCGAACAGCCCGGCGGTGGGCTCCAGCACCATGGTTTCCCCGGCCGTCCCGGTTGAGGCCCGCCCAGGTCCGTCCTTTAGGTGAGCGGGCTGGGACCCGGAGCCCGAGGGGCCCCCATGGCCGGAGCCCTCCTCTCCCGCAGCCGCGCTCCGTGTGGCCCCCGGCCGGGGCCGCCGCTCATATCACCGCCGGGCTCGGGTGTGGGCAGCTCCGGCTCCTCCAGCCGCCTGCGCTGGTGGGTGGGTGGGTGGAGCGGGGTGGGATGAGGGTGTCCCGGGCGGGGTGCGCGGAGGTCGGCGGGCGTCACTCCCGCGGGTCCGCCGCGGGGCTGCGACGAGGAAGCGGGGAGGGTGTGGTCGCGGAGGAACGGCGGCTCCGGGGACGCGGGCGGCTCATCGCTGGTGGGGGGGGGAGTGGGGGGGGTCACGAAGGCCGAGCGTGGCCGGGCGGCGGGGGGGGGGCGCGCCGGGAGAGCCGTGCGGGGCGCTGCGGGACTCTTGCGGGGCTGCTGTCAGCGCTCAGTCAAGGTAGCATGTAGCCGCGCTAGCCGCGGGGGGAACCGGAAACACTTCACAACAAGAGCACCGCGAATAGACTCCACGGATCGTCGGGACCGGGTTTTATTATCAATAACTCGGCAGCAGCGTGTGGATCGACGCCACGCCGCTGCTTAGTCCGCTTCTCTTTGGTTTAGTTTCGTGTCGCTTGTAAGAGAAGACGAGAGAAGCAACTTTTAATTGAAAACGTTAAGTTTGAAGGATATGGTGCTGTTACTGATTTACTCACGCTGTTTTTCCTGATCGCCACGGCAGAACCTCCTCCGGGGTGTTTCCTCCAGCGAGTTTCGACCGTCTCATTCTTAGGAATTTGTCAAGACAAGTACCTTTGTATGTGAAAACAGAACCCTTTATCTCAAAGGTTTTACTTTGCCTAGCTATTTTAAATTACAACGCTTAAATCCTTACTTTTTGTAGGCGCAGTTTAGATTTTGGTTTTTTTTGAAAGAAGCTGGGGCAGAAATAACATCCAGGTTAAATATTAACAAATCTTTACTTTACTACTTGTGCTTGTTGATTGCCAACAGGTAAATGGTTATTTTTGAAGCCTGTGCAAAGTTGTTGTTTGACTACGGTGAGGTGGTCGTGGACGTACCCGGGCCTCTGGTGACACGGCCAGGGAGAGCAATGCCTCCACCCCGTGAGAATGTTGGGTGCTGCATGAGCATCACACCATCTTGTTTACATGTAAAGAAATGTAAAATCTAGTCAAATGTAGTCCCCTATAACAACACATTATAACATGAAGAATATGTGCACATGTGTGTAAAAAAAAAAAAAAAGACACCTGTGCGCGTTGCCTTAAACTTTGGGGAATTTCACCAACATGATGTCACAAATAAAATATTCATAAACTTCCATGGGAAAACTCCAGGTCGGAGGCGAGCCTTATTTTGAAAAGCGGGCTGGCTGGCGCGCTTCCGGCCGGCCGGCGGGATGGCCCCGCCCCCTGGCCCTCGTGACCGGCAGCGTGTGAAGATGTCGGACGCGGTCGGACGGACGCCGCCGCTGCTCGTCTGGATCTCTGCCCTCCTCCTGCTCACCGCCTGGGCCGCAGGCGCCGAGCACAAGCCCGGCAAGAAGAAGGACATCCGCGACTACAACGACGCGGACATGGCGCGGCTGCTGGAGCAGTGGGAGGTCGGTCTTTGTGCTCCTCCGCTAACGCCGACTCAGGACCTAACTCCTGCACCTAAAACATCTCCAGAGTCACCAATCTTATTACCAATCTCGCTTATCTCAACGATAAAGAGGCGTTGGAAGCCCTGATTACGGTTGGTTGCTGATTGCCGGTGGCTAAATGGACGTACACCTCGTTCAAGTTATAAAACCATAAACGGGTAGAGGAGGTGATGAGCTTGTTCCTCCACTAAGACCCTTCAAATCTTCCGCCTTCTCTTTTTAGCACTTTGAGAGTTGTTGCAAATGTAAAGTGCAGTACAAATCAACTCAGTCTAACTCGTTAAACGTAGGTTAAACACCAGTGGTGAGCGCATGACGGCTGTCTGGGCTTGCCACCTCTGAACTGGTGACGCGTGTGCACAGAAAGACGTGTTTGTTTAATCACGTCTTGAGTCACACATGCTTGTTTTCTGTGTCCGTCTTTTTGTGTGTGACCTGCTGCTCTCTGTCCCACAGGAGGACGACGACATCGAGGAGGGGGACCTTCCCGAGCACAAGAGGTCTCCTCCCCCCATCGACTTCTCCAAGGTGGACCCCTCGAAGCCCGAAGAGCTGCTGAAGTTGTCCAAGAAGGGCCGGACGGTGATGGTGTTCGCCACAGTGTCCGGCGACCCCACGGAGAAGGAGACGGAGGAGATCACAGGGCTGTGGCAGGGAAGCCTCTTCAACGCCAATTTCGACATCCAGAGGTACGAAGTTAATCAGCAATGAGGACCAGCACGTGAGAATGTTGGAAACGGTCTTTTTACAACTGGACTATGAAACACCGTTAACACAGCGGCGCCGGCTGTAGTGGAGAAATAGCAGCACTTCCCTCAAGATCTGACTTTTCTACTTGCCGTTATTATAACAGACACCACATTTGGATGGATAGAGAATATATTTCTCTACACCTGCTGTGTGCTGTTGCTTACGATGCAACTTTTGACTGATTGCCATTTGAAAATGCAGTTTTGAAATTATTAATGCATATTTGATCTCACAGAAAAAGCCCCCTTCCCAGATTTTAAACCCCACTCATCTAAATGGATCATTTAGGTTCCGTTTTACTGTTGTTGTTTAGCCGATGTTGTGCGTTGTTGTGTGAACTGAAACATTTAAATGTGACCAGTGAAGGGTGCAGTGTCAGGGTCTGCTGGACAGCAGAGCTGGGAAACTAACATTTTTGCTTCTTTTGCCTCTCTAGATTCGTGGTGGGCTCCAACAGGGTCATCTTCATGCTGCGAGATGGCAGCGTGGCCTGGGAGATCAAAGACTTCCTGGTGTCCCAGGAACGCTGCGTGGATGTGACGGTGGAGGGCCAAGTGTTCCCGGGGAAGGCCGCTAAGAAGGATGACGCTAAATACAAGCAGCAGAATGACGTCGGCGGGAAAAAGAGCAAGAGCAAGACTGACCGACAGGAGAAGCAGGCTGGGCGGCTCAAAAAGGAGCTGTGATCGACATGAACTACTTTATATTTTTTTTTATATTGGTTGAGAAGTACGAAAGCTGTCAAGGGTTGAGGGGCAGCGTGTTGAGTCTTGAGTAAACCACGGGTGCCCACCAAACGTGTTGTCTTTTCTTCGGATCGTTTCCGCTGGATTAGCAGCCACTTTGACTCATGGTGCTTTCATCTTGGTGTCTTTGTTCACACGTTAAGGAAAAGCAGGCTTACACGAGCCTCGGTGATTTTTTTCTTTTATTGTGAATATAAAAGCATTTCTATATGAGAGAAGGTGAACCATTGGTGAGTTAGTGGGGACGCTTCAACATTGTCCTGCACGCTGACTATAGATTATTTCAAGTTTTTTGCGTAAGTTAAATATATGGAGGACACACAAGCTTAGTGTTGTTCTAGGATACAGTTCAAGAGTCAGTGGTTGTCACTGTGTGACTATTAAATCAGCATAAATGATTTCACAATAATGTTTCAATTTAGAGTTATTGTCTTAAGTCCTTTTTAGTGACCATACTGACATTTAGTAATGTTTGAGATTTCTTATCAATCTTCTTTGATTTCAGAATAATATATAATTATTTTTTTTAAAGTGTACACAGAGTCTCAACTATGGTTACTAAACCCACCTAGTTTACAGCCAAAAGTAAACCAATATAAATCCATAGAATTACAAATTTAAGTGGTGTGTATGTAGTAGCGTACAATGAAAGTGTGCGCAGACACCAGAGTGACACCTTCCCAGAAGACTGTTGAGAAAGGCATACAAAAGATGTGATACACACTTAAGACTTTACACAGTAATGTTTTTTTTCAAATGAGCAAGAGTCCATAGGGGATGTGTTAGGAGGGCATTTCAGAATCAAGGGTTTGTTACAGATCAGATACATCAAGAAAATATAAGCCCGGTCCCTGATTTCATAAAATTCACTAGCCCATGACTTGAAGTAAACTCCTCTAATGTAGACAGGATGATAATTATTCAAGCCATCTTCTTAAATTCCCATATGTCCCCTAAAATCCCCTATCCCAGCATATTGGTTGAAGGTGGGGTTCACCCTAGACTGGACACCAGTCAGTCACAGGGCTGACACACACAGAGACAGACAACCATTCACGCTCACACTCACACATATATGGACAATTTAGAGTGATCAATTAACATGATCCCTAATTATTTGTGTCCTTGGATTGCGGGAGGAAGCCGGAGTACCCAGGGAGTACCCGGGGAGAACCCACACAGAACAGGGAGATCATGGAGACTCCACACAGAAAGCCTCCATCCCAACCAGGATTTGAACCCTGGGCCTTCTTGCTGTGAGGCCACAGTGCTGACCACCACACCACCCTTTGCCAGTTATATTGTATTAATTTATTAACCCAGAAAACAGAACCTCACTTTATGACCTACTCTCTTCTTTAGAGTCTTTAGAATGAAATGAGAATATATTTTAGAGCAGGGGTGTCAAATATACCAGCCCAATTGATGGACCAATTCCGTGGCAATTACCAAATTTCTCAACCTATAAAGGACATTATACATTTGAAGTTCTCGTTATTAGTGGATTATTCTGATGTTGCAGCAGTCTAGAGGTGCAGCCTTTGTTTTGTTGATGCACAGACTGTTCAACACCGTGAAGGGACTGGGATTTACCTTAGGGTGAATAAAACTGCAGCTCTTGGTGTTTGCAGAAGTGAGACTGAGGGATGTTGAATGCATCTTTGATTTCACTAAAGGACACCAGTTTATCGCCGTTACAAAGATATGTGATCACTCTATCCTTCTGTCTGACCATCATTTGAATCTTGAAGCCCATTTTACAGGTCAGAACTGTGTATATCCCCAGATAGGTGCAAAGCAAGACAAGGTCTTTCCACAAGGTTGGGTGTCACAAGTATGGGCTTTATGCTACATTATTAAGTAAATATGAATCTAATAGTAGCCCTGTTGTGAACAATGGCTCCATTTTGACCCAGGGTTAGGGTTAAAGTAATACCATAATAGGTTTGCTGCCCAGTAATACCATAATAGGTTTGGTACCTTTGTTGAATAGGATTATAGTATTGTAATTCGGAATACTGGGCATATATTTCTCCAAATGAATTTAGTGATGGGTTTTTACACATCTTGGGAGAATTCAAAAGGAGTTGGAAGTTGGGTTGACTGTATCCCACATGTGGTCAATCTTGGGCAACAACACATGGCAGTTTTATAGTTTTGTGGAGTTTATCAGACAAGACATCTTGTACCAAAGAAAAAGGAAAATTACTGAAACGTATTTCTATAAAAATTCATTTTATTGTTTCAAGTCTGAGCCTATAGGAGAGGAGGCTTTTATTCTGGAGGGTGGTGAGCGGAAGTTGGATGTATTTACTGCTGGGGTCAAACTGGTGTGTTCACACACACTTTGTTATTCAAACTGGTTTACGGAGAAATTGCGCTCAACAGGACTGAGTCGTACTTTTAGGGAACTTTTAATAAGCCACGCGGCATTTCAGTGTTATATTTAACTTGTAGGAGACGACAAGATGAATCTCTGACAACTCTTGTTCTTAGCTTCTCGGAGCTGATTGGCTAAGATAAACGGTGCCTCGGCGTCAAGTAAGTCTTTGTTTCAGCATATTTACACATTTATTGATGCGCCGGACCGCATGTACCATCGACACGCCGGTGCATCCGGGTTTATTTTGGCCGAATCCTGCCGGAACTTGGACATTAACAGGCGCTAGCGAGCTGTCGCCGCTGAGTTAGTTAGCTCGGTGGCTAATGAGCGTTAGCACGCAGCCCGACGTAAATAAAGGCTGAATTCGGGGTTTTCTCGGGATTCTCCTGCTCGTCGCTTTTCCTGGTTCACCCTGCCTGCTCGGTGGGCTTTCCCCGCTCCTGTTGTGCGTCGTCACGGTTGGTTACTTTAATGACAACCCCAGCCGATGTGTTGTCCTTGTTTGTTTGTTTGTTTGTGAAACAAAGCGACCCTGTGTTGTCTTCCGTGCACGGCGCTTCATCGACGACCCGAGTGTTTATTTCAGAGCATCCAGATGTGTGGCTGAACTGACAGATGTGCCCCCCCCCTCCCACAGCTGCAGAAGCCCCAGCAGTCAGAACCTCTGGGTTCTTGGTCACCTTGACTGTGCAGCTGTGTCTACAGATGTTCCTCCGATATGACTAAGAGAAGCTCATCTCTTCAACTTGTCAAAAGGTGGGTTTTATCATCATCACAATGTGAGGACACATTTGATCTAAATTCTGCATCGACCACGTCCTAAAATATGTTCCTTTAGTAGGTGATGGAGTATTAGCTGGAGTATAAATGAGTGTAATTATTATCTACGCTGGGAAAAAAAAAATCAAAGAGGAGAGGATGGTTGCAAATAGAACTGCAGAACATGCTGCCATGACCCTAATTGAGAGTAAGCAGGGGTGAACTGGATGGATCATTGGGTTGAAAATACAGGAATGGTCCATTGCGGAGATGAATGGGAAATAAAACACATTTTAGATGGACTCTTATCGCAAAGGATCATGTGAATATTTTAGTCTTCATAACACATCACTCCTGGTTTCACATTCAACAGAGACTTCAAATTATTAGTTTTTAAGACATAACTAGAGGTGATGTTATGAAATCAGAAGCAGCAAAAGGTGCCTTCAGATGGATGAATGGATAGATACCAGCACAAAAAGAAATCAGAGCCATGTTTACTGACCAAGTCTGCATATTCAAACAAGGAATTTGATTACACGTGGCTTTGCTCTGTTCTATATAGTACAAGAATGAACACATAGGTTAAAGAAAAGGTCAAGATATAGGAAATAAACTATGAGTAATATATACATATTTGACAATATGATGCAAGAATGTCCAGTATTTACAATGTGGGTTGTAAATGTAAAGTGACCAGTGTGCATGATCTAGTATTTTCTTTATTATGGTCTCCCTTTCTGCTACTCTGCACCTATTTGCTGCTCATCAGAGTTACATCCTGGGGGAAGAAACTGCCTTTATGTTTGGTGGTTTTGGTGTACACGCTCTATAACAGTTTCCAGAGAGGAGGAGGAGGTAGCAGTTTGTGACTGTGTTGTGAGGGAGTCCACAGAGATATTGTTCGCCTGGTTCCTGACCCCAGACTGATCCAGGTCCTGGATGCAGGGCAGGTTGGCCCCGATGACCCTCTCTGCTGAGCTGATTGTCTGTTGTAGTCTGATCCTGTCCTGTTTGGTGGCCGATCCAAACCAGACAGTGATGGACGGGCAGGTTCAGACTGCACCAGTGGGCCACCTTCTCCACCTCCTGGTTTAGACCAGTGACAGTGGTGTCAGTCACAGTCTTCAGGAGTTTCACAGACGCGTCTCCTGAGGTCCAGTCGTTCTTCTGGGGGGGAAGAACAGTGGGGACAGCACACACCCCTGGGGGCTCCATTAATCATGGTCCGTGTGCTGGGTGTGATGACCCCCGGCCTCACCTGCTGTCTCCTGTCAGTAAGGAGGCTGCTGATCCACTGACAGATGGAGGCAGCTGCTGTGAGCTGGATGAGCTTTTGGTGGAGGATTTCAAGGATGGTGGTGTTGAAGGCCGAACTGAAATCCACAAACAGGTTCTTTGCATGATGTAGTGCAGTCACATGTGAACTGCAACATGCTGTGGGGGGGGTCCAGCAAGGGGCCTGTGATGTTCTTCAGGTAGCTGAACATCAATCTCTCAAAGCCTTTCATGACCATGGATGTCAGAGAAACAGGCCTGCAGTCATTCATTCCTGTGATGGAGGTCTTCTTGGGGACCAGGACGGTGATGGAGCATTTGAAGCAGAAGGGACTTCAGGTAGCTACAGGGCGAGGTTGAAGACCAGCTGCAGGCAACTGAGCTCGCACAAGGAATTGTAGAGCTGTAGGTAGGTGTAGAACAACTTTGAGAGCTCCCCTGTGGTGCATAGTGCATCTCAGTCTGTGGTAATGAGGCAGTCTTGCAGAACCCCACCGGTTTCCTGATCCTGCTCCTAATTTGGCCCAAGAACAACAAAGTAAAACAATGATAATCGCCACCTAGCGGGCGGGGGTGGCTTGACTCCACCCGAAACCAGTTTAAATTATTCATGCCAATCGAGCAAGAAGTGTCGTCTGATTTAGATTCGCATGGAAATGCACTCAAGGAGGTGTTAAGACCAGGTTGTGGTCTGAATGACCCAGTGGGGGGGGTTACATTTGCAAATGGCTCGAGCGTTTAATTGTCTGAGAAGTTGGTGGGGTGGCCTCCAGTCTGATGTGGTTAAAATCAATAGAAACTGCCAAAATAAAGCTTCTGGGTGTTTATTCTGTATCCTAGCGACCACAGTCACATGCTGACGGTGGGACATAAACACCAGCAAGTGTGTCAGAGGAAGCCTCTGCTGGTAAATAATGGTCACATGACAAGTGATGGGGGAGCGGGCTCTCTGTCTCAGTAACAATCACAGTCCCTCCTCTGTCTGTCTCTGACTGTCTCTGCTTGTACAACCTGAAACCAGTACGAAGGTTCGGGGATGTCCGCATGCAGCCATGTCTCCCGATACTTTCTTTGATTTTAATACGTGCCCACAGTTGCTCCATCTTCCCTTTCCCATGACATCCGAGGGAAATTTGCTTTCATTTTTTACT
This sequence comes from Lagocephalus sceleratus, assembly GCA_911728415.1. Lineage (NCBI taxonomy): Eukaryota > Metazoa > Chordata > Actinopteri > Tetraodontiformes > Tetraodontidae > Lagocephalus > Lagocephalus sceleratus. The sequence goes on from CAJVRN010000016.1 coordinate 1,017,751, forward strand.
CTACCTTCTAATTTCTTTTTACTGTGGACCTGCAATCAATGAGCAATACATGTACTTTTAAAAGCAAACTGCAAACCTGTTTACTGTACTCCTAGGACTACTTTATGTTGGCTTTAATTTTCAGCACCGTAAATTCACTAAATGCACTAAATTCTGGTTGGACAGAGTTGGGATACTTTGTTTTTGTAGGAATCTCAAGTTCCCACACTTGTTCCCAGAGTTGAGTCGACTCAACTCTGGGAACAAGTGAACTTTGTCCAACGCTCCTTCTCCTACTGGTGTATCATCACCTTAAATTAGATTTATCATGTCTGGTGAAAATGTCATCAAATTTAAATATGTGAGACAGCTGTGCACATCCCAGTTGGAATAATGTTTCTTGACAGTTGAACCCAAATTCAGCAAAACAATTCAAACATGGCAAAACAGTTTTGAGTGCAGATTTTGATGTCTAAACACATCATTAAATATTCAGTACAAATCCTGAATTGTAAAAACTATAAAAATATACCTTTCATTTGGAATTGGGAATCCCTCAGGTGAGACATGGATGACCAGTGTCTGTGTGATTTTTGACAGGATGCTGAACCACCACTGCAGGAGGAATCCTGAGCTTCACGAGGAGCTGCAGATCCAGGCTGCGGTGGCAGCAGGAGATGTTTACACCGTCAGGAGGATGCTGGAGCAGGGCTACTCGCCCAAGATCCGCGACGCTAACGGCTGGACGCTGCTCCACTTCTCTGCTGCCAAAGGAAAAGAGAGATGTGTGCGAGTCTTTCTGGAACATGGAGGTCAGGCTTCATCCTGTTTCTGCTGAAAAACAGCTTCATGATCACATTTATTTAGAGCCCGACATTACCAACATTGTTAGCCTCAGAGGGCCTTATATTCCGCTCAGATCTGTCCTTAGACCCTCGACCTTGGCCAGGAAAAACCTCTTGGTCGAAAAAGGGATCTCTCTCCCTGGGAATGACAGACATGAAATATACAGAGAACATCAGCCACATATCAATGTTCATTATAATTAGAGATATAGGAGTTATTGTATAATCAGTCCATGGAAGAAGGTCTCGATGGGAATACAAAAGAGGTCCAGGTACATCTTCAGATGTCCTCATATGGAGCGCTGGACCACTCTACCTTCAGATCTTGCTGGATCATACCAGGAATCAGCAAGTCTGGAGGAAAACAAGACAGACTAGCAGTAATATGCACTGTATGTGAGATAAATGGTCGGGCAGCCTGATAGAAGAGAATTCCAGCAGTCCAGCCTTGAAGAAATAAATGTATGGACTGAATGAATGAATCTCAGTACTACAGCAAAACACTAGAGGGCACCGTTGTGCTGAAATAAAGCCCGTTACAATAGCCTGTGCCAAGTTTTCAGTTAGGATCCGAACAAGCTCTTCTTATGGGTGGTGGGTATACGCGTCATTACTGGGGTTCAACATTGTTCCAATAGACTGTGCCAGTCTTGTTGCTTTATATTCTGAATGTACAGTTTGGTTTTGGAGTTTTAGATATTTCCTGTTCAGTGCAATAGATGAAGACCCTGCTCTTTTAATGCAGCTCTCTTAAATGTCTCATGCCTAAATGGAAATGTTTTTTTTCATTATTATTATTTGCAGGTTTTTGACACTATTTATGGCACGCAAAATATTCATAGAGATTTTGTTTGAGGATGTTCAGCTCACATGTGTTGAAAATGAGTCAGCTTCCCTTTGAGAAAGCAGAATGTCTCAAGTCACCAAGAAGGTGGAATTAGAGGTTTTTTTGGATTCATGTAAATTCTAGTTGTATGGGTGGAGGCACCTCAAATGTATAAAAGCAGCTTACTGCGTCAGCACACACTTCCTGCTTTATTTGACTTTTTTCCCCTGCTCTCACTGCAGCCGATCCCACAGTGAAAGACTTCATCGGCGGCTTCACAGCACTTCACTACGCTGCCATGCACGGCCGAGCGCGCATCGCCAGGCTGATGCTGGAGTCGGAGTTTCGCAGAGACATTATCAACGCCAAAAGCAACGACGGCTGGACGCCGTTGCACGTGGCTGCCCACTACGGCCGCGACTCGTTTGTGCGCCTCCTCCTTGAGTTCAGGGCCGAGGTGGATCCGCTGAGTGACAAAGGGACCACGCCGCTGCAGCTGGCCATCATCCGGGAGCGGTCCAGCTGCGTGCGCATCCTCCTGGACCACAGTGCCAACATTGACATTCAGAACGGCTTCCTGCTCCGGTACGCCGTCATCAAAGGCAATCACTCTTACTGCCGGATGTTCCTGCAGAGGGGAGCGGACACTAACCTGGGACGGCTGGAGGATGGGCAGACGCCGCTGCACCTCTCAGCCCTGAGGGACGACGTGTTGTGCGCGCAGATGCTCTACACGTACGGAGCTGACACCAACACCAAAAACTATGAGGGCCAGACCCCGGTAGCGCTGTCTGTAAGCATGTCTGGGATCAGCCGCCCTTGTCTGGACTTCCTGCAGGAGGTCACTAGTAAGTCTCGCACACCTGCTGTCACACTCGCTCCCGTTTTTGACATTTATCCTGCTTTAGTGTCGTGAGCTCCACCCTCCACTGAAGGTCGGAGTGATGGGAGCCCAGGGGCATCCTGGAAACAGATCCCCACATGATACTGTTCTTGTTTTACCCTTGGACCCGTCACATTCTCAGGGACCGTTTAACCAGGTTTTAAATCTCAAGTTTATTTTTGTTTTCTCTCATCTGGATGATCATCATTTTCATAAATATCTATGTTTATATACTACAGGCATACTTTTCCATCTTATATTCACAACTACTTAAAAAGCAGTTGTTTTATTTTAGAAAATTAGAGAAATAGTGATAGATTTGTTGCTAACTAAAAACTAATCCTAGCTTAAGTGCTACAGCCGAGTGCTTTCTTATTGTTGGTGGAGTGAAGGAAAGCCTTGCATGTGTAGCACAGTATGACAAGGGGGGCCTTGCCAGCGTGAGTGTTTAGTCACAGTTCCCGACAGGAGGAATATGAGAGCACGTTACCTGAAGCATGGCCGCACCGAGAGAACAAGGGCTGCATTCCTCCACGGCTGTCTGAAGTTTGATATCAAAGAGCTACGTGCCGATTCCAGCTTTCAGTGCTCGCCAAGCCCAGTAGATCACATATCTGTGAGCTTACCGGGAGCTCCTGGATTAATTCACATGGCAGTAACAAGGGCCCAGACCCCTCGGAGTGGCAGCTCCTTTCACGTGGATAGACGATCCAAACGTTAAGAAGAAGCAGATGTTGAGTGTTACGCCGCCCAGAGCAGCGTCACTCGAGATATCGCCATTACCCTTTTTACCTCAAGGTAAAAACTTCCTACCTGAGTCTCCTGGACTCAAAGGACGTCCTGTTGTCTGCTTTGGTGACAGGTCTGATTTTTATTACCACACTTGGCTTTTTTCCAAGCCAGGAGAACCGAGTTCACATGGCGTGTCCCGACAGAGGGTGAGGTAGTCTTCTTAAGGTGCCTCCAATTATATAAAGACGCTCGCTCGGTCAATGGCGCTAAAGAAAAACACATTACATTTCACATAAACGGCAAAAATGAAAATAATGAAATGTACGTGACAGTGCGCGTCCCTCTGGTGTAAGTAAATACTTTTGGCTTTGCAAAGCTTTTGCAATCGTAATGTTGTGTGATGTAAGATGAGATAAAATGACATCAGTGCTGCCGAGTCAGGACACGGTGATTCCAGCCGGGAACTTTCCGTCTCTCCAGGAACTTTAATCTGCGCGGTGTGAAGCTGAGCAGCTTTTTATCGCTCTTATCCCACGTGAGGCAGGAGCACGGCTTTAGCGGTGTGAGCGCTGATGAATACATTTGTGAGATAACTGGAGCGCTGTGTGGAGGAGCAGTCATGATGTCCACTTCTTATTCCCGTGTGTAATAAATGCCTCTGTCACTCTTTCAGGACAACCACGGACTCTACAGGACTTGTGTCGAATAAAAATCCGCCACTGCATCGGCCTGCAGAGCCTGAAGTCCTTGGAGGCTCTACCTATCGCAAAAGTTATGATCGACTATTTAAAACACAAGTTTGACAATTTGTGAATCCAGAAGCGGAAGAAGAGAGCAAGGCTCGACGGTCTTCTGTAAAGACTATGCAATCGCTATTTTCCCCCACACAGATGGTCAAGTCCAGTTTTTGTTTTCCAGTTCAACGTATTCCATTTTTCTTTTATTGACCGTCATGTTAGTTTTGTTTTTTTTTGTTTTTTGACTCTTGGACAATTTCTGAAGTCAAGGATCTGTGATGGAGAAATATTGGTGGTTCTGCTCGGGAACGTGGGTAAATTTGATTTGGTCAAATAGGATCTTATTTCAGTTAGTGATATTTAAGTTTTAATGTAAGAAGTGTGTAACAGGTCAGAACAGACAGGGTGACTTGAGCAAAGAGCGCTCATGCAACAAAACAACCAGCAATTTTTCATCACCAGTCTGCTTATTGTAGTTCTTTAAATAAGCAAGTAGACAGAAGGAATTTAACAATCGGACCTTTGTTGTTGCCGTTAACTTTGACTAAATAATCGGACACAAAGGCCAAACTGGTGTGAAGCCAGTGAATAATGTAAAAGAGGACAGGAGACTGTCGGCAGCCTGGCTGCAGAGCAAAGGACAGCTTTTAAAACTGGTGGGTGCTCGGACTCGTACGCACATATAAGCAATAAAAAAAAGATTAAGGTTTGTAATTGCCCAGCAAATTAAAAAAAAAAAAAAAAAAGATGGGAAGAAATGAGAGCGAATAGGAAGCAGCAATGTTGTGATGACAGAATTGGACCAAACAGGAACTCCCCGGTGCGGTGAGCGGGGACGGGAAGGTTTAATTATCATGTCGGAACAGAATCAGGGTCTTCGCTAAACATTACCTGATATGCATGGAGCGAACTTGCACAGATCCTTTTTACAACGACTTAAGTGACCGCGTGACAGACGTCGCAAATCATTCTGGAAGCGAATGGCGGCGAGGTGGTTTAGAAACGCACATTGTCCCTCGGCCCGCTTCCTCCCCTCGCCTACGTGTGTCTGTCCTGCGCTCTGGACGGAGGGTGTTATTCTGAGATACACTGACAAAATTTACCAGAAGCTCCAGCTTCAATGTAAATATGCCACATGTATAACAAATATTTTTGTAAACTTTATTTAAGTACTGTTCTCCGGTATTCTTATTGTATTTAAATTTTGGTAAGTGTTTGGATTGTTTTGTGCGACGGCAGTGTTCAGGTGCTGAGTCCAAATATTTGAAAGACGGTTTGCTTTTGCTTGTTTTGATTTTATTTTTTATTTTTTATTTTTTTGGTTGTTGTTTTTTTTGTGAATAGCAAAAATGCTGAGTAACTATATTTTAATTTAGTTCTTTAATTAAAACAAAAATTGTTAAAAACATCGCCATTCCTTTCAGGTATCTTGCAGAATTATACTGTGAATTTTCATTTCAAATTTACAAATAGATAATTAATGCCACTGTGATTGGAAGTATAGATTTATCTTTGCATGCGTTTAAAGAACATACTTAAATTGCGTCATACCTCAAGTTGCTTCCCTTCAAATTTTGAGCACACGTCTTTTTTTCCTAAGAACGTGCACATAAGTGTTGATTTGTGCCATGTGTGCCTGAGTGCACTGCTGATAACGCAGGCGAGATCAATAAACATCTGCTTCATTTAAAATGACTTCAAATTGGGGGAGAGAATGTATCGATGTTTGTGTGTTATTTTAACCAGCAAATAAAACGACAACCCTTTGTGTCGATGTGCGGCAGCTGCTTCGCTCCGTTACCGAGGCGTCCTCAGAAGGACAAAACGCCCGAGCGACCAACACCTAGACGGGTTCAGAACACCCAGGAAGACATCTGAGGGTTGATGGTTCAAATCCTCCAGTGTGAAAAAGGGCTGCTGGCGGGCCTGGACCGCTGCTGTCCAACAGGAAGGCGGACGGGAGACGATAGCAGCGGACTGGGACGCTCGTCCAAAACCACCGCCACAACTGATTTCTGTTAAATAGGCACAAGTGTTTTGACCCTTAAAGGAAAGCTGGAAATCACATCTGGTTTAAAAAGAAAAACATTGTTATGATGCTTTAAAAAGAAACCCAGCCGACTCACAACAGCTCTTACAATGGAAAAAAGCCCTTTTTCAGGTTTGGCATTCATCTGGTGTTTGGGCTGAGCTGATCGGCTCCTCTTACAGTCCAGATGACTTTTGAACCGCGCTGTTGTGGTTGAGTCGTTCCTGACTCTCGCTAGTTCGAGCAGGATCTCTGTTCCTTTAAAAACCCTTCAGACGGTTCGCAGCAGCGGTTTTGTCGTGTGTGATCGTGATCGGCTGCTGCTCCGACTGCTCCCGCGCTACGTCAGGAAACAACCCACACCTGTTTTATGTGGCTGTTAAATGCCTACAAGTCTTCCACGCAGTTCCTTCCTGAATGTACACTTTATGCAGACTTGAAAAGGTGTAAATAAATGTGACTGAACTCAGCCTCAGGTGCTCAGCGGCTTTTCATTCATGGATCTGGACCGTGGCCGAGAGCGCTGCGGCCGCCAGCCCAAACATCGGGTCCTGGCCATCTGAGCCTGTCTGGTGTGCACCCGTCCAGCTCGTCCCACGCTGCCCTGGTCTTATCTGTCCTGCCTTTAAATCCTTTTCCCTGTGTGGTGTCTGTGAGCCTGGTCCTGCTCAAGGTTTCCTCCAGTCTGGGCCGTAAAGCATCTTCAGATGATTATGATCATAACAGCCCCCCCGGCTTTCTCACATCTCCCCAAGACTAAAAGTCCCAGTTGATCTGAGACGTCCCCCTCTGAGACACGTCCCCAGGCGAACCCAGATGGGACCAGACTGACTTTGACTCAGCTGTTTGTGCTGTGCTGCCAGATAACGATGTAACATTCTAACCTACTGAGAAGTCTGGACAGGTATGGAGGAGGTTTAAGGTAGAGATGATATATGAATAATATATATAATGGAAGTGTGTTTTCTTCCTTCTGCTGATGTGTACATTGAAACAAAATCCAGGAGTTTATTTTCCAAACTTTGCTCAATGATTGTCATCGTGGACTCTGATAATTGTGGGTTACAGCCTTCATTTGCCTTTCTGTGGACCTCTGGCTTGTTTCCAGGCTGCTTCCTTGTGAGAACCCGTTTTACCGCTCGGTTCTAGAGACGAGCGGCTATCAGGGCCCAGCTGAGTGACGCTCCGCCACCCAACACCAGCCTCTGACAAAAACAAAGAAGCTCTTTCTGCTGGTTTCCAGTCCCTGTTGCCATAACCGTCTGTTCGGCGCACTATTTTATTAAGACTTCATGTGGTGGTGAAAAGAGCTTCTGTGGGAATGACGGCCCAGTGAGGCAGAACCGGACCAGAGCGGTGATGAAGGACTCGCTGCCCGATGTTTTTTCCTCCCAATAGATCCGGAAAACTCCCCCCAATATTAGTTTAAAGTTGCTAACAGAGTCCAGACAAAGATGCCATTGTAACAAACACGCTGATTAAAAAAGAAAAACCAGAGCAGTTAAAAGGTGAACACAAGTGGAGGTTAAATCAATGAAATTAAACAAAGAAGAATGAGGATCTGATCAAAGCCCTGAGAGAACGAAGGCAATTTAAGGTCCTGCTTATAACAACTTTATAACCACTATTGTCAAAGTTATGAGTTCGCTTCTGACATCAACCGTCCTTCTGAGTTAATGATTCAAGAGGAAAGCGTGGGCAGGAAAACCGGACAAAATGTCTTTAAAAACTGCGCCGAGATTTTAAAACGCTGCCTATTTTTGTTCCACAGCGTTGCTGAATGAAACTGCAAATTGCTCTGATCCGAAAGCACAAAGAATTCTCTCACTCCTCGTAACAGACCGAGTAAAGAGGCCTGAAGGACGTGAATTGGTGAGAACAGGCGGGAGTAAGAATCTCTTCCTGACATCAAAAGGCCGCCATCTCACTTCTGTTGGTTTTGGCAGCGGGGGATGACAGAAGGCCACCAGGCAGACACATATCCCCCTGCAAGCTGAGCCCACAGAGCTCTCGGGGCTGAATGGATGTTGATGCGGGGGCCAGAAGCACCGTTGAAACCCCGGCCAAGCGCCGTGCCAGAAGGAAAGCCAAGACGTTGATCAATGCTGTCCATCCCAGCGAGGTTCTGAAAACTCTCGTCTGCAACAATCAAATCGGTCACCCGAATCAACCCGCGCACACCGGGGGAGGTGTTTTTATTATTTATCTGTTGACACAGAGAAATGCTGTTGAGTCATCATTAAATGTACAGTCAAGGTCAACGAGAACAAAAACCCAGGGGAAGGTTTTTTATGAACCTCTGGTTCACTGTTGCTTTGTCCAAGAAAAACAAGAAGACCAGAACAAAATAAACAGATTAAAGCTGCAGATGTACAAAGAGGGAAAGTTTCTGTTGGTACAGAAGCACAAGTGAAGCAAATTTGATCAAATCCACAACACAAAGGAAGGAGAAGAAAAATAAATTGAACAAAAACAGAGATGAAAGTTCGCTTCCAGGTCGGCTGATGTTGGTTCGGGTTCAGTCGGGTGACCGTGTTACATTTACAGTGTGAGACCAATCGAGATTTCTATGAGGCTTTATTACAATAACAGACCTTCTTGGTCTAATTAGTTGTACTGTTGTAACTGACCGACAGCAGCAGCACAGTACGTTTTTAAAGGGGAGGAAATATACTGTTTGATGGATTCCTTCTGTTTTAGGAGTAATAATAGGAGTTCAAATATCCTAAATTCTCATCAAGGCTTCCCGCTGTTGTCTTCCAAAGCACGACCCAGAAGAGTTCCATATGAGTAACACTCGCTGCAACCACACAATTCACTTATTGTGAGTGTTAACACGTGTGACCTTGGCTCTTTTCTCTCCCAGCTAATACTGGTGTTTACTGGCAGCAGCGAGGCTCCTAATAATTGGTTGGACGCTCCCCTGCTCCATATTTCAGTACAGTAGCAGCATATCAGCGCGCCTGAGCCGGGCCCATCCGCGTGTGTTTTACAACAAGTGCAGGGGCAGAGTTTTCTCATCAGCATGTGAAAGAAACCTTTGTTGGGGTTTGTACACCTGGACAGAGTTATCCAACCCCCCAACCCCCCCACCCCTCAGCCCCTTGTTCTTTCACTTCCCTGATCCAACAACATAACAGATAGATAGATAGATAGATAGATAGATAGATAGATAGATAGATAGATAGATAGATAGATAGATGGATAGATAGATAGATAGATGGATGGATGGATGGATGGATGGATGGATGGATAGATAGATAGATGACCTTATCATCTCTAAACATTACATAAACATACTGTATATTCCATTAAAACGATAAACCAGTGATTCGCCTTTGGTTTCCATTCTTTTTGAACTTGAACCTGAACAAGCAAAGCCCTGATCTGACATATTTCTATAAAAAGACGTTTCAGCCCGGCCTCCACCAGATCCTTCTGGTTTCTACTGAGCAGGCATGTCTGCTTATTTGCATTCGTTTCAGCCCATCCTTTGCCCGTCATATTATTTCCCCTGATTTATTCTGACTGAAAGTACCCACCCACCCCAACACACACACACACACACACACACACACATTTGGACTGTGAGGGTTTTTATAGACAGCCCTATACCCTAACCTACCCCCATTTACCTCTAAACCAAGTCTTAACCCCTTAATCTCGTTAGAGCTGTGTAGACTTCCTAGTGGTGTCTTTAATATTGCACGTCCTCACAGTTGGACAGCATGGACGTACCTGCTGCTCGAGTGTCAAAGGTGGCCACTCTCCACTGTGTACAAGCACATTTGACCCCGCTCTTCCTGCGACCACGCACAGGTGGAGGAGGAGCCGCTCTGTTCGTTTGGGAGCACTGGCATGCATCTAATTTCACAACCAGTACGAGTGCAGACCAGTGGCTCTGGTTCGGTTGGCCCCTAAACGCATCTCTTTGTTTCAGCCCTGCGTCCAAAACTGGGAATGTTCTGATCTTCTAAACACTCAGTAAACAGAGAGCTGGTCCTCACAGCGATAGAAGGACCCACACATGCACGTGCATGCACATCTTATCCGCTCTCTCTCAGCTTCTTTCCCTCAGTCTATCCTTCCTTTTAGTCAAACCCTTTGAATTTCTCTCCCTCTCATTATGAAGTGTTAGAAAGTTGCTGAAGTGAGAAATGAGTCTGTGAAAGCTCATTGTCCTAATTAAACTTTGACATAAAGAGTGACAAGAAGCAATGAAGGGGAAACAATAGCTTTCTGTGTATGAGTGCAAGTCTGGAGCAAGCAAGCAGCTTTGTCCCCAGGAACAAAAGCATTTGTTTGCATGTGTTCAACTCCATTCAGCTTCACCAGACCCAGGTGCAAAAACCAACTTTGCGAGAAACATCGCAGCTCATAACACCTTTGGCCAGTTGATGGAGCGGCCGCAGTCGGCCCAAATAGCCCCACGGAAGCAGATCAAAGCTGCCGTGTTGCCGTATAAATATTGTGCAGCAGAACGCTCTCTGTCTCATTACTTTCAACGGGGTGGAGGGGGAGACGGGGCCGAAAAAACCAAAGGAGTCGGGAGATTTCAGTTTCACAAACAAGGAATACTGTAAAGGTTCGAAAATGCCGGGAGCCGAAATCTGACCGCTTCCCTTCACGTTTGTGGTCAGGAGGCCGTCGTCGGTGTTCGACCGTGAGACTAGTGTCTTAAACGGTTTGTGACAATAGACATTGTGTCCCACTAGGAACATCAGTGTCGTTGCTTTCAATTCATACTTTTAACTGTGCAAATTGTTATAAACATGTAAAAATACAGTTATCAGTTGTGTATTTTTAAAAAAGTCAAAATGATGTACGTGTGTGTGTTTGTGTGTGTGTGTGCATTCATGTATTTACAGCGAGTAGTGATTGTACTTTCAATCTCCTTGTTTATGAAATTATAAAGAAATCCCTTCAGTTTATTAAAAATTAAATTGATATTAAATTGAGCATTTGTTTGTGATTAAATCACTATCCTGTATTCATTAAACATGTTACAAGGAGAAAATGTTAGAGTGTGTTTCAAATTAAGAGATTTAGCTGTTTACTGCATACATATAATCCTATTTCTTATTGGTTAAGATGCGAGCGCTTTTATCTGATGAGAGTTTTACTTTAGGAAAGCGATGCCCCCTGATGAAGGCTGCATGATTACGGCCACTGATTACCAGCACGAAAAGTCAAACTGCACCGAGGTTTTATACATTTTCCCAAGGTGCTGGAGAGGCAGCCTCCTTCCATTCTCATAGCAACTTTATTACATGTTTCCTGATGTCTGCTTCTGTCTGAAGAAGCGAGCCAGCTCAGATAAAAGCCTTTGTTGGCGGGGTGGAGTTCCAACTTCTAAGCGAGGAGGGGCCGACTCCACATTGTTATAAAAGACCAGAGAATAAGTAGACAGAGGAGACAGAGCAAGAAGACAGACCCCGGACTGTACCTGCTTCCCAAAAATGGAACAGAATGGAACAAAAGAGAATGGAGTGAGTGAGGAGACCCCGGCTTTTTCCCTTCCTCAGCCTGTCAAAGTCCCGGATATCAGATACACCAAGGTAAATGGCTCCGGGTTCACCTGCTGAGGTACCAGCCAGGACCGGCCAGAGGGTTCCTGCCATTACTTACACGCTGTCACTTCCACAGATTTTCATTGACAATAAATGGGTCGCATCCAGCAGAAGAAAGACTTTTCCAACTTTCAACCCCGCAACAGGCTGCAAAATCTGTGATGTGGAAGAAGCAGACCGGGTAAGAAAGCTGAGAATAGTAGAAAAATTCACATTCAACTATTAGTGTTAGTGTCCATGTTGATTAATAAACCACGGTTTAATTTCATTTAATGTTACTTCTTTTAGATTGCATACAGTTTTTGTGTCACTTACAAGATCAGTGAAAAACAGCACAATATGAACATGTTTTTAAGGCTGGTTCCTAACGTAGCATGAGAACACACACAGTGGCTTTAGTCAGTAGAACTCCAACCTACCAGAGCAGCAGGTCAGCAGCTGCACCAAAAACCCAGAAACACTCCAAGCCGGGCTGTTTTGTTTGGTTTGGTGTGTGTGAGTGTGTGTGTATGTGTGTGTGTGGACGTGGAAGTGATGTGTCTGTCCACGCAGGAGGACGTGGACAAGGCCGTGGCAGCGGCCAAGGCGGCCGGGCAGAGAGGCTCCGCCTGGCAGAGAACGGACGCCTGCAGTCGGGGGAAGCTGCTGCACAAGCTGGCCGACCTGGTGGAGAGGGACCGGCTCCTGCTGGCGGTGAGCTTCCACACGCAGCGAGCGCCGCCTCGCTCACCCACACCAGGCTTCAGCAGCAAACGACCAACCTTTCACAACTCTTTTAGATTTTATAGAGACCTTTATAGATTTTAGAGAGCACGCTCAGACGTCTTTATAGATCTGGAATTGCTCATTAAAGAAAAAAAAAATCATTCTGACATTTGGTTTAAAAACAAATGTCAATTTTATAAATGACATATTTAGTAAAAGGGAATTAAATATATTTTGAACTAGTTATTGTGACAGTTTATTGTTATATAATTGCTACTAGTAGTAACCCTATTAATTAATAGAATTTTTGAAGAATAAATAAATCTATAATAAATATTATTTCATGCACTGAAATAAACTACAATGTGTGAATGTGGAGAAGCATTACATCTCTGCAGAAATTATTAAAGTACCAGTGGTTGGACAGTTTCTGCTGTGAATAAGTCTTCTAAAACTCCTGGTTTGGTAAAATAAGAACCAGAGTCTGACCAGGGAGTGTCCAGGGAGGTGGGACAGAGCTCCAAAGATGTGGCCCCCCTTCTGTTTTTTTACTGAATGTTTATATCAAAGCATCACTTGCAGGGAAAATCAGGGAGAAGCTAGAAATCCCACTATGGATTTAAACATGAGGTTTTTAGGCTGAAATGGGAAATTTTAGTTGTGTGGTTGGTGTGCGGGACTATTTTTTCATGTTGATTTTATTTTGTAAATGGATTAAATTGATTTAAAAAAATCAAAGGCAGAATATCAAATTTAAGCAAACAATATTTTCATGGAGTGTGAATATAAAGATAAAGAGTACATTTAACTACAAGAAGATATACATTAAACCTATCAAGTGTTTTATTTCTTGTGATTGTGCTGAGCTACTATATAGGTGAGTTACATAGATTCAAGGCTTTAACTGCAGTTTGACCTATATATATATATATATATATATATATATATATATATATATATATATATATATATATATATATATGTAAATGACCCGCTGGTTGACTTCACTGTCACCTTTGACTACCAGAGCATCTGAAAACAGCCAAAATGGATAAATCTTCTCCAGCTACCTGGCTGAAAATGTACATTTTGATTTTACAAATTGCTGCAGGCAGCATATTTACGTGAAGCCTGAATGAGTTAGTTGATGCGAACGATAACGTGGGTGGTGTTGGTGGACGGCAGACTCTGGAGACGCTGGACACCGGGAAGCCCTTCCTGCAGTCCTTCTTCATCGACCTGGAAGGCAGCGTCAAAACCCTCCGATACTACGCGGGCTGGACCGACAAGATCCACGGCAAGAGCCTGCGCGTAGGTGAGCGCGGGTTTGGGTCCGGGTACGCGAAGGAACACAGACGAACAGAAACACTTCAGGTTTTAAACGTCTCAGCTCGCTGGTGCGTCACTGGGAAATCAGGTAATGGCTAAAGAGCGAGTGAGTTGTCCTGGAACAGGATTACGCTGAGCTCTGGGTGGTATCTACCCATAATACTTCCCCCTTCTAGTCAGACCCCACTTGGTGCTTCTCCTGTCTCTGCGGGACAGCAGATAGACAAAACACGTTGGCCTTTTCCTCTCGATTAAATGTCAATGGAGATGAGAGGCAGCGAGGATAAAAAGGGGAGGAAGAGGCTTAGATGGTAACCAGTGAGCCGTAACCATCAGTGAGGATTAACAGCCAGCGTTGGCCTCGTCACACCGCCGTCCGCTGGCCCGTTAATCCCCCAGTCACACCATCAAAGCCGGGGTCGCCTCCACTTAAAGAGCACTTTTTTGTTGATCTTTTTTTTTAGACATACTAAATTACTTTCATTTTCAAGTCTGACTTTTGGCTGTTGTGGCGCGTGGGTGTGGGTCCATCCTCGTCGTCGCCATGGCCACAGACGGGTGTAAAAGCTGTCTGAAGTGGTCACCTCTCCGGCGCTAGCGCAGCTGCTGGCCCCAGGATGCTCCTCCAGCACCCAGACCACTTCAAACTGCCCCCTCGGTGGTTTGAGGTGGGCGCGGGGGTGAGGCCACCTCGGTAAGCTTCTGTCAGACCGGCCGCTGAACAAAGGCGGCGAGTCCTGTCTCGAGGGAGCCTGTCGGCGCGTGAAACCGGAGAAGGTCAGGGCGCGGAGCAGGGAGCCTCCCCAGAGCGCTGAGGAGGCCACGGCTCTTCCAGGCCTCCTCACAGCTGTACGGAGGTGTGAGCTGAGGCGGGAAACGCATCGAGATGAACGTGTAGACGCGAGAAGTGAGACAAGAGAAGCCGAAATCCAACAAAGAGTCACGAATCGCTTTTCCTTCACAGACGAGAGCTTCATGTGTCTGACCAAGCATGAGCCTGTGGGCGTGTGCGGAGCCATCATCCCAGTAAGTCCAACCCAGCATCTCCAATAAAACTCCTCAGAAACTTCAAATGTGTGGGCAGCGTTACTCCCAGGATGAAGGTGCTCATCACCGCAGGTCTGACTCGTCCTAAAGCTCTCAACGTCCTCTGACGCGCTGCAGCGTGTTCTTCGTTATCGTCCTGAAGACTGAATAACTTGAACGCCGCGGTGGGGAGCTCCTCTTGAACTGGTCCGACGTGGTCTTAGCTCACGCTGCGTCGATGGCGCCAGCGTTCCTTCCCTTCCTTGTCAAAGAGCGTTTACAGGCAAGCTGGGCGACAGTTCGAGAGAGTTTGAGCTTTTCTCCCGTTGGTCCTTCATCTCTGTGCTCTGAGAATGAAGGTGCTTGATCAGAGCTCCAGCAGGCTGAGGCTTGACTTTTTAATCTCCCTCACACACATTTGCCTCATAAAGGTCCGATATTCCTGAACTTGAGCTGAACTGCTCTTGTATTGTGATGATTGTTCTTCTCTGAACCACGTAAATGTGGTATAAATTGTGCTGCCCTCAGCTGTATGATTTGAGCTTTCTGTCTTCCAGACTTGATTGAGGGCACCGAACTATTAGAACTGCAACAAATCTAAACGTTTCTGTGGCCGTTGTCGAGGATTTGAGCTGTAGCGTTGAGACTTTGGAGGTACCTGCGCGTGACGCGTGTTTTTCTTTAAGTAGTCGTTGTTTGTTCAGTCATGGGGTCTTGGCTTTGTTGCAGAATGAATTGGGCCACAAAAGTTTGGATTGAACAGAGCAGAGGAGCTCTGATCACAGGCGGGCGGCGCCGCTGACCCCACTGTACGTGGTGTGCGGATGTGGAGATGAAACGAGAGCCTGCTAAGCACTCGTGAAACCTTATCTTAATCTTTGCTCTCCGTAAACAAGCCCTCCTCGTTGCTGAGCCCTTTCTGGCTTACGGGAGCGCTCACAAGTGGATTCGCTCTCACACATCGGCAACACGCTTTCCTCCAGCGACTCAGCAACAGCAGACCCCTGACGACACTTTTCAAAAATCAGTTTTAGTTTTCATTGTGTCGTCATGTTGGACTTATTCCTGCATCTGATCAGAAATACACCTTTCATTTTTCATTTTGACATCCTGAAGCAAAGGGGTATTTTTACTCTTGCATTAAGGCTTAAAGTGCTGCTTAGACACTTCTGGTCTGGATTTATTAAGGCAGGATTATTTACATTATTGATGATATTCAATCGCATTTATGGACCAAAACAATATGATGATTTAAAAAATCCCATATTCATATATTTCTCATGTTCTTAATGTAAATGTGATTTAGCAACTGTAAACAGGGTTTACAAGTCCACATTTTCCCAACCGTGAATGATGATGAATGGATGATTAATGCGTGCATGTTAACCGTAGACGATGTAACTGCACCATCGTTTCGTGTGGTGGTCCGCACGAACTGACTTTACTATCAGGCAGCAGCATAAGTCAAGATATGCTGCTATCGCTACATCATAAACTCCTTTAAACCTTCAGAAGAATCTGATTATGTGGACCCTGGGGGGGGGGGGGCAGACTAAACACGCAACTGTAGATATTTTAAATATTTGTCTGTTCCTTTCTGCTCTCCTCCTCCTCCTTTACCCAGGATCCCACCATATGAGTCTGGGTCTGTTCAAGGTTTCTCCCTGTTGGAGTTTTATCTTCTCACGGGGGTGGTGGTGGTGTGTGTGTGAGGGGGGGGCTTAGGTTCTGGGACTATGGACAGTGCCTAGAAACAATCTAGACTGGGAGGTGCAGGTACAGAGGGTGTTCAGGTAGATTGCTTTGAGGTTTAATCAAACATAGTAGGATGGAGGTGGGAAATGGTCAATGAAAGGGAAGACCACAAGATAAACTAGATATGGTCAGGGCCATAAATGACTATAAAAAGAGTTATCATGTTTTTAATTTTGGAGTAGGATTTGTAAAATAAATAAATAAATGAATAAATAAATAACAGCAATAGAAATTGAGTGTGCTCTTTTGTCTGTGCCAGTGGAACTTCCCTTTGCTGATGTTCATGTGGAAGATAGCACCAGCCCTGAGCTGTGGAAACACCGTGGTCATCAAGCCAGCAGAACAGACCCCCCTGACAGCCCTCCACATCGGATCACTCATCAAAGAGGTTGGATATGGGCCCCAACGTGTAAACTGGGCTCCAGGATGGAGACCAAGACGTGTTTCAAATGTCTGATCCTCTCCTAGCTACTGATCTACTCCTGATCTGTAGCATTTAATTCATGTATTATGTATGTTTACCCTATCTGTGAACTGCTCAGGTTGTTGTTTGAGCGTAGTAACACATCGCTGCTCCAGATCCAGGCCAGTGTTTCCAGTGGTCTCCCAGCACTATGCTGTTCTCTGTGTTCCAGGCCGGCTTCCCTGCTGGGGTGGTGAACATCGTTCCAGGCTTTGGTCCCACAGCGGGAGCAGCTATCGCCAGCCACATGGACATCGACAAGGTGGCCTTCACCGGGTCTACAGAGGGTGTGTGTGTGTGTGTGTGTGTGTGTGTGTGTGTGTGTGTGTGTGTGTGTGTGTGTGTGTGTGTGTGTCCATGTGTGTGTCTTTACTGAAATTTGGTTAATTTCATTTATTTAGGTTAGTCTTGTATGTTGCTTGTGAGCATCATATTTGCTCCTGGTGGACAAAAATGTATGTTTGTTGTGTTGCTGTGATATTAAAGTCTAATCTTCCGTCGTTGTTCAGCCCTCATGTGGGTGCTAACACACAGCCGTCTGCATGATTCAGACAGGTCAGCTGGTCCAGACAGCAGCTGCCCAAAGTAACTTGAAGAGGGTGACCTTGGAGCTGGGGGGGAAGAACCCCTGCATCGTGTTTGCTGACTGTGACTGTAAGTAAAAGTCCATCCTCCACATGCTGGGCCGTGCTTTGGCTCTCTTGTTAAGGCCACGTAAGTTATTGGTTGACTGGACCTGTAAAACGTTTCCCTGAGCTGCCGCCTCCTGGTCAGGACGGTCCCTCTTTTTCTGGAAAGCCTTTGTGGCTCTGACCATGTCCGACCACGTGGATGCTGCTGAGCTTTTCCTGGACATCTGACGTTGGGACGTTTACCTTCGCGGTCCGCCCTCGGATCCTTTAGCCGCCGACCTTTGTTCTCCCAGATGCTCCTCTGGTGCTCTTCGGTCCTCATCTTCTCACCCTGACACAAGAGCAGCAGCAGTAAAAGCTTGATTGAGTGGTCATCCTGGAGTGTTTTCTCCTGGGCTCTACCTTCTGGGGTGGAGCCCGTGTTCAGTGTTCAGTCATTGTTATTGGGAGAACAGTAAACACAGTCACACCCTTTTTTCGCAGGGGAATCTGTGTGTATTTATCTCATCTCAGACAAGCTTTTGAAACCTTATTTATGTCCCACATCCCCTTCTCATAGAGCTTGTTGCTGGTCTTGTGGTAACGTCTTCTCCGACTCATGTTGTGAGCCGTGTTGAATGTAAGGCCCACTTTTTATCACATCACCGCGTCGTCTCGGTGACATCCAAGCTGGTGTGGCCCCGAGGCTTTCATTGTTAACGGCCGTGTCCAGAGGCCCAGACTGGCTGTGCCCCCGCCTGAACCCTTCCACCCTGTTAACAGTTCATTAACAGGCTGATTGATGCTCGTACCTTATTGCCAGTTTTGCCCCAGAACCATTAAAGATGTCCGGTTGTGTGTCCACAGTGCAACTGGCGGTGGAGGAAACCCAGAAAGGAGCGTTCTACAACCAGGGCCAGTGCTGCACAGCCGCATCACGCGTCTTTGTGGAGGAGAGTATCCACGAGGAGTTTGTGCATCGCAGCATAGAAAAGGCCAAGAAAATCGTGATAGGAGATCCGCTGGACCCGCTGACGTCACACGGGCCGCAGGTAGGACCTCGGCTGGACAATCACACCACACCTTCTGGGCCAAAGACAATCGTCATCTGTAGAGTCTTGAATACATTCTGATCACCTGAGCTCCAGAACTTCCAAAATATGTAAATTAAACCTGTCATCAACATTTATCTATGAATTTCGTGTCATATGACTTTTCCCTCAACAGCATAAAACTGTATTTTATCTATATTTGTTAATAATTCTTTTTCTGAGATCTGAGCATCTAAATGTGATTAAAAAATGTATAACTATAATTACGGTGAGAATGTGTTTCTGTGACATAGGCCGCAGTCTTATCATTTAAAATGTTTATTTGAGTCATATTTTTATTCTGATATGTAATGTCAATAAATAACCATGGTGTTGTCTGCAGGTAATTGATCCCAAACTACCTTTTTTCCCAAACTGATGAACTCCAGGGTTTTTCTTGATTTTTTAACTCTTCCAGATTGACCAACAGCAGTTTGACAAGATCATGGATCTCATAGAGAGCGGGAAGAAAGAAGGAGCCAGGCTGGAATACGGAGGGGCACCTGTGAGCAACAAGAGCCTCTTCATTCAGCCCACCATCTTTTCTGGGGTCAAAGATCACATGCGCATCGCTAAAGAGGAGGTAACAGTTAGGGAGAGCCAAGCCTGACTCCCTGTGGATCAGACTGGTATCACACCCCAGTCAGCAACAGGGAACAACTCTCTCCCACAATGAACATTCAGCATTAAAATCTGTTTTTAAGGAGAGTTCTTGAAATGCCCGATGTAAAGTCCCCTCTGGGATGTTTAACATCAGTGTCTCACCTGATTTATAACTTGTCTGCTGTTGTTTTGGTTTTATCCAAAATATCTGTGTGAATTTCTTCACGATATCAAAACCTCAACCCAAAAGATTCGGTATGCTTCTGCAGCTCTGATGGAATGCATGGGCACACACACACGTATGCAAACACACACATGCATGGTCCCATACCCTATTTCTATATAAATGAATGGCAGCTGTGCATATCTGTGAGAATGTGTTTCATTTTCTGCAAACTACTGGTCCTCACATGTCTGATTCCATTCCAGATCTTTGGCCCTGTACAGTGTATATTCAGCTTTAAGAGCCAGGAGGAGGCCATAAGGAGAGCCAACAGCTCACAGTATGGCCTGGTGTCCGCCGTTTTCACCTCAAGTATGGACAGAGCTTTAGCTGCTTCTGCAGCCCTGGAAACAGGAACTGTCTGGTAAATTTATTAATTCCTCATTTCAGGCTGGAGAAAAGCAAACATAATAAATGCTCTGCTTCCCCTCTGTCTGTGTGGGTTCAGGATAAACTGCTATAACTCCCTGCACGCTCAGACTCCCTTTGGCGGCTATAAGATGTCAGGCATCGGACGAGAGCTGTAAGAGTCCCTCTGTGTGATACATGATGAGAGATTTGGTCTCTGCGCATGTCTGACCTGCCTCTGCTGTGCTGTCATGTCCCCTCAGAGGAGAGTACGCCCTGGCCGAGTACACCGAGGTGAAGGCCGTTACCATCAGGCTGAATGAAGCCGTGTGAGAAGACGCGAAGAGGTCGTCGCCCACATCGTTTCTACGTCCACCATCTTTTCCTTGTCCTTAGTTTGCTCTGTGGTGTCGGGCTCAAGACCACCTGTTTAACTGAATAACACGGGGGGGCAGGGGGTTGTTTTTATATTAACACTTTTATTACACGTCTTTGTCATTTGGGGGAAATCTGGGGCTTTTGGACAGATTTTGACTGTTTTCACCATCTCAGCAAACAGCTGTTTATTTACCGAGATTATAATCAGCAGATCAGCAGATGATGATTGATCATCAGAGCACGATCAGAAATGCTTCTGATTCACAAAACGTTTAAATAAGTATGTCTCTGAAAAGTCTGCAGGAAATCATAGCATTCATGTTTTGGTCTTTTTTTGTTTAGACCCAATTTCCAGGATGAAAGTTATTTTTAAAGAGAAAACTCTTTCAGAATAAGTTATATGGTGACAGAATGCTGAAGGCTTGACTGTAATATTAGAATTTCACTGTTATACCTTTTTATCAGATGTTTATGGGATGCTTTGGATGGACTCTTGCTGACTAAAATATTATAAAATGAAATGTGCCTTTCCGTTCAAACTGCTGCTCAGAGTGAGGTAACATTTACTTCACCAGTAACGGCTCAGTTACGTGCTATGATAACACACTAGATGATATTTTCTGTTTATTAATACTCGTGGAACCGGAGCGTGTCCACAGTTTTTATTGCATTTGATTTATATTTAAATAAAACTCTTTAATAAGTCATTTTGAACAAGCTCATTTTGACACGTCTATATTACAAATGTAAATGAAATGAAATGTAAATCCTAGTAGTTCAGTTCAATTCCTACAATTCAGTGATTGTTGCAAATAAAGATGTTTTCTTTCACTTTACATAGTTTACACATTCTTTTCATTCTTTTCTTTTTGATCATCTGAGAGGCTTCTCCAGCCCCACTGGACCTTAATGGATCTTCAGAACTGAAGCAGGCCCTTGGAGGGTCTGTAGGTTTGTTTTAACGCTCCAGTAGACTCTCCAGTAGAACTCACTGGGATTCTACAAATGTTCAGTTGTGGTCTGGTTCATTTGTTCACTACTTTTGTTGTGTGTTAGTGTAAATGTCCTTTCGTAGGCCATACGAAATGTCACATATCATCAGATGAGCTTTCTGAGTCTGGATCAGCAGCTCAGCTCCTGCTGATATAGAAACCACCGGAATGTAGAGGTGATTTTTAATGGACGTCATCATATTGTTGCGACCTCTGCAAGACAGAAAGGCCTGATAGCTTTCTTCAGCTTTTGATGTAATTAAAATTAATCATTAACTTTCAGCACAACCCTTCATGAGTTGGCCCCAAGCAGAAGTTCCCTCAATATATACAGGATTTATGGTGGGATCATTACATAGAGTGCTGTTAGCAAAGACTAATACGGTCTGACAGGAAAAGTAGAAATTTTCAATGAAATTAACAATTTGAACTCTTGTTAGGTTAGGATCAACATCACCAACTTAAACATGCCATTACAATTGAATTATTATTTTATAATAATCAGTTTTACCTAGTTTCATACCTAGTTTCATATTTAGAAATTGTAGGATTATCTTATTAACAAAACATATAATCGAAATGTGTGCAAAATGAAAGAAAGATACACGTGCCCCAATAGGAAAATGTACATTCAAGTAAATCCATCCATCCATCGCTTTCTGCCACTTCCTCCACCGAGGGTCTTGGGAGGACTGGAGCCTATCCCAGCACATTGGGAGAAGGACACAGGTCAGGGCTGACACAAAAAGACAAACAAACAAGTGTTCACACTCACACCTATGGACAATTTAGAGGTCCCAATCAACCTAATCCCCAATTGTTCATGTCTTTGGACTTTGGGAGGAAGCTGGAGTACCTGGAGAGAACCCACACAGGAACAGGGAGAACATGGAGACTCCACACAGAAAGAGCCCAGTCTCCATCCCAACCGGGATGGAGACCTGGGGCCTTGTTGCTGTGAGGCAACGGTGCTGCTGACCACCACACCCCTGTGCCGCCCCATTCAAGTAAATGTTTGATATAATAAATAAATGATATCCCACAATAGCCCTCACTGTAGACAACAGTTATCTATAATAACCACCACCTAAACTTTTGTTAGAAACCTGCTTTAATTTGAAATGCTGATATCCGGGCACGCTTCGGCTCTTTTATTTTGAAAAGCTCTGCCGGAACCTCGCCCGCGGTGCGTTCACGTTCGCCACTTGACTGTGAAAAGGAGAGTTCTGTCTTGTGGAATCAGGAAGTTCCGACGGGACCAATCTGTGTTTACAAGTGCGGATGATTTCGAAGTTGTAAAAGCGTGAAGTCTGTCAAGATGGTCAGTGGATGTGTTGAAATGTGGTCACTGGTAAACTATTAAAATTTTACAGGCGCCTTTTTATCGCTTCCTTGTTATTTCATGCAATTGCAAACTCGAAGGTCGCTTCATTGGCGTGACGTCACCACTCGAGACAAATCTGCGTAAGTTCATTTTAATTATCCAAAACATCTAATGCACGATTTCTCTATCTGTGAGCAATTGTTCCGTAGTTGTAAATCTTCATTTTTTCCACACTACCAGGAGGTTTTTTGCGCTGATTTTACTAACATGTCTGCATCTTTATTAGCAATTATCTGTAGCCGTTTGCTGCAACACTGTACATGATGTGTAATACACAGTATAATAAATGTTTTATTGTTGTAAATATATGTATATATTAATTGTTTTGTTTTTAAATAGACATGTCACAAATGCATGGGTTATAATTCCATAATTGTCAAGCTATGTTATTCTAAAATATGAAGATGCAAAGTTACTTTTTTCTCCAAAGCGATATACAGCGATATTTGATGTGATAATGTGCATAAATGTGGAGTATAAATGTGCATTTAGCAGCTGATACATGCTCCCTTATGACACTTGTCTTTACATGCATTTTTCACTTTTTTGCAACTAACTGTAAGTTATTTGTCCTTGACAAATTTAATATCAAAGAGTGTTAATATTGTTGCATTTTCTGTTTTTGCCATCTATTTCCAGTTTCCAATGTAAAGGAACTGACATTGAGGAACTAGTAACTTTAATAGGAATGTCTTACTGGTCAGTCGGGCTTCCCCAGAACAAAGAATCTCTCAGCAACATGGAGCAGCACGCTGGTGAGTTGAGCTCATGTCACCTCATCCAACCCCGTCGATAACCTCAACAGCACGCAGGTTCGCGCCGTGCGAGAAGAAGGTGCGCGGCAGTGGCTGCACTTGTGCGTAAACCTAGTTTTAGAAAAAGCAGAATTGAAACTGAGATTGACAGCCACACTTTTAGACTGCTGCCGTTTGACCGTTTTCATGCTGCGCTTGGAGAGAACACAGAAATGGTTTCTGACAAACGCACTCTTTTTCCTCTGCACACTTTCAATGGATTTGCAGCGACAGCTCCACTTAAATTTGTGTGGAATAACGTTTCAGGTCTATGCATGCTTGAGAACGCCCTAGACGCGGTCGAGTGGAGCCGCCTGCTCGGCTGAATCTTTTCTATCAGCAGAAGGAAACTGTAACGTCTCTTTTTATTTCCTGTAACGTGTAGCCGTGTCTAGGTTCCATCGGTGCTTCGGTTGGTCGGTTTCGCGTCCTTCCAGAGTCGTGCCGCTGGCGTGAGGCACCGAATGTGGCCTGCAGATGTTGCCCTGGTGGGGTAGCTGGGAGACAGGCCAGTAGAGCAGAGGTGAAGGGGGTTTAGGTGGGTAAGAGGCCAGCAGCAGGACAGCTGCCAGGACCCAGCGTGATACCCTAGAGCCACACATGCTTTAATATCACCAGACCTTGAGGGGGGCCGGTCCTCCGGCGGGGCCCGTGCCCACGGCCCCTGGACTCAGACGTGGCAGATGGAGCTCTGGTGCCGTGTCCTCCTCACACATGAGAGCGTGTTCAGATGTGTGACAGACACCAGAGAGTCTGGAGATGCTGTGACATCCTCCAGCGCCTCCACATGGCAGCCAGCGGGGCCCCTGGTTCAGACCCTCAGGCCCACCATCAGATGCTCTGCTGGTGCTGCGGGCCCCGCTCCCTCCCGGTGCGTGACGTGCCCGGCCTCCTGCAGCTGGACCAGGGCACCGATGCCGTGTACCGGTCGGTGCCTTCTCCAGAGCTGAGTCACGGCTGCTCTTGAGGGGGCTCAGAACGATCGGTTCTGCTGTAGAGCGTCACTGCAAACCCGTTCCTCACTCAGTTCACATCTCATTCATCATCATCTGTCACATTAAAGGGTTTGATTTGTGAATATCAGACAAGTTCAGTGGTCAGCGGGCAACCATGATTTAGTTAGATTAGTCACCAACTTTTGAAATGGGGACATTTTTTTACATCAATTTTATTACGCATTCATCTAAATTAATCATATTTAATTCCTCTGATTAACTTCCACTTAATTAAAGTAATGAAATCACAATTATATATTTTTTTCAATTAAAGTAGAAATTAAATTAAATCAGTGATAATCCAGTATGGTAACTAATCATGATGACATTAAGTTTTCTTTTCCGTGTAATGATGGTATTGTGTTTGTCATTGTTATTATTGATGAGGAATGCCTTCACTCTGTGTCTCTACTACAGTAGAGATCTTCTTAGGTGAAGAAGCTGAATGGTTTGTGTGATTGTCGTGATGTTGGCTTTAAACTTGACTAGAAACCAGAAGGTGTGTCAAACACCTTTTACCTGAAACGTTAAGGATACACACGTACGTCCAGTCTTCCTCTTTATAGCCAGACTTTTTGTGTTGCTCTCAGACACAAACCAAACCAATAAATCCTGCCCAGACATTCAGGATTTGTGTTGCTCCGGAGATATTTATGCTTTGTGTGTTCGTGGTTGAGTCGCAGTTTTGAGCAGTTTTGCGGTACCACTTTTGCACCGTCTGGAGCTATTTTAATGAAGACAGGCACAAATGTGGATATTTGTGGAGCTACAGTTGATCACACTTTGTCAAGCTGAGGTTTCACCTTTCTGATCTAAATAGAATAGAAGAGAATAGAATTCCACCTTATTGTCATTGCGCATGTCACAAGTACAAAGCAACAAAATGCAGTTTGCATCCATCCAGAAGTGCTTAGCAAATAGAATATATTGTATAGAATATAGAACATATTATCTAGGGTATATTACAAATGTACACAGTATGAAGAAGATATAACCATGGGTATGTTGTGGATATAATGTCGTTATGAATATGCTATAACTAGAACTATAGGTATATACAAATGTACAGGCTATGAACAGTTTATATATATGTTATAGATATATTGGGTTATAAATATGAAGGCTATAAACCGACTAAGAATGTGTGTATATAACGGGTTATATAAGGCTAAGATATGAACTGTAATTATTATGTAGAGTATGATTGTATGTACAGTGGCAGTGTATCATATAATGGAACAATAATGGTCGGGGGCGGCACGGTGGTGTGGTGGTCAGCACTGTCGCCTCACAGCAAGAGGGGCCCGCGTTCGATTTCCGGTTGGGATGGAGGCTGAGGACTTTCTGTGTGGAGTCTCCATGTTCTCCCCGTGCCTGCGTGGGTTCTCTCCGGGTGCTCCGGCTTCCTCCCACAGTCCAAAGACATGCACTATTGGGGATTATGCTCGAAAGGATACACACCCGTAGGTGTGAGTGTGAGAGAGAATGGTTGTTTGTCTATGTGTCAGCCCTTTGACTGACCGTCCAGTCCAGGGTGTACCCTGCCTCCGCCCATTGTGCTGGGATAGGCTCCAGTCCCCCCGCGACCCTCAGTGGAGGAACAAGCGATAGAAAGTGAGCGAGCGAACAATAATGGTCAGAACACTGAGCATAAATCATGTGTGAGAGAGGTAACCACTCAGTTATGATTACCTTCACAACTGAGAGGATATGGCTCTTTTCACCTTTAAAGAGAGCCATATCCTCTTTTTATTCCATGGTGATCATAAATGATTTGCTTTACAGTTTGAACGTGTGATTAACAGATTATTCAGTATAAAGAAACGTCAGTCGTACCTGCATCGATCCAACACTGGAAGGGCACGTGGCTTCATCGCATTTGACCCTTGGTGTGAATAAACACCATACACCCTGTCACTCTACCAGATCACATGAATGTGACTTTTACAGGATATTTAGGTACTTTTGCACCCAACCCACATAAAGTGTTGCATTCTGGGAGTCAGGACTGATGATGGCCACCCTAAACTTCCTAAACACGACGACTTATAAACACACTCATGGTGGACACACATAAATCAAACAAAAGAAGCCAATAATAGTAGTAATTAACCGCTCGTACCCGCGTCAACCTGCTGCCCTCCAGAAACAGCAGGAGAAACACAGAAAAACCTTTTTATCCATGGTTGATCAGTTTTTAATTTATAAGGACCCCCGGTGTGTGTGTGTCCATTAGATTTGTATTTGTATGGTGTGGGTGTGTGGGGGGGGGGCAGTCCTCCAGGGTTAGGGTTGGACTCGGACCACTTCCTGCGAAGCGCAGCAGACTGACCTGCAGGTGGCACTTGTGCAGCAGCCTTGAGCAGCTGGCCCTCTCTGACCGCTGCGACGCGTCGGCGGACCGTGCGGGCTGCCATTCACCCCTCCTCCTTCGCACTACCTCAGCCTGTCTGCCCCCCCCCTCCGCTTCTCCTCAGCCCTTCAACGGGCTGGAGGAAGATCATCAATGGAAAGCAGCCAGGGCGTCTCTGTGTGTGTGTCGTGCGTGCGTGTGTGTGTGTGCGCGTGTGCTGATTAGAGGCTCCGCAGCTCCGTGAGGTGAAGCTATGGAAAGAAAGTGAGCGGTGATGTGATGACGGAGGCAGGAGGAAGTGGGGGATTCAGAGCCACGATATGAGCAGGTTAGTAGGAGGGAAGAGGACACGGGCACAGCTGAATGCTGACTGCAGTCATTTGTGTAGTCTGCACATGCAGGAGCGACTGTCGTACCCAGATCTGTACTGATTGTGTGTTTCTGCCAGGGTGCCTGGATGGTCCATGTGCTCTGTGATTGTTTAAACGCTGTCTTACTGATCGATTCAAGCGTGGCTCGGGGGCAGAATTCTCTTAGTCACTTGACCGAGGTGCAGTTATGGAGCCATTTAAGCAGTTTGAATCAGATGAGATGGTGCTTGGATCTGATAAACGCGTTGCATGGCGTCTTTCAGAGAGATCCGTCCATCATCTACTCATTCCATTAACTTCAAGCGTTGCCCAGCGTGTCAAGCTTTTACGCGCTTGAGATGTCCACATGTGAACGCACAGTTTACCCATCCGTCTGTCCGTCTGCCCGTCGGTCCTGTAGGACTTTACCCCAGAAGTCAACGTTCAGAGGTGGAGATAAACGCCGGAAAGGTCAATAGTCCATCACAGGACACACTCAGCATTCACTCACACACTCTCTGCTGCGTATTTAGAGCCTCTAACACATGCTTTTGGACCATGGGAGGAATCTGAGTACCTGGAGAAAATGCTGGGGAGTGTCTTGTGATTGATTGAATTTCTGATGGCGTGCTCTTTCAGAAATGCTTGAAAGTGTCGGTAAAAGTCGGCATCCTTTGTGCTCCTGCCGGGCCGGGTAAATTTAGCCTCTGGAATCCAATTTAAATCGTTAGCGCACGCTGAGAATGGGCTCGTTGTGTGCCGAGGACGGGTCAAAGCGGGCTCGCTCTGCCAATCTGCCCCTTGGAGGGAACCCTAAATCTACCAGAACGCTGAAGGTGACCGTTGGTGAGCAGTCGGCTGCCTCTGTGATGTCAGGCAGCGCGTTTGCGTGTGCAGTGAAAATGCTGCCTGGAATTCTTTTTGGCATCCGCTCATCTCTTTAAGACTCTTAATCCTTGCTGGAGGATTTCTTGTTTCTATGTTGCTTTTTCCACTCTATTGACTGTGATACCTCTTTGAGAAGACCGATCATGACTGGATCTTTGTGCTTTCTGAGGCATCACTCGCATCAACTCACTTGCACTTTTTCCCCCAACTCAAAATCTCCTTTTCTTGTTCTTCAGACTTCCCTTCCACCACGTGTATGAAAAGCTGAAAGCAGAGCGAATGCGCAGGTGAAAAGGCGAGTCGGATGAGCTCCACTGACCTCCTCCGTCGCCGTTGTTCGTGTGCTGTGCGGGGATGAGAGGTCGATGGCGGATGGAAGACACGTGTGTTTCAGATGACATCAGTCTCGCGGGCCGTCTCATGTAGCGTCGGCACCCCGGGCCAGCTTTTGCTGTATATATTATTCATATTGATGCTGACTGCAGGAAGTGTGTGTCTCAGACAGCTGATTTCCAGCCAGGATACCGTTTGCACTTTTTCTGTATGAATGTTTATTCTGGTAAATGGATGGTTTTGACTCATTCTCTGGCAACCTGTGATTTAGTTTCCGTCACCAGTGTACGAGCGGGAATGCACGGATGCAGACTTGTAATGTAAAGAGCTGGGAAAGGTCAAAAGTTGCCTGGAAAAGCTCTTTGTAATTACAGTCATTTCACCACTTTCAGAATTCATTCAGAGGGTGTGAGGCGGTTGTTCTGCTTATGCTGCGAGAGAGCGCTTTAAAGGGGCGACCTAGTTCTGCTTTAACGCTGCGGTAATACAACGTGTTTAACCTGCAGCCTGGTACCGGGGGGGCTCAGTCTGATCCAGTCCTCCTCACACACACCATTGACACTCCCATTTCACCACTGGTTTCCTCCTGTCTCTGTCTAATGTGCCATCAGGTCCCGGCGAGGAAATGGGAGCCAAGACATCATTGTTCGAGGTGTCAGAACACGGTTCCATACTTCCGTCTCCCACTCTGGAAAACATCAAGGCGGCGTATGAAGACAAAAAGGTGGAGGTTGCCCGAGAACTCATCCAGCAGGCGTGCTGTGTGGAGTGCAGTGCAGGGATGCCCCGCGTTCACGGGGTGAGTCCTCGCCAAACGACGCCCTTAAAAGCTTCTGGTGGTTCAGTAAGTGCTCTCGCAATCTGAAGGTCCCAGCACTGGGAATGCACATGCCTGGGAATTAACCACCTGGTGCATTTTTAAACAAGGAGAGATTTACATTTTAATGGTCTTACAGAATAAACTGCTGCGTAACTGCGCTGAGAGGATTTCTGAATCAAGAGTGAAGCTCTATTTTTATACAAAGGGCCTCCGTGGATAAGCTTGTTCAGACATTTATCAGGTTGTTGCCTCATTGTGGCTCTTTATGACTTTAGTTTATATACTCATAAATAAAATAAAATAAAAAAGGGTCATTTGACTGGCCAACACATTAATCATTTATTTTTTTCTCTCTAAAAACGTCAATCAATGAATTCACTTTAGCTTTAAAGCCGTGAGAGTGTGATACCGTAGAATCGACAGAGTTCTAAAATTACTAACACGGTCAAAAACTGTCATTTTAAAAATATTGACTAAGGGCATTTTCACCCCAAGGTTTGTTCGTCCAGATATTCTGCTTCATTTTGTGCTGACGTGGAAGCCCATGAGGAAGCTGGTGCAAACCAAACAAGCCAACTCTTAATTAGTGCCAACAGCACAAATCTCAAGAAGCAGATTAGCAGAGATAGAAAAAGAAAATGTGTTTTTGTGCGGAGGCGGAGCGATGAAGACGGCAGGCGCTTGTTCATCTACGGTCAGAGGAGCATTGTTTGTATTTGTGGAGAATAATCCGACTCCAGGGGATTTTCACCAATCCATGAGCCAGGTTTTCTACTTCCTCATTTCAGGCAGCTTTTGTTGCTGCATGACGTTGGTTCTTTAGGCTCCCGCCTCCATACCCACCAGTGGCTGCGGATCAAAGCCCAGGGGCAGAGATGCATCTTTCCCCCCGTGGGGCTGTGGTGCCCTGGGAGAGATGGTGACGTCAGCTTGGAAGTTCTGTGTCAGTCGTGTCTCAAATAGAACATCTCAGGTGCAGCTTTCTTGCGGTGCATTTACAGCAGACAAAGGTCCCTCAGATTAAGGTATTCATTCGTCCATCATAGTGCCTCTTTGATTTTGAAGCATCTTTCACAGCAGCACACTTGAGCAGCACTAAGTGTAATATTCATCTTAGTTATTTCAGTTTTCATTATTAATTAACAGACAGTCCCAGAAGTCTTATTTGATGATTATGAGTCAATCTTTCTCACTCTTCAGAGGGTGTTAATATATGTTGGTTTATTTAACTCTGTCGTGTTGGTTTATGCTTATCTTTGCACTTTTTTGGTTAAAATGGTTAAACCTCATTTCATGTACGTTTCACATGTGGGACAGGTCACATGCTTCACTGAGACTGTCTGGAAATGTGCACACTTCCTGTTTGTGTTGGCATATTCCCATTTGTCCTCATTGTTCACCTGATGAAGGTTTCAATCCAACAGCAATGATGACCCTGTTTCATCTTTAGTCGTCTACTCGTCTATTTATGACTGATGAATGCAATTAATCTTTCATTTATGCACACTTCACATGCTAGAGGTGGCTGACTTATGCAGCCAGGAGTTTCATCTCAAACTTTGTTGAAACGGTTGCAAAAGGAAATCTGTAGATTTACTGCTCAGGTCTGATCCACCGATTTACCCGTCTCTGACACACTAACGGAGGAAATAAATATGTACTTTTTCTTCTCCAATTCAACCAGAGTAACAGGTTTTTGGGTTTAAATGGAATTCTAGAAATTTCCTTACAGGCGCAGTTGTGCAGTCAGACCGGAAATCTTCAGCACGATGAATTAATAGTCTGTTCTTAGTTGATCGCTGCAGCTCCGCAGCAGCTCTGGAGACACGCAGAAACCAGAGAAACCAGTCCCTCACTATCAGCTCACCTAGTCTAAAGAAGCATCATTGCTGGGGTGTTTGCTAGGTTGCATCATTTTGGAATTGAAAATGTTAAAAATTCTAAAAATAAATTCCAAATAAACCTGCCTATGCATGAGTTTGCTCTTGGCTTTAATCCGATTTACACACGTAGAGTCAGACATAGACAAACTCCAAAATAAGCAACAAATGACAAGACAGTTGTAAGCAACACAAAAAGACTAAGGTTTGTGTGTGTGTGTGTGTGTGTGTGGTAGGTGAATCTCCTCTGTGTGGCCATCCAGCATGCGGATCAGCAGAGTGTACGTTACCTCCTAAAAGAAGCGCGCATCCCCCTGCCACAGGAGCCCTCCAACACCAACCCCGCCATCCTGGCTGCGTACTTCGGCCTCCCCGACCTGGTCAAAGAGCTGCTGGATTCAGTACCCGGTGAGACGAGCAGAGCTCAGCTGTCACATGATGACAAGACACACACACACACACACACACACACAGGTCTTCTATGAGGCTGTGACTCTCTCCCAGGTCCATGTTTGAGGATGGACCTGCTGAACTGGATGCTGGCGACATCGTGCCAGCAGGGCCACCTGGACGTGGTCCGCCTGCTGGTCCACAGCTATAACGCCAATGTCAGAGACTGCGCCATCCACAGCGACGACTTCGCCGTCATCAACGGGCTGCCGCTGTACGCCGCCGCACAAGCAGGTAAAGAGAAGTAACCTGTTTTTGTGTGTTTCAACTGCTTTCATGATGCGTTTATGAACATACCATCAGATTTCTTTTAAATTAATTCTATTTATCATCACTGTGGAGATGAAAGTGAAAGGATCTGACATCAACTTGTTAACCTTCTGGATATGTCATGATTTTCTCTGTTCATTTGTCATCAAATGTAAGGTGGTCTTCATCTGGGTCCACATTATTGCTTTATTAAATATAATGTGCTGAACATAATAGTCCCAGAAAATCAAATATTTAATGTTTCTATTCAACACGCTTACTCAATAGTTATAATGCTTTTATGTCATTAACTCCGGTTGACCTCTGACCCCTGGCTCAGCCCATTTGAAGCAACTCTTGTTTCCTTAAAGAGGCACGAAACAGATACATAGTAGCAAACAAGGCTGAACAGAGCAGAGATCCAGGCCACACAAGTCGATACAAATCTTCTTCTTTGGGGAAAGATGGAGGGACTTGTAAACTCAGATCAGATTAGGATGCAGGCTCGGTCACTCCAGCTGTGATTGGTGTGAATGTGTTTTTTAAAAGGAACGATTATGATGTGAATTTTTTTAACTGTGGAGAGGAGTGGATGGGCGAGGAGAACAGAACAAGGGTGCCCTGATTATTACATGAGCTTATAGATTATAGATTGTAGAATGGATGGATCCAAGTCATGATTGGAGGAGCTTTATATTTATATATTTATGATGAGGTTACTAATTCAACTAACTAAAGGAAGTAGACAGTTCTGGTGCATCTGTGAGATCCCTGACAAAACATATATGAGTACTCATCGATATATAATGGAATGGAATATAACTATAAATAAAGACATGATCCTGAAATAACAACTATAAATAAGAAATGCTGAACAGCTTGGTGAGGCCAGGATCGCTCCTGAGTTATAGTCTACACATTTCTGAAAACTGTTTTACTCTATTGATTCACAAGAAAACAATCAATTTCCAACACGATCAAAGTTGTTGTTGATTAACAATCAGCTTTTGAAGGGCTGAAACATGCAACATAAAAGTCAATAAAAACAAGGAATGTAGTCTAGAGGAAAAGGCAGATTTCTCTGTCTAGCATTACTGTCTACGTATTTCTTCATAATCTGGTTATTACAGCAATCAAAGAAGACATTTTGGCATCTTAAGCAGGGATAGGCGCGTACTGATACCAGGTATTGGTATCAGACCGATACCGGCCTTATTTCAAGGAGTCTTGTAGAGGTTACCGACACTAGCCATCGATACTAAAGCCAAAAAACTTAGTAGTCCTTCTCACCAGGAGATGGCGCTGCCACGGTGGGACACGATGGCGGTTCTTCACGTGTGTCCTGTTCACACAAACGTAACCCCGTTTTGGCAATTTGGCAAGTTTAGGAAGTCAAGACAGAGGAGCAGACCCTTGCACAGGACTAGTGGTGTCGGGATCTCTGAGTACAGAGCGAGTACTCGTACTCGTACTTGTACTGGGTTTGGCTGTCTGAGGCTGAGCGGTGTGTCCTGTGCTTCAGGTAACGAGGACGTAGCTCAGTTCCTGCTGCAGAATGGAGCAGGATTCTCCTCGTACATGCTGATGGACCATCCAGCCTTCAGTAAACACCTGCTCAATCTCAGGCTTGAAGAAAGCCTGAGTGTGGACGGAGACCAGGTCGGTGCGCCCGAACAACCGCGCTGCCTTTCCGACAGGAATGACCCCCCCCTTCCTGTCTGCAGACCGTCAATGTCTGCTGGAGTGATCTGCAGCTGCCCTGGCTGGAGCTGGACTGGTTCATGGACATGTCTTCCCGGATCGTCCACCTGGACCTGTCTTCTAACTGTTTGGTGGCTTTGCCCTCCGTCCTACCCTGGGGTCTCCTCCACCTGCACACGCTGGACGTGTCCAACAACCTGCTGAAAGAGCTGCCCGCTACTCACACCTCCCAGGAGGTCATCTGCACCAGGTACGTGCGTCCCTCGGGTAGATCAAATAAAAGATTATCAGTAACGACTCGGTTGGCTTCTTGGTCGCGGCGGATCCTGAAAGGTGTCTATGAAGTGTTTTGTGGGCTTTTAAAATGTTTTACAACGGTAAATGTTAACTCTTTACGACGGGCTGCTCCCAACAAAGTTTGAAGTGTAAATAAAAAGCATTCTCTTTGATAAAGATAAGGCCTTCACTTCAGAGGCCAGAAAACGGAGCTTTTGACTGGAGCTTTTTCTGCGTTTGTGTTTGAGAGACTCACCCGCCTCTGTCCTGTGCTTCAGCTTACGGCAGGTGAATCTCTCCCACAACCAGCTCACCAGTTTGCCAAATGGTTTCCTCCATCTGACCCACATAGAGAGGGTCTCTGCTGCCAAGAACCAGCTTCAGACGCTGTTTGACATCCCTGAAAGTATGTCATTTTTTTTTTTTCCGACTGCGGCGTGATCCAGAACAAAACAACGATTGACTCCTCCTTTTTGATGGATGTGGTTGAAAACAAAGATAACGCAGCAGGCCTAAATCATTGTCATGCATGTGTTCAGAAATAAATAAACCACAAGAGTCTTTTACAGAGTTATTTAATAACTAACCAGATTTAATCAGATTATCAACTTTATCTGATGTTCCAGGTTCATTATGTCATTTATGTGTTCTGTAATTATTATGTAACCTAAAATGTTAAAAAAGCCATTTGATTTATTATATGATTTGTTCAGAGCCATTCATCTGTTCAAAAGCTGTAAAATAATTGACCATAAGAAAACATCAGGAATGTCTTGCAGCGGTTGAAGGTGTCATTTCTGCCCAGGTACAAACTGGATCGGCCTCCGTAAGCTGCAGGAGCTGGACGTGTCCGACAACTGTCTGAGCCGTCTGCCCACAGCCGTCATGCACTGTCTCAAGTCTCTGAACGTCCTCAAAGTGTGCAGGAACAGGCTGAGCAGTGTCCCTGACCCCTGGGCCTGCCCACTGGTAAGAGCCCACGCCGACACAGCCGTCTGCTGTCACATGTCTGCTGTCACGTTTCTGTCCTCTTCTGGTCTCATTTTCAGTAAATTCATGTTTGAATCGAAAAACGTGTGGAGTTTTGTAAGAATCAATTGTTTGTGGTTCTCCTGTTATTTTTTTTCCTCAGCAAAGCATAACAAAAATACAGAAATGATATTTTTCCATTATTCTTCTTTTTCATTGCCTGATCAAAAGATGAAAGGTTCCCTCCAAACACACGTGACTATAAAGTAAATATAATAACCGCAGATTACAGTAAGTTATGATGAGTCTTTTCCTTTTCAAATCCCCAGATCTGCCCTCGCACGTGCTGAAAGTAAGTCACGAATAAAACTGCGGTAATGTGATCCCTCTCTTGCCTGCGCTGGCCTACGGACAGTCTGGAGCCGGTTTATAGATTTGTGCTCGGGGCTCTGTGTCTTTACAGGTTAGGATTCAGCTTTGAGGCATTTCTATTAAACCCCCAAACAAAACACAATGATAAGAACAGAAGAATCCAGTGTTGGGGATTTATTTCAGGTGTATATCCATCCACTCGATTTATCCCTGAACAGGTTCGGGGGGGTGCTGGAGCCTATCCCAGTATGAGGATACAGGATTCTTCTGGCATACAGCTCTAGATATTTTTTTTGACACTGTTGGGAATTCATCTGGACCCCAATCATGATGTTTTCTCCACCAAACCTTACAGTTGGGATGATGTTGTCACGGTGATGCAGCATCCTGCCCAGATGTAGCGCTGCTTGTTTCTTCCAAATAAGGTCAATCCCAGTTTCACCAGTCCAAAGAACATGTTACCAATAACCACAGGCAGGAAGACAGATTCCTGTCTTAGTTCCATTGCATTAAATGCGTGTGAACGCCTTAGCTCGACTAAAAATTGGTGCTTTGAATCCATCTATAATCCGGCTAATGCACACTGCTTTGTAGGCCGATGCTGCCTTCAGATCTTTGGCCGTGTCTCGGGCTTGTTTCTTTACCACGCTGATGGGTCTTTGTTGTGCTTTTAGAGTCGTTTTGACTTGATGTGGGCGCCCACTTCCTGGAAGAGCAGCCGCGGTCCCAGGGTGTCTCTGTTCGGAGACCATTGATCAATGTGTAGACTGGTGAATTTCTAAAGTCTTTGAAATAACGCTTTCCAGTCTTATGTAAATCAACAATCCTCCATTGTAGATCCTGTGAAAGCTCTTTAATGAGGCCTGGCTTACAGAAGGTATGCTAACATCTGGCTCCAATGAGCTCTTCTGATGTTATTAGCTCCAGGGTTCTCACACTTCTTCCAGTACACCACCATGAGGTTTTTGTGGGTTTTCTCAATAAAGACATAAAAGATTAGATTTTTTTTCGTGTCATTACTTTAGACACATTATATTTCTAAATTCTCTTAAATGAAGATCAGATCACACTTTGTCACAAAAAAATTATACAATTCCAAAATGTTCACATCTTGCCACTGTATATTTATACCACATGTCAAATGTCCATTGTTCATCTCATTTATATTTAATGGTCTGAGAGTGTGTGGTTTAAAAAGACATGTTTATGAAGAGAATAGAGATCCAGCCTTGAAATGCACCCCATTTCAAAGGACATTTGCTGTAAATGTGGTTTTCTGAAGAGCATTTCTAAATGCCCAGCACAGTTGATGAAGATGAGGCTGCAGCAGGGAAGAACATATCAGGTCAACTTCCACATGGAAAATCAAATAGGCTCACCAGAAATAAATTAGAAACAGTTGAAATATACCCATATTGTAATATTCTATATGTAAAAAAAGCATAGTCTTATTCATATTCTAGCGCGTTTCCACTGCCCAGTATCCAATATACATTGTGTATTTATAGTTGAAACTAATAATTATATGTCTTGTATTTTTTAGGATTACTTAACATATCTTTTCTCATATAAATGCAAATATAGAATCTCTTGTGAAGGATTGACCAAGTCTCTAAAGAAGCTTATGTCCTTTAAATGACAGTGATTATTAAAC
Organism: Lagocephalus sceleratus; assembly: GCA_911728415.1. Classification (NCBI taxonomy): domain Eukaryota; kingdom Metazoa; phylum Chordata; class Actinopteri; order Tetraodontiformes; family Tetraodontidae; genus Lagocephalus; species Lagocephalus sceleratus. The sequence goes on from CAJVRN010000016.1 coordinate 1,054,344, forward strand.
TCTTAATCACTTAAACTGCTTTCTTTCTTCTGTCTGTGCAGAAACAGTACAAAGCTTCCAACAACGAGATCGAGAGCCTTCCAGACACCATCTCCATCTTCTGGAGGACTCACCTGCAGGAGGTCGACTTCTCTGAAAACAGTTTGAAGGAGCTTCCCTCATATGTCTTTGAATTGGAGGTAGGTGTGATGGACTGGACCTGAGCAGTGGGAAAAGCTCAACATCTGTAAATCCATCCAAAAAAATCTTTAATATAAAACTGCAGCTTGTAATATTCCGTAGAATAAGAAGAGGATCGACTGGGCTTTATGATGTTTTTTTTGAAGATGTTGGGGCTCAAATCCACCAGTTCTGACTATTTTAGAGTTGGTAAATCTATACCCCGGCTAGAGTACTTAACTATAAGCGCGTTTCCGCGGGCATCTAAATCGGACTAAACTTTGCTCAATCTGCATGAATAATTTATGTAACCAGACTTTGTGTCTACAAAGCGGTTTGCTGTAAGTCAAATTATGGTTGCGTGAGGAGGAGCTATTGTTGTGGAGGACAAAGTTCCCCTAAAGGGTCCCAAGGACTCTGACATTGTTTTTAAGCTCCAGCAGGAACATAAATATCAAGTCTCTACCAGTCAGATAGAAGAAGAAACCTTCTGGGCGAGAGACAAAACATCTCCAGCAAAGCAAGTCCAGCTGACTCTGGTTTTACTGTGTGGAGTTGATATGAGCTGAGACGCCAGTGTGTAATATGTAACATAGTCTCCAGATGGCAGCGCTGCCATAGAGATGCCTGTGTGTTACGCTAATAAGGAGCATCTCAAAATAATGACATTTTTGATAAATTCTGCCTCTCCAAAAGAAATAAGATAGCTTTATACAGTGAGTTATCTTTTTTCTTTTCCAGTCTCTTTTGAGGAGTCTAACATTTGATAAACAATGTAACAAGAACAACAATAGTGAAACACGTTTCCAGGGAAATATCCCAGATGTATTAATCTCTGTAATTGAAAATATGCATAAATACTTTGTGGTTCAATTACATTTAATTTAAAGGATGTAGCCATTGAATACCAAGTGAGTAGTGTGAAAGCACACATGAGGTTTGGTTCTTCTCACTCTTCAGGAGAACTGATTAATGTGACAGTCTCCCAGCTGTCTGTGTATTCCTTGAAAGGATGTGAAAACATGGTTTACAGTATCTCACCCCTCCTCCCACTCTTCCTCCCAACAGGCTTTAGTCTCTTTGAGATTGTGTGGGAATCACATCGCCACACTCCCAGCTACCAGTAAATGGAAGTGCTCACAGCTCAAAACTCTCGATCTTTCCAGAAATCAGCTCGGCAAGTAGGTCCTCACAGTCACGTTTGTAATTTTATTTTATCCCTTCACACCCCCACACACACACACAAAACACACAGATGCACAAACCCACACACACAGAAACTCAGCATCATTCCAAATGGTGCTGGGGTCTTTTGAGACCTCCTGGATGAGTTGTCGATTCTTCAGTAATATCGTTCTTCTGAAAATGGCTCTTACCAAGGTTCTGGGTCCTTGGAAATGCTTTTGTCAATCATTCCAGACTGGTAGATGTATCTGAACTGTAGATTCCATAGAATGGGTTAATTACCAGGTAGGTTTGGATGGCTTATTAAAAAGAGTTTATCGTTTAAATGCAGCATTGTGTGTTTAGTTGGACTGAATTCCATCAACCAACACACAGTATATACGGTAATTCAGAGACGAATGAATCAGAGATTCCAACCAGTCAGTTAAAAGTGAAGCAGCCTCTGGGAGGTGAAGCATCTTTGGGAACCACAAGAGTTCAGTTGAAAGGACACAGCTAATGCAGCCCATTTGGAATTTTAAATAGGTTATTGCCTCCGCCAAGATCGGGTTTTTGCCAGCATTGATCTGTCTGTTTGTTTGACTGTTGGCAAAATAACTTGAAAATTTATGAGCGGATTTTAATTAAATTTTCAGGAAATGTTGATAATGGGACAAGGGGCAGATGATTACATTTTGGTGATCTTCTGGATTATCATCTACATCCATTAATTTATTGAAGGATGTTTTTATCACTTTGAGATAGAATGCGTATATAACTTAAAATACAGGATACAATAGTTTCTATAATATATCGAAGTTTGCTCAGGATCGTGGCAAAATTCCCGATACTACAACTCAGAACAGGAAAAATGATGGGGTCTTTGATATTCTCAAAACTGTAGAAAAATGAAGACATGGATCTAACATGAGATTGTAGCTGAGAGTCTGCTGAACCTTTCAGGAACAGAGTTGTTGTATCTTCAATAGTTGCAGAGCTTTCTCCTACATCAAGGAGAAATCCACCATTTGAGGAAATATAGTTTTATTTTTTTTAATATCCATTCAAGTAAACACGATATCAAGATTATTCCAAATGCAAGATGATTAATGATTTATGATCAAATATTCCAATAAAATGCTGATGTAAGTCACAACATGTAGGGAAATTAGATGCTTTCTAGTTACTATTATCATTTATTTGAAATGGAAAGATGGAAAAAAATTGATTTCCTCCATCCATTCTCTAATGTAAAGCTCAATAAATGAACTGAAAGCACGTTTATGGTTTGAACAATAGAGACAGATTATCGTTTCTGTTCCTTCTCTTTCCTGAGAATTTCCCTCTTAACTGTTGAGTGAATATATATTGAAATGACTAGCAAATTTTTGTCAAGGCCCATGTTCATTTCAGCCATTGACTTGGCTCCAAATGCCCACAGAGACCTCCTGTACAGAGACCTCCCCTGCCGTATGTGAACAGTTCCTTCACTTCTTTATGAATAGGGTCACCAGCACCAGGGCTCCAAGTATGGCTCCTGTCCACGGCCCCTCAGTGTTGGCCCTCTCCTCTGTTGTAACTCTGCCCCCACCGTGGTGCAACCATTGATTTAAAAAGCTGGTCTGGATCCCACAGCTTTCTCAAACTTCAGACCCATTTCTAAACAAGCTTTTATTTCTAAAATCCTTCAGAAGGTTGTCTATAGTCAATAGTATCTTTCTGGAGGAACTCTCCATTCTTGAGGTATTCCAATAAGTTTTCTATATGTAGTTTTAAAACTCTACACAGCACAGATTCTTCACGGAGTCTTCCTCTGCTCCTCTCTTGTGTGGAGGCCCACAGGGCTCAGCTCTAGGCCTGCTTTTATATGCTCTTCCTCTACTTCCCCTGGGATCCATACTCAGGAACCATGGTGCTACCTTTCAGTGCTATGCAGATGACACACAGATTTACATGCCCCTAAAAAGAAAGAGTCCTGCTCCATCAAGCTGCTGCTAGAATGCCTTGAGGATATAAAGGCCTGGATGGTCTGCAGCCTCCTTCAACTGCCCCCCCAGATCCCCTACAAAGTGTTGTCAAGCTGCCTGTAAAAAAAAAAAAAAAACCCTAACCCTAATTAGTAATGAATCCTGAATTGAAACTGGACTCTCACGTTAGAATCAAAGTAAAATCAAGCTTTTTTTTATCTACACCAGCTAGTCAGAATCAAGCTAGCTTTAAATCTCTATTGAAAACACACCTTTTTCTTGTTGGGTTTTGATACCTGGCAGTATTTTTATTTTTTTGTTTATAATCGTGTTTTTTGTTGTTTGTTTCACTGTGCAGAGCTTCAGCTAAAGCTCCATTAAAACGGTCTAGAAATAAAGTCGGAAAATTGGATCATTGCTTGAGTTCACACTCAGCATATTTTCTAAATATGACAGAACCTTTTCACTGTCTTCATTCTATGCTGAACTTCTTCCAGAACACAGGAGGTGCCTAAAACCAGGAGGCTGGCCTTCCTGACAACCAGGAGCCGGAGGGACCCAGATCCAGGTAAGTCTGTACTAAATACATGCAAAATGATACTTAAGGAGAAAATAAGGTTGTAACTCAATCTTGTCATGTTTTCTGACATGATAAGAACTTGTTTTGGTTTTTTAATCCTGCTTCTAAAGTTTCCAGGTACTTTTTTTAAATACCATGATACCTTCTACAATCTTCTTGACTAAACCTCTTTTTTTTTCTCACTGGTTCTGTGATCGTTTAGTTTACTGTTTTGTGGTATTCCAGGATCTTTGAAGCTGCTGACCTCACCACTGAATTATTTTTCAAAGAATGCACCAAATTATGATATTCTTTTATATCATATCTGCTTTTTAACAATTTGTTCAAATATATTTAGATATTTTTTTAAATCTCCATTTAGGAAAGTGGAGATAATCTGTTTAAGATGACTGTAATTCCTAAATTAAAGTGTGGGGGAGTGTGACTGATTTTGTAATCTCCATTAGTGTCTTTGGGATACCATGAAAGATGCAGCTTAATTATATTTTGGCCGAAGTGTAACTTGTATCTGTCTGTGTAATGAATTGTATATTGTGTTAAAACGTGTTGTGTTATGCCTTTGCAGTCTGTTCCATAGAGTTTCCTGTGATTCTGCGAGACTCACTGGAAGTGCTTTACTTGAATGAGAATCAGCTGGAATTTGTTCCTCAGTCGGTGTGTGGTCTGCACAGCCTCACTGAGCTCTACCTCTCTAAGTTAGTGTCTCCATCCTTTTGCAAGCCCCCGATGCTGATACACTTGGTCTTCCTGATGTGACGTGATAACTGCCATTCAGATCATACATCATTCTGTTTTCCCATATGCAATTTACATTTAAAACAAACTAAAATAGGACTTATTAGGATTTATTTTAATGATTAACTGCAGAATTCATCATTGAGATATTATAGGTGGGTATTAACATAAAATTAATTTGTGAACCAAAATGAATATTGTCAGTTTAACTGGGAAAGTAAAATAAATGATAAAATTTAAAGAAAATTGAGCCCCCTTCCCAGTTTTCAATTCTTGGGAACCATTGCTTGGTATGAAGTCAGTCCTAATCCAGCTGTTTGCAGCTGTTTGACAGAAGGATTCACATTTCCTGCTGTTCCCAACAGTCCATCACATCAGACCCACTTATTCAATCTCAAATGTCCCACCTAATAGTGTCTAGGATGCGTGACATTTATGTTTAGCAGTAGTTTGCTGTGGTTTAGACTAAAGGAATCTTTGAATGTGTGTGTTTGTGTGTGTGTGTGTCTGTGTGTGTGTGTGGGTGGTGTTGTTGGTTTTGGTAACAACAGTAATCCTGCTATTCGGGAGCTTCCGCCGGAGCTGGGTCAGCTCTCTAACCTGTGGCAGCTGGACACCGAAAACCTCAACATTACAAATGTCCCCCAGGAAATTAGAAAAGAAGGTCTGTCTGAATGTTCTTTTAAATGATCCTTCCAAGGAAAAGTGCAGTTGAATCTGTTCAATGTGTTCACACAGCTGAGGAAGATGAACAGACATCATCCATTAACAACACATTACTTTTACAAACCACCAGTATTTTGACCTGTTGAAACACAGTCTGTACATTCTGGATAGTAATTATATGTCGGTCGCCTTTATTTTCTTATCTAAAAAATCTAAAACCTGAGTCAAAAATAAACTAAAAATGTCAGCGCAAAGAGGAACACAAGGTGTAAAAGCTTCGTTTCTCTCTCTCCTGGAGAACCATTCCCTGGAGCGCCGTTCTCTCCACCCATAGGCCCCCCAGCAGAGGGCAGAGCCAGATGGCCTGGATAGTCAGAGCCCCACGCACAGATTAGACTTAGACTTAGTCTTATCTCTACAGATCTCTCTCTCAATGTAGGGCGCATGCCGAAACAAATTAGTGAAAAGTTGTAGACTCTTAAGAAAGATTATACGAAGCTGAAGGCCACGGAGGGTCCAGTCCCTTTACTGCTCCCCCATGCATCATCGTTCTGATTTGAATACCGTTCCCAGATTTTGGAGGTGTCAAGGAAAGGCAAACCTTACAGATTAGAAGGATTTTTTATTTTAAACCCAGTTAAATTAATTCCTGGTAATAAATCTCGTTAATGTTGGTGGAGGAGCTGCTTCAAACACTCAAAGTCTCCCACAGTCACACGAAAATCCAACGGTTACACAGGCCATTATCATTTATCATTACTGCACTGGAATAAATGCAGTAAAATAAACATTATATTACATCACATTCTGCAGTAATTGCTTACCTTCTGTATTCAATTTCAATTTTTGCACACAGTTAAAATGATAATTTGATCCATCTGTTTGCCATTTTCTTTTTTTTAAGGTTCCATTTCTGTCTTGGCTTTCCTCCGGGCTCAGCTTCGAAAGGCAGAGCACTTCAGGCTGCTGAAGATGGTCGTGATCGGCCCCCCGAGGCAGGGTAAGACGGCCTTACTGGAGGTCCTACAGACGGGCAAGGCCGCCCCCTTCACGCCAGCAGAATGCAGCATTTGCACCTCCACCTGGGAGCTGGACAACCCCAACGGAGGCAAAAACGTGAGGAAGACACAAGACTCACAAAAGTGTCCAGTTTGAACTGAACTGGATCTTTAAAAAACTCAAAATCCATTTAATTAGAGGCTCGCAATAAATTCATGCTTAATTTCCCTTTTCTACTGTATTTACATATAATTTGTAAGGACTAGCAGAGAAATTGTCAGTAGGAATGTTTTCTTGGTTGTGCGTCTTTCCATTTATTTTTAGAAAAACCAAACCTAACTAATGTTAGCCTGCTTTTATTCCTGTGTGGTCACCCATCCTTGTTTCAGCTTGAGTCATGTCTTGCCTCACACAGAAGGACTCAGTGACGTTCAATGTCTGGGACATTGGCGGTCCGGCCAGCATGTCCACGGTGAACCAGTGCTTCTTCACAGACAAAGCCTTGTACGTGGTCATCTGGAACCTGGCTCTGGGGCAGGAAGCCGTGACCAACCTGCAGACATGGCTGCTCAACATAGAGGTGAAAAGCCTTCACACACTTTAGTGCAGCGAATGTTCCACCGCTGATCTGCTGCAGTCACACCGGAAGGGCAGAATAACTCCCCTGACGGGGAACATTGTAAGATTACTGGAGGTTAATGAGGAAGCAGACGTCTTAAATTGAGAAATGGCTGCCTCAGGAGGTCTGCCTTCTGCAGATGGAGATGCTTCTGTGCAGTAACTACTGGAAGTCTTGTAAAGGTAAAAGGTAAAATAACGTAAAATAAATAGAAACCCTCCAGGACAATGAGATGTCTAAGAATACAGTGACTTGTAAAAGTGGTTCATCATATCATGATGACCACATGTGAAACAGGGAAAGTGACAAACTTGTGATTTATGAAGATTTAGTCTTTATTTACTGTTTACCAGAAAGGTTTTAAATGAACTCATGAATATTAAATTCTTATGAAGTGCAGTTTTTGCTCAAAGCCCCTGAGTTTGAAGAGGTGGAGACGTAATCCTACAAACTCAATTCATCTTTATTTGTATTGCATCAAAGAGGACAGAATAGACACATACATCAACATGCAGATACATTAATAATATAAAACAATCAAAGCTAGAGCTGAGAGGGTCACTGGGGTCATTAATGATGTGTCGTTACTACTACTACTATGTAAGGCTGTCTTATCAGTGTTCCTTTAAATTGTAATAAACTGTACCTTTTGCTCTTTGATGAAAAGGCCAGAGCACCAAACTCTGCAGTGGTGATTGTGGGGACACATTTGGATCTCATTGACACTAATTTTCGCACTGAGAGACTGGCCACACTCAGGGCTCACATTTTTGCACTCTGTCGATCGCCGTCTGGTGCTCGAGCCACCGGCTACCCAGACATCACCTGGAAACATCTGCAGTAAGCACATGTTACTTGTATACGTGTATTTTTTAATATAGAAAGCACCGTTCTTGGTTGCTCTTCATCCCAGTTCCACCTACTTTGCCAGCCTTAATGTCAAAGGCAAGTGGAAGGTATACGAGGACATTTGAGACCGTGCAACCAATTTAACAAAGTTACACATTGTTTCTTGCAAACCTCATTATCTTAGCAGTTACATTAATAATAATGTTTATAATTTAACCATAGCCACCAAACCAGTTCTCCTGCTCTGAACCAGCACCTTCATCCCTTTTAAGGATTGGTCAAGAGGACTATTATTTTAGTTGAAAGGATATGATGATATGATGAACCCAGTAATGATAAACCCCACTGATAAAGCAGTTATCAAGAAAATTGTCTGTCTGTGTGTCTGTGTTGTGTTCACAGAGAAGTGTCCTGTAAGACCCTGGAGGGTGTGGATGGTTTGAAAAAGCTCATCTACCAGGTGGCTCAATCCATGAAGGACAGCACCAGTTCAGTATTTGGCAATAAATTGCTGGGTAGGCTGGTGAGTGTTGTCAGCGATCTAAATAAATCTAGAAAAGGCAAAGACACAGATGAACTCAAAAGTGTTCCGAGCAGCCTTTTTTTCCATCTTCTGAAATGATTCCTTTCCTGTCTCAGTATCATTTACTGTTCAGACTTGGTGGGTCAAACTTCTTTTATATTTTACTTTTTTATTTATTACTATATGTGTAGTAAATTAATTTTAAACCAAAAGAAACATTGTTGTTGTTGTTGTTGTTGTTGTTGTTCAGTCATGTAAAGGCTTTTCTCTAAGAGAGATGACATGTCTTTTTAGTCCCTAATACTGTGGGGGTCTCAAGCCTGTGATCAGCCTCAATACTGATGAGATATGATGGGTGACCCTTTAGAATGTGTAGGCACATCCTCCTAAATGACTGTTAAGGCTTGTTTAAATGTTGAAAGAAAACAAAATAAATGGTTCAATACAGAATAACTGTGAATCTGACCCCTGATCAGATCCCCAGGAGCTACTTGACCCTCCAGAAAGCCGTGTTGGCGGAGAAGCAGAGGCGGGCTGCTCACGGAGAGGTCCAGTACCTCACTGAATCCCAGCTCCAGACCATTGTTGAACAGGATCCAGGAAGTGACATCCGAGACTACGAGGACCTGCAGACTGGTATTGTGACTAGATCAGCCAATAAAGAAATCTTTGTCCGTACGAAAGCTAAAAAAGTGACTGCTTCCAGCTGCACTGTATTGTCTGCACTTGCTGGTAGCCCTCCCACGCACACACAACTGAACCATTCTGTTGGTGAAAATGTGTGTTTTTGTATCATGTTTCTACAGCCATCAACTTCCTGATAGAGACCGGAGCCCTGCTCCACTTCTCGGACACCAGCCACGGCCTGTGCACCCTCTACTTCCTGTGTCCGGTGTGGTTGTCGGAATGCCTGGAGAGGATCATGCATCTCAAGTCATCACACTCTGTTGTCAGGAACGGAGTCATCCAAGCCTCGGACCTGAGGGTGGGTTTACATCGTGTGATGACCGAGACGAGTTGGACGGAGTGTTTCGGTCCAGGGTGTGTGTGTGTGTGTGTGTGTGTGTGTGAGAGAGAGAGAGAGACTGGGAGCAGCCTGCATCCTACAGTTTTCTACTTACTCACTGTCCTCTTGTCTTCTTCTTCTGGTGATCTCGACTCAGCTGCTGCTTGTAGGAACAGGCTTCACTCAGCACAACGAGGAGCAGTACTTCCAGTTTCTAGCCAAGTTTGAGATTGCGCTCCCTGTGGCCAACAACAGGTAAAATACTGCCTGTTCTAAGTACAATGCCTGCTTTCCAGACAAACGTCCGTTTTTTTTTTTTAATTGTTGCATAGCTTTCCTCTGTTTTCTGCTTTGTACAGTTTATTTAAACCATCCTGTAATTATTACTTTGGGGAAACAAACCTTCTTTCCTCACTAACCTATGTAGCATCCAGGTGTAATGCAGCTCAAAGCTTTGCTGCCATAAAGTCCTCCTACAATTCTGACCTTGATTTATTGAGTTTTATTGACATTATGATGGACATAAACAATCGTGAGTGATGATTTCTGTGCTCTTACTGTAAAGCCAGTCATGACAATGTCAGACTGAGGGGTTTGCTCTTCCCCTGAATGTAGCTACTTGTTGCCTCACCTTCTTCCTCACAAACCGGCCGTGGACATCCACGGCTTCCGCCAGCACACCAGCAACACACTACAGCGGCTGATAAAGATGAGCTTTGTTCCTGCCGGCTTTTGGGAGCGCTTCATCGCCAGGATGCTCATCAGCCTCAATGAGATGGACCTGCAGGTAGTTCCTCGACCTTCATCTGCTGCACTGACCACAGTGCCAGGACACACTCTGACCCAAACCTTTTGTGTTTGTTTAGTCGTTTGAACCGAGAAGAAACACTAGGAATCCCCGCAGCAAGCACTCTGCAATATATACCTTTGCTGGAACTCAGCGGCAGAAGAATCGTTGCAGTACCTTCAGAGTCCGGCGGAGCCAGACTATCTACTGGAAGGAGGGGCTGCTGGTCACCTTTGAAGGAGGGTACCTGAGGTTAGAGCCATTAAGAGACTAGATGACAGGCTAGATGCACATTCTCACATGCATGCACGGGTACACAAACAGTAATGACATTCTACCATGCAGTGGGTGTAAACTTTCACTGCTGCAGTCAATCAAAAAGATTTATTCATAAATTCACTTTACAACCAATTACCAAAAGAAAAGCATGCTATAATAGGAAAGCCTTGAAGCGCTGCCTGTTGCTGTCACATACTTTTTATCTGCTCTGTTCGGGAAGAACAAGCACAATAACTGCATGACAAATGACGGTGCGATGGTGCGTGTTGGCCTCTTTACAGCGTGGAGTCATCAGATATCTGTTGGAAGAGAAAAAAGAGCGGAGGCATCAAGATTATCTGCCAGTCAGACATGAGAGATTTCTCTGCCATGGCTTTCATCACGGACCACGTTCACACTCTGATTGAACAGTGGTTCCCTGGTCAGTGGATTACACTCCCACTTTCATTTATTCTCTTTAATATATTCATTATACCTTTAGAAATGATGAGAAAATGTCCTCTATATTTATGTAGGGACTTAAATCCCTCCACAAGATGAGATGTTGGATCATAAAAACATAAAAATGCTGTTTTAGTAAAGATGTTTGTGACATTATGATTATTATATTGTACTGAAATATTTGTAATTAGCTTTTAATGTTTGAACTCCTGCGTTAATCAATGTTTTCTAAGCTGCTTGTCTTGTGTTTAAGCTCTGACGGCCAGTGAAAGTGATGGAAGCCTCCTGGTAGTGCAGTACGCCCCTTGTCCCCTCTGCGCTACGCTCGGCCCACAAAGGCCAGCAGATAACGGCGGAGGGGATGTTCACTTCTTCAACATGGAGGACTGCGTGCTGGCGGCCGTGGAGAATGAACATATCAGTTGCCCTCAACACGTAGAGAAGCCAGTCCTCCTCCAGGAACTGGTCCCTGAACTCTTCATGACTGACTTCCCTGCGCGGTAACGTCTCGCAGCAACAGGAATCATACGTGTTCCAAGAGTGTGTGCTCGACCTCACTTGTGTGTTTTCTGTGCGTTAGGTTGTTTTTAGAGAAGACCCACCTGGAGTACAGCGAGGAGGAGAATCGCATCCTTGGCCAAGGAGGCAGTGGGACCGTGATCTACCGAGCCCAGTACCAAGGCCAGCCTGTGGCCATCAAACGTTTCCACTTTAAGAAGTGTCAACCGCAGCCCGTCGGCAGTGACACGGGTAAAGAAACACCTCACGGAAATGCAAATGTTCTGTTTTTCTTAATATACAACCGAATATATTACTACTAAAAGAGTGTTTGTGCTTCTTCTATAAACTATACGTCCCACCCTCTGTTCAGTCAGGGTGGGACAGACGACTCTCCCCACTGCAGTTCTTTGTGATCACAGAAGTATTTGTTGTTCACACTCTGCTCCACGTGTTGTCTCAGACACCATGGTGAAACACTTGCAGTCTACAGATGCGTATCGAAGCTTCACCGAGTTTCGCCAGGAGGCCAGTATGTTGCGCTCCCTGCAGCACCCCTGCATCGTCTATCTGGTGGGCATCAACATCCACCCGCTGTGTTTCGCCCTTCAGTTAGCCCCCCTGGGGAGCCTCAACACCATCCTGGAGGAGAAGCACAAGGGCAAAGGCACGTCATTTCACGGCTCGTCGTGGGTTTGTTGTCGTTAAACTACAGCGTTTGTGTCTTCCTTGCAGGTCCCACTTATATGCCTCTGGGTCACATGCTGACTTTCAAAGTAGCCTATCAGGTTGCAGCAGGGCTGGCGTACCTTCACAGGAAGAGCATCATCTTCTGTGACCTCAAATCAGACAATATTCTGGTGTGGTCACTGGAGGTTTGTTTGTGACTCACCACACAATAGATGTGTTAGCACGAATAGAACAGCTGTGCTGTTGTTGTAACATGCATGACGACACATCAGTGCTAGGTCGATCAGTGGACAGGCACTAAATATGTATTTAAATGACAAAAAGCAAATGTAAAAAATGACAATGTCTGTGTTTTCTAGGAGCAGGACGTGGTCAACATTAAACTGTCCGATTATGGCATTTCAAGACAGTCCTTTCACGAGGGTGTGTTAGGGGTGGAGGGGACACCGGGTTACCAAGCCCCCGAAGTCCGGCCCGGCGTCGTATACGATGAGAAGGTACCGATCTTTGTTCAGCAGCACCCAGCAGGCTGGGAGTGTTGGGAGGCTGCTGCTCCCTGTCTGTTAGCCATCACACAATCAGGGGGTCACAAATATAACCACCCCAAAGGCTCTAAAACCTGTTCTCATGCAACAGTTTATACAACAATACATGCTGGACAAAGGAAAGCCATGTGTGAGGAGATTTTGGAGGTGGTTTGTAAACTGGTGGCCCCAGGGGTGAAATAAGAGATAACCTCTTGCTCATAGATCCACTCTATTTAAGCAGCATCCTGATTATTGGTGTTGAAAAGTAACAAGAATAAGAGATCAGTTAACATTCTACACACTATAAATGAGGCCCCTTATTTTAATAAGTTTCATATGCTCTTTGAATAACAGAATACATCCGTCTATGGACAACTTTAATTCTTTAACCTTTGGGAAATTTGATATATATTGTGTATATGGACATATGATAAATGAAGATTTTAACGGACAGTCTCAGATAATGGCCATCCTCCTACCGTCGTACTTCACTTTCCTTCTACTGTCACATAGTGGCACCCTTATGCAGGTATTTGCGCCTGTTAGAGGAGAGAAGTGCTAAATATAGTTCCATCTATAATGCGTGAGCAGAAAGAGTTTATTTAACATGTCACAACAGAGGATTTACAGTTGGGGCACTGGATGTTTGGGCTGGTTGCTTCCTCTCTGCAGAATGTTGCTCTAAATTCTGATGAGGACCACATGTTTACTTTAACAGGAGAACATGAGATGGGTTTTTACCCAACTTAACGCAGTCCAGCCCTCAGTACAGGTTTCAGTGCGGATGAAAAAAAGAGAGTAAATAGTTTTCTAATGTCCCGATTTAACATTGGTGTACAACAAATTCAAGTCAACTGTTAAAAGTCATGGATATAGATGTTCTTTCCCTTTAAAGCTTTCCACTCTGAAGGAATGCAAATATTTAAAGCCTCAGGCACGGTTTAGCTTGAAACAAGGAAGGCAGGAATCAGGAATCTGACTGGCTCCAGAAATAATATATCACTAACAGATTATCCTAAAGCGTGCCCATAAACTCTGCTGAGCCAGCAGTCTAGATCGCAAAGAAACACAAATCATTTTACTTTAGTGAAAGTCAGACAGCTTTTACTACCCTCAGCAGGGTCAGGATTTTTTATTAGGAATTTAAAAAAAAAGGCAGATTTTAGTCCTCGCCATAGCCGTAGATAACGACTTGATTTTAACAGGGATTTTAGGATTATATTGCTTTTTTTTTTCTGTTTCCCCCCAGAAAGATTGCAGCAATAATAGAACGTGATAAAAAGTGAAACACGTGCAAAACACATCTCATCTTTTAGGAATTTTATTGTTTCTCTAAATTCAGATCTGAAGATTTTAAATGTGACATCTGCAAAATCGTGATGTTGGCAGCGAGAAGCTGTAAAATCTGTGATGTAGAAAGGAAACTGCTGGTGCTTCGTCTCATAATTACTGACATTAACCTGGAAGCCCCTCAGTGATATGAGTGGCTTTAAAAATAGCATGTGAGGCCGGCCGTGCGTCAAGAGACACAATAGGAGCCGATGCAGCACCCTTTCTTTGTTCCGTGGGAAAGTGGCTGGTATCATTGTCGTCATGCGTTATTGATACAATGACTTTCCTTTCTTTAAATGGAGCGTGGGTGCGTTGGTTTTATCTCTCGTCCCTCGGCCTCGTCCGCGCTTTCAGGAAGTGAGCCGCGTCGGTAACTCACTTCGCTGTTCGCTCCTTCACCAGGAAGACTTCCTTTTATGAGGATGCAGTAGCGCCTTCATTGACCCAACGATGCCAAAGCACACTGCAGACCTGAACTATATCTGGAGTCATTTTCAAGTGAGGTCATCACGCACAAATAGTTGAGTTGGCACCGCGCTCGTGTTTGCCTCAAGTTATTCTGGGAAGTCCCATTAAAAGTCTCCCAATCACACAAAAACACACTCAGGGTTTCTGCCCGTCAGCCTCAGAGTGTCGACTGGAATTCATTCTTTGTTTAAATCACTTGATAATGTCATTCTGTGGCGATGGTGAATGTGCTGGTAGATAAACAGTCGCATTGTTCTTAGAAAAATGCTAATGAATATTATTTGCATGAATCTTTACTTTTGATATAATGAGCAACATTAAGACGGTTGTTGTAGCTTCTCTGCTGTGGCTGTTGTCCTCTGGTGCTTCTTTAGTGGACAGATTTGTGTCCCTGAACCTTCCCTGATACAGGGACGACCTTCAAGTGTGATAATTACTCTGTTGTAACAATGTTGCATGATGGAATCACAAATTGAGCAGCATCATTAAACAATTTTAGAAGCTGAAAATCCTCCATCAGGATAACAAACTGTCTGCCTTCACACCAACACACTGAACTAGACAAAATGGTTGTGGCCCATGGAGTTTTACCATTCATGATTCATCAATGACCTGTGTTCTGAAAGGAGTATAAAGGCCCCATGAATTAAATTTATACTTGAGTCCAAGTCTTCACACTTCCTTTATGTTTTTATTTCATTTTCAGAGTTCTTATATGGAACAAGGCTTAGAGGCTCTTTGTTCTTCCTCCCTCCAGGTGGACATGTTCTCCTACGGCATGGTGCTGTATGAGTTGCTGACTGGGAAGAGGCCTTTACTGGGACACCACCAGCTCCAGATAGCCAAGAAGCTCTCCAAGGGCGTCCGACCGCCACTCGGCAGCCCAGAGGAAGTTCAGTTCTGCTGTCTCCAAACCTTGCTGACTGAATGCTGGGACACCAAGCCTGAGAAGGTGGGCCCTCACAACTCACCCGCTTCACAGCGTAGCGTTTGTGAACCCGCAGAGCAGCAACCTGGTGGCAACGTGTGCTTTTGTTTATTCTAACAATCATAAGGGACAAAAGCAGCACGATCACCAATGATCGGTGTCTGAAAGGGTCATAAGATCTGCTGTCACATATTCCCGTAACAAAGTGAGTGAAGGCCCTTTGAGCGCTTTCAAATCTACTGTGTGGGTCATAAATGTTATCACCTGATCACCGCTTCAATATCCCCATATCTCGGCATCACAGAGCCCTTTAATAAATAATTAAATGATAATGAAGTGTTATTCTGTCATAGTGGTGCTGGTTCTGTCCGCGTCATCCCAGTAAGCTTGTTTAGGACGGGGCTGTGATCCATGACAGCAGGAACAGACGGGGACGTCTGCAGCTGAACTACCTGCATACCAGAACATGACATGTCCAACAGAAACAAACATTTAATCACAGCTGTGTGTGTCTGTGTGTCTCTCTCCCTCTGCCCGGTGTGTGTGTGTGTGTGTGCTGACACAGAGGCCGGTGGCCGTGGAGTGTCTGAGGCAGATGCAGCAGCCCAGGTTCCCCTGCCTCAGATACGTGTTGTCCTGTGACAGCCAGTCTCAGCTCTTCTTGTCACCGCTGCAGGGCTACAGCGCCGTTCTCTGGAGCGGCGACAAAGACAGCAGGTCTGTTCTTATTTATATGTATAATAGCAGCGTTTGTAATGCTCTGAGCACAACCACCATCAGACCCGAATCCACTCGTAACGTTCATATTTGGTGTATCCCCCTCCTGCAGCGGCTACAGCAGCGCACCTCTCTGCTTTAATGTCGGTACATTTCCTGGCTAATGTTCTCTCAGGCCTTCAAAAACTCCAGCCAATGGTTTTCCTTTGAAAGATGAAATATCTGCCGACCTCATTTTCCAAATTGCCCCAAATTATCTCTACGGGGTTGAGGTTTGGACTTTGTTCAGTGTTCCAGTGGATTCATTCTGTTGTTGGTATTTCCAGTAACAGTGAGAAAACTCCTTATTTTAATGACCAGTTCAGTGGTTAATGGTTAGTGTTCTGGTCACCAGTGTCTATACACACACAGGCATGTATATGATACACTGTCAGTCGGTGCTGCTGCTGATGGTGGATTGATCCATACATTTATTGCATACAGAGTTTACCCGCCTGTCTTCATGAGCCCGATGAGGTGATCCTCAGAACCTTACAAAGGAAATATGACCACAACTCCATCAAATATATGACAGAACTGTATATTCTGTGTGTGTGTGTGTGTGTGTGGGTGTGTGTGGGTGTGTAGGAACTACAGTGTTGTCAACGTGGAAAAGGGCAAAATGGAGGTGAAGCAGATGGCGTGTCCAGGCAGTCGGATCAGTTGCCAGATGAAGATGGGAAACACTCTGTGGATGGCCACTGAGGTGCGTCTCGACCCCCCCGGAACCCCGCGTGTTCCCTCGTGCTCGTGTTCACAGCTCTGTCAGGGCAGCCTGACACGTCTGGGTCAAACTGAGTCAGATTCATCTTGAATGTTTGTTGTTGGGCAGCATGAAGACCTCTCTAGAGGTGATGCAGCGCTACATTAAAGACGTTTACTAACACAGACCCGAAGATGTTGATGTCCTAAAAGTTCTCTTATTGAAAGAGAATCTTTTGAATCACCAGGTTACTCATGTTTTCTGTCACATTGACATGATTCTGGGGTTCTAGAATCCTTCTGTAAATCATTTTAATACATCTTTACATGTAACATAATTATATTTGTTTACAAATGATATATCAGGAAAATAAACAGCAACCTAAAAAGTGATTTTCTATGCATATTAAAGGTCTAAATGCTCGTGTTTTTTTTTATTTATTTATTGTGTTGAATTGATAGGATCAGGAAGTGTTCATCTACAGTCTGAAGGACATGTGTCCACTGAGCCACCCGCAGAAGCTCTTCTCCTGTCCCGCTATCATCACCTGCCTCTGCCCTGTTCCAGAACGAGAACAGGTCAGACACACACACACACACACACACACACACACACACACGTGGGAGATGAGGAACATATAGATGTGGCTGCAGCAAAAAAAAAGCAGGAGAAGTCCCAGTGTCAGAGGATGTTTAATGTGGTGTATGAAGTGGTAATTATAATAACTCAATAAATTTGATTATCATCCCAATCTTGATTTATTTCAAACTCATATAGATTCAATATGCACAGATTGATATAGTTGGTGTGTCTTGATGATTATGGCAGCTAATGAAATCTGTCTCTGTGAAAATTAGAATATTGTTAAAAAGGTCCACACTGAAGTCTCACTGTCACACTTGAATTAGTTAATTAAGCTCCAAACTCCTGCAAAGGATTCCCAAGCCTTTAAATGGTCTCGTATCACGATCCCACAACGAGGCTCGTTGGTGTGTTGTAGGAAAAGTGTGTGTAGTTAGTGGTGAAGCCGCCGTTCTCTTGACCATCTGGTAGAGTCAGAACTGTCCGTCCATCCAGCCCAGCTCGATTATCAAAGCTGCCTTCCAGCCAGGATACGCTCTGGACAAGTGTCCAGCCAGGAGACGCTCTGGACAAGTGTCCAGCCAGGATACGCTCTGGACAAGTGTCCAGCCAGGATACGCTCTGGACAAGTGTCCAGCCAGGAGACGCTCTGGACAAGTGTCCAGCCAAGAGATGCTCTGGACAAGTGTCCAGCCAGGATACGCTCTGGACAAGTGTCCAGCCAGGATACGCTCTGGACAAGTGTCCAGCCAGGAGACGCTCTGGACAAGTGTCCAGCCAAGAGATGCTCTGGACAAGTGTCCAGCCAGGATACGCTCCAGACTTACGCCACAAAGAGCTGCTGACTTTTGGTTCTTTGCGTTTGGCTGAAAGAGAGAGAATGTTCCCTCTAGCCCATGGGCAGTGTTGTGAACAGGAAGCAGCCTTTAGAAGAGGAAAAGGAGCACATTAATGAACAAGCCTGTAAAAGCACATTCTGATGAGAACAACAGCAGCAGGATTTAGCGGCGGGCTGAAATGGACCTGCTCTTCCTCACCCCTTTAGAATCTGGCCCGGGTGTTCGCAGGCATGTCTGACGGGCTGGTGGCCGTCTACACCCTGCTGAACGGCCTCCCCGTGGAGGGGGAGGTGTACCTGTGTGCCCACACCCTCAACAAGACCATCTTTGGCCTGAAGGACTCGGATCCCAGACAGAAGCCGTACCCCGTGAGGAGCATGGTGCTGGTGGGCAGCGGCTCTCAGGTGAGGTCAGGGGTCAGCGGAGGCTGGAGGGGTGTCGTTACAGGCCCGTTAACCCCCCCTGCTCAACAGTTATGGGTCTCCAACGGTCCTGGCGTGCTGGTCCTCGACTGCTGGAGTCTCCACGCCCTTCAGAGGCTGGAGCCTTACGTGCCCCCGTCCTCCATCATATCCATGACGACCAGCTTCACTCCGTGGGAAGAGGAGGCGGTCTGGATGCTGGACGACCACGTCAACACGCTGCTGCTCTACCACGCCGCGTCCTATCAGCTCTGCGCCAAGTACTGGTGAGGCCAGCCTCACGTGCGCTCCTCACACTTCTCTATAGGTCAGGGGTGTCCAGCCTCTTCCACAAGGGGCCGTATGGCTGCAGGTTTTTGTTCCAACCAGTCAAGCACACCCATCCATCCATCCATCCATCCATCTTCTACCGCTTGTTCCTCCACTGAGGGTCGCGGGGGGACTGGAGCCTATCCCAGAGCAATGGGCGGAGGCAGGGTACACCCTGGACTGGTCACCAGCCAGTCACAGGGCTAACACAGAGACAGACAACCATCTCCTCTCCTCTCCTCTCCTCTCCTCTCCTCTCCTCTCCTCTCCTCTCCTCTCCTCTCCCTCTCCTCTCCTCTTCTACCTGTTCTACCCTCTACCTGTTCTATCCTCTACCTGTTCTCTCCTCTACCTGTTCTACCCTCTACCTGTTCTATCCTCTACCTGTTCTATCCTCTACCTGTTCTCTCCTCTACCTGTTCTATCCTCTACCTGTTCTATCTTCTACCTGTTCTATCCTCTACCTGTTCTATCCTCTACCTGTTCTATCCTCTACCTGTTCTATCTTCTACCTGTTCTATCCTCTACCTGTTCTCTCCTCTACCTGTTCTATCCTCTACCTGTTCTCTCCTCTACCTGTTCTCTCCTCTACCTGTTCTATCCTCTACCTGTTCTCTCCTCTACCTGTTCTATCCTCTACCTGTTCTATCCTCTACCTGTTCTATCCTCTACCTGTTCTATCCTCTACCTGTTCTACCCTCTACCTGTTCTATCCTCTACCTGTTCTCTCCTCTACCTGTTCTATCCTCTACCTGTTCTATCCTCTACCTGTTCTATCCTCTACCTGTCCTATCCTCTACCTGTTCTCTCCTCTACCTGTTCTATCCTCTACCTGTTCTCTCCTCTACCTGTTCTATCCTCTACCTGTCCTATCCTCTACCTGTTCTCTCCTCTACCTGTTCTATCCTCTACCTGTTCCATCCTCTACCTGTTCTATCCTCTACCTGTTCTATCCTCTACCTGTTCTATCCTCTACCTGTTCTATCCTCTACCTGTTCTATCCTCTACCTGTTCTATCCTCTACCTGTCCTATCCTCTACCTGTTCTCTCCTCTACCTGTTCTATCCTCTACCTGTTCTATCCTCTACCTGTTCTCTCCTCTACCTGTTCTATCCTCTACCTGTTCCATCCTCTACCTGTTCTATCCTCTACCTGTTCTATCCTCTACCTGTCCTCCCTCTCCTCCTCTCTCTCTACCCATCTGTCCATCATCAGGAGGGTCCCCCTACATGAGCCTGGTCCTGCTCAAGGTTTCTTCCTGTTAAAGGGGAGTTTTTCCTTGTTACTGTTGCTTGTCTGGGGTTAGGTCCTGGGATCCTGGAAAGGCCTTGAAACTATTTTGATTGTAAAAGACGCTATATAAATAAAGATTGACCCCTGCTATAGCCGGATTAAATATAATAACATGTGTCACTGTTCCAGCTGTGGAGACAGCAACCCTCTTCGGGACGTGTTCACCATTCAGCGGGTGGTTACCGCGGCGACCGCCACTGACCTCAGGGGCAGAGAGCAGGCAGAGGCCCTGGAATACTGGGAAAACGGAAAAGTGAGCGTGATGTACAACAAGGAGGCCGGCACTCAGATGATCCAGCACCAGGACTCGCTCACCGACTACTGCTCCCTGTCGTCCGAGTGCTCCCTGGAGCCGCCGGGCTCCGACTCGTCCAGCGTGGCCGCGCCCGGCTCACCGGTCAGCCGCAGCAGCGTCTCGCTTTCCGCGGACCAGCAGGACCCCGTCCAGCAGGACCCCTCCTGCCACGAGCCTCACCAGGACCCGGAGGGCGCCGACGAGCCCCCGTGCGCTCAGCTACAAGCCTTCACTGTTCTGTCGGTGAACAGAACTCTGTGGGTCCCCAGGTACAGCACACACACACACACACACACACACACCACCACAGCTACACGTGGCTCAGGTCCTCCCCAACAGCCGCTCCACGCTGCCTTTGTGGCGCCCATAAGGGACCCAGCAGAAGCACTATTAAACCATGTCGGTCAGCGGCGTCGTGGCTTCATGAACAAAGTGTAAGCCGGCCCCCCGGGTGCTGCTCATGCTGCTTCCACTCACGCTGCTGTTGTGTGTTTGGGCAGGCGCGGAGGGGACGTGATCGTCATTGAGATGCAGACTTGCTCCAATCAGCTGAGAGGACGTGTCATCGCAGTCCTAAGCCCACCGAGTTACTCTTCTCTGGGGTGAGCCGCTCTACCCACTGGGGTCTTCTGTAGAAACTCTTAAACCGCCCTTCTTCGCCCCTCTTTCTTCATACTTTTGACAAACTTGTTACATCTTACATGTTGATGGCTAATATAAATGGCCATTGTCTGTATTTTTCAGTGATTTTTAGTGTCCATACACTAACATTTTCTTCTGCTTTCACTCCATTAATGTCTTCTCAATCTTATCTAGAGGTAGATTAATGTGTAGATAGATGGGTGAATGGATGTTTGGGCTGGCTTACTGGTTCTGTTTTTCCCTTCTGTGGACAAACCGCCGCGCTCCACATTAATCTGCCGAGGCAGCCTCGCTCGCCCTCGTGCAGATCCTTCATCATGTAGTTATGGTATCTCCCTGAGTCTGTCATTATTTCTATAAAGGCGACGGCAGCTGCTGCTGTGCAGAAAGACCTTCTCTGTTGCGTTTCCACAGAGGCTTGTGGCCTGTTAGCAGCAGGCAATAAAAAGGTTGCCCCCCCAAAAAAAAGGTCCCTAATTACCAGTTATTACATGGTGCACCTGTAACGGCGCAGTCGTCTCTGCGGGTCAGGAGTCGGGTCAAGGGAGGGGTCACAACCCCCGCAGCCTTCTGCGTTCTGGGCAACGGGTAATTTGAGGTTCTCTCAGGGCGTCCGACACGTTTATTCACGTGTCCGCTGCGATTGGCTCCAGGAGCCCGCCTCCCTCGTCTCACCTTCTGTGATGGCGCAGCTGCACGAATGCGGTTAGACACCAGAGGATAAGGACACGTGTCACCAGGACCAAAGACAACGCTGGAGCATAAATCAGGGCCGCTCTGTGTGATTCATGTGGAGCTGCGCTCAAGATGCAGAGGACTCCTTTTCCCCGTGCACGAGCCTCGGGGTAGATCTTGAGTTCAAGAAAAGAGCGTACATTTATTTGCTCACCAGCTCCAGAAAAACAAAGTTCCTCTTCCGCAGTCTCTTCATCGAGTACTGTTACTCCTCTGAACTGACTCTTTGAAGATCTTCTCCCTCCACGGAGGCCTCGCCCTGTTGGGCTTTGATCTCTTTTGACGCTGCCTTCCTTCTCCGTCTTCCAGGGTCCTGGAGGAGGCGGCTCTGGTGGCGCACGACACGGTCGTGTGCGGCTTCGTCAAGGCGAACGCGGAGTGGAGCCTGTGTGTCTGGAGGGGCTGGGGCGGCCGCGAGCTGGACGTCTTCTACCAGTCCTACGAGGAGCTGGCTCGCTTAGAGACCGACATGAGGAGGAGGAGGTAGCCGCGGAGCCGACTGCGAATGTAGATGTAGACGCCACGGCGGGCGCGAGCATCTCGCCAGGAAGAGTCCAAACCGGTCCCTGGAGAGGACAGAAAGGCGCTCACAAACGTTCATCCTTTAAGATGTGATGCTTCAAACAGGGCTGTTTCTGTTGTGGCCAGAGGCTGCACAGACAGAAGCAGGCTGAATTATTTATTTAGAAACCCATTCCAGAGGTAAGGTGAATAAAGATAGCTCAGTTTGGTGACGGCGGGCCAAATCCAGAGAGGATCTCCGTCCAGACGGGCCTGATGTGTGTCGAGCAGAGGCACATTTTCCAGAGCGCAGGAGACGCTGCAGTGCCGCTCCCAGCGGCGGGGGCCGCTGCAGTGGTCGCAGCTGCCAGAGGAGGGAGACAGAAAGTTGCACATTTCAGGCTTATTAAGCAACGTTCATTTTGAATTATGGGGCTTTTTATTGCATCATGTCAATGTTGATGGGAGTTTGAGACATTTGCGCTCGCGGGGCCGCATGAATCGACAATAAAACATCTCAAACCAGTCCCATATGCTGTTTGGACGCCGGCCGCGCTTTGTCACTCAGTTTGTCAGCTCTGCTGCCGCAGCCCGCTGTGAGCGCTCTGCTCAGATCTGCAGTGTTTTCGAATGCAGCGGTTCTGGAGTTCAGCTGGTGCTGCTGGGAAACAGCTGTCCGATCAGCAAACAGCAGGTTGTGGATGAGCCCGTGGCAGCGACGCTCGGAACACAGTGTTCCTCGTCCGTAGGTGGGTTTCAGCCCCGACTCCGTCACACGGACGTGCGTGCCAGCTGCAGCCCCCGCTGTGACCAGGGTGGCTCTTAAACAACAAGCGCACATCTGTGTCCTGCGGTCCTGCTCGGCCGCAGAATCGGCCCGAAAAGCGAGAAAGTTCTGGAGTTTCTTAGAAGAGCTTTTGGCTGTGATTGATCTGTAATCAATCATAATAAAGAATATTCTCGGTGAGGCGTTTAGCACAAGGAAAAGGACACACGCAGCCTCTGCCAGGCACGATAAGTTGTACAGCAGCTAAGAAAATGTGATTTTTAGTCTATCCGTGAGAGATTTTTTATTTATCAGAATGTACTACACAGTATGTTGTCATGCACATAAAAGAATTGTACAATGTACAATAGATTATTAAATAAATCTCTTATGGTATTATCTACTGTAGTCATTGACACACACACACATATTTATACCCGTGTGTATATATACACGTATATTTATACGTATGTTTGTGTAAAAGCCTTTGAGAGCTTTACCCCTGAACGATCCTGGAAACACAAGACGCTACAGAGATTTTCTTGGAGGTAGCGGTGAGCTGATCCCAGGAGCTTACTGGGCAGCCAAAGTGGTGGCACTGCAAATATGAATGATGCTCTTGTCAATTAAAAAAAAAGCCCTCTGTTGCGCCGGTGTGAAGAAACCGGCTCTGGGCGCTCTCGTTTAACCTCTGCTCAGGCCAGAATAGCAGCGGGCGGCTTCTCCCGGCGGAGCACGTCCTCGTGGAGCCGCTGGTTTTGTCTGTGACGGCCTTCACGGCTGAAGAGTCACTGAGCACCAAAACGGTTTCAACTTGGTTCCTGTCTGGTTGTCCGCGAAGATGAATCTCTCTCTGTAGACACACACGTGCAGCTGGATCAAGGGATTCATTTCAGATCTTATCACCACTAATCTTCAGAGTGACAGAAATAACTGTGTGATTAAAGGAAAGAGAAGACAAGACAATTCCCAGGGATGTTACTGGTAGGAAGTTTTTTTGACAAAACCTGGAAGCAGAGGCCCTTTGGCTTCACGATCGTTTTAATTCGGCCCCATCGCCCCAAGGCTGCGTTGCTGCAGGTACAGCCGGCAGCCTGATGATCAGCTCGGTCTGTTGGACGCTCCCACCGAGCTGACTGATCTGGGTTCAAGCTCTCCTTTGGGTGCCAACAAATAGGATCTCTTTAGGCCACGTATATTTTCACGACCGGCAGCATACTTGCATATCTGGGTAAAATGGAAGCCAATGAATAAAAGAGAATCCTGGAGGGATCCCAGAGATTGTGGGAACATCTGCGGCTCGAGCCTTTGAGGACGGCGCGTACGTACATACATTCAGCGCTCTCCGCCAACACCAGCGTTCGCTCCCCGTGCGTCAAGCCAAGACCCGAGCATTAAATCACGCTGACTTTAAACACACACACGCATGAGCTGAATAAACTGTGAGTTTAATAATGTGCAATCACGGTTAGTTTGACTGGGCATCAGCTGAGGGATGATGGAGGAAACCGGTCTGTCTGCTTATGAAACAGCAGCACAATGCCGCCTGTTTACCCCGATTGCTTCTAGCATAAAGTCTCAAGGGGATTTGGCTCATTTTCATGAAAAGCTCCAGCACACAGACGTTCCACACCTCCCCGTGTGCACGTGGGTGTGCATGTGTGTCTCAGACTTCCAGCTATGACAATGTTGGACCAGAAGAACTGTTGCTCCTTCCCAAAATTAGAACCAGTGACTCTTCACAGCTACAAAGAACCTTTCACGGGACATTAAACGGTGTTGTTGCAGGGGCCGCTTGTGTCTGGGAGCCGATTCTGCTCGTCCTTTACGTAACTATAAAGATGCACTGCTGTCATCTGGTTTGTGTTAACTTCAGGTAAGAAGCTTATTTTGTGTGAGTACTGCAGTGATTAATGTTCCACATGGTCTAAAACACATGTCCAAGAACCACTGGCTGTTAATTTCGCCACCAATCATCGGTGATTCCCCTCCGTCCTGAGTTTTAACACTCCAGCTGCTATTCAATAGTCTGCTCTAATCGCTAAATGGCTTTGTTTACACTTGAGGATCCAGAGGCTTTGAGTGGGTGTGCTCCCTTTTTAATGAATATTGAGCATCACTGCATTACATTGTGCACAAACAATCAGAATATTCAGCTCAGGCTCTTTCCAAATCCCCAATTGTTGTCTGAGAGGAGCCACAAACGACATATCAAACAGAAAAATAAGTACTTGGATAATAAACAAGCGCAACCTGAATCCTTGTCAGTCATATTCCAGACGCTGGAACTGTCTCTGAGTTTTAATAAAGTCCATTTATCTCATATGCTGGATGGACGGGCGGACGTCCTCTGTAAACAATGCTGCTGCTTCCATCGTTCGGGATGCTCTTAAAGCTCCCAGTGTGCTTTTTTTGAGGGCAGTAGCCAGACTCTATACTGAGGATCAGCAGTAATGCACATAATGAAAACATTGTGGCTGCACAGTTCAGCTCAGGAAACGAGACCAGCGCGCGTCCTTATGCTCCGCGGGAAGCACCTTAGTCCTCCAATCAAAGGCATTTGATCTTTTGTTGTCTTTACATAAAGCTTCAAACAGCCTGTGTAGCAGATGTGCAGTGTTTGCTCAGGTTCTTCTAGAGAGGGACATTCTGTCCATCCAGCGTTCTCCAGTGTGACTGCTGACAGGGCGCTTAGGCGTCTGCCGAGCTGCCAGTGTCACTGCTCACTCGCTGCTCCCGGATCAGCGACTCCACTTTTCTCTCATTAGTTGCATCTAGATCAGATTTTAACTCTGTCCGCCTGTAACCAGGAGAGAAGGAAAATGTTTAGCAAAAAGAATAAAATAAGGTTCCCATTTAAACCCTTGGCACTTCAGCTTTGCAATTGTACTCCAGAAAGTAGAAATCTAAATTATAATCTTTTATTATGGAGCAATTTGCTTCCAAAAGACATTAAATGCATATTATTATTACTTTCAGATGTGCATCAATCAACCATAATGAAGAAAAACTGACCCAAACCACAGAAGTATATATTGTCGTGAATTATTCCTTTGCTCTCTACGCTTGAGAGAGAGTTAGAGAGAGAGAGAAAATAAAGAAAAACGATACACAATAAAAATGTCTTCCCCCATTTTATTTAATTTAAATATAAAACCAAGCCCGGTTAGATAGGGCTGAAAGAACACAAATTACAAAAGAGATAAAACTAAAAAGAAAATAAAAAGGACTCGTCCTGTTATATCAGTCTTAGAATCATGTAATGCTATAGCAGGGCTTTTGATCGACAGAGTGTAGAGATACAGTACCTGCCTGCGGGCAGGAGCAAGACACGGTTCAGCCCTCCTTTCTGGAACGACGCACCAGATATAACACCAAAGCTAAGTAGAAACGGCACAGACACCACAACTCTGTATACTGGGACCAGCCACAACACTTTTTGAAAGAAAAACCATTGAAAGAGGTTCAGCGTCGTCCGGTCGGAGCTGGCCGACCAGAGCGCTGCGCTCGTATCAGCCTACTGGAGTAAAGGCCAGACCGCTTCCTATCTCACACTCCAGAAAGGCCTGGGACAAACAGGGCTTAAGTGTTTACTCTTCATTATACAGCCAGTTTCATGTTGCACACGTACGCCCACACACACACACGCGTACCCACACACACGCACCCACACACACACACACACACACGCACCAAGAATGAAATCAGTTCTTAAGCAGACTGTGCAAACTCTTTGGTGATAATGAGTTTAGGAAAATGGACATAAAAACACTACAGTCGTGTGGTTGAAGTCGCCTACAAATTCAATAAATTAGACAGCAAAGGATGAATTGCAGATATAAAATCCAGCAGTTGGGTTTACAGAAATGAACAAACAACAGACATTGTGGAGTAATCAGTGTCGTATAATCAAAGAAAATGGAAATCAAGTGGAGAGACACAATCATACTGGTGTGACTGATGCTCCGGTCAATTCAACACTTCTAAACATACAAAATCATGAAATGTGTTTCCGAGCACTGCCGGTGCTCAAGGACACAGATACCAGTCTGTTTGCTGCACACGAGACGAATGAATGAATTAAGGACCATGACAGTATACTTCACTGAGTAAACATGAAAATCCCATTTTAAACACGTCACAGGCTGAAGGAACCTCGAGCTTCTGTCTGGAACCAGGCTCGCACACGAGTGTGGGTCAACAGTCCTACAATCCTCCATCAGATATTGCAAGTAGAGGCCAGCCTGATTATAAATTGTTCACTGCTGTTTATTAAAAAAAAAAAAAAAAAAAAAGATATATTCTGAAAATATATCTACAATGAGTCTTTCAAAAATAAAAAAATAAATTAGGTAGACAAACATCACCAGGGGGGAGTGAGTGAGCTCAGTCCGTTCTCTCTCATGCTGTCCTGACTGAATCATTATTGCTGGCCAGTCTCCTGAAGCCGTGGTCGTTCTTCTCCAGCCAGAGCTCGGCGAGCTGTTGGGTGGAGCCGTGTGACGAGGCTTTAGAGCCCAGGCACATCTTATATTGCTTCGCCTCCAGGTTAGGGTCACATATGACAGGGTGGTGGATGTGCACTATCCCCGTGTCTGTGCTTCTGAACAACTTGATCCCTGACTGAACAAATTTGTTGAAAAGATCCACGTCCTCCAACCCCCAACCCTGTATGGACGTGTCGAATCCTCCGGCTCGAACCAAGTCTCCCTTGTAAACGCACACGATCCCGAAGCCGTAATTCCGCCACAGGCCTGTCTTGGATGTGAAGACGTAGTGGTTGTTGCTGGGGACCTTTCCAGCGTACACCACCTTGGGGTCGTATTGGCTGAAGATGATGGGGAAGTAGGCCTCCTCGCCCAGAGCAGTGTTGGCCCGACATCGCTTGAGGAACTCGCTGGTGAAGAGCAAATCTACGTCGCAGTAGAAAAGCAGTGAGTCATTAGAAAAGTGCAAGGAGCCCACCTCCAGAGCCAGAGCCCTGGAGAAGGAGCCGGTCACCGGCTTTATCTCCATCTCCGCCCGTGGGTACTTCATGTGGTACTCTCTCATCAGCTCCACCTGCTTCACCCGCTCGGTGTTGTTGTCTGTGCTGAAGAGCAGGATGAGCAGCTTCACATTCTGGTTGGGGATCAGGCACACGCGCTCAAAGTTGGCCATGAAGCGCACGAAGATGTCGTAGCGCCCGGACAGGGGCACCAGGATGTTGATCTTCTTCTCCTTGGGCTCACTCTGGTCCTGGCCGGACGTTGCCAGCTTGAAGGGCACCAGCATCTTCAGCGAGTTGGACAGGAAGGACAGGGAGTCGGAGTCCTTGTTGATGTGGCTGGCCAGAGCTCTGGCGTCCATCTCGTCTTCCTCTCTGAACTGGATCTGGCTGAAGGTCTGCTGCAGGTAGGCGTGCCTCCTCACCGGAACCGTCATGGTCTTTCCTTTGTGCTTTTTGTACAACAGCAACAGATCGAGCACGTACTCGGCCCCGTATAAGGGGTTGACCCTCCGGTAACCGTACTGGATTTCCTTGAAATCGATCACCCGCCCCCGCGTCTTGGCGTTGGCGTTGATCATCTCCATAACTTGCATGATGATGTCGTCCAGAGCCTGTCGCTGGGAGGAGTCCATCCCGCGGCGAGGGGGCTGACCATCAGATGCAGAGAACAGGTATTTCCCAGTCAGGAACTCCCACTCCAGAACATCATCTCTCTGCTGTGGATGGAAGCGCATGAATGACGGCGGCATGCCCAGCTGCAGGTTCTCCCGGCTGGGCTCCGCGGCGCCGTAACGGCCCATTTGCACGATCTCCCTGTGGAGCTGGATGGTGCGGTGACGCAGATCTGCGATTTTACGGCTGAGCATGTAGCTGTGCAGGCGGTACTGATATGGAGGGTTTTTGTTGGGGTGGAGGGTGATGGCTCGGTGGATTTTGCTGTTGTGCAGATCCCGTATGTAACCCTTCTTATTTGGTTCGTAGTTCTCGTAGAAGAGCTGCTGCATCTGTGGAGACAGAAGATGAGCTGCCTTTAGTGACACTGTGACGGGAATTCAAAGGCAGAAACATTAGTTTGACGACTGGTGCGCACGGCGCAAAAAATGCGGCCACGGTTCTCAATGTCGGGGGTGTGTAACGTATAGTGAGCTACAGGGCTCTCGGTAAAAGTGGGTTCACACAACAGGTAAGTTCTGATAACAAAATTCATTCAAATAATGAGGATCAGGAAAAGTGTTGGACAATGAGACAATGGACAGCACATACATAAAAGTAATTTAAACCAGCAAAGTGCAGCCCGCTGACACCAACAGGCGACTTGGTGTTTACGACGGGCCCGCTCAAGCTTTACAAACCAACTCTTTATCAACTAGCAGAACGTTTAAAATGTAAACATTGAGACAGCTGCTTTGGAGCAGCTGGAAGGAACTCAATCCTGGTCAAAAAAGCCTGGGATTGTATAGTTGCCTTCCAGTGAAGGGAACAGCTGCAGCCCCTAGAAAGTCTAACTGGAGAGGATGGCACTGGAATGCAGCCACAAGCCGGATCCCCAAGGGGGGCCGTATAGGGAATAAGACAGGACAAGTCTGAGAGGAGTGCAAAGTGATACCACAGGCTTTATATGATGGCAGGAAGTTTATAACCAGCTCTTTACTTTTCCATAGGTTTCACTAGCAACTGGTGCAAATACCAGAAATGTGTAATATTCCTTCCCATAAAATCACTTCTGGCTTAGAGTTTTATCTGCGAAAGCTTATTTGTGTTGAAGAAGAGTAACTCTGTCCAGGCCCTGATCAGATGTGTCACTTCTTCTCATTGATGAGGGAAACTTGGCAGATATGCAGGGGTTAAGTGGTGCAGTTAAAAGCATATGTTCAACAAAAAACTGGAGGGGTTTTTTGGTCTGTGCATAATTATTGAAAATAAAACCGCATCTTCAAAAGTCAGTCTCTTCCTCTTTATAAATGATTTTTTGCAGAAGTAAAATAAGTCCCCAGTTGTGCAATCTTTTGTTTGTTTTTGGTTCAAACGTTTAAGCCGTGCTGAGTAGCTTCCCTGCTTCCCCCGTTGTGAGGAAGAGCCTGGTGCCGGCTCAGACTGTATCCTGCAGGGATAACACCAGTGGTCATCACCTGACAGTTCATTGGTCAGGATGTTTATGGCTCTCTCACATAGCTCCACCATCATTAACATCCTCCACTTTCGTGGTCACCACTGTAGCTTATGTCTCATTAATACAATGTCTTCACAGTCATTAACCTCACAACATCCCCTGCCAGCAACAGACACGCTTCTGCAAAACAGAGACAAAAGGTAAGCTACAGGTTATGTGGACTGTTACACGGGGCCTTGTTGACTCCAGCATGTCAGCTGTGAGCAGTGGAAATAACCAGAAGGCCCCTAAAAGATCGCAAAACCTGAACAAACTCTCCCTGTTGGCATTTCAGGTTACACTAGACCCTCTCAGGTTACACTAAAGTCATGCTCACGGAACCTGCCCACACGAGCTGGTTTAAAAATGAATATTCAGCATCACACGCTACAGCCAGTGAGTGCAGAGGTAGTGGGGCACAGAGGCCAACAGGGGGCGCTGTTCAAGCTCGCTCGCAGCTCGGCAGAATGCAAATGAAGGAAGGCAGGAAGCTATTGATCAAATGGATTTGGTCCCGTGAGAGGAGAGCGCGCCATATTTACATTACTTAAACAAAGTCATTGCTAACAGAACCTTGATAGAGAGACTGTGATTCAGTGAAGAGGAAAAAGCCCTTAAATGCAGTTCTCCAACAGAGACCCACTGTCTTCTAGTGCTGTATATAAATACACACATAAGCACAAGAGCACAAATGTTCGTATATTTGAAATCCTGCTTTGTAATGTTTCTGCCCACAAAACACGATTTAATCTCATAATGCTGATGGAATCTGCAGATGGTTTCTCTGAGCACAAGTATCAGATGGAGTCCTACTGTTTTTTAATCCACTTGTAACATTCATATTTGGCAGGCCCGCCTGCTGCAGCAGTTACGGCAGCGCCACTCTCTGCTGTAATTTTACGAGACAACACAAATTTTCTCTAAGGCCTGCAGAAGCTTCAGCCAAAGGCTTTTCTTTGAATGTAAAATAAATCTGTCCATCTTATTTACCAGCCTGTCCTGAATTAGCTCCATGGGGTTGAGGTTTGGACGTTGAGGGGGCCGGTCAGTCATTTTCATGTTCCACTAGACTCATTCTGTCACAGGTAGTTCCAGTAACAGAACAATCTTTATTTTAATAGACTTTTCAAGCACCCTAATGTGGTGTTCAGGTCTTCCGTGACCACTTCAAGTTTAAAGTTTAAAATAATAATACGTCCTCGTCCACAACAGACATGCCACGTTAACACTACAAAGCTGACTTTGAACATCGGTCAGATGTTAAGGTCTCGTTTGGTGTTTGGGTCTGGGAAGAGCCAGCAGCGCATTTAACTGTTGGTGGTGAACCCTGGGTCAAATTTGCCCCAATCAAGATTCACCTTTAACCTTACGCACCCCACCCCCTTTTGCCAATTATTTTCTGGCTGTATGCACATGGGCTCCTGCTCCCTTCAGTTTGAACATGAAAACACACACACGCGCACACACACACGGACAATATTCCAAAGCATGACCGTTTAAAAATATCTCTGTGCTTGGTTCAGCAGCTTTTACAGCAGTCGACTTCATAATAAACAAAGGATCTTTCACTGCCTGTGAGGCTCTTGATTACATCTTTGAGGGGGGAGATCAGGTTTTGGAGGGGAGAGAGAGCACAGGCTGGAATTGGGGGATGTGCCTCAACATGATAAAAACACATCTGATGAGGAAGTGGGCCTGGATGAGAAAGAACAAAGGAAGGTCTTCATGGCTGAGCACAAGTTTAGAACACCATCAGAAGGATGCCTGGGCCCGCTAAATTTGCAGCGTCACACATCCAAGATATAAAGGCAGCTTTACTAAAGGAAGATGGCCCACTGGCCTCTGGCTGTCCTTTACAACAATCTAGACATCATTTGTGGAGTGGACTGGGACACATCAGGGAACAACAGCAAGTCCAAGGTTAGCTGAGGAAAGCTGCTGAATCCCAACTGGTGAGAGAGCTGCATGTTGCAACCAAATCAGAGTACTGTGACGGCAGCAAGACAAAGAGGTTCCCATCCTGCCGTACCAACAAAGAAAACACACACACACAACCACGCACACACCTAATTCCAATGCACATTTCCCAGATGACTGCAGCAGTGAATGACAGGTAAGATTACAGAAATCTTAATCAGCAACTTTGGACCACACAAAAAGTTTTTTTAAAGTGATTTTAAACAGAAAAATATGGAATGTGACATAACCAGATGCACAAATTACACAATATACCGTGGTGAAACATCAACCACTCACGCGCAGACACACACGCTCGCACACGCACACACACTCACACTACCAGTAGCTGCTCTTACTCAAACAGCAGTTGGCAAGTCTTAACTCACCCAATCAAAGGATATTGTAAGAGTAAGAAAAACAAGTGTCTGGGCCCGTCAGATGTCACATTAACTTTATTTCAACACCAACGAGTTTTGTTAGGAGGTGCTTTAGTGTGCTATAAGAAACGGTACCTCTGTGCACTAATGCTTTAGGACATTGTGTGAATTTGCGACACATGAATAATGAGTGTCATTACGATGTCATTATGTCATAAACAGTCATAATGTTGTAATAAATAGGAAGGGGATCGTGACTGAGGAGAAGAGGAGCACTGATGCATCAATCATGAGTCTGACAAATCAGAAGTCTGCAATGTTTTAACACGTTTCAGATCTCTGCAGGATACTTAGTACCAGTTGGAAACACTGCAAAAATCTGCAGGCTCCTAGTGAGAATAAAATAACTTCTAGAGAGAAGACAAATGACAAATTTAAGCAGTTTAATGTGTTGAAATGTTGAGGATTCTGATACGCTTGGTACAGACAGGGTAAATTTGGAATAAAGTGGTTCGGATTTGCTCGAGGTACAAATCTTATTCAGGTTTTTTTTTTTCAGTATTTTTGGCAGTCTGATTTTTAGTCCAGTGGAATCTGTACAATTACTCATCAATCACAGCCAATATGCCTTTCAAAGGACCAGAGAAGATTACTCATGAAATATAATGTGAAGGATATTTCTCTTCACAATCCTACAAAAGCAGTTTTAACAGCCGTCTTTGGTGAGCCATCCACAGATCTGGACCAAGTTCCTTTGTTAAAAAGGAAAACCAGAGTTTCTGGAGTTGTCACGTTCACAAGTATTCACCTCACAGGCATTCGTGCCACTGTTTCAGGCCTCCATAGACTCCAGCTGCTCCTCAGCTCTTCGGTGTATTACTGCACTCACAGAAAAACCAACCATGGGTGGATCCACAGCATGGATTACTTTCCGACATCAAGGCAAATGCCTAAATTAAAACCTTTCATGAAAGTGAAGGGAAAATTCTGCCCAATATTGGTCAATTTCTTTCTTTTTTTTTTATTGTTGAAGGTAATTATAGCCGTTTGTTGGGCAATGGCATACTTGTGGAGTCTTGCTGTTCTCTAGAACTAGCATTTAGTGAGTGCCGCCCATGGAGGCTTAAGAAAGAACAAGAACTAAGATGTGGGTGTAGGAAATCTCAGGGACAAGTGTTTCTACACAAATACACTCAACGACTGTTGGTGAATATGCTTATGAAAGCCTATAATCTCTACCTTAGTCCCTGTCATAAACAATTCCTCACTTTCAATCGAGAACTTTCTTTCAAGTCTAAATACACATTCTTTTTTGGAGCAATTTTCACAGCATGAGTGAGGGAGAATTAAAAGTAAGAGACCGGGAACCACGCATGGCTCAATTTCAAATGTTTTGTCCTGTGAAGTTTACACCCCTCAGATTCTAAAAGCAAAAATGAGAAAAGCCAAAGGAAATGTACTGTGCTCAAAACGCTGCAACACTCATGTTTTTTTAGGGAGTATAAATAAACCCTTGAAACTAAAATATACAGTAAAATATCCCAAACAATAACTATAAAAGGAGCCATTGAAAAACAAGTTTTACATCCTAGTAGAAAAAGAGAAAAGTAGAAAGACATAGAAAAACTGTTTAAAGTTATGTGTACTATAAATAAATCCATCCATCATCCATCACTGTATCGCTTTAAGGGAGTTGTGGGGACACCTAAAGTCATTTTAGAGTCACCAAGTCACCTGTAGTTCATGGAGAGAACCCACTGAAAGAGAAATGGCAAGGAACGTACAGCAAAGGCCCTGGCCCCCTGCTGGATTCAGACCGTGCTGCTGCCACAGTGCAGGCCTCTGCACTGCTGTGGTGAGTCTTTTACTTCTGCACACATTTGTTCTGAAACAATCCAACTTTGTCACGGGCAGACTCCTTTGTATCTGTATTCCCCAGAAATGAAGAAGGACACAAAGCACTTGGCTGAAGGAACAAGACTCTACGCTACAGACACCCACAAACCATATGAAAGCCTGAGGTTTGAACGAGGTGGTTGCACATTCTCTCACAGTGTAGTGTGGCTAAATGCTGAAAAAATACATGGAAATTGTTATAAAATGAAAATGCATTCATGTGTACAGGGCCTTGAAATTTCGCATCTGGGAATGACAAAACCGATTAGAGGAATAAGAGGAGGAGGAATACCTGTTCACCATCTCAGTGGCTACCCAGGAACAACATGGTGTAAAAAACATTCCAGTATTCCCAATGTCAGCCCTACACTAACATTTCACTAAACATCTTAACTGGGAATGAAATCATGGGAGAGAATAATGTGCATCCGGCATAATCTTTGTTTTTATCGACCCCCTGATAACTGATAATTCTTTACATTGCTGCCCATACATGTAGCAGATATAGTGGAGGGTAATGAAGAGAGAGGGATGTGTGGTGCACAGCGTTTGGGGAATCAGCTGAGACGTCCCTCCTCCAGCCTTGCGGTCTGCCTGGAGGAGGAGGAGATGCTAGGGTGTGAGGGACTAATTACAAACCTGCCCCTGTGATCCGTGGACGGCATGGCGGAGAACAGCTGTACGCTGATGGTTACGGCTCGGTCCAGATGTCACCGCTGACCTACAGCGCAGGCCTGGGAAACTATCCCCCTCACAGACAATATGAAAATAATGACTGCCAAAAGGTCTTAGAACTTTCCTAACTGACCAAGAAATACACACTAAATAGCAGAGCTACATGTGACTTATTTCTTTTAGCTGCCACTTTTCTATTGTTAAACTCTCTCCAGGGCAGTGGGTACTCGTCATTTATCAGAGCACCAAGGCCGGGAGACTTTCACCCACATGAGGGTGCTGGTGATGGGGTTGTAACTGTGAGGGCTGCTCTGCTTTCTAAGGGCAGAGGGCTTAAAGGGGTTTGTGGTGATGGGAAACCTGCCCTTATTTTATATGTACAAGCTCAGTTTATGAGACAAATCATTTTCAGCTGACCCAGAAGGGACCCACTGCACTGAGGGGGTAAATTAAATGTTATATATGCAGTTGTAATATAGTTATGTCACATTTCATTCACTCATAATCCCATGACTTATTTCATATGACTGTAAAGAGTACAAAATGAATTTACTTTCATACTAATGCAATATTAACATTCTTTCTTTTAACATTCATTGTTTCATTTTATGACATGTAGTGTGGCTGATATATTGCTGCTGTAAAACAAAATGGTTTAAGAATGTCTCTCTCATTTTAACTATGCTGCTCATAGCAACTTAGAGAAACAACCCCCCCCATTCTTTTCAGCATTCCTCTGAGTTCCAATGAAAACATTCTGAATTTTGAAATCAATAAGGTTATCTGTCACATTCAGACAAGTTTTTCCTGGATTGTTGTCTAATTTGTATTAACTTTGGGTCAGATCTCTTCAGTATGTTAACTGGCCCTTCAGTCTAATGAGCTTCACTTCTGACAAAAGCCATCAGAGTTACTGCAGAGGACAGCTTCCCATTTCCTGATAAATGTTGTTGGTGCAAGCTTATGTGGTGCCAGAAAGTGCATTATCCAAAGTTCAAAAGGAGGAAACTGTTGTCAGAGGAAACATCTGACAGCCAGAGTCCATAAACATATAGCATTTAACAGTATTTGTGCATCTACTATTAATCATGTTATTCTTCGCACTTCCTCTTGGAGCACACTTTCCTTTTAAGCTTGCTCATGAATATAGTTTTAAAACTTTTAAGTGTTTTGTGCATGTACATACTGGATACAGTATGTACTGTAAGGAGAATTACACTAATTTGAGGAAGCTGTATTGAATAGTTTATATGACAATCTGATTAACAAACAGTTTTTTTATTGCTCACTGCTACTAATTGAGATGACAGGTACTTTAAATCTTTACAGATCTTCTCTTCTACAGATATAAAGCGGTGGCATATCGTTTTCTCAGTCACTGTAGCATAACATGTCAGGAATTTAATGCAAATGAAGCCTACAGAGCAGAGGAAAGCAAAGGTGCCCCCTCTCCGAGGCTGACTCAAACCATTCTGGCAGGCACAGCCTAAATGATAAATAGGTGGTATTAAATGGCCCCTTTCTGCTCCTGCATTCAGACACCCTTGGTCAACTCTCTGCTGCCACCAGCTCGTAAGGAGAAACTACTGATCACACACGTTCATAAACATTCAGGCTTCCATTTCACGCTCACACACACTTGAGATGCAGATTACAGCATGATTATTGAAATAAGTAATAAGGTTAGGTCCCTAATGACACTTGTGTCTGCTTTGTGTTGTTTTTAAATAGAAGCAATTTCAACCAGTCCCCCTGTTGCTTCTAATAACGCAGATAAGGTGAGGTTTCAAGCGCAGGCAAAGGTTTAAAACAGTCTTTATCTTCACATGAATCCTGTCAGCAGCTCAACCCTGTTGACTAGAGAATGAGCTGCTTCTCATAGCCAGCATTGATAAAGAACAAACAGAATATCTGCATTTTAATAAAAAGCTGATGAAATCTAAGATCTGATAGCAAATGTTTAATATAGGAACACAGAAAACAATATTAGTAGACCTTATGAGACCCAACATTAGTGTTATTTGGTTCTAAAAGTTTTAGTGACACCAAATTAACATTAAATAAATTATTATTGTTGTTGTTGTTGTTGTTATTATTATTATTATTATCACTATTATTATGTGGAAGTACATAATTCCACTATACATTAAACATTAAATAAAATCATATAAAATTTGAGAGCACTAAGAATTAAACTACTAACTAATTTATGTTATTTTATATCACAACGGGAGTTTTTGGAATTGAAAAGACCCTTTTTTTAATTTTAGTTTTTCAGGTTCCTGTACATTTACACAGAATGTAGCAAGAAGTTTATTTTTACTGACGTCCAAGTGAACTAAGAATCTCCTTTCCTGAGGGATCTGAAAGGAGTGGAGTATTTTCCTCACTGCTGTCTGATGACTTTTTAATGGTTTATACTGGTTTGTAAATGAAGTCTGATGTGGTTAATCTTAGTGTCCAGCTGGAGGAACCAGTGCCCTCCGCCTGAGTCAGCTCTGCGTCTCCACTCAGACGTCTGCTACGTGCAGCATGACGAAGCATCATCATAAACCACTGAGTCAGACCAAGATGACAACACCAATGGCAGAAACCAGTCAGCCGCCAGTTTCACTCTGAAAAGGGAATAATGACTTTCCAGTGGCCTTCTATTCCTTCACTCAGCCCTGAGACCAGTCTTGCACTGTAAAAATTCATAGTCTAAGAATGCAATCAATCTGAGCAACGCTGAGAATATGGAAACACTCAGCCGTTTATCACCACTACCTCCCACTCTACCCTTGAAATGTTTAGTGATTCATAGACTTTAGAATCTCTTCTATAGACGACTGGAGACAGTTTAGATGTGCAATAATGTGCTCTGATCTCTTTGTTCTGGTCAAAGCTGCAGCAGCTTAGTATTAACAACTAATTTTTTTCACATTTTGCTATATTGCAACCTTGTGATAAAATGTGCATGTGCAGACATACACAGACACACACATATGGGTACCCACACCACAGCTGGAAATTTTTTTATTACATTTTTGTCACATGCTGTTGTGTTACACCTTTTTCTGGAAAATATTCCATTATTCAGTTGTCAGCCTACACTCCACATTTCAAAAGTATTTGCTAATTTATTTGAAAAAGTGTTGACATAGGTATCTTGCTACCTTAATGTGATTTAGAAACCATTGCTCTGAGGGTTTTCATTCGTCCTGAGTGTCTTTGAGATGTTTCTACGCATTGATTAGAGTCTATTTGTGGTAACTTCAATTGGAAACGATTTGGAAAGATGGGTAAAGGATATCAGTGTGAAAACCAAGCCATGAGGTCAATAGAACTGCCTCCAACCACCGATGAGTGTATAGAGTCACAGATCGGGGGAAGGCTATGGAGGAAGTTAATGGAGGAAGTCAACAACCAGACCACTAGCCCAACGGTCATTCTGGCTGAGCTTCAGATATCCCATGTGCAGATGTGAGAAAGTTTCACAAGGTCAACCGTCACTGCAGCATTCCACCAATCTGAGCTTTATGACGGAAGCCTGTCTTCAGTAAAAGACACATGCAAAAGTTTCTCTTAAAAAAGAAAAATCACCTAAACAACTCTCAGAGGAAGTTGGAGAATTTTTACCTTAAATTGAAGCACTGTGTCCAACCAGGAAACACTCATCATATGTAAAATACTATCCCATCAGTAGATTTTAATTTTTAATACATTTGCAAACGTCTGGTTTCACATTGCTCTTGCCTAGAGTTTAGATAGATCAGATTATATTTGGGTTTTTTTTTTTAATCATTATTATCATTTCAGCATTAGGCTTCAAAATAATTATGTTTAAAAAAAAAAATGAAAGAGCCTGAAAACTTTCAAACTACACTGTATTTAGGACACATCTGCACTGGAGGAAAGGACTGAGCTGTGAGAGAGAGACAGTCATGCTCTGATTTCCTGTTCAGAATGGCATCCTCACCTCTCCAGACGTTGCCGGAGCTGCAACCCGAGTCCAGCACACAACACAGACCAAACCCCGACCTGGTCCTGCTCACAAAGACACCTTTCTCCTCCTGCAGAGCTGCATTAGCTACACGTAGTACATAAGCATGAACACTCTACTAACACTTAATCCCTACTTTTTCCAGTCCTGACATGAGGAAAACTGTTTTCCTTATTTGAGCAACACATTGGGGTACTATCCCTCAATCTTACATTCCTCTCACTAATTCTTCTTAACAATCATTTACTTGACGCACTGACCAACACAGTCACAGAACTAATATCAATTACCCTCCAGGCTAACATAACACTGCTGGACATGTAGAAAAGCTGCACTTATCCCCCGGAGTTAAGACCAGGACAGAGACAGGGTTACCTACATCTACATCACAGTACATGAAAAGCACATCGTCTGGATGCTCTCTTTTTATCTGGCCTTCATACACAGTTCATAATCTGCCTTGGCATCTTGGGATAAGCCGAGTTTGTTTACACCTCAGAAACTATAGAGAAAAAAGTTAAATGAATACCATTTTGGACACCGTGACTTTTGCTATGCGTAATGCTGCGGTGGATGAATTCAAAGTGCTTTTTTGCTGCTCTGTACTGGCTGCAGACAGAGATCACAGCCAATTCAACAAAAACAACTGAAATCTCTAAATATGCGAAAGGCTGAAAGCCACAGTAAATCAGTTTTTAGAGGTAAAAGGTCATTTTTTTGTGAACATGAAGTGGCATCCATTCCTGGTAATCTGTTATCCATCTACGAGGTGGAAACACATGGCAAGGGCCTGCACGGTCATTCTAAGTCTCTTAAGAACTAATCCCCTTTAATTGGGTGCATCTGG
Organism: Lagocephalus sceleratus; assembly: GCA_911728415.1. Classification (NCBI taxonomy): domain Eukaryota; kingdom Metazoa; phylum Chordata; class Actinopteri; order Tetraodontiformes; family Tetraodontidae; genus Lagocephalus; species Lagocephalus sceleratus. The sequence continues at coordinate 1,094,279 of CAJVRN010000016.1, forward strand.
CTTCACAACCAGTGTGATTGACTGTGATAGGTGTCATTATGGAATGAGCAGGATGAATGGAGCAACCTCAGTACCAAAAGAACTGGCAGGCAATTGACAGCTCCTTGTCCACAGCTGCTCGTATACTATCCAGTCAGGAAGCAATTCATTTAATCATACCAATAATAGCTTAGAAGCCACCTATTTGAAGGAGCAGGCACAAGCCATTAAACATAAAGCTGAAAGGTTTGTAGCGATAGGCTAGGTAAAAAGTGGATAAAGGGCACTCCACGCATTACTGCAGCTTCATCCCCATTGATAACAGACTGAAGTCAAACGCATCAACTTGATGAAGATGCAGAAGAAACTGAAAGTTGTGTCACTTTTACCATTTCAGCCAAAAATCCCCAAACCATCCAATCATCTCAGCATGTGGTGCCCATGTGTGTTGATTATAATGAGTATTTTGATTTCTTATTAAACACTCTAAAGACTGTAAAGGATGGTTTTATGGGAGCATAGAGGATATAAATGGGAAATAGTAACACATGTTTGATATTAAATTGAACATTTGCAGTTGACTTAATAAGGAAATGCAGCAAGAGTAAATGTTTAAATTTACCTGGTTATGGTTATACACACCTCTATTAATCAGAAAGATGCCCTCATTCAAGGAATAACTGGAAGTTCAGTAGTAGGTTAACACTGTTGCCAAGTTCAGTCTACTTGACTCATGTGATTGGCCAGAGAAAAACTCAACCTGACACCTTTGCCAAGTTGAGACTCAAGCAGAGTAATGGGATGAAATGGAGGCACTGGCTGCCTTCTTCAAGGAGAGCATTGGGAGTTGGAGTCAAAGACCTGATGTGTTTAACTGCTTTTATAATCTGCATACTGATGTGGCATGAGGAGCAAAATTAATGCACGGCAGGTTTGCAGCATGCTCTGGTCTACACTGTCAAATGGGCTCTCAGGACTGATCAGGAAGAGAGCAGTAGTAATGTGATCTGGAGGACATGTCAGCAAAATGAGTTTCTCATCTAAACAAGAGCAAAAGACAAACAAATATCACATGATAAAATGACATCTGGTGAGTGGATCAGCAGACAGACAGACAGACATATTAAAGCATGGGTGGAAAAAGATTATGGCTTACTGACCAAATGGAAACAAACATCAGATAGAGATTTTAAATCGCCTTTTCTCAGCAGGGTAGAGGAGTAAAATTGTGTACCGTATGTACAGACAGTCATGCAAAATGTGCAACTGCAACATGAAGCCAATGTGACAGAGCAGTGACTGACAGGCAGAGAGCTGAAATTGAAGTGATAAGACCGATCAGCCACTTGTAAGACCCGGGGATCAAAAGCAGAGCTCTTACACCGGGTAACATAGCAACTGCCTGAAAGGCTTGTGTTGGAACATAGTTTACATTCCCGACAAGACGCATGGCCCTGGCAACCCTCCAAACAAATAATGTACTTGAGGTTACTACCACACCAAACATCATCTGCAAATAATGCAATCTGAACACTGTTTATGTTTTCCAACAAGGTTAAATATCCTGCATTCATGGAACAAAAAAAAAAAAAATACACCACCGTCACCGTGTTACCCGTGTATGTGTGGTGAATAAAGTGGTTAAAAGTGTTATCTGGTGATCATTTTTGACAATCCCCATCGGGCTCAAGCTTGCTCAGAATCAGAAGAAGTAAGACAGATGGCTCTATATGTGTTCATTATTGCTAAAATGCTAAATGCTAAAGTAGGTCACTCACATTGTTCTTGTCCATAAAATGACTCAGGATCAGGTTGGATTTTGTGATCACTTATATTTTTAGTCTTTGACGGTGTCTTATCTGTTTGAAACTACGATCCTAAATCATCTGGCTCCCATGGATCAAGCTGCTCTTCCCCTTTCGATGGTCTTCAAAAAACTGCTTCAAACAGCTCGACATGTCTGTACACAGCGACACAGCAAATACTGATCACTGCTGTTACACTTAAAAGAAAGTAAATAATGTTAGATCCAGAAAAATAAATTTAATTTTAAATTCAGAAGATCAAATACTTGTGTATTGATGGTGGACCAGTTCTGGGATAATAAACCCGTTTATCAAAATGTCTCATCATTCACAGCTAGACTTCTTATGATAAGTAAAATCCACAGATCTTAAACAGTGTGTCTACGAGTCAAAAATGTGAATGATTAGATTTGCCACCAAGAAACACCCTTTATATGATAAAATTAAGGTTGGAAATGTTGGAATGTGCATCACATCAAATACTTGACATACTGGCATTTTACAGAATGTTTTTTTAGATATGGACATGGTTTTTGTTGCCTTTAAAATATATTTGATGTGTGTATGTTGTATGTTGTATACTCCCTCTCCACTGATGTACCTTATAGGTTTAAAGAAGACAAAATCAGTCAACGACATTGGGGTGTAGGAGGTTGAAAACCTGAGTGGGTACTGAGCTTTAGAGTGCCAATAAATGTTAGCAGCTTTGTCCAACAGACAGTGAAGAAAAGAACTTTCTGTGTAAAAGAATAAGAGGGAAGGAAAACAGACACAAGTGGGAGTGAACAAAGATGTCACCGGGTTAACGGGGAGGCTTTTTTAATAGACTGGAACCAAAACCAGCATGAGCAGACAGACATGTAGTATGCAGTGCCGACTACAGTGACACAGTGCAGGGAGACGCCTGCACAATTTCCCTTTCATTTTTGTACATCACATATAATTTCACACATTTTTTTTCATAAATTACACTTGTACTTTAAAATAAACTGGACTGCAACACGTGATCACAAGAATGTGTTACAAAATCGACAGAATACAGTGAAATTACCCGGGTGCTGCTTTTTCCAGATATCAAACAGATCTACAGACCAACAAGCGTCAACATCACAGGACACTTTTCCAGTTGCTGAGGCCTCTTATTACCAATTCGTCCAACACAAATTAAGGCAACACAAATTGTACATGAGGGTCAAGTACTTGGTCTAAAATTGTGGCTTTGTAAATGGAAAAGAAAAATATCTCCTTCAACAACCCTAGCAAAGGTTATATATATAATAATTATAGTGGGAACAAAGAAAGTGGTGTGGAGGAAAGCAGGAGAGCAAAGTGGGCAGGCAGGTTCTGCCGGGAAAAACAGAGAAAAGGTATAAAAATATATAAACACCTTGGATGCCTGAAGGCACTTGTCTCTGAACCACAGCCATCTCAAAATGAATGAATGATTCCTATCCTACGAGATCTTAAAATTCTTTCTATTTTGTAGCTTTAATTTTTTTTCAGACAAGCAGTCAAATGTATTCTGTCTAGACAAGGCAGTTGAATCATCTTAACATTAGCTGTTAAGGTGAGCTGTGAAATGTGAAGAGATGGTTTGATCAGCTACCAAAAACACAAAGCCAATAATCTTGCTGCATTCTTTAAATGTCAAAGACTTAATCGTGTAATTGTAGAACTGTGAACTGAAATGTAGCATTTAAAAGAGTAGAAACAAAACCCACACCACATTTATTCTGATGTACGGCAGCATCTATGTTTCCATGTTAGATGAATATTGATAAATGCAATGAGCTAAAACTGAAGACCAAAAAAAAATCCATTTTAATTACAACATCAATCACATGGTTGATGATCACAGCGTGATGCGTTGATAATGTCCACACAACAAACAAGTTACAGAGCCAAATGCCACCGCAGGACTGTGGGACCTGTTCATTCAGACTTAGGTTGGCTATAAGGTTGCGCCTGTGTGCAGACCACGAAACACTTAGACCCACCTACTAGACTCACTCCATTCAGTGATTCGCAAGAGTCATACATACGGTGTAGGTTTGCAACGGAAGCAAAAACTAAAAGGGTGTTCATGAAAGGCCAAAGGATAAGGAGATTTAGGCAACTTTCTAATGGAGAAATGTTCCCATTAATGGGAAGTTTTGAGCTCTGGCAACGATTTAAGCTCACCGAGTGCTTCTGGAGTTGACTAGATGTGTAGGAAATGCTTCTTCGGATCACAAACCCTCTTTTAACATATTGTAGTTAAAAAAGTTAAGTAAACGGAGTTAAATAAAAAATACACAACATGAAATGGCATGTAGCTGCAGATGAAAGATGGGCAAATTTGTACAAATTCAATTCAGAAATGACACGAGGAACATGGTAGTTGGTCCAGAGAGAAAGAGGAAGCCAATAGCACAATGGTGCTGTTGTTAGCGAGATGAGTTTGAATGTAAGACTGTACACTCCAAGAGCTGACTGCAGGTTTGGCAGCCCTGCAAGCTGCTCTGGAGAAATTAGGATTAGGGGTGGACTTACAGCTCTCAGCAGTGCAGCCTTGTGATTCCCATTAGTTGTGTATGAGCATATTTTCAAACACGGCAGGACAACAGGGATTCTTTGCAGTACATCTGAGAGAGCAACTTACACCTTACAGCCAATAAAAAGAAAAACAATAAGGAAGTCTCATCAACTGCTTGACCCCTTACCATTAAAAAGGATTTAGATTTGGGTATGTACCGTATATTTACATACATTGTGTACATGAAGCACAAAGATGTAGACCACAGACTTTCAGATAGAATAAAACTAAAAAGCTTTGGTGTTTTAACTCTGCTATATTCCAAAACCCTGTCACACTGAGGAAAAAGGCACCATCAGCAAAGCCCACCCACAGTAATGAGGACTTTTACGAGTTTTAGTGGTTGCTACTAGGCCCTTTATTCATCCCACTTCCAAAATGTCACCATCTCGCATTCCAGCCACGATGCTGTGTGTAGCCACACACACACATGCTTAATGCTGATGCAATTCATGCAAATTCAGCACCCCAGCTTAGCATCTCTGTTTATTTATGCATCAGCATTAACATTTATTTGCTCTTTGGGCCTCACCGATGGCTCCTTCTTTTAGCATGACAAAAAGGCACTATTGAGGAGAGTCAGAGCTGTGGCCACAGGATGTGGAAATACGTGAGGGAAGCCACGTGCGTTGATACTCACACAAAGTGTGATACATTTACCTGTTATTGGCGCACACTCAACATTTTTGAACAAAACAAGCTGCATCTGCCATCAGCGGAAATGAAGCACTGAAACTGACCTTTTTTTTTTAGAAAGTAATAAGTGGCAAGTGTTGATACCAACAGGGGGGGGAAAAAAAGCTGAAGTGGAGAGAGCGTGTGACGGGTGGGGAGGAGGTTACTGTGTGACAAAAAACACAGAGATAAGAGCATGTTGAGGCATCACTCCTGAGTGTGGGTGGTTGACTTCCTGTGTATTTGTCAAGCATGAGCAAGCCTGAGAGATCCACAAATACGTATCAACTGACAACCAGATAGCAGCAAAGCCCAGCAATAACACTGATGGGTCACTGGCCTCTTGAGCACGCAGAAAACTTCAGAACACTTTTGCCTTGTGGGTCGTTTGTGTCGACTCCACCACTTTAAAAGTTTCAGAGGACCGAATCACACAACAAACGCTGCCGGCAACCACAGACCAGACCACCAGGATATCTGGATCATATGAAATTTAAGTATGCGCATATGATGCAGCAATCCCATCATAATTAAGGTCTGATATACACAGTTATCTGTACAGTGCTATTAATATTGTATTCCACTTACCCATATAACAGTAATAAGTAAGGAACTTTGCAGTGTCAGTTGTTTTTTTTTTTGCCTTGAATTGGCACCATGTAGTTAAAAAAGTTAATTTACTTTTTACAGCATTATCACCTTTACTCAGCATGTTTTTGTTCTATACACAGTCAGTATTTCTACACAGGCAGGATGTGTAACAATGATGGTGGCTGATAGAAATCTGTCTGATAAGCATATTTTTATTTTGTGGTTAAATACATGGTAGATGTCGACAGTTTTGTTTTAAGCATATATATGGTAAACCAGAAATGTGAAACAATATAAATATCTCTACTGGTCATTTAAAAGGGACAGAATGTTTTATGTCTTCTGTTAATAGTGGACAGTAACATTGATATGACTTAAAATTTGCTTTTATGATAATCATATCAGAATTACAGTAAATGTAAGCAAATATGTCTCACCACATTTACACAAGTCTTTCCCAGCATAGCAGCAGCTTTTCCAGCACTTACTCATTATCTCAAGTGTAATGCAGACTGAGATGCATGTGTCGCTGTGTTTTTTCAGTGCTGTGGTGACAAACCCAACATAAATGTTCTGGGGTTCTATATATAGAACTCTTTTGCTTAAGCTGCAGCTCTTATGTCTTAAGAGACTGTTTTTAAACGTCTTCTCACGTTACAGCAGAGGGAAACAAAGCGAAACACTGTTCATTGTCTCAGACTCATCAAATCAAGAACACAATTCCATGTTTTTGTAAAGACCTAACTATATTAGCCTGTTATACATTTTAAAAGATTTTAAATGTAATGGAATGCAAGCAGTGACCACCCCCCCACACACACACACACATACACACACACACACACACACACATTCTGTGCTTCCAATAGTAGAACAGGGGACAGTTATGATAGAATGCAAAGCAAATTAACCAACAAATCCACACATATGATGGCAGGCCTTCTGTAGATTATTAAATCAAAAAGCGTGGAGAATGCAAGTGTAACTGCACATAATGTACATAATGAAAGTAGTTGGGCAAAAAAACGAAACATTCCGCATTATGCCTTCTAATTACAAGGAGAAGACCATAATATTTACAGGCCGTGGCATGAGCAGTCACACTTGACTTGATCAGGCAGCAGAGTCACTGAGAAGAATGAGGCTGGTCTAACATTAACATTTATTATGGTTTATTTCCATCTTGGCCTAACAGATAAGAACTCTGCACGATTCCACAGAGTTTTAACAGATTCCAAAGTGTAAACAACATAAGGAAATGTGCATGTTTATTTTACACAGAGCCATATAAACACAGTCTCCTGCAATTGATGTCCCAGGACCAAGATGGCACCACTCTTGTGCCACATCCAGACTTATTTAGGTCAGAGTAATAACGTCTTGGACAAGAAGCAAACACAATTCAGCTGCACATTTAAAAGTACCGAGTAAACATTTCTTGTCCTTGAAGGCGTGAATGACCGGGAAACTTTTGTTGGTTTTAAAAGGAATGTGGTTCGCGTGAAGCGTGGTCACATGAGCACCGCGTCTATGGCACAGCCGTGCACCGACATGTTAGAGAGCCGACCAAGCCCACGTACAAGAACATTCTCCGCAGAAGGAGGCTGCGGAACTTGAACTTTAGGCTATTCCCACCCCTAACACCCCTGTCCAATCTAATGTTTGTGTCTGGCGCTTCATGCATCATGACCAAGCACTGTTTGCCTTTTGAGATTTGTGTAAACATTCAAGACACTTTAAAAATAGCCCACCGTGAACGCACTAACTCAACTTAAACAATACAGAGTAAACATTGTGGCAGGCAGAACGAGCGGTGCCGGCCACAAGAAAGAGTTTTCCCAAAAGGTGAGGGTCTGATGTTATGATGTCCATCAGCTGGTCCTGGCTGGCCTGGCTAATAAACGCTGACACAAACAGCCCGTGTCAGGCCATTCAATGTGAAAGACATCTAGCAAGTAAATAAAAGTGCTGCAGCACAATAGGGTGCTTTAAATACAATGAACAATCGATTGAGTCAAAGTGAGGGGCAAAGAGAGCGGCTCCCGGTTGACACTAATAGACAATGACAAAGTCGCAGACAATGTCTCGTCCACCTGTGACGGGAAAAAAATCAGCTCTGGGCCGCCGGCTTACATCTCCGTGGATTTTGGCCGTCAAAACTCTTATAACAAGTGTTGTTTGTGAGCTGCGTTTCATTGACTTGCAAATGAAGATATGAATATAAGAGGAGTCTTACCTCATAGGACCAGACACACTGGACACCAGCAAACCTCCTGACACACCGGCCCACCTCCACGTCCTCGTGGGTGGTGTACATCTCCTGCAGGCACTCTCTGATGTGGGGGACCATTCTCTTGAGGACCTCTCTGCTCATGATGACCCCAGGACCCCCCATGCAGAAGTTCTCACCAGGCTCTAGGGCCAGTTTTCCAAGTTCATCGCGGGCTCCCATACCCGTCTGTCCTAAAAAGATGGCCTCACTACTGTTGAGACTGCGCAGGAAACTTTCCAGCTTCTCACCTTTGATGTAGACATCATCATCAGCCCTCATAAACCACTCGTACTTGTCCAGGTAATGGTCATGCATGTACTTTAGCATCATGAAGGACTTCTTCTGGGGTGGATACGAGTCATCCACGTTTCTCAGCGCCACTATAGGGATGGGTATGGAGGTGTCGGAGCCTTCGCTGGAGAAGAACTCCACGTGGCCTGGAATTGTCTGTGCCCATGTCCTATACACAAGACACACAGGAAGAAATTGGAGCGATTATAGCAGTGTTTTATTTGGGCTCCTGTCACAGTTCTAAAACATTTCTGCTGATTGCAAACCCATTTGCACAAATGGGCAGTTGACAGAAGATAGGTGGGCGGATATCAGACTGGATTAGCATGTCTAATTTAATAATCATTTAATAATCACTTAATCTAAAAGACCTTAGCGTGAATTGAAGCGTGTCACTCTAAAGGAGCACACAAGGATGATGTCTCAATAAACAAAAGCACGGTTTCCTGCAGGACACAAACCATCGCTGTGCTTTTGTGGACATTAAAATCACGTTTAAAGGAGAAAAATGATGGTTTCGTCAAATGATTTAAGATGTCACAGAGAGGCAGTGGGCGGGCTGACTGACTGAGGAACTAATGCTGCTCTTGAAAAAACGATCCAGACATTGCTCAGAGTGTTATACATGCTTCTGTCTGTTGCTTGAGCAGTGGTGATGAAAAGATAAATCCCAGTCTATCGCTCTTGACATTACCAGCCAGATCATATCTTCCATTCATAAAAACACATTCAGCAGAACATTTCTTTCTGTATCAGACTCTGATCGTGTCCGCTGGGACAACTGTTAAAACCGTTAAAACCTCACAGCGTAGGCATAAAAAGAAGAGTTTGTGAAACACATTTCCATCAAATATCCTTCCTTTTTTTGCAACCGAGGAAAACTTCACAATGTGAGGTGAAGATGATGTGGCCAAAAAATTAAATGCTCGATAACATCCATCTGAATAAACCCTGAACTGAGTTTCAGTCATCAATTAATCAGTTCATACAAGTTCAAATACAGCCTGGAATTAATAATAAAGCAATACTATCAACTATTTGTATTCACAAGCATTACAACGAACAGTCGTAACACAAAAACACAGTGTTGTGAGTGGCTGTTAAAGAGCTTTAGAGGACAGGTAACAATTACCTGGAAAGCCATGAGCTTATTACTCAAGGAACAAGAGCGCACACACACGGAAGAGAGGACTGGGTGGAGATGGAAGTGATGGAGGTGGAGGCTGTCAACCATCAACCATCGACCAGATCTAGGTGCAGCATCTCTGCACTGAAGGCCCCCCCCCCACACACACACACACACCTCAGGTAATCTCACAAAGAGGCCCTCAGACCCCCCCCCTCACCTGTGCGCCGCCACGGCCCGGTTGTTCAGGTACTTCTGGGCGGTCATGACGCCCACGAACAGGAACTGCTGGGACCGGGAGCCGGGCTCGTCGGTGCCCGCCGGCCCGTCCTCCTGCAGCGGCCACTGGACCCCCCCTGGACTCCTTCAGGAGCCCGCAGCCGGCGGGGCTCGCCTTGCGCTTGTGGCCAGCCTTCTTGAGCTCGCTCGCCCTGGGCAGGATGAGCCTGGACGCCAGGGTGAAGCCGACCACCAGCCCCAGCAGGACACTGAACCACGCTCTCCGGCTCCGACCCGCCATCCCCGACGTCCCCGCCGGGGCTCTTGCCTCGCTGTAGACCTGTCGAAAGGCGGGCTGGAGCCGCTGGAGCAGGCGGGGACCCCGCCGGGGGCCCCGGGCTCTGCGCGTCGCCCCTTCACCGGAGAAAAGCGCCTTCTTCCAGCTGCCTACGTTGCATCACCGAAGCCGCCACCTGGACCGTTGAGCCCGTTACCCGTTACTCTCCCCCCCCCGTTACCCGTTACTCTCCCCCCCCGTTACCCGTTGCTCCCCCCGCCCCCAGCGCTGCCTTGGACGCCTCAGAGGGGAGCCGTCGGGGCGGCCCGGTCCGCCGGGGCCTTGCGCGGCTCCATCGTCACACTGGTCCCGCTGGCGAGAGACAGAGACCGGCCACCACCGCCGAGGCTGCGACTGGGTCCGACCCCGTCCGGGCTTCCGTAGGAGCTCTCCTCCCCCCCCCGCCCCCGCCGATTGGCCGGCTCCCGGCGGGGGGCGGGCCCAGGACGTGACGTCCCAGCTCGCTCTGTGATTGGTCCCTGGACAGACGCTGACGTCACTCCATCATTTATTATAGTTTAACTTTAGATTATATATTTCCATCATTTCACAGCCTCCACGTAGATCGTTGGAGTTTTGCGTTTCTTTAAATTGCAGTTTTGCAACCAAAGCTCAGTTCCGATGTTTTTGCGTGAGTTGCGAGACCGGTGGGAGGATTGTTACCAAGTTAATGGTTTTCTCATAAAAAAATAGCGAGGCCGAGTTTAAAAAGTTAATCGGCTGATGCAGCTCCAGTAAAGGTCTCCTTTGCCCGACAGTAATCGCTCTGCGTGTCATAATTCCGCAAGGACTTTGGGGCGAATTATTTGCAGCCAACTCGCTCTGCAGAAGCATAAACATGTTTAACGGGAAGAGAGTTGCTGGTTGCAATCCCCAAAAATAAATAAAGCCTGTGCAGTCAACCGAACGGAGCGATTAAATCCTCATCCGAACACGAGCAAGCCTCAATCACTGGAATATTTACACGGTAAAGCCATTTAAACCGCAACCCAGGAACAGGTTTTACGACATGGCAACGTACTCAAATCGGATCAAAACAAACGAGTGTGGTCGTTTTGTTTTATAAGAACACCGCGTCGTTAAGGTCTTTGATGATCAAAGGCGGGTCAGCTCGCTGGCCTGTGGCGCCACCTGGCGGCGGTCGGTCACCACAGCAGCCTGCTGGTGTCTCAGAGACTGGTCCCAGTGCTCTTTACTGGCCGCTCAGGTGTGAGGAGCCACAGTTTAGGATCACTTTACTCACCAAACCAGCGTCAAGGGATCATCAGCCTTACTGACCACATTATACACGATTAAATCTAACAATCACGTCCTTTTCTGCTTCATGAAAATGTAGCTTCAGTAAAAGAAAGGTGAGAGGTACCAGTCTGTTTGGAGTATCTCAGTATATCCCTATAGTCAAGTACCCACCTATGCATCACTACTGCATCTTTAAATGCACCAAGCCCGAGAGGACGGTTCACTAAAAGTGAAACATCTGGCTGTGTCTGGATGATAGAGCGTCATTTGTGCGCGTGTGTGTGTTTACACTACCTGTAGAAGTGCACGTACCCGAGGGGCCGCTGTCCGTGAGGCCCCATCAGGGGTCCCACAAGGCCGCTGCCTGTTTCCCCGCTTCGCTCCAGGGTTGTTGGCAGAGGCGTCTCTGACAGACGGTGCCTCCGTGGCTGGAGCGCACACCAGCACGTCTGATAAAACCATCACGTGGAGGCCTCGGCAGCCTCCTCACACACATCAGTGGTGTGAAACGTATCCAGAACACACACACAAAGAAGTAACACAGTGGAAGTCATCCATAAAATGTGTGTTAAAAGTATAATTTCAGATCAAATAAACTGATAGTAAAGGTAAATATACCTTAGTCTCGTGTGCTCCTAAACTAACAAGACAAACACAAACTCTCAGTGACCGTAATTTTTATTGTTGAGACCTTCCTTTTGATCAATTACGGGAAACGATAAGATTATGCAGCATTTACAAAAAAATCAAACATCTGCTGTAGGTGATAAAACACAATGGCTACATGATGAAAAGATCACACACTGACCGGAGACCTCATCAGCCAAATCCGACGGCCTCCAAACCGTTTACAGAGATGACTTCATAACAGCTTCTAACGTCACCACTTGTCCGCCTCCTGATGCTAAACATCGCCGGCTTCACGAGAAAGCCAGAAAAAAAGTGCAGGAAGTCAACAGAGCCTGTCCGACAGCAGAGCAGGCGCATCATAAATCTATAAAATCAGAGCAAGAACCCCCGAGACAAGTGTGGCGACGTCATGAGCGCGGTTCCATCGGGCCGTGTGCGGGAGACCGGGTCAGAGGGCCGAGCGCCTCTGACCTTTAACCTCATCCGCCCGACGACGGCCCTCTTCGCCCTGGTCTCCAGGAGCAGGTCCCGCCTCCCTGTCCGCTCAGAGGGTTGTAGTCTGGAACAGAGAGCAGCGATGAGTCGGGGCCACACCAGCAGCGTCTCCACACGCTAAGGGCGGGTTTCTCATCCCAACACTTGGGACAGCCAGCGCCGTAACCCCACCCCACAAACAAAAAGACCGCGCCACGCAACGAGGGAGAGCCAAGCGAGCGCTTTACAAGCTTCAAGAAGTGTTGCATAACAAAAAGAAACAAGCCGACGTGAAGCGGCGAGGACGACAAAGGAGCGAATGCCGGTCGGCGAGAGTAAATACCTCCACTGCGAAGGGGCTTCCTGTCCGTTTTTGGTTTCTGCACCGCTGTTGATGAGCTGGGCTCGTCGTCAGCCTGTCACACACACGTTCCCCAGAGGGAGCACATTTGTGCACTCGTGAATACGGATTCCAGACCAAAGCAGATTGAACAAGACCGTGAAGGTTCAGTTCCTCATGTTGGCGCTCACATTTGAATGATTCGCGGCTCCTCTGTAGTTCTTCCCGTACTGCATCCGGTCCAGTTTCTCTTTTCTCTTCTGTTCCTCTTTCTGCTCAGAAATTCCACAGTCAGGCCATTTCTTTTAGTTCCAGTTGCAGTGGGGAAATGGACCGGTCCATCGCCTCACCTGCTTCTGCTTCTCTTTGAAGAGGACAGCTTTGGCATCCAGCTCCTCCTGCATCCTCCTCCGGGATGCTTCCATCGCCTCTTGGTTTCTTGCTACGAGCGTGGCATCTTCAAAACAAACCAAAAGAAAAAGAAAATCACATGTCAACATCCATGCAAACCGCCTGCAAACAGATATACAAAGAGACCAAAGAAGAGACACTTTGACCGTCTTGTTTCTGTACTTGTTTAGTTCTGAATCCCGTCAAAACCCGTCTAACATCAACACAAACAGCATCCCCCGGACCCTTCGCATGCATCCCAGCCTGGAGGTTCGGGCTGGTTCCAGGCTGGAGGTGCGGGCTGGTTCCAGGCTGGAGCTGCCTGCGTGCTGTGGAGGGTGGGGGCCGGTCTCTGACCTGTCTGTGAGGCGGGCGGGGGGCTGCGGGCCGCCCCGCCGCTCGTCCTCCGGGCCAGGTGCTGCAGCAGCAGGTAGACGAGGGCGGCGGCCCCCAGCAGGTACCAGCCGAACCGGGACAGCAGCTCCCCTGTCGACACACACACACACACACACACACACACACACACACACAGACACACACACACAGACACAGACACACACACACACACACACACACACACACACACACACACACACACACACACACACACACACACACACACACACAGACACACACACACACACACACACACACACAGACACACACACACACACACACACACAGACACACACACACAGACACACACACACACACACACACACACGGCGGTCAGCGGGACGACACACGGCTGCGCAAACATTTGCGCTTTTCGGGGTTTTAATCCGCAAAACTTTGGCTGACGCGTCAACACAAGCCAGGCTATGTGTGAGCAGGTTGGAGGGCCACTAAAGGCCCTGGAGCCCGAGTGTTGGGGGCCACACTGAGGGGCTCCTGGGCTCCTTTTCGACCCTAAAAGCCGCTTTTGGTGTGCTTTATCGCGCTTTACCGGCGAGGCTGAGGGGGCCCAGCTCGGGGTTCTGGACGGGCCCGACTTCATCGGGGGGCATGTCTGCCGCAGGGGACCGCTGTCGGATTCCGAGGAGAGACGCTGCCGGGTCCCGTCGGGGTGTTTGTCCGCACAAAGGAGGTTTTTTGCGGCCGAGCAGCTCCGCCGGGTGTCGGCGGCGGCTAACGGCGGCTAACGGCTAATGGTGACGTGGACGCTGCGTGCTGCCTTCGCGGCGGTAGGAAATCTGACAACTTTGAAAACCACGTGACCTCGACGGGTTTTACTTTTACACAGAATCGGGTCGGAATTAAATAATCGAGGGGCGATCTAAATGCTGGCTTTTGATTCTTTTAATAGGTCGTACGAAATGTGAAAATTGAGCGTAAATTCGTTTTGGAATTCAACAGTGCACCGAAGTAACAAATATTAATGGACTCCATCCTCAAAAGTCCATCTCGTCAAAATCGATTTTCTTCCTCAAGAGAGACTTTATCAAAGTGTGGAGTGTTTGTGGAGCTGTACCATCACGTTACACCTTATTAAATGCAGTGTAGAAGTCAAAAGTCAATATTAAGCAATTTCCATTTTAAAATTTATATCAGAATTGTACTTTTAGAATGGTAATAAATATCTATCAATTTACTTACAAAGCATACATATGCTGGTGATATTTTCAACCTGCTGGTATTTGTATATTAAGAGTACCTCCTGTAATCAACAAATATGGCTTCTCATCTTTCATAAACTATGATTTGTTCGTTTTAAGCAGGTTCATGATCCCATACCCACCCACACTGTCTTTATAAAAAGGTCAAACTTGTTGCTGCAATATAGGAAATTAGGTTTTATTATATCACGATTTACAAAAAAACTAAAACAAAAAAGGCCCGATACATGTGACTTCCAAGCAAAAATGTACAACATTAAAAAAAAAGAAAAAAACCCACGAATTTTAGCTGCTTAGGAGCCATTAACATGTTGCTCTATGTCCATGTCTTCATCCTCATTCCTCTCTCCCTCGTTCAGCCCCTCTCTGAGGGGTCCATCCATATGTACACCTTCTTCCTCCTCCTCCTCCTCCTCCTCCTCTTCCTCCACAATGTCACCTGCGCCTGATTTTACAAGTGCACATGTTAAAGCATGGACAGGTCGTAGGGCAGGGAAATAAAAGTTTATCCTGACGCTCAAGGGAGAAGTTCTGATCAGGTTGGATGAGCAGCAGCTTCATTTACCTGCTCTGAGGTCCCGGCCAGGGATCTGACCCGCCTGCAGCATCCCTTTCAACCTCTCCACCTCCGCCAACGACGATGCATTCGCAATAGCGTTCTAGGAAAACATCAGATGAACATTAGTGGAGACAGAATAGACTTTACAGTGACCGTAATCTCCAGAGGTTATGTTTGTGGAACCAGGTCTATTCTGTCCCAAACCAGCAACCAGACCTTGTTTCTCCCAGTTTGATGCAGGAGCTACTTCATACACGGTAAATAATTAGGTTCATTCATGTAGAAAACGGGAGTGTGTGAATAAGTATGTTGGTCCAATTTAGATGGTTCCCACACATTTTTCTTGCTCAGATTTAAGCACTTTTCAAGCACTTTCAAGGGCCATTTTCAAAATCTTAAACACACAGGTGTACAGGAACACATGTACTCCTGATTCTGATTGATTGCCATTGTATTATGCTATAAACATCTAAAATTATGTTTCACAATAGCAAAATATTTAGAAATGACAGAACAAAATGTTTTTTCCAAAATAAGAAAAGCCACTCGGCATTCTTCAGGGTTAATTCACTTTTAAGACCTTGAAAACAACATTGAAATTCGTTCCTTTTCAAAGATTTCAAGCCCCTACGGGAACCCTGAATATTTATGTTTTTGCAGACTATGACCGTTTTATTCTAGTTCTCTTTCTAAATAACCCCCCCGTGTATTGACTCTTATTTGGTAAAGCCCCAGGTGTCGCTGTACGACCACATGGTGTGCTTTAGTTCTCTACATCTCTGATTTTGTTATCAGCATGTCCCTATTTCCCTTTGTAAAGAGCCCATTAAAACCAGTGACGACTTTGATGAAACAAACCTTGATGGCCTCCACGTCAGCCTGAGACGGCCCTGTCTTCTTCTTCTCCAACTGCGTTGCTGATCCAATGGTGAACCTGAAAGAAAGACACGTTAGTAAAGTCAAACACACACGGGCTTCTCTGACCTCTGAAACCAGTGTAGTATCTTTTCTCAAGTCAAACTGATACAGTCCACAGACAGCAGTCCTCTACAGCACCGAGAACCACCTGGCTTCAGGAAGGTTGATTTAGAGGTTCATTTGAAGTGTTGAATTTGAAGTGTTGATATGATTTGACCTTTCCTGGGTTGTGTAGACTGGGCTGGTTTGGTTGTTCATCAACAGAAAAGATTAATATTCTATATTAATAGAATAGATGAATATTAGCTGCGTCCCATCACGGGCTTCTGCATACGTTTGAGTACTTGGAATATGAGCTGCCTATTTAAAGGCAGCTCATATTCCAAGATATGATATATCATCCAATTATAGATTTAACTATAATTGGAACTCAAGGATGGAGCTTTCCTGAGTTTAGAGGCCATAACCTTAGAAATTAACAAGCCTTGCGCACTAGAATGAATCTTTCCAAGACCAGATCCTTCAGTTGGAACCAAGGGTAGGAATCTCTGATTGGGATGATTAAATATAGACCGGCTGGTGCCGAACAGGGTCACGGCCAGCGACTGACCTCCCACCTATCTTCACATGTCATCAGAGTCTCCAGTGTGTCTGGTCCTTAATGAGACACTGAGCCTCATATGTCCAGAGGACATTCCAGAATTCCTGATCTTTGACTACATTCTCCCCATTAAATGTCAATCTGGTCTTCATATCTCAGATTTTCAGCCTCCTTGTCCACCCGTGAAGGTCACGCTGCGTCTCTGACCGTGGAGGCATGCACTTCCCCAACAGTAGAAGGAGCCTGCTGTGGGTCCCACAATTACATTTTAGAGTTTTGGAGACGACCTGTGGCATCCTGCAGGCTCCTCTCGGGGGGAGCTTGCTTGGACAACCAGACCTGGACACTTGGTCTTTTGAATGGTGCCATTTGTTGAAAGGCTGATGAAGATTGTGAGATCTTAAATTGACTTTCTAATCATCTGTATCTGATGTGATAACATCCGTGTGAATAAATCTCATATTGCATTTTAAGTGAAATTTTGTGAAAGTTGTAAAAAGTCTCTTTCCATTTTCCTTATATTCCACACATTTCTGTGCATTGTTAGAACTGGTAGGTATCAGCATTTCCAAAAAACACAGTGTGACCAATTGTTTTCCACAACTGTGTGTTTTGATTTGATTAACCCTTTCCATCAGCCAGGATCCAATGGTTCTGAGAAGCTGCTGTAAAAAATGTGGACTTTTTAATCTTACGTTTTTGTTCGCTTGGCAATATCCTTTGCAAGCTGAGCACCTCGCTTGCCCTTGAACATTTTCTCCGCCTCCTGACGTTCCTATGGTGATATAATTAATGCGGAGAAACAATTAATGTGGAAAAACCTCTTAAATACAAATGGAGCTTTGATCCAAGAGGGAGGCAAGGACAGCCAGGAAAATGGACACGCACGCTTTTGTGTTTTCAAAATCTCCTCCAATCTCCAAGATTGGAGGAGATTTAAACAATCCAAGATTGGAGAGATTTTATATTTTCATTTCTTATATTTTCATTTCATTACATGTACAGAAAAGGTCCACATTGATGAGATTAGTTGCCGGTCGACCTGCTCACATACCTTCAGCTTTACCTTCTGGAAATCGAGCACACGCAGCTGTGGCAGTTTGTTGATGACATAGAGTCTGTAATGCTTCTTGTTGGTCACCGGATTCCTTAACAAGCTGGAAAGTCATCATTAATTAACTATAAACTAAACTTAAGTACATTTTTCAAGAAAGTTCTTGAATGTTCAAACCTGAGCAGACTCAATGTCTTTACTGTTGCCAGTGGATCCAAGTCTCCCTGAAAAGACATTAAATATTTTAGTGAATAACAACACATGAAAACACGGCAGAAGGTCCTCACTACAACACGGCTGCTGAGCAGGATCAGACTTTTGTACCGCCGTTAATCTGCTTCCGTGGATTTAACGATTCTCTGTGCGCAAGATAAAAGCAGCGAAAATGTGGGACAAATCGGACCGTGCAAGGAAATTAAACCCGGTCCGTTTAAAGTGGACTGAACAGCTTTGGTGTGAAATACTCGGTTGAATAGTTCAGATGTCTGCAAATGCTTCAGAACCATGAACACTGTTGAATCAGACATACAGAGTAAAAACTTGAAGTCTCAGAAAGACATGTCACGTTGGCTGCCAACTGAGCAAACTCACCAGCTCCTGAATGTTGTTGCTTGTGAGAACCAGTTCTTTCAAATTTGGCAGGGACTGCTCCAGGTTCTCCCCTATACGACTGGATACATGTGGCACACCGTTAAAACAGACATTCAACAATCTTGTGACGTGTTTGTGCTCATGACCCCAAGTGACTTGATCTAAATAACATGAAGGCAGATGTAGAAGCGGAAATTCATAAATATATTAAAATGATAGCAGGGCAAAGACAGCTACGTTTAACACTCTAGTATTGTGTGCATGTGCTGGATATACGGTGTAAGTGAGGTGGCGTCACTCACCAAATCCTGTTGCTGTTCATTAACAAGGTTTTCAGTCTTCGGAGCAGAGGGAAGCCGTCCAGTTTCCTCACTTCATTATCAGAGAAGTCAATCGTGTCAAACTGGTCCAGCGTAGCTCCGAGATTTTCAATCACTGGGATTTTATAACCTGTGAAAATGACCAGAACGACTTCAGCCTCCCAGCATCCACAAAATGTGTTTGATCAGCATCGCAGCTTGTTCCAAATCCAACAAAGCTAAATCAAAAAGATGATTTTTATTTAATGCATCATGACCAGGTCTTCCTTAAGAAAAAAAATTAAATACGAGACAGTTGTTTGGTAACATTATTCAACCAGCATATCTTTGCAGTCAAGCAGACTCCATATGTGATCTGATCTCCCTATATTTTATCTAATATCTCTATATTTTATCTGATCTCTATATTTTATCTAATTTCCCTATATTTGATCAATAATATCTCAGAAGGTTTGATAGATTCTAATTGGTCAAATAATCAATACGCCTTTATTCATTTCAAACCAATTTAAGAGCTCAGGTTCGCGTTTCGAGGTGCATCATCTCAAATGTGTTTCTTTATAAATGTTAACATTATTCTAGTGAAGCTCGTTTCACACCGACACCTTTGTCTGATCCGGCGTCATAAAACATATCAACACGGGCTCAAGACGACGCCAAATTCTGGCTTTGAGGGCTCGACCAACTCTCTGGAGCCAGTCGAACACAAACTACTGCAGCTGAAGCTCAAATAAGAGCAGAAAGTCCAACATTTAACACTTAAACGTGATGAATTAAAGGCGCCTCGTCTCCGGCCCAGGAGGCTAACTTTAGCACACTGGCGCTCACGGACGACTCCGCACTAACCTCGCAGGTCCAGCTCCCTGTCCCGGACGGGGTTGGTGTACTGAGCAGCCTGCTCGATCAGCTCTGCGGACAATTTAACCATTTTGGGACAAACAGAAGGAGAAACTTTAGCTTAGCAGCAACACGCGGCGCGTTCCGCTGCGTCTTCTTCGGCTATTTGCTTCTTCCGCGCTGTTTTCTTCTTCTTCTTCAGTTTGATGGTGGCTGCCGAACAGCGACTCGGCGCATCAGCGCCCCCGAGCGGCCAGGAGGGACTTTGACTTTAACGATAGATAAACAATAAGTTATATCCTCTCCATCAGCTGGTTATTCTCCAAAAAACTTCAATAACAATCTAACCCCCTCCTTCCTGAATTACTAAATATTTACACACATCATATTAGATGCTAGAAAGACCATATTGATCCCAAATCAAAGGAAATTGCAATGCAGTTTAAAAGCAGTATAATAATGTAAAAGCATCAGGTGCACTGAAGACAGTGAGCACAGACACTAAAGTGTGCATCAGCCGTCTGCTCTGACCAGAGTTTTAGCCGCTACTGTCCAGTGTGAGGACAGGAAAGATGTCCAGGATCTGTCCTGAGGGAGACGACACTCCACTGGCGTCCACGGTGTGATGGAGAGTTGAAAACTGAATTCTCTGTTTTTAATAGCATCATGTCTTATTTTCCACTTTTATGCTTCGTATTCATTTATTTTTCTTTTTGTTTTTCTATTTTGTACATCACTTTCTAACTCTGTGTGTCTGAACCTGAGTCATGTGATCACCTCCTCCTCCCTCCTCTTCCTCCCTCTGATTCTATAATACCGCCTCCCTTTCCTTCCTTCTTCTGATTTTACCTGTTCTAACTTGCATCTTTCTCTCTTCCTTTATCCCTTTATTCATGTCATCCTTTCTGCCCAACTTAGGGAGTTTAATGAGCAACCTTCCTCTATAACACAACATAAGATGCTGCTTTCTCAGGAGAAGACCAATCACTTTACCCTCCTTTACCCTTCTCCCTTCCCCTCCCGTCTCTCCCTCCCACTCCCCTCCCCTCTCCTCTCCTCTCCTCTCCTCTCCTCTCCTCTCCTCTCATCCCCTCTCCTCCCCTCTCCTCTCCTCTCCCTCCTCTCCTCTCCTCCCCCTCCTCTCCTCTCCTCTCATCCCTCTCTCCTCTCCCTCCCCTCCCTCCTCTCCTCTCCTCCCCTCTCCTCTCCTCTCCTCTCCCTCCCTCTCCTCTCCTCTCCTCTCCTCCCCTCTCCCTCCTCCCCTCTCCTCTCCTCTTCTCCCCTCTCCTCTCCTCCCCTCCCCTCTCCTCTCCTCTCCTCTCCTCCCTCTCCTCCCCTCTCCTCCCCTCTCCTCTCCTCTCCTCCCCTCTCCTCTCCTCTCCTCCCCTCTCCTCTCCTCCCCTCTCCTCTCCTCCCTCTCCTCTCCTCCCCTCCTCCCCTCTCCTCTCCTCCCTTCTCCCTCCTCTCCCTCCTCTCCTCCCCTCCCTCCCCTCTCCTCCTCCTCTCCTCTCCTCTCCTCCCCTCTCCTCCCCTCTCCTCTCCTCTCCTCTCCTCCTCCCTCTCCTCTCCTCCTCCCCTCTCCCCTCTCCTCTCCTCTCCTCTCCTCTCCTCTCCTCTCCTCTCCTCCCCTCTCCTCTCTCCTCTCAAACAGTAAATAAAGAGTTGAACAGGATGTCCCCACCCTCCATGACCCAGTTAGGGGGCAAGTGCTTAGGAAACAAATGGATGGAATTCAATTATATAACAGTTCTACTTGACAGAAGCCAAACTCACAATAAAACTGCACACAATAAAAGTGGATGTCAAGACTCATGTGGGGAAAGAGTGTCAGAGCAGATGAGAGCTGAGACATGAAGGTGGGTAGAGGTGTCCAAGGGGGGATCCTGTGAGGAGCATCCTCGGGGTTATATAGAAGACTGTACTGTACTGTACTATACTACACACCATACTGTGATACACTACACTGTGATACACTACACTGTGATACACTACACTGTGATACACTACACTGTGATACACTGTGATACACTACACCAGGCATGGGCACACTACGGCCCGCGGGCCACATACGGCACGTTAGGCTTTTCAATCGTCGAACTCGTCCAAATTATCGTAAAAACCTCGTTCATTTTCCCCTTTCCTGCAATGCCCACATTTCCCCGATAGATGACGCTACCGGTCAAGCAGAAAGACGGTCCTCGGTGTAAATCTACCTAACCCTAACCACCTCCCCCCGTCCGCATTAAAACTGTTTAAAAAAAAAAGTTTGCCCACCCCTGCACTACACTGTACTGTACTGCACTATACTTTACTACTTACTGTGATATACTAGTCTGTACTATAACTTTGATATACTATACTATACTACACTTTGATATGCTATACTACACTGTACTGCACTATACTTTACTATACTGTGATATACTATACTGTACTCTATTGTGATATACTATACTATACTGTACTGTACTGTGATATACTATACTATACTGTACTGTACTGTGATATACTATACTATACTGTATTGTATTGTACTGTACTGTACAGTACAACAGTTCTGATATCAGGCCTTGAAATTTCGTTGTGCAAGCAATTGTGTAATTACAACTGAATCCTCCTGGAACCTCCATGAGGATCAGATGGTGATGAGAGGATGAGAGGAATGAGAGGGTGAGAGGAATGAGGGGATGAGAGGACGAGAGGAATGAGGGGATGAGAGGAATGAGGGGATGAGAGGAATGAGGGGATGAGAGGACGAGAGGAATGAGGGGATGAGAGGAATGAGGGGATGAGAGGAATGAGGGGATGAGAGGAATGAGGGGATGAGAGGATGAGAGGAATGAGGGGATGAGAGGACGAGAGGAATGAGGGGATGAGAGGAATGAGGGGATGAGAGGAATGAGGGGATGAGAGGACGAGAGGAATGAGAGGATGAGAGTAATGAGGGGATGAGAGGACGAGAGGAATGAGGGGATGAGAGGAATGAGGGGATGAGAGGAATGAGGGGATGAGAGGATGAGAGGAATGAGGGGATGAGAGGAATGAGGGGATGAGAGGAATGAGGGGATGAGAGGACGAGAGGAATGAGGGGATGAGAGGAATGAGGGGATGAGAGGACGAGAGGAATGAGGGGATGAGAGGAATGAGGGGATGAGGATCAGACGTGGACGGGGGTATGGACGGGGTGATGTTTATAAAAGCACAGTGACATGTGATGATCCACTTAAAACAAAGTCATTTCTCTGAACGACTTTATTTTCTTTGTCGTTCTTCTATATACTTTACATTTCTTTCCTTAAAGTTACACAAGAGCAGTTCACTAGTTTGTGTTCGTTTGTCCTCGCTGTCGTTAACAAAACCTCCTGAGGGGGGCGGTGTGGCGCACAGAGGAGGTCTGGAGGAGGAGGAGAAGAAGAAATGGAGACCGAAGACAAGAGGAAACAAAACAAGAGCAGAAGAAGAATAACAACAACAACACCACAAATAACAACAAACAACAGCAGCAGCAGCAGCAGGACCCCACCAGGCTGATGGAGGGGGGGGCACAGCGGTCGCGCTTTGAGCGGCTGTCACACGCTTACACGTGTTTACAGAGAGGGGGGAGACCCGGGGGGAGAGCCGGGGCCCTGGCCTCCCTGGTGGGGGGGGGCTGCATGATGGAGGGGGGTCCTGAGGGTCCTGGGGGTGGGAGGGCTGGTGCTGCTGGTGGGGGGGGCTCTCTGATGGAGGTGGGGGCCCCTGAGCCTCCTGAGGCTGGGGGGGCCGGTGGGGGGTCCTCCCTGATGGAGGCGGCCCCTGAGGGTGGGGGGGCCGGGGCCGTGAGCAGCCTGGAGCTGACCTGGCTCAGCCTGACCCTGGTCAGGAAGATGTGCTCCAGCCTGGAGGGGGGGGGCCTGCCTCCGGCCCCCGCTGCACACTTCCAGGAGACGCTGAAGATCCTGGTGGACGAGATGGACCTGATGTCACATCTGGTGAGCGCCTCCCTCCAGATGTTGTTGTGATGTGTTGAGAAGGCCTGAGAGACCACCCTGCCCCCCCCAGGTCCGTCATTTCCAGTCCTCTGACCAGGTCCTGTCCCACCTGGCTGTCAGGACCGTATCAACGTTGGTGGTCTACCGTCTCCATCAGGCTGTGAGTCCTCACCTTGTGTATTTAATTCTGCTCAGAGTTGCACATTTAGGTGAATGTTCCTTTTTCTGACATAAACGTTGCTTTGACGCGTGTTTTGACCTTGTGTATTTGTTCCTTCTGTGGCGAACCTTCAGTGACGGTAACCCTGCACGGACCCTCACGCAGCAGTTTGTGTGAACACGACAGAAATACGCTTTCGCTTTAGTCACATCTTGATCCGTAACTCCCGCGTGAATGAGATGTTGTGATTGGTGACAAAGCCCCCATGGCTCCAGTGATGAGAGATTCCCTCACCCCGTGTCCCTTCAGACTGGACGAGGATGCACCCTTTCATATCTATTTGTGTTAAAACTCTAACATGGGTCTAAAGGGGAATGGTCAGCATCTTGTCTTTCCTTTTATTTTTAAGGGTGTAGTCAGTCCTGTCTGGGAGCAGTGTTGTCTACGGACCTTTACCCTCGCAGCCCCAGGCTCTGAGTTAGACGCTTGTCTGAGGTCGCTGACTGAAGCCTTAAAAAAACTTCTGAAAGGAGCTTTTCGAGGTTAGTTGGATTTTCTGGTTTCCATGGAAACTTGAGGTCTGTATTGCAGTTGATTTAACAATTATGTGAAAGTATGAAACTTGTTTAGTTGTGTTTCCCATTTTGAGTTTTCTTTTCCATCAGGGGAGACTGGAAAACTTCTATCAAGGTTTGATTCTAGTCTCTGTGTATTGTGTTCAAAGTTGCTCAGTGAAGACATGAGCCAGACCGACCTGAGAGAGTTTGGAACAACGTTCTGCTCCTTGATGGACCTGTTGGAGGTGCTGACTGCATCCGCTCTTCTATATGGAGCCAATAGCTGCTTGCAGTGTCAGAAACTGATCCATCTTCACTCCCCGGTGCTTCTGAAAGCGATCAGCTACTCCTCCGACAACTTTGTCAAGAAACGTCTTGTGCTGCTTCTAAAGAGAGTCGTGCTTCAGAAGGCGGGGGAGGAGTGGATCTCAGGAGACATGTCTGTGCTCCTCCAGAACCAAGATCCTGCCGTGACTCTGCTGACTCAAAGTGTTTTAACAGCAGTGGGAGCTCACTGGTTAGACGGTGTTCAAGTAGATTTCTCCTCATCGTTTTGGGGGACTGAGCCCGTGCACGATGATGCTCTGAAACCAGACTACGTGGTGCTCAGAGCCGTCAGTCTGCTTCTTCTCAAATCCATGGAGATTCATATCAAAACCGCTCCCAGCAGAGGTGAGAGAAAAAACGAATAAATAGAATAAATACATTTATAACAGCGTCTGTGTATCAACCTCTTCTCTTTCTTCTCACCATAGGGCTGCTTGATATTTCAGAGCTGTGTGGTCATCTACAGAAGCTTTGGGGCTTCCTAAAGAGGCACAGCGTACAGCTAATGGAAGAACGTCACAGTTGCTGTTGGATCAGTCTGCTGTTTGGAGATCAGGATGATGATATGATGGAGGCAGCCAAAGCATTGCTTTCCATATTCCTCACTTACAGGTATGCTTCTCTATGAACCACATGGAAAAGAATTAAGACCTGAACCTAAAAAAACACTTCATATTGGATTGTAAAACAATAAAATAAAGTGTGTAACAGTGTAATGTAATAATTATTCAGGACAGTTAAGAGCTAGTCACTTCAGCAAGACTGAAACATATATAAAGTATAATTTACCTTATGTGGGGGATTTGTTACAGTCTCCATCTCCTCCAGGTAAGGTCTAAGACAAACTAGTTCCAGCTTAAGGACTGGACGACGTCGCAGCTCATCAATCCCAATTAAGGGAAATAAGAATCACTGTGTCCGGCCTTTTGAGTTATTGTGGCCCAGCGTGGCGCCAGTCAGTGAATGCCTGGTGACGTTGGTGATTTTACTCATGGGGGCCAAGGCCGGCTCATTTTCCCATGAGCCATGAGCTGCCCAATCCACCATGTATGTATGTGCGTATATGGATTGGGCAGAAGGAGGAGGCGAGGACCTGGGCGGGCTAAGGTGGCTCACCAAATTGAGGGTGTGAGAAACTATTTATGGCCTCACTAAAGCATAAAGCGTGTTCTCTGAGATCAAACTCTTTAAGATCACTTTGTTTTCTTTGCTGGTCCTGCAAAAAATGAAAGAGGAAGAGTGGACAGGTCACCAGCTCATCACCATCGTCATCTTTATCATTGTTGTTGTTATCACTGGTGTAAATGTGTTTCATCACCAACTTAACCTTGTACCACTTTAATAACTGTGTTGCTCCCTTCGCCCTGCAGACAGTGCTCAGAGCTGAAAGGCCTTGCTTTGCTGGATGAGGCTTGTGCTTCTGGATACAACCCTCACTGCCATTTCATTCTTCTGCTGGAGAGCATCTCCTTTGACCACAGCTTCCTCCTCGACCTCCTCATCTCCAATGAGACCTGTTTCCTGGAGTATCTTGTGCAGTACCTCAAGTGTCTTG
Source organism: Lagocephalus sceleratus (assembly GCA_911728415.1). Lineage (NCBI taxonomy): Eukaryota > Metazoa > Chordata > Actinopteri > Tetraodontiformes > Tetraodontidae > Lagocephalus > Lagocephalus sceleratus. Next base: position 1,120,288 of record CAJVRN010000016.1, read on the forward strand.
TGGCTGACTGGCAGGGCTTCAGGATAACATGTGGACGGAGTTTCAAAGCTTCTCCTTCGAAGAGGCCTTTCGCATCTCTAAGCGCTTCTGGCATATCTCTGACGTGTGCAGGTGAGATCCAGGGATGTGAAATCACCACCTGCATCCCTGCTCAACCAGCGCACGCTTTTTCGTCCCTGGAAACAAACAGCGCAGCTCGTGACCTTCACCTTGTCGACTACAGTAGTTCTGATGAGTCTGACCGTGAGGATGCAGGTCCTCAGGATGAAAAACTGAGAAGTCGTGTTAGTGCCCTTGATATTCCAGAGGATAGCGCTAGACACCACGCACCTGCCAAAGGGACTCCTGTTAAGATGTCTGACTCAGCTGGATTACTGGGTCACTTTACGGAATTAAAAGAAAGTCCAGAGAAGGCCTCAGATGTTTCCTGTGAAATGTCAACAAGAGTGCTCGATTGTCTTTCAGAGCTAAGGGACGTGGTGATGAGGCTGCATGTAAAGAAACTCTTCCCATATAACCCTGCTCCGCTCTTAAAACTCTTGGGACAAGTGGAAACCTGTTCCCTACAGATACATTAATAATCATTTTGTATTGCTTCAATAGTAAGATGTACACCCTAAAGTCAATAGAGTTTTAAAGTGTAACAGTAAAGTAAAACAGATTTCCAGCAAACCATGCATCAATCTGTCTCTGGCATCAGTCTCTGGGAGTGTCATTCAATAGCTCGGACAAGAAGACTGGTCAGACCTGAGTAAAAACCCACATACACTTAACAAAATCCTCATCCAGACCCCTCAGGACGTCAGACTGGGCCAACGGGGCAATCACGCGAAGCACAGCATCAAGCCAAGACTGCCTGGTGAAACATCTCTAGAGAGACCTGAAAACAGCTGTCCACAAACGTTCTCATCTGAGCAGAGGATCTGCAGAGAGGAACAGCAGAATAACTCCTGAAAAGGTAACTGGAGGCTGTAAAGGCTATGCCAAAGTTGCTTCAGCTTAGTACAGAGAATTCTCAATATTTTCGTTTTTTTATTTTAATTCCATTAAAGTTCCACTTTCACTTTGTCACTATGGAGTAATTGATAGATGAAGATGAGTGATGATGAGTGTGAATTACTTTATTTTAACATATGGTTGCAAAATGGAAAAGTGAAAGCTTTTTACATGAATATCAAAATTAAAAAAGCTGCACAGCATTGCTGTTGACTGGGATGACTTCTTCACTTTGAAACCTTTTTCTAGACAATCTATTGTGTAGCACATTAGCACCCATACACCAGGGGTCACCAACTAAATGTGTCGGAGATTCTGAATTTTACCAGACAGCCACCTTTGGGGCCGGACCCTCAAATAACAATTGCTCTCGTTGTGAACTTTTGAGTGGATTACTCCAGGAAACGCTTGCACCCCAGTACTGGGGCACCTCCAGGTTCACTCAAGGTAATCAGGTCAACCTTTATTTTGCGTCCAATCTGATGTTTCCACCTACCAGAAAAGAGGAATCATGTGTGGTGAACACGCAGCAAAAACCAGGTCCCAGGCTGCTTTACGGGTTCAAGTCTGATGACAGCCACATGTTACTGCTTCCACCGTCACCCCAACAATGAAAGAGGCAGCGGGATCAGCAAAATAACCTTGACACCCTCTCAGCATGAGGACCTCTGCATCTCTCCAACTGAAGAGCTGATCATGCTCTGGGTCTGTGGCTGTCTCGTCAACTCGTTGGGTTGCTTCCACCAGCTCCTCCCATGAGCTATAGTGACTAGCATCAGGAATACTGGGATCCACACCAGTGAAGCAGCAGAAGGTGATACTTTTCAGTTCGGATGAGCTTGCTATTGTCGTTTGCTCAGGCTTCTTTGGCCAGTGTTCTTCACTTTGCATGAGGTATGGAGTCCCTTGACTCCAGCGACCAGGTTCTGCCAGGTCCAGCAGTGACCTTCCCCATTTGTTGTGGTTGTAGTTCCGACGAACACCTTATAATGACAGGAGTCTGATTGGAGCCACTCCAACACTGAGGTGGAGTTGGACCACAGGACTGTTGGTTGGAGGGGAAGCATCATCTCTGCCTCTATGAGCTTGGCCAGGTGAACTCTAGTGTTGCGCAGAGCTCTAAGAATAGGCCCGTGTCTGCTGAATGACTGTAATATGTTACAGACTCTTGCCATCATGGAGGAGGTGTGGGTTGTTCATGGACTGTCGGGTAAGCACAAAAACCTGGAGATCACACTTGACATCTGCACCTTCCACCAGGATGCGCGAGTATCCCGTATCCCGGGGGGGGGATACACTGCTGAGGGGTTTCAGCTCACTCTCCCAGGTTCCCCAGGCTTCTTTGAGGACAGAAGGTAGGTCAGGGTCAATCCAGCCCCTTTGCTTGGACCAAAACTGCTGGATTACCAACTTGGGTCAGGTTGTGAATGGCACCATGAACCCTAATAGCTCATATTGGCTAGCTAACACTCGATATGCCGTCCTCATCACCAGCGCTGAATGTGTCAGCAGCACAGTTCCACCTCAGGCCTAAGGTGGGCTCAAGCAGGCTCTGGCAAGGTGGGTGACCACCGTGGGTTTGTTACTGACCCACTGCCTGAGGTCAAACCCTCCCTCTGACAGTAGGGTGTGCAGCTGCTGAGCTCTCTGTTTAGCTGGAGATATGGTGGGGAAACTCTCCAGACAGTCGTCAACATACAAGCTCTGCTGTACAGACTGCAGCACTTCAGGATGGATGTCCTGGTGATTACGAGCATGTTGCTGGAGTGCAAAGATGACACAGCATGGGCTATTTGTTGTAACTCTCAGCGCAAGTCCCTCCAGATGAAACGGAGGAGTGGTCTGTGCTCAGGTGTGCTCAGGTGGATCTGATGAAACAATGCACATATGTCACTGTTTACTGCTGCCTGATGTTGCCTGAAATAAAAGAGGACCCCCACCGGTGATGGACCCAGTTTAGGTCCAGGGACAAGTTGTTTATTGAGGGAGACATCTTTGAGGTGAAATGAACAATGTTTTTTTATTGTGGGACATGATGGTGCAGGTACAATGCCTCAACAGACTGTTCCACATTCTTCAGGTGGAGCATGAGTACAAATGAGCCATGACTGAGCTGTAGCTGCCGTACATCTGTTGGCAAGATCATTGTCTGCTGTGTGCCATCATTCAATACAGCAAAGGTTTCCACTGAATTAGGATTATTGTGCAGCAAGACAGGATCGGGATCATGCTGGGTGTCAAGTGGACTCGACTCGCTGGGGCTTCTGGCTGTAGATCAGTGGAATGACACTGAACGACTTTGTGAAGCACGTGGAGGTGGATGTCACCACCGTAGCTGCAGGGCTTTTTGAGGCTGCAAGACTCACGTGTGTGAACATGTGCACATCTCCAAACCTGTCCGGCTCTGTAGCTGATTGCACTTTAATACTGGGCCACCAGCTGATGTAATGTTCTTTGCTGTCACAGAAAAGGCAGCAACTTTAAAGGGTTTCTTGCTACCAGATGCCGTGGGTTTGTTGGAGGTGTTTGGCTGAGTGGGCCCCCCTGCTACACTCTGACCTTTAACCTTATACGGGATTTTCTCTAACCTGTTGCTAGCAGGTTTCTCCAGTTGATAACGCTGGACTAGTCTGATTGACAGATGCTGCTGTGCTTTACCTTGAAGCCTACCATTCAAGTCTTGAAGGTTGTAGGGGTTGAGGCTTGTGGTGTTGCGCTTTCCTTGTAGCTGGAGGTATTTGATGAACCCATGTCTGTGATATTTGGACAGCTTACAAAGTAGGTGGTTAACATGTGAGCAGCAGTTGAATTCCATCCCCTCAGATCCCTCTGGCGAGAGCAGCATACTGAAATGGAGATGGACTCTGAGAGCGAAGCTCTGGAAGTTGTGTGCACCTCCGGTCTTCACATCAGGTGTAGTGAGGATCGCTGCTCTCTTGCTCTGTGCTGGCCGGCTGGCCATCCTGGAGCTGTAGTGCCTGCATAGCTACTGTGTAGGGGAATCATTTGTGCTAAGAGCGCTTGAGATGTAGCTCAAGTAATGGTATTTATATTTTTCAGTCACTATTGTATTTGGGGTAAACGGTTTCTCCTTTCCTCATATCATACCGCAGGGGTCACCACCTATATTTGTCAGAGGGTCAGAATTTCACCAGACATTCACCTTTGGGAAAATCACATTTTGTTCTAACTTTATTATTTGATCTTTATTGTTTTTTTTCCATTTCATTGCAAAACTGAAGCCATTTTTAGCCTTCATGAGTCAGACTCCTACCTCCTCACCTACCAGTTGTGAGTTCTCTCTAGGTTAGTACTTATTTACCGTGCTATTTTAAGTTATGCCAGTTGATTTTTCCTCCTTTTCTGTTCTGAGACATCTACTAGTTAGAAGATATTGTTGAGTTTTTGACATAAAGACCACATGCTAAATAAGGGCATGAGGAAAAGTTATGTTATAAAAAAAAAGAACTGTGTTGAAACAATAAAGGTTAAACAGTGCAGCAAGTCTGTCCTCATTTTGGAATGTGGCCTAAATGGAGTCATAAATGGCGGAGATTACTGATAGTTAAGAGTCTTTTTAATCAGAGCTGAGTGGACTTGCTTGAATTTGATTCACCTCTCTCCAAAGAGGCTTCTTCAGTTCTGTGTGGCTCATGGAGCTTTGAGAAAGGGTGAGGTGCAAGCCACCAGGATATGAATCAGACAGGAGCTGGAGAGAGGCGCTGAGGGAGCCAAGAAGAGAATTAATGAGAGATCAACAAAGACTGAGTGTTGGATGGAGGAGAGGCCAGGAGAGGGATCGGCCTTATGAAAGGAGAAGACTCGGACAAACTTATCATGATTAAAATCTTGAAAAGAAATACGAAGCAGCACATGCATCATTCTGATTCCTGTAAAATGATGAGCTGAACCTTTTTTCTTCTATTTTTTTTCTTTATACTGATTTTTGTTTTATCTTTGATAAATATTTTGCGTTTTTTTTGCAATAAAGATAAATACCAATGACTGAATTTTTACCTCTTCTGTTGGGATTTTCTGAAGGAAGTATGCATAAGTATTAACATCTTTTTGACACATTTCTTGTTGGTTACTTTGCTCCCTTTGCAAACAGGTATCACCATCGTAGGTCTGTGATCCACAGATGTAGAACTTTTTATCTAACATTTACTGAGTGCCGTGATCCATCAGAGAGAACATCCTCTTTTTCCTCCAAGCTGTTTTGAATCTGATTCTGATAGGTAGGAGGAAAATCTTTTTTAAGCATTGATACACATGGTTGTGCAGAACTTGTACAGCACAAAACAAACTAAATACAATTATTTAAAAACAGATCTGACTGTGTACATAAGATGGTTACTCAGATCAAATACCATTGAGGGTAAACAAGGACAGAATTACATATATGTGGGTGCGGTTATTAACCAAGGGAATATCGTGCATGCGTGCACGCATGCACACGTGCACGCATTAACTCATCTCCACCTTGATTATTTTTATAGCACACAACCTTCATCTAATGATCCCACAGGTGTTTCAAAAACTGATGACTTCTGTGGCCACATCCTGCTTTCAGTTTGCTTCCCAACCCTGAGTATATGTAAAATTCTAATAGTCAGATCTTTGCAAACCTGTAATGATAGAACACTGTGTTATACACCCAGCTACAGACAAATACTCCCTCCCTGCATGATACAACGTAACAGGATTCCAGCCAGCCTCATCTCCCAGAGTCATCTGTTTCATAGACAAATTAGCAGGAGTAAAATTCTTGATCATATTTCATCAAATAATTATCAATAATCAAATATTTTAACATGAACATTCACATGTTTCTGCAACCGTCTAACGGACACTGATGGTGGAATACATGTTGTGTGCAAGTGCTGGCCAGATGGAGAATTCTGTCTAAGCTGAAAGAATTCTGTCTTGAAACTGATATGTTTACATCTTGATTGGTTTTGAAATACACCACAATCTGATTCTTTTAATAGCATGGTCATTTTGAAAAGATAGGTACTTTAATATGTGGACTGGGCCAACTGGACCAAATTAACAAACGTCACAACATTACCAAAATCACTGGTTTACCCACACCGGCCTTAGAGAACTAAATCCTAGATCACACACCCACTCCACCCAACACCTCATTCCAATAACCTCAGGCAATATCAATTGCTGCTAACCCAGTTGCATATGGGTGAAGGCAGGGAGCACCAGATGTGGATGAGGATGATGGATCCTCTGAGCATTTGGGGGTGGTGGTACCTTGCTCAAGGGATTTGGCAGTACTTTGACAGTGTACTGGCACCTGTCCTCCTATCAGCATTTTATCCAACTTTCCCCACAAGGTAGACATCCCAGGTGAACACAACTGTTAGGAAAGAAAACATGCTGGATTATGACTCTTAGGGTTAGGACCCTAACCTAAACCTAATCAAAACCCAATTCTAACCTCAACCTTAACACTACATCTTAATCTCAAACACAACTTTGAAGTTAAGAGGACCAGCCAAAATGTCTTCACTCACCCCAACATGGCTTCACTTTGCCTGAGAACATGTCCAGTGACTATGAATTATGAATAAGCAAATACATGTTGGAGATGTGCATGCACTCTTGCCAATATTACATGTCATACTACAAAATATGGCCCTGCACATTTGAGATTGCACAACAGTTCTCTGATGGTTCAGTTTTATCCCTATTAAAGAAGCTTGTTATGTCTAATTCAGTAATAAGATAATGAGAACTGCTTAACAGAGTGCTGAACTGTTGGGTGCACACACGTTATCCACATGTCTCTATAATACACATTAGAATGTACACTTTATTCTTATAACTGGGAATCTTGATTCATGTGGGATGAATTGCTTCTTCTATTGACAGTTGCACAAATGAAAGAACAAGTCTTTATTGACATGATAGACTGTAGTTGGCACAGAGCAGAGTTTGTGTCAAAAGATGCACCACAGGATACGTATCCTGGATTAGAGGACCTGACTCACTGTCGATTATTTACGTAGGCCAGTGACATCAGCAATCCTTCAGCCAACAATCCTTCTCCTCCTTAAAGCAACACACATTATGTTTAAACCTGAAAAACGTTCCATGTTGAATTTTCTTAGCTTCGTCATAAGTCTAAGCCAATACATATAAAAATGTCTCATGTACCGTGTGAGCCATCAAGAGTCCAATGTCAAAATCAAATGTATATTGTGTATATTCATTTTCACGTGTTTGTTATTATGATATTAGCAATGTTAGGTAAAGTTGTGTTGTGTGTTGTTGTGTAATATATTCTTTTAAATGATATTGTCACCCCTGACATTTGGATAGCACGTCATTACACTGTCCACAGTTGGTTCTCTACAATGTGACGTCGCTGGCTCATGTTCAAATATGATGCAGGATTCTTGTTGGCACAAGGTCACAGAGAGAAATAAGGGGCTTATGATCAGTCTTTAGATGGAAATATTTCCCAACAGAATATCTGGTATGTCCATTCACCAACCTTCTTTTTGAAGCTGTTAGCAGTAGAGTAGTTTGTTCTTTGCCTAGTTCCACACATTGAATGGCTTCACCCATTTTAGGTCCATACTTAAAAAGGGGGTGTTCACAAAGCATCTTAAGTCAAATCAAGTCAAGCCAGTGAAGTACACTACACAAGACATAGTCCTTGGTGTTGCTTTTTCTTTGGTAGGATCACTAAACTAGTGCGGCTCTCAATCAAAGTTAATGGTATCTAGATTACCATTTGTTGGGCTCTGTTTTCCAAACAAATGGAGTTCATATATATATATAATATATGATATTTGATTTAAGCTTTAAGTGATATGCTCTGTGGCCTGTTGTGTACAGTAGGTTTGGAGTCATTTGTTCTCAGACCGAATCATAATTGTCCCACGTGTAGCCTGAAAATTCTAGCAAGTCTGTGCTTAATGTTTGGGAAGTGCTGTATCAGGCAACAGATGAACACATTGTCCTCAAAGTGAAAGTGTTAGAAGCATTGTCATTTTGACAGTGGGGCTCAGTGAGCATCTCCAAAATTGCACCTCTTGTGGACTGTGCCAGTGTGCCGTGGCACCAGTGATGCTGTAAGCACATCAGCACCGGGGAGATCAAAGAGCTTGTCAATTTTCGTAGGCACAGACAGGTTTAATTCCTCATTTTTAAATCATTGTGTGCACAAAAAGCTATCTCAGACATTTACAAGGGTCTAGTCAAGGGTGTTGCCAAACTAACATCAAAAAACTTTTTTTTTTACATTGACAAAATATTGTCGTGCTTGGTTTTTCATCAGGGATGGAATATATTTACTTGGTAACCAAGTAAATATATTGTAAAACACATAAAGGGCAGTGTGTGACAGAGAGGGAGAGAGAGAGAAAGAGAGTGAGAGAGAGAGGGCTCCACCTCAATTAACAGGCTATAAAGGGGATCCTCCATCAGGTGAGATCCATCTCTCCAGTGCACCGGTCCTCGGCGCCAGCATGGGGACAACAGGATTCCAGCAAACATTGTGGTTGATCTATATGACACTGCTGGTTGGCTCACTATGTCAGTCTGGTAAGTGTCAAAAAATGTCTGTCACTGGATAAACTGGAAAGTTCCATTGCTGCTGACATATGAGTTTTGTCATTTTGTCTGATGATGAAAGGAAAAAATATTGTTTTATCTTGTCTTAATGTTGTTTTTCTCTGTATAGTTAGATTCCTTTACTGGTTACTATATTATGTATTTACAAGTACTTAAATATAGAGATATGGAGCAAAATTTCTAGATGAAGCTATAGTCTTTAGTCTTTTCACATCTATAACCACAACCCTCTAAAATTGAATAATTCACCATTCAGATGAAAATGTCTTCCCATTTTATCTAAACAGTGAATATCAATATTAAGGCTAATTTCCAACATTTTAAAGTTTTTTTTTTTAATCTTATTATTGAATTTATATTTTAATAAAATACAAAAAAATTAATATAAATCCAATGACACCACCATAGGAAAACTTTTATTTAAAATTATGACATTGTTTTCTTTTTACTACAGTAACTCTCCGTCCCAGTCTGAGCAGACTGAACCTGAATTCAGGTAAAAATCTCAAATTGACTTTTGCTCCGCTCTTCAAGTGCATTGGACAAAGTTGTAATGTGCTGATATTGCTGTTGTAGCTAATGGATCGGTCATCAGCCAAGTATGCACAACTTGGGGAAATAATCACTGGAAGACCTTTGATGGACATTTCTATCAACTTCACTCCACCTGTAACCACGTTGTAGCCATGCACTGCAAAACGAGCTACTCAACTTTTAACATCCAATTGAGGCGCAAATTAGTCGATGGTGTCCCCAGCATCAGTGACATCACTTTAATGCTGGACGGTTCTCTGGTGGAGCTCTCCCAGGATTCAGTGGCTGTCAATCAGCAGACGTAAGTTACTTCTAGAAGATTCCCCGTTGCTGCACATTGCAGAGATGCTTCAATCTTAATTCTATAGTGATTTTATATACTACATTTGAACATTAAAATAATGAGTAATATTATAATTAAAGAAAATAGTGGGGGGGGTTTTAACATTATTAGTTTACATAGTTGTCGTATCCCTCTAATTTTCTCTGGAGGAATTTCTCAAACATTTAGATTTTAATCAGCTGCTTACACCAAATGTAGCCGCACATCTCAATGTAAAAATGAATAACATTGGTCCAGTAGCCAGTACTGTCACTTCTCTGTGTTTATTGCAGGGTGATACTGCCACACTTTGTATTTGGGATCTTCATCGTCGAAACCCCAACTGGTATTATTGTGAATACTAAACAGGGAATTCGAATGTTCTGGAACCGGGATGACTCTTTTGATGTAAGCTGTGCATCTTCATATTCACACACTGACGATACCCAACACACTTCCAAAATTACATAGCCAGGATGGCAGGATGTGAACCCTCAGAAATGAACTCTGCTTCATATGGAGTACACAGGTCATAACATTTGTTAATACTAATTTTACTGTGTGCACATAGGACCACGTTATTTAGTAAAAAAAACATGGACACTTCGTTTAATTGATACAATCAAGAAACACAATTAAAACAAAAGAAAGAATTAGAGTAAAGCACTTCCCCTAAGATTTGTCTGTAGTGCTGTAGTGATTTGGTAAAATCTGTCAACATACTGAGCACTCTGAACAAAAAGATTAAAATTCCACAGCATGAAATTAAATGATAACAATCTGTTGTCCTCCAAGGCCCATCAGTGAAGCAGGAACACAGAACAAATAGATATCAACTTAAGCAAACATTACAACTACACATTAAAGACAGGAGAGTTTAAACCATTTTTATTCTTTTGGAGTTTGGTGGTGTAGTCATTATGGTTTTACTTGAATAGTTTAATACTTTTATTGTAAATGTATGCATATTTAATATTATCCATGTATTAAAGGGTGTTTTTCTTTACAGACATTCAAAGTTCTAATATTTACTCGGTAAAGGTCACTGCATTTGTTCAAACCATTGCTGGTACTTTTGTTGTCAGCTATCTTACCTACAGCTTACAGATCCACAAATATTGATCAAAAAGGATTGTGTCATGTTCTGAAATACATCCTTGGAGAAAAGCAAATAACAAGAGTAGGCCTGTACTGGAAACCACAATGTCAATTTGACTCTCCCAAGTGTGTTTTTAGACAAATATCCAACTCTATTTATTCAGCTTAGGCTGGGTTCCTAAAATTTTATTAGCGTGGTATTTACTGACATTTCACCTCCGTGATGGCATTAGGCAGTTGTCAATATTAGATCCTCATGCATTTGTCACATGCATTTGTAGTATCTTTCAGTGTCCAAACCAGTTAGCGCAGCAGGATTTCAACTACACAACTCCTCCTGTCTTTTCTCAAATTATAAACTATTTTGTGTCTGTTATGATTTAAAAAACACTGTAGAGGTGTTACATTTTCCCAATAGTGAGAAACTTAGTCATCATTGTGGTCATTGTGAGTTATCACATCCTTTTTGTCATTAAATATTTTACGTGTGTTTTATTTACAGATTCAAGTGGATAAAAAATACAGTAACCAGTTGTGTGGGCTTTGTGGAAACTTTGACGGCATTCCGAATGATTTGATGTCAGATGGTGAGATAGTTTACAGCAAAGTTGGGTGACTGAACGCAGGCCTGCGTCCCAAAATCCCAATATTCACACACCAAAGGGGTTCAGTCCCAGTGTGGTACAAATGACTGTTTTGTGCTGCAGGACTCCGACTGAGTGTGACAGACCTTGCTGAAATTTATAAGGTGAATGATCCAACAGGCAACTGTGAAGAGGACGAGGTGAAACCAGACCTGGCCTGTGGTGATAAGGTACGTTTTAATCGCCATTCAGTGAAAACACATTTACACAAAACATTTTTTGCATCACAAACAGGAAGTTACTTATTTATTATTAAGTATTATGCTATTTGATCATCACAGGTATACCGAACAACTATAAAAAATAAATATGAATTGTATCATTGATTTTATTCAAACTATCGTTTCAGAATTTATGTGATGAGATCTTCTCCAGTGCTCCCTTCAGCAGCTGTCAAAATCTTCTGGATATGGATTCATTCAGTGAAATATGTACACAGGATACATGCACTCAAAACAGCACTAACACTTTCCTTTGCCAAACCATCTCTGAGTTCTCCAGACAGTGCGTCTTTGCTGGTGGCCAGCCCCAACAATGGAGGAACAGAACCTTTTGCCGTAAGAGACTGGAGTGTTCTGCTCCTTAAATAAAGGACTCGGCTCCAGCAATGTTAACGTCATGTTTTGGAACAGTTGCTCCAAAATTGGCATTCTAGGACTCACACTGTCTGTTTCCACAGATCACCAGTGTCCGTACAACATGGAGTTCTCTGAATGCAGCAGTTCATGTGAGGACACCTGCACAAACCCATCTGCCACCAGTACATGCGACCTCCACTGCTACAGTGGCTGTAGCTGTCCTAAAGGTATTCACATACCATACATTTAAAACGATGGTGATTCTATGGACACACCCAAATTCATTTCACAAAAGGCACAACGCTAAAGGTACACATCTGTCTTGTCGTTCTCTAGGGACTGTCAATGATGACATCAGTAAAACTGGATGTATTGCAGTGACTGACTGCCCCTGTAAACACAACAATCTTATTTTCAAATCTGGAGAATCTTACAGTCACGCTTGTGGAATCTGGTAAGATTAGACTTTATTAAGTTGTATAGTGAAAAATACAAAGCATATTTATGAGTAATGGCCTCAACAATGAACAAGAATTGTGCACCACCGTGTCAATTAACCCTCGACCTCAGACTGTCAGTCAAAAGGTGTAATAGGTACTATTAGCAACGGTTTAATGTGTGTGGAACATAAAAACTTTCAGTAAAATATAGATCTTGGAAGAAATCCATGAATAATATTTAAAATAGGGAGAAGCCTTTCCCAGCTGCCATTGGGCAAAGGCAGGGTACACCGTGGAATGGACACCAGTCAGTCACAGGGCTGACACATATAGACAGACAACCCCTCTCACACTCACACCTATGGGCAATTTAGAGTGATCAATTAAGCCTTTGGACTGTGGGAGGAAGCCCGGAGCACCTGGAGAAAACCCACACAGGACAGGGAGAACATGCAAACTACACACAGAAAGACCCCAACCTCCATCCCACCGGGATTCAAACCTCGGGCCTTCTTGCTGTGCCGCCCCCCGTTTATTTAGTATAGCAACAAATAGAACACCAAGCTGCTTGATAAATATTATCAAAAATCCAACACAGCCACAAAATTAAGACAATGTCATGTTTTGTATAAGAAACCTGTTTATTATGTGTGTGTGTGTGTGTGTGTGTGTGTGTGTGTGCCAACAGTACTTGTAATAGGGGTGAGTGGAGTTGTTCAGATGAATATTGTCCAAGTTTTTGCTCGGTGGAGGGAGGAGCTCACATCAACACATTTGATGGAAAAACCTACAGCTTCCACGGAGATTGCACTTACATCCTGGCTAAGGTAACACACATAATCACAAGCAAAACAGAGAGCATAGTGTGCATACACTGGAGTCTTTATTTGTAAGTAGATGTGAATGTGTTCACACTGTGTTTCAGGATAAAGACAACCGCTTCAATGTGCAAATAAAGCAGACAAAGTGTGGTCTATCTGCCCATAGGAACTGTCTTAAAGAAGTTATTCTCTACATAAACAGCAACAATGAGGTACACACACACACACACACACACACACACGCAAAGAGAGAAATATGCCTGGTGTCACGTCAAATGTCTCTTTACCTGTCCTGTGTCCGTCTCCAGGTTATAAAGGTCATGTCATCCGGGAAGATGTTTGTGAACAGTATTGATTCTCAGCTTCCACTCTTTAAATGTGAGTTCACCAAACAAAAAAGCCACAACTTAAGTCATTTGATAAAATCAACAACTACAGAATGCAAAAAGTATTTCATCATGATTGCATGATGCATTAGCTTGTAAATCATTATAAGTTGCATTTTACTGAAACAATTTTTCATTCATTTGACAGCATATCTGAGTGTCTTCAAGCCATCATCTTTCTACATCCTAATAAGTACCAGCTTTGGTATAAAACTGACGATCCAGCTGTCCCCCATCATGCAGGTGTTTGTCTCAGCTGACCCTTTGCTCAATGGAACACTGGCTGGTATGGCTTCTTACTGTGTCCTTTTTATACATATATAGCAAAGAAACAGATAAGCTTACGTGTGTTGCCAATTGGTGTTATTATTGAGACATCTCACAACTTTAGCAGGTAAACGTAAAGTAGTCTCTACGTAAGTAGTAAAGTAAAGTAGTCTCTACTTTACGTTTACCACTATATTTACTAATTCAGTTACTGTTTATTGTGTGGATTACATCTTTCATAGACAAATACTTTCTGTATTAAAAAAAAGCGTATACATGTATATATGCACGCATACAAATGTATATATACACGCATACACATTTGTATGCGTGTATATATACATGTATACATGTTTCTTCTAACAGGTTTATGTGGGAATTTCAACAAGAAAATGGCTGATGACTTCATGGGCATCAGCGGGTTAGTGGAGGGCACGGCTGCAGCTTTTGCCAACACCTGGAAAACCTCAGCCAGTTGCCCTGACATCTCACTAACCTTCGGACATCCCTGTAGCCTCAGCGTCAACAAGGGTACATCTAGCCTTTCCTCCCATGACTTATATATCAGCCTATCTGCACTGCAATGGCCCTCCAGATAACAATAGAGCATGGTTTCGGATTCCTAACATCATTTCTTGTTTGCACATTCATTAGAGAGTTATGCCAAGTTCTGGTGCTCCAAATTAACGGATGCCAGTGGAGTGTTTTCCCAATGCCACAGTGTCATCAACCCAGATAAATACAAAGAAGTGAGTCTGTATATACAATATGATAATGAAAAAAAACAACATACCTTTTCCAATTGTTTTATTGTCCAAATACAAAGGTGTGATTTCCAAATACAAAGTGTTGATAATTTCAGCCTTTGTTGGCGGAGGCAAAACTAAAGTCACTCATACGTGGTCATTGTGTGTCATCATAGAATTGCATGTATGACAGCTGCTCCTGTGACAAAAGTGAGGACTGCATGTGTGCTGCCGTGTCTGCATATGTATATGCATGCTCTGCAGCAGGAATCCACATTCATGGCTGGAGGTCTACCATCTGTGGTAAGATAGACCCTTCTGATGGTCCTGTGATGGCGTTGGTGGCGTCTTTTAGATTACTCATCTAGCTTGTATTTAATTCTAAATCCCATTTTGTCTTTCACCAGGCACCTTTACGAAAAAATGCCCAGCAGACACTGCGTTTAGCTACAACATGACCTCTTGTGGCCGTACTTGCCGCTCCCTCAGTCAGACCGACTACACTTGCCAGATCACCTTCACCCCAGTGGATGGTTGTGGCTGTGCCAGTGGGACCTACATGAATGAATATGGGCGGTGTGTGCAGCGTGAGAAGTGTCCCTGTTATGATAAAGACAGCGTCATTAATGCTGGAGAGGCCTACAGCAAAGACGGCGTCACATGGTAAATGCAGAGTGTTCGGTATATTATGAAGTTCCAAGTATTTGGTTGTGGTTATAAAAATGTACTATTATTATTAGAACAACATCAAAACTATTATAATAACCTCAAAAGGTGCTTTTGCACATGTGCATGCCTGTATGTGTTCTCTGTGTACTGACATTTCATGCACACACATATAAACACACTTCTATCTTTCTGAGGACTTTTCACGTGCAAAACACGCATTCCCCATCTCCTTACCCTAACCATCACAATTAAATGCCAAAAGCTAACCTAAACCTCTAACCTCTAGCTTTTGCCAATGGCACTGACAATAATTGTTATTTTCTGATCCTCTCTTATCTTGTAGCATTTGCAGACACGGTGTTCTCAGCTGTCCTGGAAGCACACAAGAACAATGTAGGATTTGACTCATTTTTACCCCCTTTTTAAGCATTATTGACAAACTTAAATGTTAAGGTTTTTAAGTGTTACATCCAAATTGTTGAATGTAATTTTGGTGATTCCTCTCTTTAGCACCATCTTGTGTTGCACCCATGGTATACTTGGACTGCTCCACTGCTCCAGTTGGAACTACTGGTGTTGAGTGTCATAAGAGCTGTGGCAATTTGGACATGCCTCCATGTGTATGTGTACACACACACACACACACACACAGACACACACACACACACACGTATAGGTATTGTAAATATGTTATAAATATTATTGATACATATCCAGTCTCACATCTCTTTTACACTCTTCTTTTTGGCTGAATGCAGATAAGTGCAGGCTGTACATCGGGCTGCGTGTGTCCTGATGGCCTGGTGTCAGATGGAAAAGGAGGTTGCATCAATGAGACCAGCTGTCCATGCATGCACAGTGGTCAGCTCTACCAGCCTGGAGCAACACTGACTGTGGACTGCAACACCTGGTGCGTTGACAGTTTAAGTTACATTCACACACACACACACACACACACACACACACACACACACACACACAAACACACACACACTTTCACTACTACTACTGAACACTTTCTTCCTGTAGTCATTTTCTGCATGATCACATGTTATTCTTTCCATTTTGTGACTTTTCTGAATACTTTAGTTTCTACATTCAACACATATAAAATGGGATGACTGGAGACTCTAGATTGATCCTATGACTGAAAATGTTAAGACAAGACTCTCAATGAACAAAATAAGCTTTATCATGTAAAAACGAACAAATAAACAAACATAAAAGACTTAAAATGCGTCTCTTGTTTCCACAGCTATTGCAGTGAACGGAAGTTTGTCTGTACCCGTAATGAGTGTGATGCAGTTTGTAGCACCTATGGAGATGGTCATTACATCACATTTGATGATAAGAGGTTTGACTTCAATGGACAGTGTGAATACACACTTGTACAGGTATGTGTATTATACATGTGGGACACTGCTTGTTAGTGCCATCAAATAAAAAATAAAGATTACTTAAATAAAATGAAAATATACACATTTAATCATTTAAATTAATTATTGTTTTCCTGGCAGTTGATTTACTGCTACATCTAACAATGAGGCTATGTGACAGGTGTTTATTTGTGTTTGTGACCAAAATAGCTTATGAATGGATTGTAATGACATTTTGTGGAAACATTGATCATGGGACAAAGAAATGATGATTATATTTTGGAAGGACCCTTTTCTTTTTAGAAGAAGAAATTTAGGCAAATATTGGACATAAGCAATGCTCAAATTAAAAATGTGCTTTAAATAGTCTTGGTAATTGTAACTGCATCCAATGTCTGTACATCTGATGGGATAGTCTGAAGGTGTACAATTTTAAGCGCTTTCTAGTAAATGTAAATGTATGTCTGCACTGTCCTCAGGACTACTGCGGTGCTACTCAGAACAATGGCAGCTTCAGGATTCTGACAGAGAATGTTATGTGTGGGACCACAGGAGCCACCTGCTCCAAGGCCATCAAGATCTTTGTGGCGGTAAAATCTATATTCTACTTCAGTAACACTCTGTAATTAAAAGGGCTTCACCTATCATTTATTTTTGATTGAAAAGCATTTGATTAGTTAGCAATATAATATAATATAATATAATCAGTGCTGAGACATCATGGCCAATCAGGCCTTCTCTGCTGGCCTCACATAACCAAAAATTATGATAAGAGTTAAATTAATTTTTATTTTATTTTTCCTAAATATATAAAAGTATTCATGTTCTCTTCTTGTCATGTTATGCTCCTTCCAGTGTTGTTTTTAGGTTAGAGCACAGGTGTCAAACCGGTTCCACAAAGGGCCGTGTGGCTGCAGGTTTTTTTCCAACCCAGCAGCAGCACACCAGACTGGACTCATTTCATCAACTCACCTGAGTCTTCAGACAGCTGATTGGCCAAACTGGGTGTGCTTGACTGGTTGGAACAAAAACCTGCAGCCACACGGCCCTTTGTGGAACTAGTTTGACACCCCTGGGTTAGAGCTTTGATCCAATCTTAGCCAATCAAAATTCAGCTCGCCTCTGTTGCTAGGCTCAATGAAATCTGCCCGCGGTCTTCAGAATCAGTGAGGGCGCCAGTTGATAGACAGCTTCAGCAGCCAATCAGATTACTAGTTGTTGGACACTCAGCTGTGAGAGCCGCCAGTGTAGTTCAACCCCGGAGCCACACTTATTAATTATTTTTTGGACAGATCATTTTGCCCTTTTATTTTTAACATTTGACAGTACCACGTAGAGCTATATTTTAAATGCGGTGGAAGATAGCCCGTGTTGCGGTGATGCAGTGCGGTGATGCAGTAGTGCATGGGTGTGTTTCTGTATATTATTTCTCCAGCTGGTGTCACAAATGATGGTATGATGACAAGTATTTATTGAAGTAAGACATCACTGAAGGCCTAGACCCACCACTGAATATAATATAATATAATATAATATAATATAATATAATATAATATAATATAATATTAGCTAGCAATTGGTGATTGTTATCACTGGTGTGTAACATTACACAGAATGTGTGTCTTCACAGTTGTTAGCGGATAATATATGAATCAAGAGAGATTCGTGCTGTAATAGCGTTTAATTTCCTCAGTTCTGCCTCTCCATGTGTTTTTGTACCTTCAATGTCAAGATAACTGGTGCTCAAATGTAATACTAGTAAGAGACCGAGAATGAACAAGTGAAAAGTTTTTCCATGCACCTTCTAAGGTGTGGTAATAAAAGCACAATTATTTCATCTTCATTACAATAGGACAGTGAATTCCTACTTCAAGATGAGAAGTTCAGTGTGGTGAAAGGAAGCACCACAGTGCTCCCAAATCAGATAAGCAGGATGGGCCTTTACATGGTGGTGACAGTCACAACTGGAGTTGTGGTCATGTGGGACCAGAAGACCAGTGTCTTCATTAAACTGAGTCCAAAGTACCAGGTAAACTTGTTGTTATGGCTTTGTGGATTTTGAATATATCATAATATTCTTCTTCTTATTATTGAAAATATTACAACAATAATAATGTGCTCCCTTGCAGGGTCATGTGTGCGGACTGTGTGGAAACAATGATGGCAACAGCAAAAACGAATTCCGTACACGCTCCCATGAAACTGTTACAGATGTTCTAACATTTGGTAACAGCTGGAAGGTTTCATCCAGCTGCCAAGATGCTGAACTGGTCACTGATCCCTGTTCCACCAACCGCTACCGGGCTACCTGGGCCATGAAACAGTGTAGCATCATCACTAGTGCCACCTTCCAGAGTTGTCACTTAAAGGTATAATGAAATGTGCACACAATTTATACACTACTATTCTTTTAACTCACTTGGTATTTTGGAAGTTCTTTGACTTATCTCATTGTTGGTCATTGTTGTTTGTCTAAGGTTGATTCTGGTCCATACTTCGATTCCTGTGTCAGAGACTCGTGTGCTTGTGACACCGGTGGGGACTGCGAATGCCTCTGCACTGCTGTTGCTGCCTATGCCAAAGCCTGTAATGAAGCTGGGGCCTGCATTAAATGGAGATCTCCAACCCTGTGTCGTATGTGCAATTACATTCCTTTATTGTCAAATCTGCAAGCATATGCAGGAAGGAAAATTCCTACCCAAGTCCTTGATTATATAGTGTAATTTACAGCAAAATTGATCCCTATTCAGTCAATGTAAACCTACAGCTTTAGCTACAGTACAGCAAAAAATTATGTTCCTTGTAAAGTTGATTACAATTTTAAACTACAATTGATTGATGCAATATGACTTATTATTCTTAGCATTATTGCCAATTTTTTTAAACAAATGTTAATGAAGCTGATTTTGTGCATCACAGCTGTTTTCTGCGATTACTATAACAATGATGAAAGCTGTGAGTGGCACTACAAGCCTTGTGGAGCTGACTGCATGAAGACGTGTAGGAATCCCTCTGGAAACTGTTCCAACCTCATCTCCCCTGTGGAAGGTACATCAAAAATACCGGCACATTAAGTGTGATTCAAATTATACACATTACTTAGCATCAATAAGAACTTTAGAAACCAAATTTAAATATCCATCTCTGCATGTCAATATAAGAAAGAAGAAACCTGCTTACACTGAAGGTTTCCAAATAAACTGGTGGCTGATTTTTCTGATTTTTTTTTTGTCCCAACCAGTCAAGCACACCCAGTTTGACCAATCAGCTGTCTGAAGACTCAGATGAGTTGATTTAATGAGTCAAGTCTGGTGTGCTGCTGCTGGGTTGGAGCAAAAACCTGCAGCCACACAGCTCTTTGTGGAAGAGTTTGGACAGCTCTGCATTTCATATTTGTGTTTATAACAAACAAAAAAAAACCCAAAAATGATCAACCACATGTAAAAAAAAAATCATTATTTTTCTATATACATTTCAATTCAAAAGATTGTGATTTAGTTTGAGTGATTTTTTTTTGTAAATTTGCCAATCAATTTTCTCCCTACTTCCACAAATTTCATATAAATGTATTAAATGTTGTTGCAGGCTGCTACCCACACTGTCCTCCATCCAAGCCCTTCTTTAATGAAGACAACATGAAGTGTGTCTCATGGGAACAATGTGGCTGCTTTGATGAAAAAGGAAACCATTACAACATTGGGGATAAGACTGAGTCAGAGAACTGTTATGATTGGTACGTCACACTATGCAGATATGTGGAACCATGCAGATACAATGCAAACGGGTGCATGCGTAACAAAACGTTGATGGTTGATTGATGGATCCTCATCGTCGTTGTCATAAGATATAGTCCAGCAGCAGGGAAACTTTGCCTCTCATTTCACAAAGTGGGGGGAGCAGCTTCTGTTTGATCAGAAATTCTTTTTTTTTTACCATGTTTTTATAAATTCTCTACTCAGGGTCAACAAATGCTTATTTGCATTCAATAATAACAAGGGAGAAGATGATTAAAAAAAAAAAAACAATATATTGGGGACTTGAATAATTTATGTTATGGTTAATAATCAATACACAGAAATATCAATACATGGTGATAATTTTGTTCTATTTCATAGTTCATGCACTGTCTATGGAATGAGATGCAACTACAATGTGAACTGTAAGTATATTCAAAATCCTTCTGACCTATTTGTAAAATATGTTTTTAACTAATCTTGATGGTGCATGAAAGGATTCTTTATGAACAAGTAATGAAAAAAGACACAAGACCAAAAGACTATTGAAGAATAATTATCTTAATGTATTTGAATAAATTCCTGGATAAGTCACTGACGAATTGAATTAAGAAATATAGCAGTTGATTAAACTTGAAATATTTTGTTATATGTATTCATATTTTCACTTATATATTTTATCTGATGTTTTAAAAAAGAATACATTGCCCCTGATATAGATGAAACAAGATTTTTTTTTAGAAAGGCATAATGGCTATGACTTCTGTGTTTATGTACTCAAAATGACAAATGATGAATGATTAAAATATTAAATTTTCAGTCTGCAACTGCTACATCAATGAGAAAATATACAACTATGGAGAAACCATTTACAACACGACGGATGGCCTTGGAAATTGTATCACAGCTGAGTGTGGAGCAAATGGAACCATAATTAGGACCATGACGCCGTGCGTAACAACAACATCAGGCCCAACAACAACCCCCTTTATATTCACCACATATGGGCCAACTTCAGGTTGTAAAACTGAAAATTTTTGAACTTTAAAAATACACCAATGTACAACGTCAAAATCAATTCCATCAAAAGATAAGAATTTGAAATGAAATCTTATGTGACTTTATAATTTTATCACAGGAGTTACCACTGGGCCAGGGACGGTCACGACACCTACTACAGTGGAAACGACAAGGCCAGAAACAACATCAAAACTACCTGTTATCACAACAACTGTAAGCCAACCAGGAACAACAAGTCAGGGAACCACAGCCAAGCCTGGAGAGACCACAGCTCCCACAGGAACAACTGTCAGCATCAAGACAACACCAGGAACACAAGTCACCACTGGGCCAGTCACTGCCTCTACAACTGCCATTGTTGAAACCACCAAAGTTGTAAGTGGCACAACAGCAGGGCCAGAAACAACAGTTCTTACATCCAAACCCACTGTTGTCACAACAACTGTAAGCCCTCCAGGAACAACTGAGGGAACCACAGCCAAGCCTGGAGAGACCACAGCTCCCACAGGAACAACTGTTACCATCAAGACAACACCAGGTACACAGGAGACCACTGGGCCAGTTACTGGCTCTACGACTGCCATTGTTGAAACCACCAAAGTTGTAAGTGGCACAACAGCAGGGCCAGAAACAACTGTTGTGACATCCAAACCCACTGTTGTCACCACAACCGTAAGCCCTCCAGGATCAACAAGTCAGGGAACCACAGCCAAGCCTGGAGAGACCACAACTCCCAAAGGAACAACTGTTGGCATCAAGACAACACCAGGTACACAGGGGACCACTGGGCCAGTTACTGGCTCTACGACTGCCATTGCTGAAACTACCAAAGTTGTAAGTGGCACAACAGCAGGGCCAGAAACAACAGTTGTGACATCCAAACCCACTGTTGTCACAACAACTGTAAGCCCTCCAGGAACAACTGAGGGAACCACAGCCAAGCCTGGAGAGACCACAGCTCCCACAGGAACAACTGTCAGCATCAAGACAACACCAGGTACACAGGGCACCACTGGGCCAGTGACTGCATCTACAACTGCCATTGTTGAAACCACCAAAGTTGTAAGTGGCACAACAGCAGGGCCAGAAACAACTGTTGTGACATCCAAACCCACTGTTGTCACCACAACTGTAAGCCCTCCAGGAGCAACAACTCAGGGAACCACAGCCAAGCCTGGAGAGACCACAGCTCCCACAGGAACAACTGTCAGCATCAAGACAACACCAGGAACACAAGTCACCACTGGGCCAGTCACTGCCTCGACAACTGCCATTGTTGAAACCACCAAAGTTGTAAGTGGCACAACAGCAGGGCCAGAAACAACTGTTGTGACATCCAAACCCACTGTTGTCACCACAACCGTAAGCCCTCCAGGAACAAGTCAGGGAAGCACAGCCAGGCCTGGAGAGACCACAACTCTCAAAGGAACAACTGTTAGCATCAAGACAACACCAGGAACACAAGTCACCACTGGGCCAGTGACTGCCTCTACAACTGCCATTGTTGAAACCACCAAAGTTGTAAGTGGCACAACAGCAGGGCCAGAAACAACTGTTGTGACATCCAAACCCACTGTTGTCACCACAACCGTCAGACCTCCAGGATCAACAACTCAGGGAACCACAGCCAAGCCTGGAGAGACCACAGCTCCCACAGGAACAACTGTTACCATCAAGACAACACCAGGTACACAGGGGACCACTGGGCCAGTGACTGCCTCTACGACTGCCATTGTTGAAACCACCAAAGTTGTAAGTGGCACAACAGCAGGGCCAGAAACAACTGTTGTGACATCCAAACCCACTGTTGTCACCACAACCGTAAGCCCTCCAGGATCAACAAGTCAGGGAACCACAGCCAGGCCTGGAGAGACCACAACTCCCAAAGGAACAACTGTTGGCATCAAGACAACACCAGGTACACAGGGGACCACTGGGCCAGTTACTGGCTCTACGACTGCCATTGCTGAAACTACCAAAGTTGTAAGTGGCACAACAGCAGGGCCAGAAACAACAGTTGTGACATCCAAACCCACTGTTGTCACAAAAACTGTAAGCCCTCCAGGATCAACAACTCAGGGAACCACAGCCAAGCCTGGAGAGACCACAGCTCCCACAGGAACAACTGTCAGCATCAAGACAACACCAGGTACACAGGGCACCACTGGGCCAGTCACTGCCTCTACGACTGCCATTGTTGAAACCACCAAAGTTGTAAGTGGCACAACAGCAGGGCCAGAAACAACTGTTGTGACATCCAAACCCACTGTTGTCACCACAACTGTAAGCCCTCCAGGATCAACAAGTCAGGGAACCACAGCCAAGCCTGGAGAGACTACAGCTCCCACAGGAACAACTGTCAGCATCAAGACAACACCAGGAACACAAGTCACCACTGGGCCAGTCACTGCCTCTACAACTGCCATTGTTGAAACCACCAAAGTTGTAAGTGGCACAACAGCAGGGCCAGAAACAACAGTTGTGACATCCAAACCCACTGTTGTCACAACAACTGTAAGCCCTCCAGGAACAACTGAGGGAACCACAGCCAAGCCTGGAGAGACCACAGCTCCCACAGGAACAACTGTCAGCATCAAGACAACACCAGGTACACAGGGCACCACTGGGCCAGTGACTACATCTACAACTGCCATTGTTGAAACCACCAAAGTTGTAAGTGGCACAACAGCAGGGCCAGAAACAACTGTTGTGACATCCAAACCCACTGTTGTCACCACAACTGTAAGCCCTCCAGGATCAACAACTCAGGGAACCACAGCCAAGCCTGGAGAGACCACAGCTCCCACAGGAACAACTGTCAGCATCAAGACAACACCAGGTACACAGGGCACCACTGGGCCAGTGACTGCATCTACAACTGCCATTGTTGAAACCACCAAAGTTGTAAGTGGCACAACAGCAGGGCCAGAAACAACTGTTGTGACATCCAAACCCACTGTTGTCACCACAACCGTAAGCCCTCCAGGAACAAGTCAGGGAAGCACAGCCAGGCCTGGAGAGACCACAACTCTCAAAGGAACAACTGTTAGCATCAAGACAACACCAGGAACACAAGTCACCACTGGGCCAGTGACTGCCTCTACAACTGCCATTGTTGAAACCACCAAAGTTGTAAGTGGCACAACAGCAGGGCCAGAAACAACTGTTGTGACATCCAAACCCACTGTTGTCACCACAACCGTAAGCCCTCCAGGATCAACAACTCAGGGAACCACAGCCAAGCCTGGAGAGACCACCACTCCCACAGGAACAACTGTCAGCATCAAGACAACACCAGGTACACAGGGCACCACTGGGCCAGTGACTGCGTCTACAACTGCCATTGTTGAAACCACCAAAGTTGTAAGTGGCACAACAGCAGGGCCAGAAACAACAGTTGTGACATCCAAACCCACTGTTGTCACCACAACCGTAAGCCCTCCAGGAACAACTGAGGGAACCACAGCCAAGCCTGGAGAGACCACAGCTCCTACAGGAACAACTGTCAGCATCAGGACTCCTTCACCTACAGAATCCACAACTGAGAAAATAACTGCTGCCACCACTGTAATTTCAACAACTCACTTTGTTGAGACAGGGAAGCCAGAAACAACTCCTTCATTTACAAAGCCTTCAGTACTGAACACAACTACAATTGGAGCAATAACAAAGACTCTTCCAGGCACTACAGAAATATATACAACGGGGCTCTTGTCAACCACGCCACTTTCAACAACAATTTTTTCCACACGTTCAGGTGTGACTACAAGCCAAGGCACTGGGCCAGTCACTGCCTCTACAACTGCCATTGTTGAAACCACCAAAGGTGTAAGTGGCACAACAGCAGGGCCAGAAACAACTGTTGTGACATCCAAACCCACTGTTGTCACCACAACCGTCAGACCTCCAGGATCAACAACTCAGGGAACCACAGCCAAGCCTGGAGAGACCACAGCTCCCACAGGAACAACTGTCAGCATCAAGACAACACCAGGTACACAGGGCACCACTGGGCCAGTTACTGGCTCTACAACAGCCATTGTTGAAACCACCAAAGTTGTAAGTGGCACAACAGCAGGGCCAGAAACAACTGTTGTGACATCCAAACCCACTGTTGTCACCACAACTGTAAGCCCTCCAGGATCAACAAGTCAGGGAACCACAGCCAAGCCTGGAGAGACCACAGCTCCCACAGGAACAACTGTCAGCATCAAGACAACACCAGGAACACAAGTCACCACTGGGCCAGTCACTGCCTCTACAACAGCCATTGTTGAAACCACCAAAGTTGTAACTGGCACAACAGCAGGGCCAGAAACAACAGTTCTTACATCGAAACCCACTGTTGTCACAACAACTGTAAGCCCTCCAGGAACAACTGAGGGAACCACAGCCAAGCCTGGAGAGACCACAGCTCCCACAGGAACAACTGTCAGCATCAAGACAACACCAGGTACACAGGGCACCACTGGGCCAGTGACTGCATCTACAACTGCCATTGTTGAAACCACCAAAGTTGTAAGTGGCACAACAGCAGGGCCAGAAACAACTGTTGTGACATCCAAACCCACTGTTGTCACCACAACCGTCAGACCTCCAGGATCAACAACTCAGGGAACCACAGCCAAGCCTGGAGAGACCACAGCTCCCACAGGAACAACTGTCAGCATCAAGACAACACCAGTAACACAAGTCAGCACTGGGCCAGTCACTGCCTCTACAACTGCCATTGTTGAAACCACCAAAGTTGTAAGTGGCACAACAGCAGGGCCAGAAACAACAGTTGTGACATCCAAACCCACTGTTGTCACCACAACCGTAAGCCCTCCAGGATCAACAACTCCGGGAACCACAGCCAAGCCTGGAGAGACCACAGCTCCCACAGGAACAACTGTTACCATCAAGACAACACCAGGTACACAGGGCACCACTGGGCCAGTTACTGGCTCTACGACTGCCATTGTTGAAACCACCAAAGTTGTAAGTGGCACAACAGCAGGGCCAGAAACAACAGTTGTGACATCCAAACCCACTGTTGTCACCACAACTGTAAGCCCTCCGGGATCAACAACTCAGGGCACCACAGCCAAGCCTGGAGAGACCACAGCTCCCAAAGGAACAACTGTTACCATCAAGACAACACCAGGTACACAGGGGACCACTGGGCCAGTTACTGCCTCTACGACTGCCATTGTTGAAACCACCAAAGTTGTAAGTGGCACAACAGCAGGGCCAGAAACAACAGTTGTGACATCCAAACCCACTGTTGTCACAACAACCATAAGCCCTCCAGGATCAACAACTCAGGGAACCACAGCCAAGCCTGGAGAGACCACAGCTCCCACAGGAACAACTGTCAGCATCAAGACAACACCAGGTACCCAGGGGACCACTGGGCCAGTTACTGCCTCTACAACTGCCATTGTTGAAACCACCAAAGTTGTAAGTGGCACAACAGCAGGGCCAGAAACAACAGTTGTGACATCCAAACCCACTGTTGTCACCACAACCGTAAGCCCTCCAGGATCAACAACTCAGGGAACCACAGCCAAGCCTGGAGAGACCACAGCTCCCACAGGAACAACTGTCAGCATCAAGACAACACCAGGTACCCAGGGGACCACTGGGCCAGTTACTGCCTCTACAACTGCCATTGTTGAAACCACCAAAGTTGTAAGTGGCACAACAGCAGGGCCAGAAACAACAGTTGTGACATCCAAACCCACTGTTGTCACCACAACCATAAGCCCTCCAGGATCAACAACTCAGGGAACCACAGCCAAGCCTGGAGAGACCACAGCTCCCACAGGAACAACTGTCAGCATCAAGACAACACCAGGTACACAGGGGACCACTGGGCCAGTTACTGCCTCTACAACTGCCATTGTTGAAACCACCAAAGTTGTAAGTGGCACAACAGCAGGGCCAGAAACAACAGTTGTGACATCCAAACCCACTGTTGTCACCACAACTGTAAGCCCTCCGGGATCAACAACTCAGGGCACCACAGCCAAGCCTGGAGAGACCACAGCTCCCACAGGAACAACTGTCAGCATCAAGACAACACCAGGTACCCAGGGGACCACTGGGCCAGTTACTGCCTCTACAACTGCCATTGTTGAAACCACCAAAGTTGTAAGTGGCACAACAGCAGGGCCAGAAACAACAGTTGTGACATCCAAACCCACTGTTGTCACCACAACCATAAGCCCTCCAGGATCAACAACTCAGGGAACCACAGCCAAGCCTGGAGAGACCACAGCTCCCACAGGAACAACTGTCAGCATCAAGACAACACCAGGTACACAGGGGACCACTGGGCCAGTTACTGCCTCTACAACTGCCATTGTTGAAACCACCAAAGTTGTAAGTGGCACAACAGCAGGGCCAGAAACAACAGTTGTGACATCCAAACCCACTGTTGTCACCACAACCGTAAGCCCTCCAGGATCAACAACTCAGGGAACCACAGCCAAGCCTGGAGAGACCACAGCTCCCACAGGAACAACTGTCAGCATCAAGACAACACCAGGTACAAAGGGGACCACTGGGCCAGTTACTGCCTCTACAACTGCCATTGTTGAAACCACCAAAGTTGTAAGTGGCACAACAGCAGGGCCAGAAACTACAGTTGTGACATCCAAACCCACTGTTGTCACCACAACCATAAGCCCTCCAGGATCAACAACTCAGGGAACCACAGCCAAGCCTGGAGAGACCACAGCTCCCACAGGAACAACTGTCAGCATCAAGACAACACCAGGTACACAGGGGACCACTGGGCCAGTTACTGCCTCTACAACTGCCATTGTTGAAACCACCAAAGTTGTAAGTGGCACAACAGCAGGGCCAGAAACAGCAGTTGTGACGTCTAAACCCACTGTTGTCACCACAACCGTAAGCCCTCCAGGATCAACAACTCAGGGAACCACAGCCAAGCCTGGAGAGACCACAGCTCCCACAGGAACAACTGTCAGCATCAAGACAACACCAGGTACCCAAGTCCCCACTGGGCCAGTGACTGCCTCTACGACTGCCATTGTTGAAACCACCAAAGTTGTAAGTGGCACAACAGCAGGGCCAGAAACAACTTTTGTGACATCCAAACCCACTCTTGTCACCACAACCGTAAGCCCTCCAGGATCAACAACTCAGGGAACCACAGCCAAGCCTGGAGAGACCACAGCTCCCACAGGAACAACTGTAAGCATCAAGACAACACCAGGCACACAGGGGACCACTGGGCCAGTCACTGCCTCTACAACTGCCATTGTTGAAACCACCAAAGTTGTAAGTGGCACAACAGCAGGGCCAGAAACAACTGTTGTGACATCCAAACCCACTGTTGTCACCACAACCATAAGCCCTCCAGGATCAACAAGTCAGGGAACCACAGCCAAGCCTGGAGAGACCACAGCTCCCACAGGAACAACTGTCAGCATCAAGACAACACCAGGTACACAAGGGACCACTGGGCAAGTTACTGCCTCTACAACTTCCATTGTTGAAACCACCAAAGTTGTAAGTGGCACAACAGCAGGGCCAGAAACAACTGTTGTGACATCGAAACCCACTGTTGTCACCACAACCATAAGCCCTCCAGGATCAACAAGTCAGGGAACCACAGCCAAGCCTGGAGAGACCACAGCTCCCACAGGAACAACTGTCAGCATCAAGACAACACCAGGTACACAGGGGACCACTGGGCCAGTCACTGCCTCTACGACTGCCATTGTTGAAACTACCAAAGTTGTAAGTGGCACAACAGCAGGGCCAGAAACTACAGTTGTGACATCCAAACCCACTGTTGTCACCACAACCGTAAGCCCTCCAGGATCAACAACTCAGGGAACCACAGCCAAGCCTGGAGAGACCACAGCTCCCACAGGAACAACTGTCAGCATCAAGACAACACCAGGTACACAGGAGACCACTGGGCCAGTTACTGCCTCTACAACTGCCATTGTTGAAACCACCAAAGTTGTAAGTGGCACAACAGCAGGGCCAGAAACAACAGTTGTGACATCCAAACCCACTGTTGTCACAACAACCATAAGCCCTCCAGGATCAACAACTCAGGGAACCACAGCCAAGCCTGGAGAGACCACCACTCCCACAGGAACAACTGTCAGCATCAAGACAACACCAGGTACCCAGGGGACCACTGGGCCAGTTACTGCCTCTACAACTGCCATTGTTGAAACCACCAAAGTTGTAAGTGGCACAACAGCAGGGCCAGAAACAACAGTTGTGACATCCAAACCCACTGTTGTCACCACAACCATAAGCCCTCCAGGATCAACAACTCAGGGAACCACAGCCAAGCCTGGAGAGACCACAGCTCCCACAGGAACAACTGTCAGCATCAAGACAACACCAGGTACACAGGGCACCACTGGGCCAGTTACTGGCTCTACAACTGCCATTGTTGAAACCACCAAAGTTGTAAGTGGCACAACAGCAGGGCCAGAAACAACAGTTGTGACATCCAAACCCACTGTTGTCACCACAACCATAAGCCCTCCAGGATCAACAACTCAGGGAACCACAGCCAAGCCTGGAGAGACCACAGCTCCCACAGGAACAACTGTCAGCATCAAGACAACACCAGGTACCCAGGGGACCACTGGGCCAGTTACTGCCTCTACAACTGCCATTGTTGAAACCACCAAAGTTGTAAGTGGCACAACAGCAGGGCCAGAAACAACAGTTGTGACATCCAAACCCACTGTTGTCACCACAACCATAAGCCCTCCAGGATCAACAACTCAGGGAACCACAGCCAAGCCTGGAGAGACCACAGCTCCCACAGGAACAACTGTCAGCATCAAGACAACACCAGGTACACAGGGGACCACTGGGCCAGTCACTGCCTCTACGACTGCCATTGTTGAAACTACCAAAGTTGTAAGTGGCACAACAGCAGGGCCAGAAACAACTGTTGTGACATCCAAACCCACTGTTGTCACCACAACCGTCAGACCTCCAGGATCAACAACTCAGGGAACCACAGCCAAGCCTGGAGAGACCACAGCTCCCACAGGAACAACTGTCAGCATCAAGACAACACCAGGTACACAGGGGACCACTGGGCCAGTGACTGCCTCTACAACTGCCATTGTTGAAACCACCAAAGTTGTAAGTGGCACAACAGCAGGGCCAGAAACAACTTTTGTGACATCCAAACCCACTCTTGTCACCACAACCGTAAGCCCTCCAGGATCAACAACTCAGGGAACCACAGCCAAGCCTGGAGAGACCACAGCTCCCACAGGAACAACTGTCAGCATCAAGACAACACCAGGTACCCAAGTCCCCACTGGGCCAGTGACTGCCTCTACGACTGCCATTGTTGAAACCACCAAAGTTGTAAGTGGCACAACAGCAGGGCCAGAAACAACAGTTGTGACATCCAAACCCACTGTTGTCACCACAACCATAAGCCCTCCAGGATCAACAACTCAGGGAACCACAGCCAAGCCTGGAGAGACCACAGCTCCCACAGGAACAACTGTCAGCATCAAGACAACACCAAGTACACAGGGGACCACTGGGCCAGTTACTGCCTCTACAACTGCCATTGTTGAAACCACCAAAGTTGTAAGTGGCACAACAGCAGGGCCAGAAACAACAGTTGTGACATCCAAACCCACTGTTGTCACCACAACCATAAGCCCTCCAGGATCAACAACTCAGGGCACCACAGCCAAGCCTGGAGAGACCACAGCTCCCACAGGAACAACTGTTACCATCAAGACAACACCAGGTACACAGGGCACCACTGGGCCAGTTACTGGCTCTACGACTGCCATTGTTGAAACCACCAAAGTTGTAAGTGGCACAACAGCAGGGACAGAAACAACAGTTGTGACATCCAAACCCACTGTTGTCACCACAACCATAAGCCCTCCAGGATCAACAACTAAGGGAACCACAGCCAAGCCTGGAGAGACCACAGCTCCCACAGGAACAACTGTCAGCATCAAGACAACACCAGGTACACAGGGGACCACTGGGCCAGTTACTGCCTCTACAACTGCCATTGTTGAAACCACCAAAGTTGTAAGTGGCACAACAGCAGGGCCAGAAACAACAGTTGTGACATCCAAACCCACTGTTGTCACCACAACTGTAAGCCCTCCGGGATCAACAACTCAGGGCACCACAGCCAAGCCTGGAGAGACCACAGCTCCCACAGGAACAACTGTCAGCATCAAGACAACACCAGGTACCCAGGGGACCACTGGGCCAGTTACTGCCTCTACAACTGCCATTGTTGAAACCACCAAAGTTGTAAGTGGCACAACAGCAGGGCCAGAAACAACAGTTGTGACATCCAAACCCACTGTTGTCACCACAACCATAAGCCCTCCAGGATCAACAACTCAGGGAACCACAGCCAAGCCTGGAGAGACCACAGCTCCCACAGGAACAACTGTCAGCATCAAGACAACACCAGGTACACAGGGGACCACTGGGCCAGTTACTGCCTCTACAACTGCCATTGTTGAAACCACCAAAGTTGTAAGTGGCACAACAGCAGGGCCAGAAACAACAGTTGTGACATCCAAACCCACTGTTGTCACCACAACCGTAAGCCCTCCAGGATCAACAACTCAGGGAACCACAGCCAAGCCTGGAGAGACCACAGCTCCCACAGGAACAACTGTCAGCATCAAGACAACACCAGGTACAAAGGGGACCACTGGGCCAGTTACTGCCTCTACAACTGCCATTGTTGAAACCACCAAAGTTGTAAGTGGCACAACAGCAGGGCCAGAAACTACAGTTGTGACATCCAAACCCACTGTTGTCACCACAACCATAAGCCCTCCAGGATCAACAACTCAGGGAACCACAGCCAAGCCTGGAGAGACCACAGCTCCCACAGGAACAACTGTCAGCATCAAGACAACACCAGGTACACAGGGGACCACTGGGCCAGTTACTGCCTCTACAACTGCCATTGTTGAAACCACCAAAGTTGTAAGTGGCACAACAGCAGGGCCAGAAACAGCAGTTGTGACGTCTAAACCCACTGTTGTCACCACAACCGTAAGCCCTCCAGGATCAACAACTCAGGGAACCACAGCCAAGCCTGGAGAGACCACAGCTCCCACAGGAACAACTGTCAGCATCAAGACAACACCAGGTACCCAAGTCCCCACTGGGCCAGTGACTGCCTCTACGACTGCCATTGTTGAAACCACCAAAGTTGTAAGTGGCACAACAGCAGGGCCAGAAACAACTTTGTGACATCCAAACCCACTCTTGTCACCACAACCGTAAGCCCTCCAGGATCAACAACTCAGGGAACCACAGCCAAGCCTGGAGAGACCACAGCTCCCACGGGAACAACTGTAAGCATCAAGACAACACCAGGCACACAGGGGACCACTGGGCCAGTCACTGCCTCTACAACTGCCATTGTTGAAACCACCAAAGTTGTAAGTGGCACAACAGCAGGGCCAGAAACAACTGTTGTGACATCCAAACCCACTGTTGTCACCTCAACCATAAGCCCTCCAGGATCAACAAGTCAGGGAACCACAGCCAAGCCTGGAGAGACCACAGCTCCCACAGGAACAACTGTCAGCATCAAGACAACACCAGGTACACAAGGGACCACTGGGCAAGTTACTGCCTCTACAACTTCCATTGTTGAAACCACCAAAGTTGTAAGTGGCACAACAGCAGGGCCAGAAACAACTGTTGTGACATCGAAACCCACTGTTGTCACCACAACCATAAGCCCTCCAGGATCAACAAGTCAGGGAACCACAGCCAAGCCTGGAGAGACCACAGCTCCCACAGGAACAACTGTCAGCATCAAGACAACACCAGGTACACAGGGGACCACTGGGCCAGTCACTGCCTCTACGACTGCCATTGTTGAAACTACCAAAGTTGTAAGTGGCACAACAGCAGGGCCAGAAACTACAGTTGTGACATCCAAACCCACTGTTGTCACCACAACCGTAAGCCCTCCAGGATCAACAACTCAGGGAACCACAGCCAAGCCTGGAGAGACCACAGCTCCCACAGGAACAACTGTCAGCATCAAGACAACACCAGGTACACAGGAGACCACTGGGCCAGTTACTGCCTCTACAACTGCCATTGTTGAAACCACCAAAGTTGTAAGTGGCACAACAGCAGGGCCAGAAACAACAGTTGTGACATCCAAACCCACTGTTGTCACAACAACCATAAGCCCTCCAGGATCAACAACTCAGGGAACCACAGCCAAGCCTGGAGAGACCACCACTCCCACAGGAACAACTGTCAGCATCAAGACAACACCAGGTACCCAGGGGACCACTGGGCCAGTTACTGCCTCTACAACTGCCATTGTTGAAACCACCAAAGTTGTAAGTGGCACAACAGCAGGGCCAGAAACAACAGTTGTGACATCCAAACCCACTGTTGTCACCACAACCATAAGCCCTCCAGGATCAACAACTCAGGGAACCACAGCCAAGCCTGGAGAGACCACAGCTCCCACAGGAACAACTGTCAGCATCAAGACAACACCAGGTACACAGGGGACCACTGGGCCAGTTACTGCCTCTACAACTGCCATTGTTGAAACCACCAAAGTTGTAAGTGGCACAACAGCAGGGCCAGAAACAACAGTTGTGACATCCAAACCCACTGTTGTCACCACAACCATAAGCCCTCCAGGATCAACAACTCAGGGAACCACAGCCAAGCCTGGAGAGACCACAGCTCCCACAGGAACAACTGTCAGCATCAAGACAACACCAGGTACACAGGGGACCACTGGGCCAGTTACTGCCTCTACAACTGCCATTGTTGAAACCACCAAAGTTGTAAGTGGCACAACAGCAGGGCCAGAAACAACAGTTGTGACATCCAAACCCACTGTTGTCACCACAACCGTAAGCCCTCCAGGATCAACAACTCAGGGAACCACAGCCAAGCCTGGAGAGACCACAGCTCCCACAGGAACAACTGTCAGCATCAAGACAACACCAGGTACACAGGGGACCACTGGGCCAGTCACTGCCTCTACGACTGCCATTGTTGAAACCACCAAAGTTGTAAGTGGCACAACAGCAGGGCCAGAAACAACTTTTGTGACATCCAAACCCACTCTTGTCACCACAACCGTAAGCCCTCCAGGATCAACAACTCAGGGAACCACAGCCAAGCCTGGAGAGACCACAGCTCCCACAGGAACAACTGTAAGCATCAAGACAACACCAGGTACACAGGGGACCACTGGGCCAGTCACTGCCTCTACAACTGCCATCGTTGAAACCACCAAAGTTGTAAGTGGCACAACAGCAGGGCCAGAAACAACTTTTGTGACATCCAAACCCACTCTTGTCACCACAACCGTAAGCCCTCCAGGATCAACAACTCAGGGAACCACAGCCAAGCCTGGAGAGACCACAGCTCCCACAGGAACAACTGTAAGCATCAAGACAACACCAGGTACACAGGGGACCACTGGGCCAGTCACTGCCTCTACAACTGCCATCGTTGAAACCACCAAAGTTGTAAGTGGCACAACAGCAGGGCCAGAAACAACTGTTGTGACATCCAAACCCACTGTTGTCACCACAACCGTAAGCCCTCCAGGATCAACAACTCAGGGAACCACAGCCAAGCCTGGAGAGACCACAGCTCCCACAGGAACAACTGTCAGCATCAAGACAACACCAGGTACACAAGGGACCACTGGGCCAGTTACTGCCTCTACAACTGCCATTGTTGAAACCACCAAAGTTGTAAGTGGCACAACAGCAGGGCCAGAAACAACTGTTGTGACATCCAAACCCACTGTTGTCACCACAACCGTAAGCCCTCCAGGATCAACAACTCAGGGAACCACAGCCAAGCCTGGAGAGACCACAGCTCCCACAGGAACAACTGTCAGCATCAAGACAACACCAGGTACACAAGGGACCACTGGGCCAGTTACTGCCTCTACAACTTCCATTGTTGAAACCACCAAAGTTGTAAGTGGCACAACAGCAGGGCCAGAAACAACTGTTGTGACATCCAAACCCACTGTTGTCACCACAACCGTAAGCCCTCCAGGATCAACAACTCAGGGAACCACAGCCAAGCCTGGAGAGACCACAGCTCCCACAGGAACAACTGTCAGCATCAAGACAACACCAGGTACACAGGAGACCACTGGGCCAGTTACTGCCTCTACAACTGCCATTGTTGAAACCACCAAAGTTGTAAGTGGCACAACAGCAGGGCCAGAAACAACAGTTGTGACATCCAAACCCACTGTTGTCACCACAACCATAAGCCCTCCAGGATCAACAACTCAGGGAACCACAGCCAAGCCTGGAGAGACCACAGCTCCCACAGGAACAACTGTCAGCATCAAGACAACACCAAGTACACAGGGGACCACTGGGCCAGTTACTGCCTCTACAACTGCCATTGTTGAAACCACCAAAGTTGTAAGTGGCACAACAGCAGGGCCAGAAACAACAGTTGTGACATCCAAACCCACTGTTGTCACCACAACCATAAGCCCTCCAGGATCAACAACTCAGGGCACCACAGCCAAGCCTGGAGAGACCACAGCTCCCACAGGAACAACTGTTACCATCAAGACAACACCAGGTACACAGGGCACCACTGGGCCAGTTACTGGCTCTACGACTGCCATTGTTGAAACCACCAAAGTTGTAAGTGGCACAACAGCAGGGACAGAAACAACAGTTGTGACATCCAAACCCACTGTTGTCACCACAACCATAAGCCCTCCAGGATCAACAACTCAGGGAACCACAGCCAAGCCTGGAGAGACCACAGCTCCCACAGGAACAACTGTCAGCATCAAGACAACACCAGGTACACAGGGGACCACTGGGCCAGTTACTGCCTCTACAACTGCCATTGTTGAAACCACCAAAGTTGTAAGTGGCACAACAGCAGGGCCAGAAACAACAGTTGTGACATCCAAACCCACTGTTGTCACCACAACCATAAGCCCTCCAGGATCAACAACTCAGGGAACCACAGCCAAGCCTGGAGAGACCACAGCTCCCACAGGAACAACTGTCAGCATCAAGACAACACCAGGTACCCAGGGGACCACTGGGCCAGTTACTGCCTCTACAACTGCCATTGTTGAAACCACCAAAGTTGTAAGTGGCACAACAGCAGGGCCAGAAACAACAGTTGTGACATCCAAACCCACTGTTGTCACCACAACCATAAGCCCTCCAGGATCAACAACTCAGGGAACCACAGCCAAGCCTGGAGAGACCACAGCTCCCACAGGAACAACTGTCAGCATCAAGACAACACCAGGTACACAGGGGACCACTGGGCCAGTCACTGCCTCTACGACTGCCATTGTTGAAACTACCAAAGTTGTAAGTGGCACAACAGCAGGGCCAGAAACAACTGTTGTGACATCCAAACCCACTGTTGTCACCACAACCGTCAGACCTCCAGGATCAACAACTCAGGGAACCACAGCCAAGCCTGGAGAGACCACAGCTCCCACAGGAACAACTGTCAGCATCAAGACAACACCAGGTACACAGGGGACCACTGGGCCAGTGACTGCCTCTACAACTGCCATTGTTGAAACCACCAAAGTTGTAAGTGGCACAACAGCAGGGCCAGAAACAACTTTTGTGACATCCAAACCCACTCTTGTCACCACAACCGTAAGCCCTCCAGGATCAACAACTCAGGGAACCACAGCCAAGCCTGGAGAGACCACAGCTCCCACAGGAACAACTGTAAGCATCAAGACAACACCAGGTACACAGGGGACCACTGGGCCAGTCACTGCCTCTACAACTGCCATTGTTGAAACCACCAAAGTTGTAAGTGGCACAACAGCAGGGCCAGAAACAACTGTTGTGACATCCAAACCCACTGTTGTCACCACAACCATAAGCCCTCCAGGATCAACAAGTCAGGGAACCACAGCCAAGCCTGGAGAGACCACAGCTCCCACAGGAACAACTGTCAGCATCAAGACAACACCAGGTACACAGGGGACCACTGGGCCAGTCACTGCCTCTACGACTGCCATTGTTGAAACCACCAAAGGTGTAAGTGGCACAACAGCAGGGCCAGAAACAACAGTTGTGACATCCAAACCCACTGTTGTCACCACAACCGTAAGCCCTCCAGGATCAACAACTCAGGGAACCACAGCCAAGCCTGGAGAGACCACAGCTCCCACAGGAACAACTGTCAGCATCAAGACAACACCAGGTACACAAGGGACCACTGGGCAAGTTACTGCCTCTACAACTGCCATTGTTGAAACCACCAAAGTTGTAAGTGGCACAACAGCAGGGCCAGAAACAACTGTTGTGACATCCAAACCCACTGTGGTCACCACAACCATAAGCCCTCCAGGATCAACAAGTCAGGGAACCACAGCCAAGCCTGGAGAGACCACAGCTCCCACAGGAACAACTGTCAGCATCAAGACAACACCAGGTACACAAGGGACCACTGGGCAAGTTACTGCCTCTACAACTGCCATTGTTGAAACCACCAAAGTTGTAAGTGGCACAACAGCAGGGCCAGAAACAACAGTTGTGACATCCAAACCCACTGTTGTCACCACAACCATAAGCCCTCCAGGATCAACAAGTCAGGGAACCACAGCCAAGCCTGGAGAGACCACAGCTCCCACAGGAACAACTGTCAGCATCAAGACAACACCAGGTACACAGGGGACCACTGGGCCAGTTACTGCCTCTACAACTGCCATTGTTGAAACCACCAAAGTTGTAAGTGGCACAACAGCAGGGCCAGAAACAACAGTTGTGACATCCAAACCCACTGTTGTCACCACAACCGTAAGCCCTCCAGGATCAACAACTCAGGGCACCACAGCCAAGCCTGGAGAGACCACAGCTCCCACAGGAACAACTGTTACCATCAAGACAACAACTGGTACACAGGGCACCACTGGGCCAGTTACTGGCTCTACGACTGCCATTGTTGAAACCACCAAAGTTGTAAGTGGCACAACAGCAGGGCCAGAAACAACAGTTGTGACATCCAAACCCACTGTTGTCACCACAACCGTAAGCCCTCCAGGATCAACAACTCAGGGAACCACAGCCAAGACTGGAGAGACCACAGCTCCCACAGGAACAACTGTCAGCATCAAGACAACACCAGGTACAAAGGCGACCACTGGGCCAGTTACTGCCTCTACAACTGCCATTGTTGAAACCACCAAAGTTGTAAGTGGCACAACAGCAGGGCCAGAAACTACAGTTGTGACATCCAAACCCACTGTTGTCACCACAACCATAAGCCCTCCAGGATCAACAACTCAGGGAACCACAGCCAAGCCTGGAGAGACCACAGCTCCCACAGGAACAACTGTCAGCATCAAGACAACACCAGGAACACAAGTCACCACTGGGCCAGTCACTGCCTCTACAACTGCCATTGTTGAAACCACCAAAGTTGTAAGTGGCACAACAGCAGGGCCAGAAACAACAGTTGTGACATCCAAACCCACTGTTGTCACAACAACTGTAAGCCCTCCAGGAACAACTGAGGGAACCACAGCCAAGCCTGGAGAGACCACAGCTCCCACAGGAACAACTGTCAGCATCAAGACAACACCAGGTACACAGGGGACCACTGGGCCAGTTACTGCCTCTACAACTGCCATTGTTGAAACCACCAAAGTTGTAAGTGGCACAACAGCAGGGCCAGAAACAGCAGTTGTGACATCTAAACCCACTGTTGTCACCACAACCGTAAGCCCTCCAGGATCAACAACTCAGGGAACCACAGCCAAGCCTGGAGAGACCACAGCTCCCACAGGAACAACTGTCAGCATCAAGACAACACCAGGAACACAAGTCCCCACTGGGCCAGTCACTGCCTCTACGACTGCCATTGTTGAAACTACCAAAGTTGTAAGTGGCACAACAGCAGGGCCAGAAACAACTGTTGTGACATCCAAACCCACTGTTGTCACCACAACCATAAGCCCTCCAGGATCAACAAGTCAGGGAACCACAGCCAAGCCTGGAGAGACCACAGCTCCCACAGGAACAACTGTCAGCATCAAGACAACACCAGGTACACAGGGGACCACTGGGCCAGTCACTGCCTCTACGACTGCCATTGTTGAAACCACCAAAGTTGTAAGTGGCACAACAGCAGGGCCAGAAACAACTGTTGTGACATCCAAACCCACTGTTGTCACCACAACCGTCAGACCTCCAGGATCAACAACTCAGGGAACCACAGCCAAGCCTGGAGAGACCACAGCTCCCACAGGAACAACTGTCAGCATCAAGACAACACCAGGTACACAGGGGACCACTGGGCCAGTTACTGCCTCTACAACTGCCATTGTTGAAACCACCAAAGTTGTAAGTGGCACAACACTAGGGCCAGAAACAACAGTTGTGACATCCAAACCCACTGTTGTCACCACAACCGTAAGCCCTCCAGGATCAACAACTCAGGGAACCACAGCCAAGCCTGGAGAGACCACAGCTCCCACAGGAACAACTGTCAGCATCAAGACAACACCAGGAACACAGGGGACCACTGGGCCAGTTACTGCCTCTACGACTGCCATTGTTGAAACCACCAAAGGTGTAAGTGGCACAACAGCAGGGCCAGAAACAACTGTTGTGACATCCAAACCCACTGTTGTCACCACAACCGTCAGACCTCCAGGATCAACAACTCAGGGAACCACAGCCAAGCCTGGAGAGACCACAGCTCCCACAGGAACAACTGTCAGCATCAAGACAACACCAGGTACACAGGAGACCACTGGGCCAGTTACTGCCTCTACAACTGCCATTGTTGAAACCACCAAAGTTGTAAGTGGCACAACAGCAGGGCCAGAAACAACAGTTGTGACATCCAAACCCACTGTTGTCACCACAACTGTAAGCCCTCCAGGATCAACAACTCAGGGAACCACAGCCAAGCCTGGAGAGACCACAGCTCCCACAGGAACAACTGTCAGCATCAAGACAACACCAGGTACACAGGGGACCACTGGGCCAGTTACTGCCTCTACAACTGCCATTGTTGAAACCACCAAAGTTGTAAGTGGCACAACACTAGGGCCAGAAACAACAGTTGTGACATCCAAACCCACTGTTGTCACCACAACCATAAGCCCTCCAGGATCAACAACTCAGGGAACCACAGCCAAGCCTGGAGAGACCACAGCTCCCACAGGAACAACTGTCAGCATCAAGACAACACCAGGTACACAGGGGACCACTGGGCCAGTTATTGCCTCTACGACTGCCATTGTTGAAACCACCAAAGGTGTAAGTGGCACAACAGCAGGGCCAGAAACAACTGTTGTGACATCCAAACCCACTGTTGTCACCACAACCGTCAGACCTCCAGGATCCACAACTCAGGGAACCACAGCCAAGCCGGGAGAGACCACAGCTCCCACAGGAACAACTGTCAGCATCAAGACAACACCAGGTACACAGGGGACCACTGGGCCAGTTACTGCCTCTACAACTGCCATTGTTGAAACCACCAAAGTTGTAAGTGGCACAACAGCAGGGCCAGAAACAACAGTTGTGACATCCAAACCCACTGTTGTCACCACAACCGTGAGCCCTCCAGGATCAACAACTCAGGGAACCACAGCCAAGCCTGGAGAGACCACAGCTCCCACAGGAACAACTGTTACCATCAAGACAACACCAGGTACACAGGGCACCACTGGGCCAGTTACTGCCTCTACAACTGCCATTGTTGAAACCACCAAAGTTGTAAGTGGCACAACAGCAGGGCCAGAAACAACAGTTGTGACATCCAAACCCACTGTTGTCACCACAACCGTAAGCCCTCCGGGATCAACAACTCAGGGAACCACAGCCAAGCCTGGAGAGACCACAGCTCCCACAGGAACAACTGTCAGCATCAAGACAACACCAGGAACACAAGTCCCCACTGGGCCAGTCACTGCCTCTACGACTGCCATTGTTGAAACCACCAAAGGTGTAAGTGGCACAACAGCAGGGCCAGAAACAACAGTTGTGACATCCAAACCCACTGTTGTCACCACAACCGTCAGACCTCCAGGATCAACAACTCAGGGAACCACAGCCAAGCCTGGAGAGACCACAGCTCCTACAGGAACAACTGTCAGCGTCAAGACAACACCAGGTACACAGGGGACCACTGGGCCAGTTACTGCCTCTACAACTGCCATTGTTGAAACCACCAAAGTTGTAAGTGGCACAACAGCAGGGCCAGAAACAACAGTTGTGACATCCAAACCCACTGTTGTCACCACAACCGTAAGCCTTCCGGGATCAACAACTCAGGGAACCACAGCCAAGCCTGGAGAGACCACAGCTCCCACAGGAACAACTGTCAGCATCAAGACAACACCAGGAACACAAGTCCCCACTGGGCCAGTCACTGCCTCTACGACTGCCATTGTTGAAACCACTAAAGGTGTAAGTGGCACAACAGCAGGGCCAGAAACAACTGTTGTGACATCCAAACCCACTGTTGTCACCACAACCGTCAGACCTCCAGGATCAACAACTCAGGGAACCACAGCCAAGCCTGGAGAGACCACAGCTCCCACAGGAACAACTGTCAGCATCAAGACAACACCAGGTACACAGGGGACCACTGGGCCAGTTACTG
The DNA here is from genome assembly GCA_911728415.1 of Lagocephalus sceleratus. NCBI lineage: Eukaryota > Metazoa > Chordata > Actinopteri > Tetraodontiformes > Tetraodontidae > Lagocephalus > Lagocephalus sceleratus. Next base: position 1,162,164 of record CAJVRN010000016.1, read on the forward strand.
CCTCTACAACTGCCATTGTTGAAACCACCAAAGTTGTAAGTGGCACAACAGCAGGGCCAGAAACAACAGTTGTGACATCCAAACCCACTGTTGTCACCACAACCGTCAGACCTCCAGGATCAACAAGTCAGGGAACCACAGCCAAGCCTGGAGAGACCACAGCTCCCACAGGAACAACTGTCAGCATCAAGACAACACCAGGTACACAGGGCACCACTGGGCCAGTGACTGCCTCTACAACTGCCATTGTTGAAACCACCAAAGTTGTAAGTGGCACAACAGCAGGGCCAGAAACAACAGTTGTGACATCCAAACCCACTGTTGTCACCACAACTGTAAGCCCTCCAGGATCAACAACTCAGGGAACCACAGCCAAGCCTGGAGAGACCACAGCTCCCACAGGAACAACTGTCAGCATCAAGACAACACCAGGTACACAGGGGACCACTGGGCCAGTGACTGCCTCTACAACTGCCATTGTTGAAACCACCAAAGTTGTAAGTGGCACAACAGCAGGGCCAGAAACAACAGTTGTGACATCCAAACCCACTGTTGTCACCACAACTGTAAGCCCTCCAGGATCAACAACTCAGGGAACCACAGCCAAGCCTGGAGAGACCACAGCTCCCACAGGAACAACTGTCAGCATCAAGACAACACCAGGTACACAGGGGACCACTGGGCCAGTTACTGCCTCTACAACTGCCATTGTTGAAACCACCAAAGTTGTAAGTGGCACAACAGCAGGGCCAGAAACAACAGTTGTGACATCCAAACCCACTGTTGTCACCACAACCGTAAGCCCTCAAGGATCAACAACTCAGGGAACGACAGCCAAGCCTGGAGAGACCACAACCCCCACAGGAACAACTGTCAGCATCAAGACAACACCAGGTACACAGGGGACCACTGGGCCAGTCACTGCCTCTACAACTGCCATTGTCGAAACCACCAAAGTTGTAAGTGGCACAACAGCAGGGCCAGAAACAACAGTTGTGACATCCAAACCCACTGTTGTCACCACAACCATAAGCCCTCAAGGATCAACAACTCAGGGAACCACAGCCAAGCCTGGAGAGACCACAGCTCCCACAGGAACAACTGTCAGCATCAAGACAACACCAGGTACACAGGGCACCACTGGGCCAGTTACTGCCTCTACAACTGCCATTGTTGAAACCACCAAAGGTGTAAGTGGCACAACAGCAGGACCAGAAACAACAGTTGTGACATCCAAACCCACTGTTGTCACCACAACCATAAGCCCTCCAGGATCAACAACTCAGGGAACCACAGCCAAGCCTGGAGAGACCACAGCTCCCACAGGAACAACTGTCAGCATCAAGACAACTTCACCTACAGAATCTACAACTCAGAAAATAACTTCTGCCACCACTTTCATTTCAACAACTCACTTTGTTGAGACAGGGAAGCCTAAAACAACTACTTCGTTTACAAAGCCTTCGGTTCTGAACACAACTACAATTGCTTCTTCAGCTACAACTACAATTGGACCAATAACAAAGACACTGCCAGGCACTACACAAATATATACAACAGGGATCTTGTCAACCACTGTACTTCCAACAACACTTTCGTCCACACATTCACTTCTTACTACAAGCCAAGGGACATGTGTTTGTGTAGTTAATGGAACTTCACTCAATCCAGGTAGGATGATTTAAATGACTTTTTTCTTATATTTGGTTTCATGTGCTCAGTCCACTTATGTATAAATTCATTCTTTAAATCAATTTTCAACTTTCATATCTTTAACATTACTCAGGACAGAGAGAAAATTTGAATTTGTACATATGGAATACATATTTAGACCATGTGTTAGATGATAGTATTGGTTCATTTTTTCATTCTTTAAATGAATTACATTGAAATGAGTATATTTGAAATCTAAAAAATATTTTTTTATATGAAAACCACCTATTACATATATATGTGTGTGTGTGTGTGTGTGTGTGTGTGTGTGTGTGTGTCTGTGTGTGTCTGTGTGTGTCTGTGTGTGTGTTTTAACTTATATTTCGTACTTTGATTCTTTCAGGTGATTTAGTATACAATAAGACTGACAATTTAGGGTGGTGCTTTGTGGCATATTGCAATGCCACTTGTCAAGTTGAAGTTCAATCCAGTCCATGTGCAACATCACTTCCCAAAACAACACCTTTCACAACAGCTTCTACTTATATTCCTTCAACAACACCCACCCTGGACTGTGTTGATGTGTATCCACCAAAAAAGGTATGATGCTCATTGTATTGTTGATTCGCTATGATGCACATTTCTTTCTAATTTACATGGGAAACCTTTCTCAGTTTTGTCTTGTTGTCGAATTTAATGATAGTTACAATAATTTATTACTTAAGCAATTACTTAAATAATGTACTTATTATTGAAAGTATTATTATTGATGTTGCTGGTTTTGAAATATAAAATATCGAATCATTGTCAATATAAATGGAAAATTATTGAATAAAATGCTAAAAAAAAATAAAAAAAACATAAATTATAGCTTTTTTATCATCAAAATACTGAGTTGGTCTAAAATTGCTCATTTGAAATAGGTCTGTCTGGAATGATAGAGACAGCCATTATAAGGTGCCACGTAAATCTTATTTTACTGAGAAGGTGCAACAAAATGTATTTCACAATGTACATAATGGTATATGGACCTATTGTCACAGACCTATTGCATGTGGCCAATAATATTTGAACAAAAAAAAACAACTATATATATATAAAATATACATTAAAATGTATATAATTTGAATATGTATATATTATTACTTATATCATAAATTATATAAATATTATAGATATAAGAAATTATAAATACTATGAATATTATTAATTTGAGTTATATTGTAATTTATATTATAATTTGTAAATGTATATAATTTTATACATTAAAATGTATATATACATGATATATATATTATATATATAAAATGATACTAAAAGTCATCTCAAAGAGATGAGACTCTAACTGTAATGTACAACATTCATAATAATTAATAATAACAATAATAATAATAATAATAATAACAATTGCTCAAGCTTTATTTAAGTTTATTTAATTTGTTATGATCGCTTGGGTGTTCTAGGCAGAAAGAAATCACACAAATGTATTCAACAGGACTTGATCCTCTGTGAAGTAATATATACAGTGTTTAGGCTTTCTGGGCCAATTTGATCTGGTCTTCATTACTACCATACAACTGAAAGGTTAGGAATACAGCCGTACATGTTGAAATCCTTTAGTGACTTATTTCTTGAATGCACCCAGAATGGAGAGTCATGGAATGTGAACAACTGCACAACTGCTACGTGCATCAATGGCACAGTGATAGAGAAATCAGCTGTCTGCCCCACAGTACAACCGCTGATCTGTACCAATGGACGTCCTCCTGTCAAGGTCTATGATGACAATGGATGCTGCTATCGTTTTGAATGTCAATGTAAGTTGGAGAAAGTTTGTGCAAAAATGCGAATGCTTTTTTCAAAGTTGCATAGACTCCATATTTATGTTCATGTAAAAATCACAAAACAAAGACATAAACAAACAACTAATCTAAAATAATTGTTGTTTTCTTGTTTTTTTTAATTCTGCAGGTGTATGCAATGTCTGGAGTGAGTCTCACTACCTGACATTTGATGGACAATCATATGATTTCAAAAAGAACTGTTCCTACTACTTGGTCAAAGAGATACTTACCAAGTATAACCTCACAATTACAGTGAAATATGACTGTGATGATTCAAACAGTTCCTCCTGTTCTCGGACCCTGACTGTCATATATAGATCCAACAATGTTGTTTTCAGTCAGCTTGCGACTTCACTTATGGTATGAGTAATTCTAATTTTTCATTTGATTTTAAAGACACAATATATTGTGTTAATGTTCCATGGTGTAGTTGCATTCCAGTAACATTCAAAATTATTTTTTTTAACTTAAACTAATTGATAGCTGGATTGTTAAAAATGTTAAATTAGAGCTGATGTTTTTGTCTTCTGCTCCACTATAAACAGTATATTTAGCCTCACTGATAATTGCGTACATTAGTATGTGCATGTCACTTAATTTTTTTCCACCCTTGAATGTTGTGCTCAAGTCCTCTAATTAGTCCTCTTTGTCCTTCAGGTACATGTGAATGAAAAACGCAGGTACCCAGCATATAGGAATTCGGATTTGCAAATCACAGGGACAGACATGGTGATTGAATTGGAGATACCAAAGATCAATACTGTGGTCATCTACACAGACAGCTCAATTAGCATTAAACTTCCATATGATCTCTTCACTGGAAACACTGAGGGACAGTGTGGTGAGTTCATACAATTTGTGGTTATAAGCAATGTTTTCTTTCTGATAATGTGTCACCTAAAAATCACATTACAACATGGTTGCTCTTGTTTCATCACATCACATCTTTTCTTTCAGGAACCTGTGACAACTCTAAGCCAAATGACTGCCGTGCTCCAAATGGCCAAATGGAAAGTTGTCAAGACTCTGCAGACCAGTGGGAAGTTCCTGGTACATCTTGTGTTACCCCAGGAGTTGGAACTACTAAAAAACCTCCTTTATTCACAACGATTGAACCCACCTGCAACATTGTCAACTGTAATCTACTAATGGGCAGGTAAGAGCAGAGAAAACTCTAATATACTGTGATTAAGGGCATGTGTAAATTATTATGGTTAAATATATTCGTGTGTATGTGTGTTGACCTCTGTTAGACCATATGAGACACTAATTTTTCTAATTTTTCATTCTCTTCTAGTGTGTTTGTACCGTGTCACAAACATGTATCTCCAATACCATATCTGCAAGCTTGTGTCCAAGATAGTTGCTATGGTAACAATGACACTTGCTCCAACTTGGAGGCTTATGCTATTGAGTGTGCTAAAGCAGGAATTTGTATAGACTGGAGGAACACTACCGGTGGTGAATGCGGTGAGATAATGTATTTTTATTATATATTTGTGTGTGTGTTAGTGTGTGTGTGTTTATTTATTTAAGACACATATTATATGTCTTACAGAGCACAAGTGTCCTAGTGACAAAGTCTACGTGGCCTGTGGCTCTTCTGTAGAACCTACCTGCAATGAAAGGTAAAGTATTCCATCAGCATCAAGCTTTAGTTGTTTTTTTTGTTTTACACACATTAGAGTATAAACCTGTTATTCTCTGAATAACCTTTAGTAATCACTTCTACCAACAGATACAACAACATGTTTGGTGGTGGCAATGCATCGAACCTCACCACTGAGGGTTGCTTCTGCGCTAATGACACTACCTTGTTCAACACATACTATAAGACATGTGTTCCCTCTTGTGGTAAGAACATGGATAGATAATGACTTACTGATTATAAGCGAATTCCCACCCAGCATAGACACATTCAAGTTGACTTGCTGCAAAAAAACATTTACATACACCATTGATGACATGATATGTGCATATTTTCTATACACAGAACACATCTTTTAGCAGTAGCGTTTCTCTTAGCATTTCTTACAATATAAGATTTAGTCAATACCTTCAGAGCTTCCAGCATACTAATGAATTTGACCATACCATATGTATTTTAAGTTTAAAGTTGAGAACTATTGTATCGAGCAACAATAGAGATGCAATTAAATTTTAAAAACAGAATATGCACACATTACATTTAACACTGCCTTCATAACCACACACAGGAATATTATTTTGTAATGATGATGATGAGTGTTGAGATGACTTATTATAATGGCTTTTAGAACTTTATTATGTAAATATATAAATATATGCAGTCTTTTCAACCCGAACCTCTTGTAAAACATAAATACTACATAGCATGTGTTGCATGTGTTTTCAGCTGACATGTTATACGTATCATTCTTTCCTTTTTAAAAATCCCATGTATTACATGTTCTTGTCTCTAAATACTTTTTCGGTTTAACATTTCAGAATGCGTTGGGCCTGATGGGAGTCCCAAACAGGTACGAACAGATACCTGGGACATGCAGCCCATGTATATGTATATTATGCATATGTGCCAGCAAAGCCTCTGTTGTATGGCTAAACAGTTTTCATTTCTCCCATCAGCCTGGTGAAACATGGATCGATGGTTGCAAAATATGTGAATGTGATCGTGATACCCTGACTGCCCAGTGTGAGCCTATCGGGTGCCCAACAAGGCCAAGTCCCAACTGCAGTGAGGATGGACAACAGCTGGTCAACAAAACAGATGGTTGCTGCACGAACCAGACATGTGGTTAGTAACATTGACATCAATAGTCATGGTGACACAGACTTAATGGCAACCAGGATGATGCTTTCTGTCAGCTTTATCATCAGGGAAGTGGTTTAGAACTAAGGTATAGTAAACACTGATGGTGACACAACAGGCAAGTTAAAGTTGCCGTAAACATAAAAAAAATCAAAGTACTAAAATATTTTCTCTTTTTTTCATTAAAAAATAATCAGAATATTTTTTTCAGTTTTTAATGTTTTGACCAAGGTAGCCAACAAAGTTCCCTCCCTTTTTATCAAACAGCAATAAAATAATTTCTATTTTTGTCTCAACCAGAATGTAACACAAACAAGTGTCCTGCTGCAAAAACCTGTAAGCTTGGATTCCAACTCAAAGTCACCAATGGCATCTGCTGCCAGACCTACGAGTGTGGTAAGTGCCATGAGTCAATAAACACAACACCATGCTCTTACAGAAGAAATGAGTGGCAATATCTTACTCTGTACAGAGCTTGCAGACTAAGAGGTTTGTTGTAAATACAGCTAATTAGATGCATGTCTGAAGAATGTAGTCAACAGAAATGAACAAATGAACTTGCATTTGCAACAGTTCATCGCAGGGTATAACCCTGAACTTTTTTTAAATTAAAAAGCGATTTTCACCAGAAATAGATCTTAACTTCTCACATATTTCTCTCTTTCTCTTTGCAGTTCCTAAAGGTGTTTGTGTCTACAATAATACGGAGTACCAGGTAAAAATGAATTTAGGAATTCGTAAAACATATGGAAGATTTTAGCATTTTAGATATGTGAACATGTCTTAGAGCATCAGCCATAAAGAAAAAAGTGGGAATAAAAATAATGGAGGCCAATATGTACAGAGCTTGTAGCTCTACTGCCAGCAGTATTACCATGACTTTCAAATGATGTCGTTGTTAAAGAATGTGTTTTCAAAGTGATGACACAGGTAACAACCACAGTTATGTGAAAATACCTGAAACCTCTCATTGTCCTTGATCTTGTAGCCTGGCTCCAACATAGTACAGACAGGTCCATCAGAACCACCACTGACAGCACCGCCAGTAACCCAACCTACACAAACTATCCAACTATCAACACAAGAACCACAAGTGACACCATCAGGAGAGCCCTGCCAAGAGTGTTACTGTACCCATGAGATTGATCCCGTCACCAAGCTGAACATCATTAAATGTAAAGCTATTGTCTGCAACACCAATTGCTCAGAGGTAAGCTGATCCACCTCCCAAACACACACTTATTGGAACATGGTCACAAGTATTATTTTAAAACAAACACACACACACAAAGCCATGAAGAATGGTGTTTTACAAAAACTGGATTTTAAAAGAAACATTAAGAACATTAAAATACTCTATGTTACTGCTTTAGGTCATTTTAAGTTCAGTGGTTTGATTCCTAGTCAGAAATTTCCTAAAACCAGTCCAATTACACCGTTTCTGTCTGACGAACTCTAATCAGTTTTATATCTCTGTCCCTGCATACCTACACCCATTTTATATTAGAGGGTTTTACAGGGTTCCAAGTTTTATATTTGTGGTGTGTGAGACACAAATGTCACTTAAATATATGTTCTATTTTGTGACTCTGCCTTCAAAGCCAAACTATTTATCCTCTCTCTCTTTACTGTCCATTTCAATGTTTCTAGGGTTACGAATACGAGAGAGAACCTGACAGTTGCTGTGGCACGTGTGTGCAGAAGAGCTGCATTTTCACCACACCTGACAACAAGACCCATGTTATTGATGTCAGTTCTCTTTCCCTTCTTCACTTTTTATGAAATACACAATCCATTTTATGCCTTTATATGCCTTTGAACACCTCAAAGATATATTACTTTGACTGGAGACTGAAATGCCTCTCGGTATGTGTGCGCATGTGTACATGAGTGAGTGAGTGAGTGAGTGAACAGGTGAGTGCTCTGTGATAGTGCGATGATCTGTCCAAGAAGTGCGTGGTGTGTCTGGGTTAGGGCTAGACATCTAAATTCAGTTACGTTTGATGACATAAATCTTCAGACAGCAAAATTGTGTATGGGCCTAAAGAATGATGTTTTTGGTTATAGTTTCTTCTCATGCGCGGGCCTTTTCTATTTCCACAGGTGAACGACACTTATGTTCCTCCTGATGACAAGTGCGTGCAGTACACCTGTGAGAACATCAATGGACACTTTACAACCAAGGAGACTAAGACCACTTGTCCACCGTACAACCCTCTGGACTGTGAACCTGTGAGCATGCTAAACATGAATGGTGCAACAGTAAAACCTGCCTGACCCAATGTCTGACACATGCCCACCTCTTTCCTGCAGGGCACTGAGACAACTGACAAAAATGGTTGCTGCAAGTCCTGTAAGTGAAACAGTCGCAGATCTTCATGAACTACCTCTGTGTTTCGAGGTGCGCTGTTAACCCCTGAACGATGCTGTGTTCCAGGCAAGGTGCGGAGCGTCTGTGAGGTGCGCAGCGAGGAGACGGTCATTGAATCAAATGGCTGCAACAGCACGAAGCCTTTGAGCATGACGTACTGTGCTGGACACTGTGGAAGCTCATCGAGGTGAGAAATGTGGCCCCGACATGAACCCACCTGTGCTGCTGCTGAAGGCCTGCAGCATTATAAAGGTTCACCAGAGTTGTACCGTCCATCTGTATACAGGCAGCACAGTGGTGATGTGGCTGCCACTGCTGCCTGACCGCTCCTTGCTGTGGGCATCATTTATCTATACATGCCAGCCTTTTCTATTCTACTCTAGTTTTCGCCCACAGACCAGAGAGATTCCCGTTAGGAACTCGATGTCTGCTTGAAGTGTTTTAAATTAAATAAGCAGCTGCAGTTGAAGGGTTCGGCCGTAACAGAGTGCCCTTTGACCCCGTTTCTCTCGCTCTGGTGTCCAGATATTCCGCAGCAGCAAACAAGATGGTTCACAAATGCGAGTGTTGCCAAGAGAGCAAAACCAGTCAGAAGGAGGCGGAGCTGGCCTGTGCCGACGGTTCCAAGGTGAAACACGTCTACACCGTGGTGGAGGCCTGCCGATGCAACCCGGCGGAATGTGTGATCGAACCGACCGCGAAAACCCAGCGTCGCCGGAGGCGTTCATCTCCTGTGATCTGATAAATATCTACACAACTATATGCACAACCTATCACTCTTTACCAGTTACATGTATAGGCTAGAATAACCCACATCACAATACTCTTCTCTGTATGAATGACAATTTCTTGGATGAAAATTATTAAAGCTTTATTTCTGCAATATCAACCCTCGCTCTGTGCATCATTCATGGGGGGCAGCCAGCTATGGGGTTTGGACACTCATGCAGCCACATTATATTTGGTCTTTATTTTTTATCTTGTCCCAAGTGAGCTGTTGACACTATAGGTCAGTGGTCCCCAACCCCCGGGCTGCGGACCTGTACCGCTCCGTGGATCAATCAGTACCGGGCCGGCAAGAAATGATTTATTATTTCTGTTGTATTTATTATCTGAGTCTGAGGAATCTTTTATTTTGAAAAATGACCGGATTCTCTCAGTTACATCTCGGTCACTTGAGCGCCAAAAGTCATCAAAATGAGTAGAAATAAGACATAGAAAGTTTATTTTGGAAGGGGAAAAGGCCAGATTTAGATTTGCAATATAAACAATCCATTATGTACCCACTCCCCCGGTCCGTGGTAAAATTGTCAAGCATTGGCCGGTCTGCGATGATACAGGTTGGGGACCGCTGCTATAGGTCACATTAAAGGTGGGAAAGGTCCCAACATTTTAAAAGGGGTCTGTAAACCTTTCATACTTCCTGCGTTGTATTCAAAAGTACAAGTGAGCGATGTTTAGAACTTCCCAGAAATGGGTATTTGAATGCACATGCAGGCAAACTGAACAGTTGAGTATTTAAGAGTCGAGGGAAGTTGTTCTGTGGATGCTCTATTGTCCAGCCATTCTTGCTAAAATTTTAATACAAAACTCACAAATGTAATAGTTACATTATGGCAAATGATTTTTAAAATCAAATTATATGGGCTTTTATGTGTGCTGCAATACTGAAACAATAATAAAAACAACTTCAAATTCTGTTTAGGGATAGCAAGTACAACAAAACCAAAAAGTGTCAGATAATATCTCTTTAAAGACTTTGGTGGACACCTTAAAAATAACAGCTTCAACTCTTCAAATGGCAGTAAACAGGTTAGGAAGCCTGAATGATCAAACATAAAGCCTTGCAGTGTTTGAGGCTGCTGTTACATGACACAAGCATCAGCTCCAGGTTTTATTGTACTTCATGAACTTAATGGCGGCCTTATTCTACAGGTCAGATCAACTCTGAAAGCTTTATGATGGAAAACTGGGGTCTTGTTTTGAAATGCATAACCCAACTCTCAAATCAGCTCAAATCAGCAGGGTGTTAGCGGTGTGACTGGTGGGTTTGGTCTCTCCTCAGACACAAGCTCCAGTTGCTGAAGTGTTTTAGCAACACAGACAACGTCAAGCTTGCATCAAATCTCATTCTGATAAAATAAATATCATCGCATTTTAACGCATTTCATCTTCACAGGCTGAAAATGGGCTGAACCACATTCTGTTCGTCCATCATTCTCATTGCAACATAGATTCTAATATATATAATTTAATACATCAACAATAATTTATAATAATTTGATCTTGAAGTGCACTGAAAACTTTACAGCTACATATGAAAGAGGTGCGGGCTATGATAGATAGGTCGTTCACACACTTGACATCAGAAGGACATGGAGGACTGGATATGACTGCGTCTCAACTGATTCAAGCGGAACCCCAGGCAGACAAGTGTGTGCATAGCAACATAGGTGGATAGCTGAAAATTATCTTTATATGGTTTATACTACCCAGTGGGCCATAAAAATATACCTAAAATCAATAAGCAATACAATTCTTTATCATTCAGAACTATTCAGTTCCAATAAGTTGTAGAAATGATTGAGTCCGGAGTGACAGATGTAACTTTAGGTCAACAACATCAATACAGGAAGAAGGAATAAACTTTAGAGATGACTGCATTGTGGGAGGACTCTAAGTGCATGTCTTTACAGAAAGGGTACTCTGTCACTCCATGAAGACACAAGGCCATTTACACGTGTATGCGCGCGGTGTGTGTGTGTGTGTGTGTAAGAATAGATCCACTGTGGCTGCACGTCCTGCAGTTAGAGCTCCTCAGCCATCTGCAGCAGGGAGTTGATGGCAGCATCCTTGTTTCCCCGCTGTGCATCCAGCACTGTACGGACCACCTCCTTGTCAAGGTTGGGGAACATGTCCTGCAAAGCTTTCAGGTCCTCTTCGCTGCACACCGTCTCCTGGCCCCCCGCAGGGGGCATGGCAGCTGGCATCGTCATGGGCACCATGCCCTGGTTATAGACTGCAGGAACTCCTGATGACAAACACACCTTTATTGTTCTGGGTTTTTTCCCCAACATGCATTTCCATTTATCAGCCTGACCAATATTATCCAATATTCAAAAGGTAAAATATATATAAAGTAAAAAAGAGAAGAAGAAGGGGGAAGAGAACTGACCTGAAATGGGCATGTATCCTACTCCTTGCTGATACACTGAAGGCATCAAGACAACTGGCTGAGTCATGATGCTGGCTGGTAAGGACTTGACAAAGACAGAGGCAGATACAACATTCATATCGTTGCTCCCATGGAAGGTGTTTGGGGGCTTTGATATTGGCTGATTTCAAAGATATCCGGACGTGAACTCCAGATATGAGCAATCATGAGTGTCTGCATTCCAAATGACATACTACATAGTCACACAGTGTAATACTAAATTATAATGCAGGCATGCTATTCTGACTATTCTTAACTGATCTCTTGAAAGGTGCCTCAAGGCGTGCCTTCTGAATCATAAAAAAGAGCTCAGACTAAAGTACGACATTTCCAAAATTCCAAAAAAAGAGCTGTTCAAAGTGCCCTGTTACAAAATAATTCCTCAGCTTCAAGTCCTCACTGAAGTCAACGGACTCTGCTGGGCTCAAGTTAAACGCTTTTCTTCCTCCCATTTAGTGTCCAAGTGTGACTAATTTAGGTCGGTTTGACAGAGACGTGTAAATGTACTCACAGCAAAAGACATCACCAGGTTGATCATGCCCTCCTTGTCGTCGCCCTGCCGACCACTGAGGCTGAACCATTCGTCCACACCCATGCCCTCTCTCAGATTTTCAGGGATGGTCACGTGAGTCCAAGCTATCCTGTCATCCATGGAGAAGGCCCTCTGAAAACCACATCAGGAAGGGGGGAAAGCAAAATGAAACACAGACACGTAAAAAAAAGAAAAAAAAAAAAGAAAATAGTCAGGTGATGATAGATGCACCCAATCATCAAATAACTCGAGGGCTCAGGCAAATGATTAGCTCACTGAACATTAATCTCATTTATGATGGCGGAGCCTCTGGGAGTTTCTCACCTCATCAAAGATCTCCAGGTAGAAGGAGTCCACTCCAGGAGGAACAGTGCACTGGATCAACTTGTTCCAGCGGGGGTTCTTGGCTCCATTGTGAGCAGTTGGTGTCTCATACACTGCATAGCCCAGTCTGATCCGGCAGTATGGATCCATCCGGGTCATACCATAATTCTTGGCCAGCTTTGCCTTTGCAGAATAAGAAGGACAGACGCGGAGTTTGAACTCGCTACAGCCTCACGTAGCTAGGGGGCTCTTTTTTTTTATAGCGTTGACAACTGCAGAAGGTCTGTTTGAAGAGAATAATCAGGTGATCTGTCCTGGAGCCTTGAGGGCTCACAGAGTTCTATAAGATAATAGTGTTCTGTGCATCAGTCTACTAGTCAAATCTATTAGCTATGCCACATTCCAGGCATGTGGACCAAAAAATATATATTTACCATTAGAACCCCACATAATCATCCCCAAGAGTACGTTTGTGTATCATTTCTGACATCATGTGTATCTAACAGTGGTGTCTTCCAAACACTATTGCATCCCTTCTGCCCACAGGCTGATGACATGACCTGTGTGTACCTGGACCACAGTAATGCTCAGTCGTCCCACAGTTCCCAGTGAGCCCCCATACTGGAGCTGTCGGGCTGCCTGTGCATCCAGGTGGACCTGCTGCTGCTGCTGCGTAGGGGTGATCCGCAGGAAGTCCTGAGGCAGCTCCCCGACATACACCTGAAGACAGGCACAGTCAAAGGGGCACACACACACGCACCGACACACAAACACACGCAGACACACAAACATACACACAGACAAACACCCCTTAGGTCTCATTCACACTTGTGGGTGCACAGGGGAGAATGAGCAGCTCAAGCTCTGGTTTTAGTTTATGGACTTTGAATGGAAGTATGATTTGTCCTCTCTCTTTATGTATCTATGATAATGCGGCTTCATTGTTGTCACCACCATCTTCCTCGTTATTAACCTTCACCTCTTAATTAAAATTAACCTACAGAACATGAACACACCGTATTTCCATGGACATGAACACATTAGAGCCTGATCAGTCAGTGAACACATTACAGCCTGATCAGTCAGTGAACACATGAACACATTACAGCCTGATCAGTCAGTGAACACATGAACACATTACAGCCTGATCAGTCAGTGAACACATTAGAGCCTGATCAGTCAGTGAACACATGAACACATTACAGCCTGATCAGTCAGTGAACACATGAACACATTACAGCCTGATCAGTCAGTGAACACATGAACACTTGAAAACATGAAAACATTAGCAGGGTGCTAACAGGGTGTCGCTGCTCGGCTCTAAAGTTGCTCAGACGGAGCTACCAGCACCGCTCAGCCGCCGTCGTCGCGCAGTTTCGGGGCCTACGGAGCCTACCTGCCCCCGCTGTGTGCTGATGGTGGTCGCCATCGTGTCCCTGTCGGAGTTTTTGTCCCGTTTCTTCACTTCAACACGGCTAAAATAATCCTGTTGGACGAGGGCGGGGTCTGCTCACCCGGAAGTGATCTACGGGGGGCGCTCGCACGAATCAAAATGGTAGATTTTGAAGGAAAATTAAAGAATGTAATATAAATTACCGTTAAGAGTTGTTAACAGCTGAAATTAACAATGAAAACATTTTTTTATAATGACCGTCGTCACTCTTTCTGTTTCCGGGGCAGTCAAATCTGAGGAAATGTGGCGCATTCGCACTTCCGGTGGTTGCCGTGGTAACGAGGTAACCACTGGCCTTGGTCCTTCTGTGATGAAGGTCTGGTGTTCAGGCTGGTCCTCCAGACAAACACGGCCTTGGTCCTTCTGTGATGAAGGTCTGGTGTTCAGGCTGGTCCTCCAGACAAACACGGCCTTGGTCCTTCTGTGATGAAGGTCTGGTGTTCAGGCTGGTCCTCCAGACAAACACGGCCTCAGCTACCATACCCCAACAAAGAGGAACTCTCCAACAGTCTTAGAAGGCCTTCACTGAATATTCATCGGGACAACACACTTGTCTGTTGCCAGCAAAAAATGTATATCCAGGCTGTCCCTCACCATGACACATATAGAAAACAGGTTCTGAAGATATTTGTGACCCACTAGACCACAGAGGATTTCTCTGGACATGTCGGGAGGTACTGACAAGAAGGACTGAAAGTCAAGTCATTCCCAGCATACTGTTCTTACTGTGCAAATGTTGCTTCACTCTAAGTTTGAATGATTCGGGCCTAGTCTTTAATCGAAAACTTTGTCTCTGGCATCCGTGCGGTGGTAGACTCTACCACACTTGTAGCTGATGACACAGACGCAGGTTGGTTTTAAAAGGGGGGGGGGGGTTGTGGCAACTCTTGTATCATCCACCCTCATCACGCCGTGAGAACTCGCTTGAGAACACTTTTTAGTCTTACAACTTTCTAACTTTCTAAATTAAACTTAACTAATGTATTTCAATCTTGTAAAGTGTATTTCATACACTTTCAAATCACAAAGGTTAGGAACTCTGTGTTGGGGCACAGAGACTTCAGACAGCTCAATTGTGATTTTTGAGTTTATTAAACTTAGATAAACACTGGTTGATTCAAACATCTTAAAAACAATAATCACTAAAAACCCTAGAAAAGTTTCTTTCCTCTTTGATTTTTTTCAAGCTGTCTTGGCCCTGGCGGTTTTTGCACATTGGCTAACCGATGCCAGTATTTGACCTTGTGTCTTGACTTTTTCTTCACTGGATTCTGCAGAGACAAAACAACACATCGGCCTGGTCATGATAATGAGCTCCACATTAATGCTGTTGTGGTCACAGAAGAGGTTTGATCCTCCAAAGGTGTCTGAAAGTCTCCTCACTGGGCTAGACTCAACTCGATGTTCCACGCTGTTCTTGGACTGTTTGTTTCCTACCTGCAGCTGCCCTCACCACAGCACCCCTGCTTCAGATTAGTATTCCTTTCCGTTAGGACCTTCAGCTGCTCCATCCTGGTCTGCAGTACTGGGAGGGATCCATCTGGAAGAGGGCTGATCCACTTTGTGATCACCACTCTCACATCACCGTGAATACATTTTTCCACCATGTCTGGGTGTGAATAGGTTAAAGTCTTCTAGTAGGAGCTAGAATGGCCGGCGCTGCTTGCACACTTAGTTACATTCCAGCTCTAACAGAATGTTGAAACTTAGCTGAAGGTCCTGGTCGTTTATAGAGTCAGGTGTGAACTATTTTTTTAAATCACATTCATTCTTTGGAGATGAATAAACCGTGCCCATGAAATAAAACAAGAAAATTCTGATTGTGCAAAATATTTGGCACCATTTTATTCAGCATTTTTAACATAACACAAACTATATCACATTTTTGCCAGAATTGTCAGTGCAGATATTAAAAAAAAACATGCATACTAAATATACTTTGACAGAGGTCTCTGTGCCCGATTCTCCACAAACAACCAAAGGGCAGAAAAAACATCCCGTGCCAGTGGTGGGCAGCCAAGAGGATTAAAAAAAAAAACAAAACTGGTTTTTACACAAAATATTTCCTTCTAATAAACACAGCTCCAATCGTTATTATAAACCTCTTTAACAATAGCCAAGAATTTCTGTCCAACAACAGGATGCAGACATAGCACACACACACACACACACACACACACACACACACACACACACACACACACACACACACACACACACACACTCTAAAAACTTTGGATGGGGCACTGGGAGGACTGCTGCATTAGGAGACAAAACACTAATTGTAAGGTCAGGAGCTGGCTGTGATAAAAAGGAAAAAAAATCTAGTGTTTCCATGTGGTCTAGAAAAATATATTTATTTTTATTTGGACTAACAGGTGGAACTTTAAAACATTGTCAGTGGCAGTCTTTCTAGCACTCCTCTCGTCAGGACAGATGGCATGGAGAAACAAAATCCTACTGTTCAATGTCAAACACAAGGTCAGAGGTGAATTTGGAAGCACCAGAGAAGCGCGGAGGAGAAGGACTGGACGATGGACTTTGACGCATCGACATGCTAGGGCAAACGGGAAGAGATCTAGAAAACAAAGATAAAAGAAAAATACAACAGGAAGACAAACTTAGGTTAAACAACAATGGAACACAGACACAGGAGAGAAAAGAAGACAAGAATGATCATCACTGTGTGAGGGTGTGTTTAGGGTAGCCTAAAAGATTCAGGGACAAAAGCAGGAACAGTGGAGGGTGACGGCAACGATGTGAACAGACACGACACACAGACACCAATAATGACGACAACACGTGTTAGGAAAGGATCTAAATGCAAAACTAGATGTTGTACCTAAATTGCCCAAGTATCTACAGTTTACCAATAGAGCTGCTATTATTAACATACTTTGTTGTTTACTTACAGTGATGTATTTAGACTGACTGACTGAGTTTAAGTGAACTAGAAAAACAACAATATATTAGCAGAGTGAAGGTGATCATCCTTTTATTGATCATCCTTTTATGAGAAGTTTTTGGTTTAACATAAGAAAATGTTGCTATGGTAAACGTGACGTGTGAGTGTGATGGTTTAAATCCTTTGTGTTTTAAAGGCTTCTACAGAATTAGGGACAAAAATGAATTGAATCCAATGACAGCATAACACACAACAATCAACATTTGTGTAAGCATGTGTGATTGGAAATGATGACATGATCACAAGTTCAATAACATATTCCAGGTCTTTCCATTAAAAAATTGACCGAGGTGAGCGAAGCGTAAACTATCCTCCTCCAAAGGTGAAAGGCTTTGATCAAAGGTTGCCATCAGAAACAGCCGACCTACTTAAATAACTCATATGTCTATTTAATCTTATGTCAAACTAATACAGGTTGGTCAGATGCTGCTGTATTTACAGTGGCCAATGTTCTCATGAGAGAAACAAAAACTAGCTTTAATACTTTGTGACTGTCGACAATTTCACTCCCAAGAACATCTCATGTAAGGAGTAATCTGATTACGACAGCTACAGTTAATGAACACAGAATGCAACACGCTCACTGCTCACTAGTAGTCCCTGATACTTCCTTAGGATTTCTGTGCAAACACAAGAACACAGTGGTGAACACCATACCAGGAAACCTCCAGCACTGACACAACCTGAATGGGATCTTCCTTTCACAGGAAACCCTACATATATCTGCTTATTGTAGAAAAAAATATAGCACAGACTTAATAATGATAGTAGGAGATGGTGCCATGGGTACACAATAACACATGGTCTTGAGAAAGATTATGATGATCAATGAAAAAAAATCATTTATTCAGTTATTATGGGGGGTTTAAGGGGGTTTTATGGTGGTGTAGCAGCAATAATGCATCCTGCACACACACACACACACACACACACACACACACACACACACACACATGCAGACACAGCAACATTGAGCATATATCACCAAATGAAACAAGGAGAGGACACACAGAATGAGATTAAATGGAGTTGTTGGACTTAACATTAGTTTTCAAAATAATTTCAATTCTGATAAATAATTTAGACAATAAATAGTTCCCCGACACACAGGGGAAGTATAAAACCTATATAAAAATAGAAAAGGCATAATAGTTTAAATATACGTCTCAACAATTGTCTTGCTTGCTACCTCATAAAAACATTCTTGTGAATCGAAGCAAAAGGTTTGACTAGAGGAATTTGGCGTTGATGTGAATCGGTCCAATCAGAGAAGAGCGACATTGTAATAGAGCCCTCTGTGGATGAGCTAGCCAGGAGCCAGCAGGACAGTAGCTGAGCAACGCGGATCTGTATTCTCTCTTATAAAAACACCTGGATTCAAAGAAGATCCTAAATTCATAAAATCCATTGATACAAAGTTTTACATCTGCATTAGACACACTCTAAGATCAGAATAACAAACCTGGGAAGTTAGTTTTTATTGCCACATTTAAAAAAATATTGCTAGCTACAGCTGACGGGTGGTCGTGGTGGCCCTCGGGCCTCCAGACCGTCAGTGCAGGAGCGTCGCCAAAACATGCCGGGCTTGATGCAATGGCCACATGCAACTCAGACTCAGTCGTGGCTTACCAGTGTCCAGAGAAAAGAAAAATACATCAAAAAAGCAATTGACTGCATGCAAATATTCACATTACGCCACGATCAACTCCACCGGGTCTTTGTGAGACCACCTGTGCGCAAACACCCACCAGGTGTCGCGGTGAATCGACACAAACGCCACCACAGCCAGTTAACGCGTCACACGTGTGGTACCAGTGTGGTACCAGTGTGGTACCAGTGTGCATGGAACAGGTACAGCAGCTCCTCGCTCAGCTCGAATGACCAGTTGTTTTTTTTTTGTGAAATGCAGGATGATGCCAGACGAATACGATGTGCATGTTTTGGTGAAGCCCCTACGTGGATTTAAAGCAGTTATTTTTTTTTTTTTTAGGGTGATATCACACAAATACAGATACCCAACACAGTATTAATGAAAAACAACACACGTTTTTAAATGTGCAAGAAAACCTAGAGTTATGATTTCTGGCTCCATCTGTTCCAGCTGCTGCCCGCTCGGTGCTGAGCAGGAGGTAAAACAGATGATCTTTTTTTTTGGCACCTGACCGTCAATTTAGAACAAATCCCAACAATCAACTCATATGTGTATCATGTACCACAGCAAACCAATAACATTTCAACTTAAATAAAAGTACACCTGCTTCTCTCGTTTGTCAAAGATAAAACAAAGTGCATTCACCATAACATAACAAAGAAAGAATCCAATCTAGTGTGGAAAAAAAAGAAAAGAAAAGAAAAAAAAAAACTTTCATTGAGGTTCATGGGTGTCTCTGTGCCTGGACATGTTCCAAAGATCCAGAGCAGCAGCACAGTAGACACTACCCTGTAACAAACACATTTCTCATTGGACCAGTCTTGCTTATTCATACTTAACTTACCATAACACACCACCCTGCCTAACTAAGACTGCCGCGACGGCGCCTTCAGTAGGGTTTGCTGTCGTTCTTCGAGCGCTTCAGCTGCACCTTGAGCCTCTTCATACCGATCTGGAAGCCGTTCATTGACTGGATGGCAGCCTGTGCTGATACCGGGTTGTCATAGCTCACAAAACCTGAAGAAGAAATATAACTTCTGAGGGCAGGAACAGAGGACAACTCAAAGATTTAATTGGCCTTTTATTGATTTTGTTTTTTTTAATTGTCTCTAGCAAATACAGACTGACAACACGCTGATCAGGCATAACATTATGACCACCCAATGAATACCGCGCTGGTCCCGTTTGTGTTGCCAGACCAGCCGTGCCTCATCAGGGTGTGGAATCCACCAGCCTTAAAGCTCTGCTGTGATATCTGGCACCAAGGTGTTAGCGTTGGATCCTTCACATCCAGCAAGTAACAAAGTAAGGCCTCCGTGGGTCGGACTTGTTTGTGCCTCTGGGGACTTGGAGTCTAAGTCAACATTTGAGAGACGTCGGTGTGCTCCTCAAACTCTTATCCTGCTGGAAGAGGCCTCAGCCTCCAGGTTTTACCATGAAAATGAGGAGATGATATGCAACATTGTTGAGGTAGGTGACACAGTATGTGCAGCATCCGCCCAGATGAGCAGCAGGACAGCGCCTAAAGCATCACCCTGCCCCTGCGCTGGCCTTCTTCCCAGAGCACCTCCTGGTGCTCCTGTTCATCGGGTGAATGACGCACACTCACCAGGTCCCCGCGAGGTAAACGGAAATGTAATTCACCAGGCCGGGCCGTCATCTTCAGTTGCTCCGGCAACTAACAGAAGTAGCATGGACCTCTTCGGCCCCCCACGTGCCCCTCCACTGACTGCTGCCGGATCACCACTGGTCCCTTCCTGACCGCTTTTGACCGATACTGACCACAGTGGACCACAGAGGCCCCACAACATCTGCAGGTCTGGAGATGCACGCTGTGGCCTCCTCAAACTGCCTACGCAGGCCAGTTTTTCCTGCTTCTCACACATCAACTCTGAGCAGAAATGCCTCATTGATGACCTCACATTTCCCAGAGGCAGCGATGAAGGGCTCACGGGCGTTAGTTACTCCACTGTCAGTGGTCATAATGTTGTGCCTGACCGGAGTTTGTGCATCGAGCTTGTTCATTCCGCAGTGCTTAAAAATCCATTGAAATCAATTCACGTTCAGGGTTTGATCAAGAGTTCATTTATGACCATACAACCTTTGTGATGTGTGAATTTGGTAAACAATTTGTAAAGCTTTGATTAGATAAACTTGGGGGTGTGATTGTTAAATTCAATTTAAAACATTGTGAATGACCAATAGAAAACACTTGAAAAACATTGTTGGGCGCAAAACAGAACTACTCCCGATCTGTATTTATTGTTGAACTCGGAGAGAGCTGCAGGATTCCCACATATTTTCAAAAAAATTTCCAGCACCTTATCGCTTTCACTTTTTTATCACAATGTTAAATAATACATAATCATTTGTAGCATAATACATTATATTATGCTATAAACGTCTAACTTTTTTGCTATTCATTATAGCAAAAAGTTAAGAAATTACAGGAGAACACAGAGTTTTATCCAAAAAGGGAAGCCGCTTGGCATTCATCAGGATTAATTCATTTTTCAAGCACTTAAAGTAAAATTCAAGCACCTTTCAGACCTTGAAAACACACCATTGAAATTTTCAAGGATTTCAAGCACTTGTGGGAACCCTGAGGCTCTGTAACTATTTAACTACTTTAACACTTTATCGTGTATATCGACAATAATAATAAGGAAATTCATTTTCTCAGGGAATTACACTGGACATACTTGATTTTCCATGAGAAAATCTATTCTACAGTTTACAAAAACTCACCAAAACACTTGCTGAGATTTGTCTGTTTGTCAATGAAGACTTTAGCAGAGATGACATTTCCAAAGGGCATAAACATCTGGAGTAGGTCTTGGTCTCCAAACTCCTGGGGTAGGTGGTAGATGAACAAATTGGCACCTTCAGGACCTGCAAATCAATTCGTCATTAATGACCGTGCACATTAAACTCGATTGAACTTGAATGATTTTACAATTTAAACCCTTGTTATTTTGTTCTTCAGAATGCTCTTCATTCAGAGCTGATGGTCAAATCAAAGTCCCGATCGTGTCAATAGACGAATAAACTATGGTTTGGCCCACACCCAACAAAAAAGAAAAGAAAATTAAGTGTAACATGCAATATTTGCAACTTCCTTCTCAACTAACTACTTTGTGCAGGAACAGACGTGGTTTTCTGTAATAAAGGTGAGCTTGTTTTCAGGTGAAGCTGAGATCAGAGGGAGGTGGTGAAGCTTACCAGTACTGCGACTGTCACTGGCTGACGCAGCAGATTCAAAACAAGACAGAATCCTTAGCACAGCAGCAAATCAATACATTCAGAGCCAATACAACACGCCCTCAAGAGTCCGTTACTGCAGTCCACACACTGAACCCCCACCGCCCAGGAGACACGGTCTGCCTTTATCACATGCTCGTACTGTACTTTAACTACAGAAACACTTCTCCTTCGCCAGCAGTTTCATTTTAATGGTCGGCACCATTACGCTGTGATTCACTGACCCGGTCTCACGACTTACCTTCCTTTTGGCTGCCTGCTGCTGAGATGCTCTGCTGGGACAGCAGGCTCTGGTTGTACAGGTTGGGAAGTGCAGCGGCAGCGTACTGCTGGATGCCCGAGTAGGCCTGACTCAGAGCCTCCATCGTGTTTCCTGACCCATTTGAGAGCCCTCCAGAGCCAAGGCTGCCATTTAGGGCCGCCATGCCTGCAAGGCAAGCGGAACACAAAATCCCCAAAATGTCACTCTATTGTCATTAAAGGTGTTTGTTTTCAGACATGGGTGGTGATTTAACATTTGGAAGGTGCAACATACTTGCCAGTGAGCCCATGTTCAGTCCAGCACTAGAACCAGCAGCCAGGGACTGCAAGGCCCCCAGAGAAGCCATGGGGTTCGCGGAGGAATTGCTGCCAGAGGTTGGAGATGAACCTGATCAGAGAACATTTCAATAAACAAAAGTGGAGGATGTAACTTAAAATACTTCGGCTTGACAGCGTGGGGCCGTTACCTGAGCTTGTTAGTGCACTGAGGGGGCTGCTAGACGTCGTCATGGCACCCGTAGCTGTAGCCTGGGTGGCGGTCGCTGCTGCAGCCAGGGCAGCCAAGTTCTGCATGGGATTTAGACCTAACACACACACACACACACACACACACACACACACACACACAGAGTGAGAACAAATACATTGTTTTTCTCCATCCAATTTTTACCGACGTCATGGTATTTGATTGTGGAAATGCGCCTGTGTGTGTGTGTGTGTGTGTGTGTGTGTGTACCTGAAACAGGGTGCAGGTTGTTCAGGGCATTCCCAGATGAGGCCGAGTGTTGCAACAACTGCAGATAGAGCTAACACCAGGAGAGAAATGAGACGCGTGACGTTGGGCTTCGTGTGACGTGGCGACGTTGACCATTGAAATGTCCCCAAACACTCACGGCGAGGTACTGTGGGCCCAGGCTGTTAAGACCAGTGAGATTTCCCCATATGGAAGCTGCGCTGAGCTGTTGCATCTGCTGCTGCAGCTGCTGGACCATGCGCTTCTGCTCCTTGTCCTTCTGAGTGTCTGCAAACTTCACCACAATAGGCGATGAACATCCCTTAACACAGAGACCATCGGCTTTAGTGTTAATTTATTGGGAAGTCAAAACACATTGACAATCAACAACTGCCGCTGGGGTTTACCTCCATGGTCTGGGACTGGTGCATGGACTTAATGGCTGACTGGGCCATTTGTCTGGCTGTGAATGTCACAAATGCACAACCTGAGAAGAAACCAGTATAATCATGAGGTGGACGGCCACACTGCTGTGAGAGCGTGTGCGCTAAAACGGGTCTACCTTACCGCGACTGAGTCCGTCTGGGCCTCGAAGTATCCGGCACTCCTCTATCTGTCCATACGGTGAGAACATAAGTCGGATGTCGTTCTCATTACATTTCTTAGAGATCATTCCAATAAACAGCTTCCTGTCTTCCACTGCTGTATTAAGCACAACGCAACATCAAACACAGCTGCTCTGAGTCGGGTTGCAGAGCAACAACATTGAACATGAACATTTGTTTATGAGGTCAGCGGAAGGACGATCGGGAGTTAGTTACCATATCTGACTACTGTACATCCCACCTCATTCGTATGATAATATAAACAAGAAAACACAAAGCTCCTAAAACATACACAATTTTAATGACAAATAAAGTGAGAAACTATTCTTACCATTGTTTTTCTCACTGTCAGCTGGCTTCATCTGTATTGGATGGTGCATCTAGAACAAACAGCACATTTAGAACGACAGCTGTGGCAGCAGAACCTATAAATGTTTAAATCAAAAAATACTGTGATGCATGACAATGAAAAAAAGCATTCAGTTTCTGTTGTAAATGAATACCTGACGTTTATTAGTAATATATGGCTAAACGTACACACCATACCCAGAATAAATTAACACAAAGGAAGTCACAGAATCTTCCTACAGGGCCTATAAATCAGCTCTAGTGTGTTTGTCAGTTTAGAACAGCCCGTTTCTTCCAGGCCTTATACCAGCATGACCACGTTCTTTAACACAAATAAAAAATGTAAAAAAACAACAAAAAAACAAGAATTAAGTGTTCTTTCAAAGCAAAGAATTAATTATCAACTTTAATTTTCGTAGGAAAGATCTGTTGATTCTTTAGCTCCAGAAACATCAGAATGCAGTAAAATAAATATGTTAACGTGCATTCGGTTCTATCTATGCATCTTGACACTGTTTTATTTTCATGGTTGATCTGAATGTGCTAGAAAACCAAACCTCAGAAGAATTTGCAGCTGAGGTGACCACCAGTCTAACTCTATATTAAATCTAAAATTGAACAAATTTAACAACAAAGATCCACAGTGGTCCGGTAAATTCTACAAGAATCGCTATGTGAAGAGAGACTCTAAACAGAAACACCACCTACCCCTGGCAGAATCTTCATGTTGTGCAGAGCATTTTGTGCCTCCAAGGCTGATTTGCGGGTGTAGTAAGTAACAAAACAGCAACCTACCAGAGAATCAAAACACAACGCGGTATCAATGTTACTGCTGCAGCCCTTCACCAGGACTCACAAACGCTGATGAATGCAATCACATGGACCCCCATTGGTCTCGCACACCCGCCCGTCTGGGCTTCTACACCCAAACAGTCACAGTTTTGTTGCGAATGACCAACTTACGATAGGGGTATTTCAGACTGACCTTTGCTTTGCGGTGGATTCTGGCTGCGATCTCTCAAAACATTTATCTCATACACTACTCCGTATGGCTCGAAAAGCTCACGGAGCTGTTCTTCTGACCAGGACCGAGGGATCTGCCCCACAAACATCTTAATGGCATCAACATCTGGTTGATCAGGGTGGTCCAAAGACCCATTCATCTTCTTTCCACTAAAAATCACATAATGGTGAGTCAGAGAGAAGCGTTTAGTCACAGACACATTGGTTATATCAAATAATACAACACATTTGCATCTCTTTCAGAATAACTCACATTTTAACATTGTTTTTGCAACCATATTTACTTTAACAGAACCAGGAAACGCTGAAAAGTATCTGCTCACGTATTTTATAATGATTGTGTTAAAATTGAGCAGTAATGGAGTGAATGCACCCTTATTTAATGTTTGATTTCTATGTTAAATAACTGAACTGTAAATGGTGGTAAGGTTGCAATGTTAATTTGAAATTTAATTAAAAAGTTTAATTCCCAGTGATTGCGATGCAGCAAAAATAACGAACCTAACGAACAAATTTGACTTTTAATGGGACATACACTCACTGCTTCAGGAAGGACTGGGGGCCGGACTAGACACCAGAAACATATCTACTGGCACGAAACAGTTTCAACATGTACAACTGAAACTGAAAATCAAAACAGACCAGCATGGAAAAAGTATCTGACAGCCTGACCTGGGTGACAACAACCCCAGTTACCTTTGGAAAATCTGAAAATTCTGATCTGCTTTTATGTCTCAATCAACTACGATAGAGTTGATGTCACCAGTAAAGTTGAAATGTCTCATCAGAAATATTCAACTGAAGAATCTTTGTGGAAAAACTCATCATGAAACAGGAACCAGAACCTCTGACCTGCTGTACTGAGGTGGAGACAGACTGAACCGCCAGCACTGCATGGCTGGAAATGTGATTTACATTTGCCCAAGTTCATCTTTTCTGTGCATTTTTTTCTATCGAAAGAAGAAGCAGATAATACTGTCTTTCACACCATGCAGTTAAGCCTGTCAGAAGATGATCCCAGCAGGACCGGCTCAGAAAAAGAAGCCTTGACCAAGATAAGCACATAAAGGCAAAACACAGGACCTAACATGAAATATCCCTAATCCATTTTGTTTTTCAGTCCAAACCCAACAGATATGCACATTCACTTCCCATCCACTTTGACCTGTTCCATCCTATGGTGCTGCAGTAGCAACAGCTGGGGGGGGGGGTGAAGATCATCTTTACGTGTGCCAGCTCAAAATACTGACAGAACCTAAAAACTCTGACGAAAATGAGCCACAGCATGTTGCTGTAAACTAGGCAATTTCAGCTACAGCAGACTTATTGCTATTGTGGTAAATTTTCTTCTTCTGGTGGTTGGGAGGTGCTGATGAGAAAGGATTCTTCATAGACACCGACTGGGATATGAGAGATGTTGGAGAGAACAGTCAGGCATCCGTCGGGCGATGCAGCTTGCCCGCGGGAGGTGTCTTGGTCCTGATGGTGAAGATCTCCTCCTCCAAAGTGCTTACTTCGGTAGCCCCTTTTATATGGTCAAGTGAACACATTCTTTTCTGATGACCTCATAGCACACTACAGCCAACCAGATGGTATAGAGTCCAGTCTGTTTAGAAGAGGACCCATGCACTGGTGGGCCTTTTCACCTCGTGACCTCAGTCTCCCATTCGAGAAGAACAAGACATTGATCATGGGCACAGAAAAACACAAGAGACAGGATGTATATGGAGATGGTTCCATGAGCACATGTGAACATAGCAGTGACGTGCAGTCAGAGACAGCACCATGGAAAGAAAAAAAATAAAAATAAAGTCAAAAATTAAATGAAATGGTCGTATTTTTCCAGTGATTTTATAAACTAATTGCCAAATTAACTGCCGTTCTTTGCAATTACGATTAAAATACTGAGAAGGGACGAGGCAACGGATACGGCACAATATTGCGCAACACAGCGCAAATATTGCGCAACACAGCGCTGCCCCGCCTACATCCGGAGGCACAGTCAAACCGGTGCAGCGCTGTAAAGTGCCCCGCACCTGGAGGAGCGGTGCAGCACTGTAAAGTGCCCCGCACCTGGAGGAGCGGTGCAGCGCTATATTGCGGCGCACATCCGGAGGCCCGGTTTGATTGTGCCTCCGGATGTAGGCGGTACAGTTTAGTCTTTAATTCTTGCAATTTTTCTGCCCTATTTATTTCGAGATTTTTTAACTTTCTTTCTTTGATTGTTTGATTAAAAGCAAAAAAAATCAATTTTTTTTTATTCAACACCTTGTATTTCCACCACTGATCAGAAAAAACGCTTCTTTAAACCGGACTGGTGCTCAATAAATGACTGGCTGTGTGGATGCCCACTGAGAAAGTTATTTTCAGTGCTGAAAAGACTTAAAACTTACAGTCAGAGCAGGACTGACTAGGGATGACTTTCTTCCCTGGCACTGATCTCCATCAGACAGAGAGACTTTAAAACTCAAGGCACAAAAGGAAGACTTCTACAAGCAGGTCATCGATGCGTTCGTTCAGGAGGAACTGTGCATGGACTTCATTTATAATTCATAAGTAAAGACCACAATGACATTTTTTTTTATTAAATGTGCTGTTTGTGTGCTACTTGTGAATACGCTGTTCTGCAGGGCTCATATGACGTTTGTAAATCTGACTGATGACGTCAGTGCCTCCCCAGCCATCAACCTCACCGCACGTCACTGGAACATAGGAAGCAGGACACAGCTGCAGCATGTCTGATATGGTGCCAGGATGGCTAAGAAACAAGTTAAGGTCTACAGAGGTCAAAGTCTGCAGAGAACATATACACAGGCTGCAGATACTAACTGGTGTCTTGTCCCTATATGGAGTGGTATTTGAATGCATAGGTTAGAAACAGCGGTTTAGGCCTGCAGAGAACTGATACAGGCGCTTAAGATACTACACTATGACAACAGTAGACAGCTTGTCATAGAGTCAAAGTCTACGAGACCCAGACTAGAATGCTGGACTCCATGTCTGACATCTGCCAGCAGGGGTTACCACAAACGACTGCAGAGCTGACATCAGTGGACAAAGCAAAATGTTATCTTAAGTCCACGCGTTTCTGTAGTCTGTAGCTCGAAGCATTAATGCTTGAACTTCATGACGGAAAATACAACTGTTGAGAATATATAAGATCGCAGGAGCAGCACTCACATGAATGCTCAAGACAGATCAGCAGCTCACACACAGCTGCTTCCACATCGATAACACAACTAAACACAAGAAGGAGAAGGGATAAAGGAGTTCTTAGAACCTTGGAAAAGATCCCTGAACCATGGATGCAACACACTTTAGGGCACAATGAATGTGCTGTGGGGCAAGTTCAGAAGAAAGGCTCCATGAAAAGTAACATAAAAACTTTGTAAACTACCTTAAGTCACCATACAATCAGGAGAGTTCACCTTTATCATTTTCTGACAGTGATACATTCAGTCTTTTAACTCTAAAAACTCTCACATGGTGGATGCTGTTATCCAACTATGCCGTGTCTAAAAAATAAAGTAATGTTTTCTCTGATCCGGTGCACAAACTCAGAGTGATGTTATCCCTCTCTAGAACACGCAGACAGGTGAGGCATGCACGTGCACAGACATGCAGTCAGTGGGCCAACAGCAGAGACGTAATCATGGTTATTTAACAGATGCCACATTAGTCTCATCTGTTGCTCATTAATTTGGTACCAGTCATGTGCTGATAAATGAGGCCCTGCAGACAAAACCCAAAATTCAATTAACAGCACAAGCACAAATACTAACTGCACACCAAATTACAACTACGTGCTGAAGTAGTGAATATTTTCTAAACAGAAAATGGCCCAAATGTAAAAGGTGTGAGGAAGGCTTGTGGGCATAACGTATTCTGGAAGGTGACGCAGCGAATACATTCAATACTGACAAATTACATTTTATCGGCATGGGGAATTCCAACAAAGGAGGAGCGCTCGCAAGACAGATCCCCATCAACACTTCAACCCAAGAAGGATCAGATGAGGTACTTACACAGGACTAGAATTCAGTGAGCAGTGGTCCACCATCATCTCAGGAAGGAAATCCAGTTTAAAAGAAGCCATTTTGACAAAAGGTGTCCTTATTTTCCTTCAAGATTACAAGGTTAAATTGACAACTTGATCAGAGGGAGGCAGTAAATTCCAGGTTGGACACTTCTAAAGTCCGTGGCGTGCGGAAAAATAAGGCACCAACGGAGGATAAACGAAAGACCGAAAGTGTGTGCCTCAAGAAAGCGACCCACATGGAAACCCCATCCACGGGAGCACGGAACACAGCAAACAAACCCTGGTAGAGGAACTAGGTGCTGCTTTAGAGGCTAGAGGAGCACAAGTGACAGACACAAAGTGACAGGTCTTCAGGCTCTCCAGGTTCTGGGACTAGGATGACCCGCTGGCACATAGATGATCGAAACAGAGAGCTGACGGGATCACCGAGGACAGAGAGAGTCATGGCAAGTTGTGGTCCCACAATCAAAGTGCTGATCATCCATGGCCTTTGTGAACATTTCTCCTAGGCCAGCAGATCTGACTGCAGCGTCAGATAAACAGGGTGTCAGATTGATGGTGATAAGGCCCAGTGGACAGAGGGAATGAAAGACACAGTGAATAGTGCGCTCCGGCCAGTGGCTAATCCCTGGACTAGCCACACCCGGGGATAACAATTAGGTTCCGGCCCAGGGGGGCTGTGTTTACCCTGTTGTCCTGTGACCTCCACTCACTTGTTTTGTGTTTGTGTGTGAAAACAGCGGCACATTGTGCTTCCCCACAATGCAGGCGAACCGCATTTGGGAAAAGATTCAGTGGGATGGGAAAGTGGTTCCCAGGAGCAGGTTAAAGACGACAGAGACGTGGGTGCGTCTTCGGTGTCCCACTCCAGCGCCATCGCTCAGAAGCCCACCTGAAGCAGCTCCCGAAGCCTCCACAAAACCAGCAAACTAGTCTTTGATGAGTGGAACGCCATTTCAGACGGGTACAGGAACATCATGATGTATACGTGTGGGGTGTCTATTTTTGGAAGCACGTATGAAAGTGCAGAAACGTGGCGGATGAGAGCCTGCATGAAGATCAAAGGTCACCACGTCTGTTACAGCCTTGATCTGGAGAGGCTCTGAATATATTGATATTGAAGAAATGAAATGATATTGAAGAAAGAAACAAACACCCACAACTGGTGACAATTCCACCAGTAAACCCAACTGGGCACAGACGGATGGACGACCTCGCCGTAACTGGAGCGGCAGACAAACTTCTAGAACGGTGACGTGGAAAAACTACAGCAACAAAACAACAACCACCACAACAACTACTACAACTAACACAAAACAGCAACCACCACAACTACTACTACTACAACAACAAAGCAACTACAACCACAACTACAACCACAATAGCAACAACCACCACAACTACTACAACCACTACAAAACAATAACAAAACAACCACAACGACAACAACCACAATAGCAACAACCACCACAACTACTACAACCACTACAAAACAATAACAAACAACCACAACAACAACAAAACAACTACTACAACCACCACCACAACAACAACCACCACCACAACAACAACCACCACCACAACAACCACCACCACAACAACAACAACCACACAACAACAACCACCACCACCACAACAACAACAACAGCTGCACGTCTTCGCTGTCCTGAGATTGATGACGTCACCTTTACGTGCGCGTCTATTTGCGGCCGCGTGCCTGTCGGAGCGGTGCGCTCGCGGGGGATTGTGGGACGTCAGAGCCCCGCCGACACGCGGCCGCTCGCGCTGCACCCTCGACCTTTCCCCACGAGAGCCCGACACGCACACGCACACGCACCGTGCCCGCGGGGGTGCTCGCCCCCCCCCCCAAAAGAAAAACGTGACGCACAAACATTTCGGGTCCTCGCGAGCGCAAACGCCGCCGTCCGAACCCGACCCGAACCTCCAGTCGTGACGTAACCCGCCCCCCCCACCCCGTCGACGGCACCTGCCCGGACCCCCCCGCGGGGGTCGACCCCCCCGAGCCCCGGCTTACCTGCGGGGAGCGGCCGGCGGGGCTGGCGGGGCCTGGGCCGGGCGGCGGTCTGGACGGCTGCCCGCGGTGCGGAGAGACTCGAGCAGGCTGCTGCCGCCGGGGAGGGGGGGGGGCACGGACGGGGAACCGCGAGCAGCGGCGGTCCCTCCCACCGAACCGTCCCCGGCCCCCCCACCGGACCGGGCCCGGCCCCGTTCGGAGCACGAACCCGGAGGAGGAGGGGGGTCTTCCCGGGACCGGGACCCGGGTCACTGCGGAGGCTTCGTCCTGAACTCGGACTGCACCTTTAATCCACTGGTGTCAGAAACGAGACCGGGGGGGGGTTCTGGTTCTGTCACGACCGCTTGACCGGGTCTGTAGTTTGAATCCTGCCCACGAGCCTGCTTCGTTCATGGAGCGTGTGACCTTGGTCTTGGTCTTGAACGAAGGCGCGCAGGCTTCTCAATCAAAAGTCAAATCAAAAGTGTCCTCAGTCGGGGGCCACTGGTTCTAAACCAGTTTAGAACCGATTTAGAACCAGTGGTTCTAAACCGGTGGTCTCGACCCTGCGGCCTGGGACCAGCGATCATATCTGGTGCTGAAGTCACAGAACCTGAAGACGTCAGCGTCACATATCAAAGACACCTGAAGACGTCAGCGTCACATGACGAAGACACCTGAAGACGTCAGCGTCACATGACGAAGACACCTGAAGACGTCAGCGTCACAACCTGAAGACATTAGCGTCACATGACGAAGACACCTGAAGACATCAGCGTCACATGACGAAGACACCTGAAGACGTCAGCGTCACAACCTGAAGACATCGTCACATGTCGAAGACACCTGAAGACGTCAGCGTCACATGACGAAGACACCTGAAGACATCAGCGTCACAACCTGAAGACATCGTCACATGTCGAAGACACCTGAAGACGTCAGCGTCACATGACGAAGACACCTGAAGACGTCAGCGTCACATGACGAAGACACCTGAAGACATCAGCGTCACAACCTGAAGACATCGTCACATGTCGAAGACACCTGAAGACGTCAGCGTCACATGACGAAGACACCTGAAGACGTCAGCGTCACATGACGAAGACACCTGAAGACGTCAGCGTCACATGTCGAAGACACCTGAAGACATCAGCGTCACATGACGAAGACACCTGAAGACGTCAGCGTCACATGACGAAGACACCTGAAGACGTCAGCGTCACATGACGAAGACACCTGAAGACGTCAGCGTCACATGACGAAGACACCTGAAGACGTCAGCGTCACATGTCGAAGACACCTGAAGACGTCAGCGTCACATGTCGAAGACACCTGAAGACGCCAGCGTCACATGTCGAAGACACCTGAAGACGTCAGCGTCACAACCTGAAGACATCAGCGTCACATGTCGAAGACACCTGAAGACGTCAGCGTCACATGACGAAGACACCTGAAGACGTCAGCGTCACATGACGAAGACACCTGAAGACATCAGCGTCACATGACAAAGACACCTGAAGACGTCAGCGTCACATGACGAAGACACCTGAAGACGTCAGCGTCACAACCTGAAGACATCAGCGTCACATATCGAAGACACCTGAAGACGTCAGCGTCACATGACGAAGACACCTGAAGACATCAGCATCACATGACGAAGACACCTGAAGACATCAGCGTCACATGACGAAGACACCTGAAGACATCAGCGTCACAACCTGAAGACATTAGCGTCACATGTCGAAGACACCTGAAGACGTCAGCGTCACATGACGAAGACACCTGAAGACATCAGCGTCACATGACGAAGACACCTGAAGACGTCAGCGTCACATGTCGAAGACACCTGAAGACGTCAGCGTCACATGACGAAGACACCTGAAGACGTCAGCGTCACATGACGAAGACACCTGAAGACGTCAGTGTCACAACCTGAAGACATCAGCGTCACATGACGAAGACACCTGAAGACATCAGCGTCACATATTGAAGACACCTGAAGACGTCAGCGTCACATGACGAAGACACCTGAAGACGTCAGCGTCACATGTCGAAGACACCTGAAGACGTCAGCGTCACATGACGAAGACACCTGAAGACGTCAGCGTCACATGACGAAGACACCTGAAGACATCAGCGTCACATGACGAAGACACCTGAAGACATCAGCGTCACATGTCGAAGACACCTGAAGACGTCAGCGTCACATGACGAAGACACCTGAAGACATCAGCGTCACAACCTGAAGACATTAGCGTCACATGACGAAGACACCTGAAGACGTCAGCGTCACATGACGAAGACACCTGAAGACGTCAGCGTCACATGACGAAGACACCTGAAGACGTCAGCGTCACATGTCGAAGACACCTGAAGACGTCAGCGTCACATGACGAAGACACCTGAAGACGTCAGCGTCACATGACGAAGACACCTGAAGACGTCAGCGTCACATGACGAAGACACCTGAAGACATCAGCGTCACATGTCGAAGACACCTGAAGACGTCAGCGTCACATGACGAAGACACCTGAAGACATCAGCGTCACATGACGAAGACACCTGAAGACATCAGCGTCACAACCTGAAGACATTAGCGTCACATGACGAAGACACCTGAAGACATCAGCGTCACATGACGAAGACACCTGAAGACGTCAGCGTCACAACCTGAAGACATCAGCGTCACATGTCGAAGACACCTGAAGACGTCAGCGTCACATGACGAAGACACCTGAAGACGTCAGCGTCACATGACGAAGACACCTGAAGACGTCAGCGTCACATGTCGAAGACACCTGAAGACGTCAGCGTCACATGTCGAAGACACCTGAAGACGTCAGCGTCACATGACGAAGACACCTGAAGACATCAGCGTCACATGACGAAGACACCTGAAGACATCAGCGTCACATGACGAAGACACCTGAAGACGTCAGCGTCACATGACGAAGACACCTGAAGACGTCAGCGTCACATGTCGAAGACACCTGAAGACATCAGCGTCACATGACGAAGACACCTGAAGACGTCAGCGTCACATGACGAAGACACCTGAAGACGTCAGCGTCACATGACGAAGACACCTGAAGACGTCAGCGTCACATGACGAAGACACCTGAAGACGTCAGTGTCACAACCTGAAGACATCAGCGTCACATGACGAAGACACCTGAAGACATCAGCGTCACATGTCGAAGACACCTGAAGACATCAGCGTCACATGTCGAAGACACCTGAAGACGTCAGCGTCACATGACGAAGACACCTGAAGACATCAGCGTCACATGACGACATTCTTCCTTCAAAAAGAAAAACAAAAAAGGGCTTCTTGGGTGAAGCCTCACGTCTTTTCCAAATCAAGAGCCTCCAAACTGGTAAAAATTTAAGGCAAATTTTATTACTGAAAATACAGCTAAGTGTCCAACAATGTCACTGAGGACAGGGGGACGGGTCCGTCTTAAAACACACGGACCCGTCCCCCCGCCTGCGCGCCTCCCCTCAGCGGCCGCTTCACAGCACCGTGCCGTCCCTCCGCCGAGGGGCTGGAGCCGCCGTCCTGCTGACGAACAGTCCCTGGCCCGTATGGTGCAGGTAGCCGTTGTAGAAGTCCACCGCCGTCAGGCGCTTCTTTAACAGCACCGCCTTGAAGCCCACCCAGCCGTCCTGAAGCAGACGAGACGTTACCAGGGGAACATTTGAGGGGACAGGGATGCTCTTTCAGATCTCAACTCTGGACCTGGTCCATGACGCTCAGCCATTTGTAAGCATTTAACCTCAACTGTTTTGTGTGGAATGTTTTAGCAGGACACATAAAAGTGTGGGGGGGCGGCACGGTGGTGTGGTGGTTAGCACTGTCGCCTCACAGCAAGAAGGCCCTGGGTTCGAATCCCGGTTGGGATGGAGGCTGGGGACTTTCTGTGTGGAGTTTGCATGTTCTCCCCGTGCCTGCGTGGGTTCTCTCCGGGTACTCCGGCTTCCTCCCACAGTCCAAAGACATGCACTATTGGGGTTAGGCTGATTGAATACTCTAAATTGCCCGTAGGGTAACGGGCAAGGGGTGTACCCTGCCTCCGCCCATTGCTCTGGGATAGGCTCCAGTCCCCCCGCGACCCTCAGTGGAGGAACAAGCGGTAGAAAATGGATGGATGGATAAAAGTGTGTGTTACAAGGGCAGGATCGTAAACAAGGGAAAGACAACTTATCTGTCTTTTTTTCCTTCACCAGGATTTGGTTTATTTTAGTATTTTAAGGACAGAAAACTGACATCCTAAATGGAAACTAGATTAAACATCAGCAGAGAAAACCGTGGGTCTGGATGGTGTGTGTGTGTGTGTGTGTGTATTCTTGTTCTCATTACACGCTGAGTACCAAAATCTGCATCCTACAAGCTTGTTTAGGGTCAGGGTTGAGGAGAAGGAGTAGTGCAATACATGTAACATGATACATTTCATTCTCCTCGCAAAGATAGAAGTAGAAGTGAATGTGTGTGTGTGTGTGTGTGTGTGTGAGCGTGAGCAAAACAAACCTTACAGCAAACAGCCAGCGTGTTGGAGTGCTTCTGATAACTTACAGAACCAGGGACTGGTTTCCTCAAGTTGTCTGCAACATGGGAGTAAATGGGTTTTGTGTATTTAAAGAAACTCGGTTCAGTCCAAAGCAGCATCCGGACATATTTTAATAATGAGCGCTGAACACGCGGGTTCACTGGATGAGCTGGAATCAGAGAAACGCACCGACACTGGTGGGTGAGGACGAAGCTTTTCTGCTGAACCGCCAACATTTAAATACACCACAAGTAGTTAAACACAACGGAGCGTCACAAGTGTGACTGGCCCCTCTGAACCGTGCCCTACTGCATGTGGCTTTAAATATCTCATTTTAAATCAAGCTTTCTTTTAACACCAGTGAACCTGGTGTTAACTTAAATAATATGACCACATGGTAAATAGGGAGGAAAAAAACACCTGAAGACTTATCTGACCTTGACTATCAGAGTAGAGTACTACTATAGAGTCGTAGTAGTATTGGTAGTATTATCTTACCAGATAATGAAATGTGACATTTTCCTATGAAATCCAGAAGTTTTATTGTTCTTCCCTTCCAGATGGTCCTCAGCTGCATCTGGTAGAAGACGCGAGCGTCGTTACCAGCAGTTTAACGCGGCTTGAGCAGGCAAGACGCGCAATCGTTACCCGCGATCCGATGGCGCGATACAGACAGTCGATCTGGTCACAAGTCTGCTCTTCCCACACCAACCAGGTCAGAGACGGGCTGATTTTAGGAGCTGCGTGAGGGAATGAAAGAGACGCAAATGAGAAATCCTCTTTTTGAAAGTGTCACGTACGCTGAAAGACTACCGACATGAATTAAGACCAAGAGAATAACACAACCCTTCCACAACCACACACCCTTCAGGGAAGCGCACACTCTCCTCGTATTTAACGCCTTGACGCCTCAACCTTCGCCATCTTTTGTTCCGACGTACCGAATGTTACCCCCGTTTTACTTTGCTCCTTTTTCTGTGCCAGCTTGTCCGACAGCGTCTTCAACGTGTCCATCAGCTGCGACAAAGAACGCAGACGGCATGTTGGCGGGCGCCAGACCCCCGGGATGTTACTCTATGTACCGTGCTGCTCTAACTCACCAGGTGGGCCCCCTTGACCGCCAGAGCAGCTCCCAGTTTGTCGGCCGTGCACTGGACAGGGACCTGGTGCAGCTCCTGGCTCAGGATGGGACCCACGTCGAACCTACGAGGCGAAGGACACTTGGCACAAACGTGTGTGGAACCGAATACATTTAAATCATAAAATGTCAACCTGTGAGGACGGATCTGGATGATCGTGACTCCCGTCACCGCGTCACCGTTCAGGATGGTGTGGAAGATGGGCGCCGGGCCACGCCAGCGCGGCAGCAGGCTGGGGTGGATGTTCAGTATCCCGCTGGACCACACAGGACAGGACGTCAGCGGAGAGGCAGACTAGTTATCCGTGGTCCCCAACCCCCGGGGCGCGGGCCGGTACTGGTCCGTGGATCAATCGGTACCGGTCCACCAAGAAATAATTTATTATTTCCGTTGTGTTTATTATCTGAGTCTGAGCAGTCTTTTATTTTGAAAAATGACCGGATTCTCTCGGTTACATCTCGGTCACTTGAGCACCAAAAGCCATCAAAACGAGTAAAAAACAGACGGGGAAAAGGCCCAGATTTAGATTTGACATCTAAACTATCTATGAGCCCCCCCCCGCCCCCGCCCCGGTCCAGCATCGACCGGCCCGTGATGATAAAGGTTGTGGACCACTGGTCAAGATCACCTCAGGACTCGACCTGAGAGCTGGTGGACGGACTACTCATGTAGTTCAGGGGTGACCAACCCAGTCCTACGAGAGCCTCAACCCAGCCGGGTAGACGACGGCTGTCACCATGGGAACAAGGACCCCAGGTGACAGCCGTCGGGGGGTGGAGAACCGTCTGGATGAGGCTCTGGTAGGACTGGGTCGGCCACCCCCGGTGTAGCTGAAGGATGCAGAAGGGTCGGGGCAGGGCCTCGACGTGACACCGGGGCCCCGCGCGGCCTCGTCGCAGTCGCTCGGCGCCGGCGAGGACTCACAGAGGGAACTTGCTGATGAGGCTGTCGGGGAGCAGGAGGCCGAAGGAGACCACCACGCCCAGGTGGAAGCGGCCCTCCAGATGCTGGGGCGGCCAGCTGTGGACCACCAGCCCGTTCTGCTCTGCGAACCTGCTCACGGGGACGTTTG